>CM066337.1:23838596-24438596 GCA_033807585.1 Hydrophis major | reverse complement strand
ACCAGTTCTGTGGGAGTGGCTTGGTGGGCATGGCAGGGGAAGGATATTGCAAAACCCTCCTTCTCTCCCCACCCCACTAACCTGCTTTCCAGCTCTGTTCTCCTGCAAAGGGCAACCAAAGAAGACCCAGCCAATCAGCTGGGACTCAGGAGGCAGAGAAGAGATGGGGTTGGCAGGCCAGTCAGAGGTGGGATTGGCCGGTTCTCCAAACTACTCAAAATTTCCACTACCGGTTCTCCAGAACTGGTCAGAACCTGCTGAATACCATCTCTGGACTATGGGGATTCTCCAACGATGATAAGCATCCCTGGTAAGTCATTTTTTTCAGTGCCATTGTAACCTTGAATGGTTGAAGACAACCACCTTCAAGACAAGATAACAATTCAGCTTGTTGCACTGTATGGCCCTGAATGCTGGGCAGCAACAACAGGGACTGAAAACTCTCTCTATGCCATGGAAATGTGAATGCTCCATTGGATATCGGGCATCTCCCTTCTTGACCACATCACAAATGACACCATTCGACAACATTTTGGAGTGGCACCAATTATAGAGAAGATGAGAGAAGGCTGGCTCCGCTGGTATGGACATGTCCAGAGAGAAGCACTTTCTCCCGTGGCCAAGACTGCCTACCAACTAGACGTCAATGGCTGGTGACCTCATGGGCATCCACAACAGAGATGGCAAGACAACCATCAACAAAGATATGCAAGCCGTTGGCCTGTGTCCTGGAGATGCAATGGACCATGCAAAGTGGTGCTCAGTGATCCCAAAAGCGGACCCTGCACCTGCAGTAATATGCAGAAGGAGGAGGAGGAGGAGGAGGAGGAGGAGGAGGAGGAGGAGGAGGAGGAGGAGGAGCAGAAGCAGAGGAAGTGGAAGTGGAAATGGAAGAGGAGGAGGAGGAGGAGGAGGAGGAGGAGGAGGAGGAGGAGGAGAAGTAGTAGTAATAAAAGAAGTAGAAGGAAGGAGGAGGAGGAGGAGAGGAAGAGGAAGAGGAAGAGGAAGAGGAAGAGGAAGAGGAAGAGGAAGAAGAAGAAGAAGAAGAAGAAGAAGAAGAAGAAGAAGAAGAAGAAGAAGAAGAAGAAGAAGAAGAAGAAGAAGAAGAAGAAGAAGTAGTTGTCAAATGGTTGCTAGTGGAATGGTTGTATGTTGAGTACTTCTTGCAGATGTTATCTAATGAGGTTCCAGGCTGTAAGCCACACCCTCATTCAGAGTTGCACAGTTTTATCATCCCTCCAATGTTTGTGTTCAACACAAGCACAACTGTTAGTAATCCACCTGCTGAACAAAGAAAATGTTAAGACCACAAGAAACTATAGAGCAGCCAGTCCCAAGAAGCGATCAAGTTTCAAACATTACACACTACCCTGTTTAATGTGTTTTGTTTGGTTCTAATTCAGTGTGTCTCCCAGAAAATTGTGTTCAGTGAACTGTGAAGGTTTAATTCTAATAAGATAATGCCTTAGTGTGACATGTGAATTTGGTGGAATTTTCATCTTCTGGATTTTACTTTTTTTGCCCCTTTTTTGTTTTGTTTTTCTTAAAACAGATGTACGCTGAACTGTCCCAAATGTGCTTTTTCGAGAGGCAACAGGGCTTACTGGTTTTTCTTACTGGTTTTTCAAGAGGCAACAGGGCTTACTGGTTTTTCTTACTGGTTTTTCAAGAGGCAACAGGGCTTACTGGTTTTTCTCATCCAAGAAGCTTCTCCAGTTTTGGGAACTTTGGGATAACCATGATCTGGATGACTGAGACTCACCACAGACATATATACTGAATTATGAAATCAAATGGGTTATTTGATTGTGGGTTCAACTATTTATAAAAGTCTTATTTATAATTATTCTACTCCATCCACACATCTATGGAAATATACCAATAAAGGAGAATATTTGTAGCTCAGGGTTGAAATGAGGGGTTCCTGGTGCTCTCTGAGCTTTGTGGTTTTCTTGCAGATGTTTAATTATCCAAACTAGGTAACATCATCAGTGTTATGAAAATATATTCTCTTATTTTTCCATTTGTGCCTGAACATGTTTACTTTAAAGTGTACAAAAAGTTTTGTTCCCCCCTAAAGAACCAAACACTGACATTAAGATTCTATATACCATTTTGCAGTTTAGATCCTATGAGTCTTATTTTAATCCATCTTTTTGGTTCTGACCAGTTAACACTAAGAAAAAAGACCGCCAAATTTTATTCAGACCCTGAATGCAATATAAATGAAGGAGGAGGAGAGAAAAGAAGGAAAACACTGTATACAAAACTAAGAATGAGCTTTGCAAAAGTGATTGGATACTTCATAATTAAAACAATATGAAAATATTGTTCCCATTATGTTGTTCGTCACTCCTTCACATCCTTTCTTGTGAATTCCATTGTCACCGCATAGATTTAACATTCATATTTATTTAAATCAGAATTTTCGGTTTCATGCAGCCAAATTCATCACTTGCTGCTTTTCAGTAATTTCTGAAAACGTTTTTCCCCCCTTCATCTCGCTTCTCAAATGCTTTACATAATCTGGTGAAAAACACATGAGGTTTCTTCTCTGATGCATAACATTCTTTGCATGCTTTTGGATATAAATCAGATGGAGTAGAATTATTAAAGCAAGGAAGGAAGTGAGTGAGGGAAAACAGAGGAAGAAAAAATGTTAAGCAAAAAGAAGATGGAGATGAAGGGAGGAAGAGGGGAGAACTATTAGAAATTCACTGACCATTTTTAATAGTGAGCTGGACATTTTAAAGTCAGAAATTAAAATTGTGCTGCAATTACAGCTTTTTAATTTGTTTTTTAACTGGTTCATTATTTCTGCAGCAATTTATTTATATGTCTGACATTTGGTTAAGAGCTCTTTGCTTTTTTTTTCCCCGAGATTTTCCTGCAACACAAGAATTATCAAAATTTTCAATTCCTAAGATTTCATTAATCAGGCTGAAGTCGCTGTTATCTTGGAAATCAAGTATTCCCTTAACTAATTATTGAAGAAGAAAGTCCAGCAAGAGCTTTGGATAAATTAAAACCTGGCATTATTGGGTGAGTTGTTTTGCATCACAACCTTCACAAGATTTGTAAAGGTTTTTTCTTCTTTCATTACCAGTGAATCTAGGGCAGAAACCAAGGAAAATTACTTTTGTTATGTCAGACATATACTCAAATTTCATGCAAAGTTTACTGAGATGCATCCATGAGTTTAGCAGCTTCAGATACGCAGGACTCAGAACTAATATGAAACTGAGCTCTTTCCCTATGGTCTGATTTTAGTTAGTTGTAGATTGATATCTGAAGAATTTTCCTTTTAAAAGTATGGTCTCTTACCCAATTAAAAACAAACACCAAACACCACCAAACATTTCTGTTAATATACATACGCATGCAATTAATGTGTTTCTCTCTTTCTTAGTCATAGACAAGAAAAATCATTTGCAATCATATAAGAACAATACAATTTTATTGTTTTTTTAAAGCAATCAGCTATTAGCATTTTTTCTTAGAGAGCTTGGATATTTCAACAAATCTATTGTTTTCTGCAGTCAGGAAATTATTATATAGTTATGTATTCAGGACAGGAATCATCAATTTTTTAATTCAGAAATTGAGGACGGGGTAGTTGTTTCATGTACAACCACAATGGGGTCTTCATGCTTGACCTTCTTACCATTTTGTTTCCTTTAGGGGGGATTGCATCTTTCATCCGAGATGTGGAAAAAATAATTGTAAATAGCTCTCTCCAGAGGAAATATGTAACAGACTTAGCAGGTACTCCTTCCAATAACTTGAGGAGAAATTATCCATCTTGACTCAAAGCATACAACATTTTAAGCTGTCCAAGATTGTGGCTGCCGTTCCTTTAAGATTTCATTGTTATTAAAGATTTTAAACAAGAAAATAAAAATGAATACAAACTGATATAAAGTAAGGAAGAAGAAAAAGAAAAAAATCTTAGAACAAGTAAAAAATGCAAGAAAAAGGGGGAAAGTTGAAGAAATTTTTATGTTCGTTAATTTGTCAAATGTTAGTACCATCCATTTCACACTCCTAGTGACTCTGAGTGGTATACAATTAAAACCACCAAAACCAAATACAAACGCAGTAGATCAGTAAAAGGAGTCAGCACAAACAAAATTAGAATAAATTAAAAAGCAGGAGGAGGAAATAGAAAAAAGAAAAAGATATAAGGAGGTGGTTTTCAATATTTTTCACAATATACATATATTCTCTCTCTAAAGTTACACCTTATTACTATTCTTTCTGTAATCTATTTTATCTAATCATTAAAACCATAAATCACAAGTTATTTGTTTCCATTTTTATGCAAAAAAAACCACGAAAGGCTTCTAGTCCCCAATAAATGTGGATATTGTCTTTTTCTTTCATCCAAGAAGTCAATTTATCCATTTCAGCAAAAGCTATTCACTTTACAGTCCATTCCTCAATAGTGGGAAGTTTTGAATCTTTCCATCTCTGTGCAAATAATAATCTCACTGCAATAATCATATATCGAAATAATCTTCCATGCGTTTTTTTCTGTTTATCCATTCATGGTAAAAGTAACAGAAAACTATTTATTCATTCATCCTAAGAGAAAAAGTTCTTGTAAAGTTTGCATAGCCAAAACTAAAGAAAGTTTTATCACTCAGGATGGGCTTGAATTAATCTGAGAAAAATGACTGGAAATCCCCAGCTTCTTTCTACACACATAAATACCATATATAGAAAGCTCCAGTACTAAGAACTGCTAGAAGTTGGGCAGAAATTCAACAGGTGAAGTTCTTTGACTCTCTCATTGAATTGGGGGAGTGTAATTTTTAGATATTTTCCTGTCAATCAGGTATGTATAGCAAGGTAGATTTAAAAGAAAAAGAGGTTAGCTTTTGCATCCAGGTCAACTCATCTGTTTTGAGTGTGTGTTTCCAGCTGGCAGAACTACTCCCCTAAGCCAGGAATAGGCTACCTGTGGCATTGCAGATCTGCTGAAATAAAAGTTCAAAAATGCTGAGATTTAATAATCAAACAATTCCCTGATCTGGGCTTGCTTGGTTTGGGGTTAGACTAAACCCTGCCCACTTCTGACATGCAATAAACTGTAGTTCAGCAATCCATAAACTTAAGCTGATTTGAATCTGGGGACTGTTACTCCAAATTTGAACTGACCTCTTGAGTTTGATGATTGGAGGCTAAAATTTTGGATGAACAGTTGCAGGAAATTGGTATGCTTAGTCTAAGAAAGAGAAAGACTAGGTTGATACGACAGTGGTGCTCCAATATTTGAGGGGCTATCACAGAGAAGGAGGGGATCAACGTATTGTCCAAAGCACCTGAAGACAGGACAAGAAGCAACAGATGGAAACTAATCAAGGAGAGAAGCAACCTAGAACTAAGAAGAAATTTCCTGACAGGGAGAACAATGAAATGGTACAAGGGGTTGGACTAGAACAGGGGTCTTCAAACTTGGCAACTTCAAGCCTGGCAGAGTTGAAGTCCGCCAGGCTTAAAGTTGCCAAGGTTGGAGACCCCTGGACTAGAAGACCTCCAAGTGTCCCTTCCAACCCCGTTATTCCATGTTGGGTCTTTGGTGAATTGCTAAAGACCCTTCTAAGCAAATAACCTAACAGCAGATCACACTCAGGGATCACATCCACGGCAGGCAGGTGCCAAATCCCTCTCGATTACATTAAATTGCACAACCTCCGAGCAAGAAACAAGAGCCCTTCGCCCCCTCCCCTCCCCGCCCCACCTTGGCAAGCCAAATCAGCCTGCCCTACGCTTCCCAGCCACAAGCCAGGTCCAAGGAGCATCCCGATCCTGCCCCGAAACTCCATTCCGGGTTTTGCGTCCTCGCATACTTTGCTGATGACATAGGAGCTTGCCTTTCTTCTTGTCGTGTTTTGAAAACCCGGGACGGATTTTCAGGCTTCCCTTTTCCAGAACCCGGTTTTGGATTAACGCCCCCCCCCCCACAACACACACAGACACTCTCTCTCTCTCTTTCTCTCTCTCTCTTTCTCACACACACACACATTCTCCACGCATACGCAACCCCCAACTCCACCCTCTCTTCCCTCCCCTCTCCATTCATGCAACGCCGAAGAAGAAAACAAGCTACACAAAAGCCTGCAGGGCTGCGCTATAAATAGGCTACGTTGATTTATTTATTTATTTATTTTTACACGCGCTTGGCCGGGGCCAGTCACCAGACCCAGCGCCCCGCCGGGCTTCGGGATCGCTGTTTTGAAAGGGAGCCAGCATTTCGATGGATGCTGGTTTAATCTGAACGCTGCCGGGATCCCGAGGACTGCAGAGCGATGCAAAGCCATGGCTTTGCAAACGGGAGAGGCGTCCAAGGCGTGCAAGAAAAGAAAAACAGACCTGCTAATGTTAAAAAAGCATGGAAGAGGGGGAAAAAAGAGGAAGGGGCATTTTATTCTATTGTTTCCAGGGCAGAGGGGAGGCGGGGGGGGGCTCCCGAATGCAAAATAAAAATAAAATAAAATAAAATTTTGAAAAAAACAAACAAATCCCAAATGCAAAATCAAGCAGTAGCTTGCAAACTCAAAATGCAAAAAATCAAGCAGCAGCATGCAAACCCATCGCCCCGAAATAAACAAACAAACAAAGCAATTAAAAAAAAAAACCTTCCCTCCTGCAATTTCCCATTATAAAAAACTCACGGTGGATTTTTCCAAGCATCCAAAGCGGATGGTTGAGTCTTAAACCCAACGTGTCTTATCACTCTCGGCCACAATCTCGTCGTTTTAAAAATCTGCTATTTATTTATTTTTAATTATTATTTTTAAGGGAAGGGCTCGTTAGCACAGAGCGAGAGCAGACATTTTTACTGCGAAACGTGAGAAATTGGACGGGTTTCGGGCGGGATCCTTTTGCAACGGGAGACCTCAAACGGCGTAGAAGAAGTGGACGCGAATGGTGTAACGTTGCATTATTCGTGACAATCTCTTTGCGCGTGTTGTGTATCTAAATGTTACGTTACTGTAGCAGATGGAAATTAGGACACCTGCTGAAACCAAAACGATCACTAAATTCTACAGGATGTGTTTCAGCACGAGGAAAATAAATATGCGGGGGCAATGTGTCCTTTGTTTACAAATTTCAGGCATATTAAACAATTTTAATTGCAAAATAGCAACCCATGGGTATATCGGTTAGCAAATGAAAGATCAATCATTCAGACACTTTGAAATAAGCGTTCCTGTTCATTTTTTCCCCTCCTGATTTGATTATAATCGTCTTCAAACCCTCGCTTCTGAGCTGAAGAATTTTTTATTTTTTATTTTTTTGTATACAGACAAGCATAGCTGCAGTTCCAGGATAAACAGTGTGCCCTTTAAAAAGTGCCCAACTTAAAAGTCATGCAATATTTACATTAACTTAGCTGGTGTGAAAACATGAAAAGGAAAATGAAGCCAGCTCCTGAAAAACAAAGATATATTTCCCATTATCTCCTTGCCAAAGGTATTGAAATGTGAAATCTTAAGTTCCCAGGGCACCTTCTGAATTAGCCCTGTCAAATTCTGAATTATTTTTTTTAAAGTTTATCAGCAGAGATTACGTTTCTAAATTTATAATTTAATTCATAAGAACGATCACTAAATTCTAGAGGATGTGTTTCAGCACGAGGAAAATAAATATGCAGGGGCAGCGTGTCCCCTATTGACAAATTTCAGGCATCTTAAAAACAATTTTAATTCCAAAATCTCATCTCATTGGCTTCTGGTAGAACTAACATACAGATGACATCAGTGGAGGTTTTCAAAAATAGACAGGACAACCATTTGACGAAGTCTAAGATGATGATCTGCCATGGGCAAGAGCTTGAATTAGAAGACTTCAAGGTCGCTATTATTCTGTATTTATCCTATTATTCTATGTTCTATATCAGAGGTCTCCAAACTTGGCAACTTTAAGACTTGTGGACTTCAATTCCCAGAATTCTCCAGCCAGCATAGAGAATTCTGGGTGTTGAAGTCCATAGTTTTAAAGTTGCCAAGTTTGGAGACCCCTGTTTTATATCTTAAGAAAGCTAGCAGTGTGAGTTAATACTGAATGTGAAAACTGCAGCTTATCTATCCAGAGACAGATTTTTTGTTTGTTTTATGTCTATAAATTCCATTCTGGCTGGGGAATTCTGGGAGTTGAAGTCCACTTCATCTTATGGTTGCCAAGGTTGAGAAACATTGAACTTGCTGCATTAGAAAGAAAAGAAAGGGAATGCATGATTTGAAGGAACTTCAACCAATCAGGATAGAGCTGGAAGGGACCTCAGAGGTCTTCTAGTCCAGAGGTTGCCAACCTTTTGGACCTCAGGGACCACCAAACTCATAATTTTAAATCCTAGGGACCACTAATGGGTTCTGTGGGTGTGGCCCAATTTGTGGGTGTGGCTTGGTGGTCATCTGACAGGCTGGTCATGGCTTGTATGTAAATATTATAAATATTTATATAAATATTGATTTTTTTATAAAAAAAAGAGCAACTTTTACCCAAAATCAGGCAAAGCAGGCAGGCAGATTGAGTTGCTCACAGAATCACAGATTCATTCAGAGATCTATCTTTCTGCCATTGGCTAGCTCAGTCTGTCACATAAAATTTGCTTGCAATCAAACTCATGAAATCTGCTAGCAAGCAAACTCACAAAATTAACTCACAACACACCATGTATATAAATATTGATTTTTTTTATTTAAAAAAAGAGCAACTTTTACCCAAAATCAGGCAAAGCAGGCAGGCAGATTGAGTTGTTCACAGAATCATTCAGTGGTCTATCCATCTGCCATTGGCTAGCTAAGTCTCTCAAATTTGCTTCCCGTGAGTCTGCTCTGAATAATAGAACCTTCAGTCCTAAGGGAGGTTCGGCTGTGCTTAAAAGCAGAGCCGAAGATCTAAAGACAAGCTAGAAAGCAAGAAATCCATTTCCTACTTCCTAACTGTCGTGTCCGCAAAAGACGCCAGGAGTCGGTGACTTAGTTTAAAGCTCTTTATTTGAAGTTGAGAACCGAACTGGCGAAAAGGAAAAAGCCCGCGGCTTTTATCCTTTTCGCCGCGGCGGCCGCGGCCAATGGCAGCATTTCAAGTCTCCCGCTCTTGGAGTGAGCCAATCACAGGAGACTTTCAACGGGCCAATCGGCGCGGCTCGCCTGGCCAATTAGAAATCCCCGCGCTTTAGCCAATCAAAGCGCGGGGATTTCGAGTATGTAAATTAGGGACAGAACACCCCTCCCCTCTTGGTACAGTCTTTACGTTGCGTAGTCACGTAGGTAGGCGGGGCTCCGTCTAGTCCTACTTGACCTGCGCAACTCAGTTGCAAGCTGGATTTCGACCGGAGCGGTCGAGTTTTTGGCCGCTCCCTCTTCTGTGCGAACCGGTTGGATGATCGGGCCGGTTCTTTCTCCGTGGCTCCCACCTGGGCCTTCCGGGTTGGTTGAGCTACGGGTCTCGCCGCTCCCGCTTGGTCTTTCCGAGTCGGTTGAGCTGGCTTGGGGTTTCTTCTCCGGTGGGGGATCGCGATGGCTGCGTTCCGGTAAGTACTGCTGGTTTATTTTTTCTTGCGTTTGTTTATTCGGGTATTCCCTCCCCCTTTGGTTTGTTTCTTGGGGGGTGGATTCTGTTGCCGAACGTGACCTGAGTTGGTCAATGTGTCGTTTCCAGGCTCGCCCATCGGTGGTTTGGAGCCGGTATGAGCGTGGGCCTGTGATTTGGGTGATGACGGCTGGGATCCATAGAGGGTCCCCCGTCAGGTTTTTCGCATACACGAGGTCTCCGGGTGTGAATGTTCGGTATTTTGAACTTGAGTCTGGGGGCCGCTCCGGGTTATATGTTGGGTGTAACCTGTCGAGTGGGGACCTCAGCTTCCTACCCATTAATAACTTGGCTGGGCTTTTGTTGGTAGTGGTGTTCGGGGTGATATGTTGTATAAAGAGGAGTCTGTTAATTTTGTCTTGGATCTCCCCGTGGTCCATTTTCCGGATGGTTTTTTTGGTATATTGTACCATCCGTTCCACCCTACCGTTCGCCGCCGGATGCGCCGGTGCTGTTAATGCGTGGCGGATGCCCCTCTCCGCCAGGAATCTCTCGAAGTCGAGGGAAGTAAACTGGGGCCTGTTGTCGGAGACGACGACGTCTGGGAGGCCGTGTGTTGCAAAGAGTTTGCAAAGTTCTTTGATTACGGCCTCCGTGGTGGTAGATTTCATGTCACTTACCTCCAACCAGTTGGAGTAAGCGTCAACTGTTATTAGAAAGGTATGCCCATTTGTGGGGCCGGCAAAGTCCAAATGGATTCTGGACCAGGGCCCCCTCGGTGTTTCCCACTCTAGGATGGGTGCTGCGGGTGGGCTGGGTCTAGTCTCCTGGCATCGCTGGCACCTAGCTACCCAGGCCTCTATCTGTTTGTCCATCCCTGGCCACCAAGCGTAACTTCTGGCCAGGGCTTTAGTTCTGACGATGCCAGGATGCCCCTCATGCAACATTTCTAAAACCTTCCCTTGCAGCCTGTCCGGGATGACCACCCTGTCACCCCATAAGATACACCCCTTAAGCAGCGAGAGTTCGGTTTGGCGGTTTTTAAATGTCTTAACGGATTCGTCATTGTCCCTTTCTGGCCAACCTTTTTCCACCCAATGCAAAACCCGCGCCAGACGCCTGTCTTTAATAGTCTCCCGGGCAATGTCTGACGCGGTTATGGGCAGGTTGGGCAGGTTTTCGATGTTCAGGGTGTTTGTCGTTGGTGCTGGGTCAGGGTCGGAGTCTGGTAACGGCGAGCGGCTTAAAGCGTCCGCGTGCAAAATCTTCTTACCCGGCTTGTGTATTAGTTCGTAGCTGTAGGCTGCCAGGAACTCGGACCACCTTGTCATCCGGGGAGACAGAATGTTCGGGGTGGCTCGATTTCCTGCAAGGATGCCCAGCAACGGTTTATGGTCTGTCACAATGGTAAAAGGGCGGCCGTAAAGGTATTCGTGGAACCGCTTAACGGCGGCAACTATAGCCAAGGCTTCTTTGTCCAGCTGGCTATAGTTCCGCTCTGGTTTGGTTAGAGTCCTGGAAAAGAATGCGATGGGTGCTTCTTTTCCGTCAGGAAGGGTATGGCTGAGGACAGCGCCGACGCCGAAAGGTGATGCGTCGCAAGTGACGGCCAGGGGCAAGGTTTCGCTGAATTGGATCAGGACGGCGTCGGAGGTGAGGAGGTCTTTGGTTTTTTGGAAGGCGGCTTGCTCCCGTTTCCCTCAAGTCCAGGTTGCCGCCTTATCCAGGAGCCTATGCAAAGGCTCCGCCGCCGTTGCCTTTTGGGGTAGGAAAACATTATAAAAGTTCAGCAACCCCAAGAAAGCCTGTAGTTCAGTCTTAGACCTAGGGGTGGGGGCTTCTTTGATAGCTTTTACTTTTTTACTTGTGGGGTGAATGCCGTGCCGGTCTAGAAGGTAGCCCAAGAATTCCACTCGCTCCGTGCACAGTTGGCATTTCTCCCTTTTTACTTTAAGTCCCGTTTCTTTAAATTTGGTTAAGACCTCTCTGAGTCGGTTTTCTAATTCGGCTTCGTTTGGCGCCGCTACTAATACGTCATCGAAATAGGGCACCACCCCCTTGATGCCCTGCAGCAAACGTTCCATCAGGCTCTGAAAGATGCCTGGTGCCACGCTGACTCCGAATTGGAGTCGGTTGCACTTGAAAGCCCCCCGATGTGTAACGATGGTCTGGGCTTCCGCTGTTTTTTCGTCGACCGGCAACTGTTGGTATGCCTGGGCGAGATCGAGCTTGGCAAAGACCTTGCCCCCTCCCAGTGAGTGCAGTAGGTGTTGCACGATTGGGACAGGGTAAGCGCTTTGTTGCAGCGCTCCATTTAGGGTGGCCTTATAGTCCCCACAAATTCTCACTGACCCATCTGGCTTGACCGGGGTCACTATTGGGGTCTCCCATCTGGCATGGTCTATAGGTTGTAACACCCCCTGTTTGACGAGCTTGTCAATCTGCTCGTCAATCCTAGGTTTTAGGGCGAATGGCACCCGCCTAGGTTTTAGTCGCTTGGGGGGGACGCTAGGGTCTAGATCAAAAGAGATAAGGGGCCCCTGGTACTTGCCCAGGCTTCCGTCGAAGACCTCCCGGAACTCCTGGGCTAGCCGCTGTTCCCAGCCGTCGTCGGTGACGTGGTTGACTCCCGTGAGGGCGATGTCGAGCGGGGCGAACCATTGTAAGCCCAGCAGGCTTGGGCGGTCGCGATCGACGATTGTGAGTGGGAGTTGTTCGGTGCGGCCCTTGTATGTCACATTAAAGTTCTTGGTGCCCACTACCGGGATGCGGTTTCCCTGGTAGTCTTTTATAATAAGTCTTTGGGCGTTTATGTTTCTCCTATGGAGGGTGGGCACTAACCGTTTTATCTCGTGCCATGCAATCATGGAGAGGTAGGACCCGGAGTCCACCTCCATTTTGCATGGTCGTCCCTCAATATGGACCTCTACGTGTACCTTTCTGGCGCCGTCGGAGATGGCGTGGCCGATGGTTACCGTCTGGTGGGTTTCTTCCTTGCGCCGGTTGTCGCCGCCTCTCGATGGTCGCTGGATTCGGTCCCACCGGCTGTCCGATTGGCGATCTCTGGTCCTGGGCGGTGGGCTTTCTCTTTTACGATCGTGTTGGTCCCATCTGGGTGGACTGCGAGTCTTCTTTTGGCGGCAAACCCGGGCGATGTGTCCTCTTTTATCACAATGCCGACAGATAGAGTCAAAAAATCGGCATTCTGATCTGGGGTGGTCGCCGCCGCAGCCGGCACAGTTGGTCCTCGACCTACGACCTCTTCGGTTCCGTTGGTCGCCGCGCCCCGTCTGGACTCGATGTATGTCTTCTTCGTCTTCGGACGTGCTGGATGTAGAATGGAAATCGCCGTAGTGTGCGGTTGTTTCGTTTTTTGGGTCGGCCGACCTCGCCGGGTTGTTGTTTCCGCCCTTTGTGTCTGGTTTTCGCATGCTGTCAGCGGAAGTGCGGGTCGCTTCTGCGGCTGCGGCTGCGGTGAGGGCGTCTGCTAGGCTAATGTCGCCCTTAGCCATAAGCCGGCTCTGGAGCGCAGGGTCCCATAGGCCGAGTACGAATCGGTCTCTTAGGAGGCTATTCAGGCCGTCAAATTCGCAGAGCCCTCCTAGGCGCCGCAGCTCGGCGACGAAGTCGCTCAGTTTTTCGCCTGGTTTCTGGTCCCGCCGGTAGAATTCGTTGCGCCGGATCAGGATGGGGACCTCGGGGGCGTAATGTCGCCGAAGGATAGGTTCGAGGACGTCCCAATCCATGGCGGTTGCGTCGGCCGGCTTGGCCAATGCTTTGGCCATCTGGAATACTTCGGTTCCGCAATGCGTGAGGAAAACGGCGCGTTTTAGCGGGCCCGGGGCGTCCTTCATTCCGGTGCACTCGAGGTACATGCGGAATCAGTCTGAGAACGATTCCCAGTCCTCGGTGGCGGGGTTGAAGGGGGCGGGCGGTGCGATTTTCGCCATTTCGGTGCTAAGTCTGGCTCTTGTCGGACACGGGGTTCGGTTCAGGGTCTGGATCCCACCCTCGTCGCCAGTGTCGTGTCCGCAAAAGACGCCAGGAGTCGGTGACTTAGTTTAAAGCTCTTTATTTGAAGTTGAGAACCGAACTGGCGAAAAGGAAAAAGCCCGCGGCTTTTATCCTTTTCGCCGCGGCGGCCGCGACCAATGGCAGCATTTCAAGTCTCCCACTCTTGGAATGAGCCAATCACGGGAGACTTTCAACAGGCCAATCGGCGCGGCTCGCCTGGCCAACTAGAAATCCCCGCGCTTTAGCCAATCAAAGCGCGAGGATTTCGAGTATGTAAATTAGGGGCAGAACACTAACTAATCTAAATCTCCCAGCACAGTAGAACACCTGATGGTCAGAAAAAGGAAAAATAGCAATTTAGCAGGCAAGTTTGCCAGATAAGGAGTGAGTGGGCAGGGAGGGATCCTGTAGGCCATGTGGGTGGTGGAGCCTTGTGTTTCTGCACAGCCTGAATTAATTGCTTTGGGGGGGGTGCTCTGGAGGTGAGATTTCTCTGCGGCCCACCAAAATTTTCTCATGGCCCACCAAGTGGGCCACGGCCCACCGGTTGGTGACTGCTGTTCTAGTCCAACCCCCTGCTCAAGCAGGAGACCATTTTAGATAAGTGGCTGTCTAGTCTTTTCTTAAAACCTCCAGTAATGGAGCACCACAATTTCTGGTGGCAAGCTGTTCTACAGGTTAATTGTCCTCACTGTTAGGAAGTTTCTCCTTAATTTCAGGTTGCTTCTCTCCTTGATCAGTTTCTATCTATTGCTTCTTGTCTTGCCTTCTGGTGCTTTGGAAAATAAGTTGACACCCTCTTCTCAAAGGTTGGGAAAGCTTTAGGTCTGTGGAAATTGGAAAGTGAATGAATTTTCTTGAGATCAGATGGAACTGAAAGAAATAAGTTTATTTAAAAAAAAAAGAATGAAAAAAACAATGCAGGTAGTTGCCAACTTACAACCAATCTATTTAGCGACACTTTAAATTTACTAGAAAAGCTACTTATAAGTGGTCCTCACACTTAAGACCATCACATTATCCTCACAGTCACATGATCAACATTTTGTTGATTGGCATCTGGCATGTACCATCCCAGGGTCTGGTGATAGCACTAGCTAGTACTAGCTCTTAGATTTATATCCCGCTTTCCAGTGCTTTCCAGCCCTCTCTACGCGGTTTCCAGAGTCAGCCTCTGGCCCCCCAACAATCTGGGTCCTCATTTTATCCACCTTGGAAGGACAGAAGGCTGAGTCAACCTTGAGCCTGCTGAGATTCACACTGCCAAATTGCTGGCAGTCAACAGAAGTAGCCAGCAGTACTGCATTCTACCACTGCATCATCGAAGCTCTTATTTGTGATCCTTATTTGCAAAGGCTGGAAGCTGGATTTGCTTAACAACTGCATGATTCATATAACAATAGCATCAGTCACTGAACTGCAATAATTCACTTCACAACGATGGTAAAAAAAAAAGGGGGGTTGCAGAAATGAGTAGGTTAATATTGGCAATTAGAGAACAAGAAGAAATGGATTTGGGATTTATTTTATACATAGTTGGAAAATAAAGTAAGAAATTAAATGATATTGTTATAATGATATATAATAATGAATAGGTTGCAATATGAATGTAAACTCAGTGAGAAATGTATACAAATATCAATATTCACACAAGTTATATGTACCCAGTCAACGCACTATATAACTGAAAGATGGATTTGTGTTTTTTTTTAAATAAAAATAAAAAAATTCTTTAAAAAAGGTTAAAAAATTGGCTGGTCTCATTTAACAATTGCCTTGCTTAGCAACAGAAATTGTGATCCCAATTGTGATTGTGAGAAGAACTCTCAACTCTGTCGATGTGCCATTGTTCTGCTTTTCAGCATATGATTAGAATTTAAAAAGAGGAGGCAGAGAAGGAACAGAATCAAAACAGGAAGCTAGCAACGATTTGCAACATAGCTTTGATATTCAATCCTATTTGGGCTCATACAGGACAAAAATCCTGCAGACAGACAGATCTACATTGGAGACATCGAGTTGAGGAGGCATGTGTTTATCCCAAAATATTTTGCCAAAATAAGCAAATATCTGACTTAGCACATCATCACAATGCTAGACGAAGAAATGACTAAACACAACATGGTGCTGTTAGATTTCTGACTAACAAGGAAAAATAGGATGGCACCAAAGGAAGTGATCCTGAAATAGAATGGACACCCAAAAAAGATGCTATGGTAGTGGATCATTCTGGCACTTTTATGCACCGAAGCCATTAAATTCTCTTCTTCTAAAACCAAATATTCTCCTGAAAAGTCTTTTAACTGTTCTTCTAAAGAAAGCCTGCCACAAAAGTTCAGAATTTCCTTGCAAGAATTTGCCAGACAAGGAATAATGGATGGAAACTGGTCCAGGAGAGATTCAACCTGGAAATGAGGCTTTCAAGAAGAGACTGGACTGCCATTTGTCAGAAATGGTGTAGGGTCTCCTGCTTGGACAGGGGGGTGTTGGACTAGATGACCTAAAAGGTCCCTTCCAGCTCTTTTAATCTTGCTCATAGAGTACACCTAGAAGCCTAATTACCTTTCCCTTGCTAAGTGTAGCAGTTTAACAACAAGAAATGCCTGCTTTTAGAACCTTTTAAGCTACCGTTATTAAGCGAATCACTGCAGGTGTTAAATTAGCAACATGGTTGTTTAAATGACTCTGGATTCCCCATTGACTTTGCTTTCTTAAAAGGGGATTGCATGACCTTGGGACACGGCGATGGTCAACGGCCAATCCTCTGAATTTTGACATTGTGACTGTGTGGATGCTAAGAAAATACAGCTACAAGCCAGAGAGCTAATTAGCTTTCCGTTGCTAAGAAGAGTGGTTTTTAAGTGAGTAGTGGCTGAGTTTAGGACCTTTTTGGCCATAGTTGTTTAGTGCATCACTGCAGTTGTTAAATGAATCATGCCGTTCTTAAGCAAATTCAGTTTCCCCACACTGACTTTAAAAGATACAGATTAACAGAGTTGGAAGGGACCTTGTAGGTCATCTAGTCCAACCTCCACCACCCAAGCAGGAGACCCTACACCATTTCTGACAGAGGGCAGTCCAGTCTCTTCTTGAAAGTCTCCAGTGATGAAGCTCCCACAACTTCTGAAGGCAACTTCTGTTCCATGGGTTGATGGTTCTCACTGTCAGAAAATTCCTCCTTATTTCCAGGTTGAATCTCTCCTTGATATGGAGGTGATACAGGCTAGTCCATAAAACCCCACCAGGATACTTTGATCTTTGAGAGAGAATATTGCTAAGCATTTCATCTTCAGAACACTTAAGATAGAATAATAGTGTTGGAAG
The DNA here is from genome assembly GCA_033807585.1 of Hydrophis major. Classification (NCBI taxonomy): domain Eukaryota; kingdom Metazoa; phylum Chordata; class Lepidosauria; order Squamata; family Elapidae; genus Hydrophis; species Hydrophis major. The sequence goes on along the minus strand of CM066337.1, from coordinate 24,421,715 downwards.
GGAGCTCGGAGGTACAGATACAGATGAACAGAGTTGGAAGGGATCTGGGAAGTGGTCTAGCCAAAACACCCGAAGGCAGGACAAGAAATAATTGAAAGAAGCTTATCAAAGTTGCCTTCGCACATTGTGGGAGCTCCATCACTGGAAGCTTTCAAGAAGAGGCTGGACTGCCATCGGTCAGAAATGGTCTCCTGCTTGGGTGGGGGGTTGGACTAGATAACCTACAAGGCCTCTTCCAACTCTGTTAATCTATTAACAAATCTGAACCAGTTGCCAAGAGCCTGAATTTTGATCACATGTTCTTGGGAATGCTGCAAAGGTTGTAACTGTGAAAAATGGTCACAAGTGAGTGGAGCTTTGTGTGAGTGGAGCTTTGTGTGTGAGTGCAAGCACCCTCCATTCACACTGATGGAGTTTCGTGCATGCACGCTTGCCCATTTCTCCTGTGGCCCCACTTCAAACAGGCCATGGCCTGGTAGTGGGCTGCAGCCTGGGAGTTAAGGGGGTTAAGTTGACCAATAACTTAATAACTCAATAGCAGTGAACAGCCTGTCTCCCAAAATTGTGGCTGCTCCAACACTGAAGGTTTTCAAGAAGAGACTGCACAGCCATTTGTCCAGCTTGAGTGGAGAGTTGGACACAGTTGATCCCTTCCAACTATGTTATGATGTATTCTGTATCTTTTAGGGAGATCATCAGAATGCCTGACTGCCTTGTTCTATCAAACTCTAAACCAGTGTTTTCTCTGAAAATAGTTTTGATACTAAAACATCATGGCTGTTTGGGGAATTCTGGAAGTTGAAGTCCACACATCCTATCTGACCGAAGCTGAGAAACACAGCTTCAAATGTTGTATACCAGGGGTCGCCAACCTTTTGGACCTCAGGGACCACCAAACTCATAATTTTAAATCTCGCGGACCAGAGACCCTGGGAAAATTCCCCCAAAAGTCTGCAGGAAAATTCCCCGCCCCGTTTTTCTACCAATTGTTCATTCTTTATTTGGGATCACAGGATACCATCTTCAGCTCCATTCTCAGGGGGAGAGAAAGAGAGAGGAGAGACTTTTGGCTTCATGCAAGGAAAGCAGCAGAAGCAGCAGAAGTCTTTCTTTCTCTCCCCCAGACTCTGCCAGAAATGAGTCTTTGTGAGACTTGTTGCACCGGCACAGCCTCTTGGAGCAGGAGGTCTTGCAGGGTCCCAAAGACTCATTTCTGGCGGAGTCTGAGGGAGAGAAAGACTTTTGCTGCTTTCCTTGCATGCAGCCAAAAGCAGAAGAAGAAAGAAGCGGAAAGAAGCAGCCCGGTGGCCAGGCCAGGCGCGTGGGGTGAGTAGGGCAAGTTCCCCACTCCGGCCTTTCCCCCCTCCCCTCACTATCTCGTGTTGTTTGTAATGCAAGCGACGCAAGCCTTGTGTTCCCGCAGGCCATGTGGGCGGCACAGTCTTTTGTTCCTGCACAGCCTGGATTAATTGCTTTGAGGATGCATTTCTCTGTGGACCACAAAATTTTCTCACCAGTGGTCCCTGGCCCACTGGTTGGCAACCACTGTTCTATACTGTATGTTTTGCTAACATGTTTTCCCATGTCTGATCAACTACTTAGCCATTAATCCAGCTCTAAACAACAGAACAAACCCAACACCAATCCTAGTTTGTTACCTAGTATCCGTATTGGTTGGTATCTGTTAAGTTTGGAACATGGGCGAGAAAGAATGGAGACGAGCCTCTGGAACGGTGAACTTCACCTCTTTATTTACATGGTGACAGCTTAAACTTAATGGCAGTTATAGCCCTCCTTATATAGGCAACCCAATAACTATTTAACCAATAACAATCTAGGAGCGCTAGCTCCCTTAACCAATATGAATGCTCCGTTAATGGCCAATCAGATCCCCTGGAACGGGCCAATCCAATCCTGCCATTAACAGCCAATCAGAAGTGCAGGGCCAGAACCCTGCACTTGACTCCAAGCTCAAGATAACTTTATTAAACCTTATGCATTCACAACACCCCTTCCCCCTGGCTTCTGTTTACAGGGTGCAGTTACATAGTCCTTAAGATAGGATGGTTGCTTTATTAGTCTTTTTGATTTTTGCTGTGTGTTTTGCATTTGGCTGCAATCTCGCTGAGGTAGATTGTTATTTGGCGAAGGGGTTGCCTCTGGTTCAGAGTTCACGTTTCCGTCGTCACCAATATCTTCGGCAACTCCCTGAGGTGAATCTATTCCCATCTCTGGTTCCAATTCCTGTGTCTCTATTCCACTATTGTTCCCTTCGAACTGGTTTTCTTCTAATTGAAATTCGTCTTCTTTCATGTCTCCCCCCTCTCAGTTTGGTCATAAGGGAGTTCAGAAATGCCCGACCGGAGCCGTGATCGTAATTGATCGATAAGGTGTTTCAATAGTCTATCGTCAAGGCATTGTACAAGGTAGGATCTCGGGCCGGTTACACGAACTACTGTCACCTCTACCCACAGCGGATCGCCCGATAGATTTTTAGCGTATACCAAATCGCCTACCTGGAAGGTACGACATTGGCCGCTGGATCTTAGTGGTTTTTCCGGTTCATAAGCTGGGTGTAACCGGTCGAGGTGGGAGCGGAGCTTTCGTCCCATTAGCAGTTCAGTGGGAGTTTTGTTGGTGACGCTATGAGGTGTGATGTGTTGTAGAAAAAGGATTCGGTTGATTTTGTCGTCGATGTTATCGTAGTCTAATTTCTGCAAAGTTTTCTTAACAAATTGGACCATGCGCTCAGCCCTGCCATTGGTCGCAGGGTGTACAGGCAAGGTGAGCGCATGTTGGATGCCGTGGTCAGCCAGGTACTGCTCGAAGGACAGCGCGGTAAATTGGGGCCTGTTGTCAGATACCAGAACGTCTGGTAATCCGTGGGTTGCAAACAGTTTTTCCAATTTTTTGATAACCGCTTCAGTGGTCGTGGTCATCATGGGGTGAATCTCGAGCCAATTCGAGTAGGCATCGACGGTTAGAAGAAAGGTGTGGCCTTTGGTTGGCCCCGCAAAGTCCAGGTGAATACGGGACCAGGATCCCCGTGGTGTCTCCCATTCGGTAGGGATGGCTTTTGGTAGGGCGTTGCTCAGTTCCTGGCATCTATGACAAGCTTTAACCCAATTCTTAATTTGCTTGTCGATGCCCGGCCACCATGCGTAGCTTCGTGCGAGGGCTTTTGTTAGGGATAATATTGTTTACCCTAACTGGTTTAGATAACATAATAAATATGTAATCATGGTTTATAAGTTAAAGTGTCTGCAACTTTAAATATAGGAATGTAATTAAGGGAGTGGTTGTGAAAGCACTTTAAAAGAAGCAAGACGACAGCTTGCTCTCTCTCTGGCTTTGATGATCCCTAATTACTGCATGGACTCAAGACTGCGTTATTCGAATGGGAGAGATAAACAAAGGACTGATTTGTAAGTGAACTGACATAGGATATTCTACATGGACTTTGCTAACTGAATATCCTTGAATGGACTGACTAAATAATACATGACTAATGGACTGTTATTTTTGACTATGCTATGAATGGAATAAACTATATTTTTGATAGCACAAGCGTATCTGTTATTTTTACTGTATGTTAATAAACATACAAACATATCTCCACTCATTTATCTGTGTGCCTATCTGACTAACGCTGCACATTCTGTTTAGCTTGTCTCCTTAACCCTGGTTGGGGAACCCAGGCTTAACACTGGTTATGGGCCCAGAGGCTGCAAAGTCAGTTTAACTAGGATAAAACAGATTTATGTAAAAAGTGAGAGTTTGTGTTGTTAAACATTACAGTAAACAGACAGCTGTGTTTTATTAATGATAGTTTTATATCCATATAAAGAAAACATGGCACAAGTCAATCTACAAAGTTTGTCCCTTATATCCAAGCTGGATGGAACAAACTATGTATCATGGTCTATGAAATGTAGTCTACTTCTACAAAGAGAAGGTCTGTGGAACATAATTGAAAACCCACCAAACGTAGAAGAATGGGATCCAGAGGATGATGAAGATAGACTAAAAATAGAAGAATTTATGCATAAAAATGAACAAGCTATTTGCATAATTGGATTAACATTAACTGACAAACAACTTGTTCATATCCACGGAGAGCAAACGGCTGTTGGGTGTTGGCAGAAGCTGAAGAGGATTTATGTCCGAGATAACGTTGGTGCTCACATAAATCTCACATGGAAGCTTTTCAGGACGCATCTCCAGACGAATGGTGATATGCTGAGTCATTTGAAAACTATGCAAAGCATTTTTCAAGAACTGCACGAGAAAGAGCTTATTTTCTCTGAACTACACCAAGTCTACATAATTCTATCTTCACTTGATGAAAGTTATGACAACTACGTCACTTCCCTTGAAATTTTGCCTAAGGAAAGTTTAACTTTAACTGATATAACTGGCAGATTGATTGAAGAGGCCAGAAGAAGAATTGAAAGAGACCAGTTAATGAGGGAACAACTTCAAAAAGAAGATAATAAATCTCCTACTGCATACGCAATTAAAAAGTGTTTTAATTGTGGAGGAAGAGGACACTTGGCAAGATTTTGTAAAAAAGCAAAGTGCCAGAACGCTGGCCAGAATACTAAAAGTCATCAAAAGATAAATAAAAATTTAGAGTTAGCCATGTATACTAATGGAGCTGTAAAAAATAATTTATGGGTGGTTGACAGTGGAGCCTCCCACTGTATTACAAATGATAACAAAAATTTTATTAAAATGTCCCAGAGTACACAGCAGATATCGTTAGCCAATGGCTGGAAACTGAAAGCTAAAGGTCAAGGTATAGCATATTGTTCTTTTATAAAAGAGAATGTAAAAATGTTATATGTACCACAACTTAAGTTTAATTTAATTTCAGTAAGAATTTTTGTTAAACTAGGATATGTAGTTACTTTTAAAGGAGATAACTGCATAATTGAGAAAGAAGATAAGAAAATTACTGCATCTTTAAGAGGTGAATTATATGTGTTAAATGATAATGGTTTAAAGGTGGCTAACACGGTTTATGATAATAAGAAACCTCATGATGAATGTATTCACTTGCTACACCGAAAACTAGGGCATTTAAATTTTAAAATGTTTAAGAAAACTGTTGAATTATCTAAGGGAATAAGTTTGAAACCTTGTAATAAGTATTTGCAATGTAATGCCTGCAATCAAAGCAAGAGCAAGGTCACACCGGCTAATAGAGTTGATGGATTTATTACAAAAGAGCCTTTAGAAGTAGTATTTGCTGATTTAATAGGTCCGAAAAAACCAAGTGTAGGAGGAGCTCGTTACATACTAAGTATAATGGACCACTATTCTCGATATGGGTTTTGCTATTTAATGAAAAGCAAAACTGAAACGTATCTAAATCTCTTTAATTGGATAAAATTTGCTGAAAGGAAAACTAAAAAGAAATTAGTAACTCTTATGACAGATAACGGTACGGAATTTACAAATAATAAATTCCAGAATAGACTTAGAATGTTAGGTATTCAACATAAAAAGTCTGCACCATATAGGCCACAACATAATGCCTTTTTAGAGAGACGAGGCCAAACACTACAGTCAATGGCACGAACTATGATGTCTGATTCAGGATTACCTGACAATTTGTGGGGAGAAGCAATAATGTGTGGTAATCATATATTAAATAATGTTGTTAATTCAACAACAGGTGAATTACCATTCACACTGTGGCATGGTACAAAACCTGATTTAAGTTACATGCACACATTTGGAGCACCAGCATGGGTGCATATCCCTTCACAACTCAGACACAAAGGACAGCATAGAGCTAAAAGATTATTTTTTGTAGGATATAAATCTAATCATAGATCTTATAGATTCTGGGAACCAGGTACATCTAGAGTTTACACCAGTGCTAGTGCTAAATTCCTAGAACATGTAGGATGGAATAGATTAGAGCAAGATTTAAATAACGAAGTAATTATTGAACTCTACAAAAGGCAGAAAGAACAGACTAGTTATAAGAAGAGTCCAATTAAAGAAGAAGTCCATGAAGAGCAAATAGGACCAGAACAAGAGGAAACAGTTGATCAGGAAGAGTTAGATAATCAAGAAGAGTTAATAAATGAAAGTCCACCTGTAAGTCCTGTAATACCTAGACGTACTACACGTGTAACTAGACCACCTGATAGGTATCAAGCAAGTATAGTTTGCCAAGTAAATAAAGTTCCAACTAGTATAGATGAACTTAAGATGTATCCTGCTAAGGATCAGGAGAATTGGCAAAAGGCAATGGAAAAAGAACTAAATTCATTTAAGGTAATGAAAGTATATGAAGATGCTAAATTACCTCCAGGAGAAAAATCCATTGGGTGCAAATGGATATTTAAAGTAAAAACTGGAAATGATGGGACTGTTATCCATAAAGCTAGGTTGGTAGCTCAAGGATTTAATCAAACTGCATCTGATTACGATGAAGTTTTCGCACCAAGCCTTAAAGCAACATCTTTAAGAGCAGCATTAGTGTGGGCAGCTAAGAAAAACTATGTCATTAACCATTTAGATGTAGAAACTGCTTATTTGCATGCACCATTGCAGCACACTATATATTTGAAAAAGCCAGTGATTATAAAAGACAATAAAGTAAATAGTAATGATTGTTGGAAACTCAAAAAGAGTCTTTACAGGTTGAAACAATCTGGCTTTGAGTGGAACCAATATATTGTGAAAGAGTTAAACAATATAGGTTTTAAATCTGGTTTAGTAGATCCATGTGTGTTTAAAAGAGAAAATAATGGAACGGTGTCATTATTGTTATTATTTACAGATGATATTGCTTTGATAACTAAGACTAATAATGAAGCTAATGAGATTATATCATTATTAGCTAAAAAGATAAAATTAAAGCATTTAGGTGAAATTAAAAAGTATCTAGGATTGACAATTAACAAAACAAAAAATGGATTTAAGATATCTCAAGAAGATAAAATTTGCCAATTAATTAAAACGTATAAAATGGAACTTTGTAAACCGGCAAAGACTCCAATGAGTCAGGAAGTTTGCCAAACTGATGATCAAAGTCCCAAATTTGATAAGTCTATATATCAATCTTTGATTGGTAGCTTATCATATATGAGCAATTGATCAAGGCCTGATATAGCTTATAGTGTAAATCAGCTGGCACGTTTTAATTCAGATCCACATCAATGTCATTGGCAATCATTAAAGAGAATTTTAAGATATCTTAAAGGAACAATGAACCATGCATTGTATATAGAACCAAAGGGTGATTTGAGTCTTAGTGCCTATGCAAATGCAAGTTTTGCAACTGACATAAACACTAGAAAATCAACATCTGGGATGGCTATATTATTTGGTAAGACACTAATAGGATGGAGGTCAATCAGACAACAGCATATTAGCTTGTCCACGATGGAAGCAGAATTTTCATGTCTGTCATTACTATGCACTGACTTAATTCTGTACAAACAGTTATTATTAGATATGGGTGTAACTGTTAAAGATTCCATTATTGTGTACGAGGACAACCAGGCAGCCATAAAGTTAGCTACTAATATTGCTGTAAAAACTAGATCAAAGCATACTGATTTAAGATACTTAAATGTTAGAGAATCTGTAAAGAATGGGCTAATTAAATTGGAATGCTGCATGACAGAAGAAAACATCGTAGACCAATTTACAAAAGCTCAAGGAGTAAGCAAGTTTAAAGAGAGTTGTAACAAATATGATTTAAAGATGTAAATAGTTATGGTATTATTATTTAACCTAAAAAGGGAGAATGTTAGGGATAATATTGTTTACCCTAACTGGTTTAGGTAAAATAATAAATATGTAATCATGGTTTATAAGTTAAAGTGTCTGCAACTTTAAATATAGGGATGTAATTAAGGGAGTGGTTGTGAAAGCACTTTAAAAGAAGCAAGACGACAGCTTGCTCTCTCTCTGGCTTTGATGATCCCTAATTACTGCATGGACTCAAGACTGCGTTACTCGAACGGGAGAGATAAACAAAGGACTGATTTGTAAGTGAACTGACATAGGATATTCTACATGGACTTTGCTAACTGAATATCCTTGAATGGACTGACTAAATGATACATGACTAATGGACTGTTATTTTTGACTGTGCTATAAATGGAATAAACTATATTTTTGATAGCACAAGCGTATCTGTTATTTTTACTGTATGTTAATAAACATACAAGCTTAGCTCACTCATTTATCTGTGTGCCTATCTGACTAACGCTGCACATTCTGTTTAGCTTGTCTCCTTAACCCTGGTTGGGGAACCCAGGCTTAACAGCTTTCATTCGCACGATACCAGGGTGGCCATCGTGCAAGGTTCTCAGTACTGCTTTTTGGAGTCGTTCTGGGATAATGACTCTATCACCCCAGATGACACAGCCTTTTTGAGAAAACAACTCCATTTGTCGAGTCTTGAATGGTGTGAAGTCATCCGATAATTGGTCCAATGGCCATCCACGTTCTACCCAGCCTAGGACTCGCGCTAAGGTGGGGTCACGTCTGGTTTCTCTCGCGATATCTCGGGCGGTTAATGGCGGCGTGTGGAGTTTTTCAATCTGTAACATGGTTACCGTTGGTGCGGGATCATCGAGAGTCTCTGGAAGTGGTGCTCAGCTCAATGCGTCGGCGTGGGGAATGGCTTTCCCCGGGCGGTATTGCAGCCGATAATTATAAGCAGCCAAGAATTCTGACCAGCGAGTCATCCTGGGGGATAATATATAGGGAGTCGGCTTATCTCCTGCTATTATCCCCAATAACGGTTTGTGGTCAGTCACGATAGTAAAAGCCCAGCCATACACGTACTCGTGAAATCTTTTAACGGCAGATACAATTGCGAGGGCTTCTTTATCGATTTGGCTATAATTTCGCTCAGTTTTTGAAAGTGTCTTTGAAAAATATTCAACAGGGGCTTCGTTACCATTAGGCAGTACATGGCTCAAAATGGCGCCCACTCCGAAAGGCGAAGCATCACATGTGATATTTAACGGCAAAGTCTCATTGTACTGCAGAAGTTAGTAGTTTTTTTACATTACGGAACGCCTGTTCTTCTTTATGACCCCACAACCAAATTGCTTTTTTGTCTAGCAAACGATGTAACGGCTCAGCGACAGTTGCTTTATGTGGTAGAAATACATTGTAAAAGTTGATGAGGCCTAGGAACGCCTGGAGATCGGCCTTGTTCCGAGGCCTGGGAGCATTTTTATTGCTCTCAATTTACTGTTGGTAGGGTGAATACCCTGACTGTCAATTAGGTACCCTAAAAACTCGACACGATCTGTACACAAATTACACTTATTCTTTTTTACTTTAAGACCGGCGTCTTGGAATTTTTGTAGAACTAATTTTAAATGATCCCATAAGATTTTTTTTGTAGGTGCAGCAATTAATACATTGTCAAAGTAGGGGACCACGCCTTTAATCCCTTGTAGTAGCCTCTCCATAAGGCTCTGAAAAATTCCCAGGGCTACACTGACTCCGAATTGGAGCCGGGTACATTTAAAGGCACTTCGGTGCATCACAATCGTTTGTGCCTGTGCTGTCTTTTCATCAACAGGAAATTGCTGATATGCCTGAGCTAAGTCTAATTTAGCGAAGACTTTTCCGCCCCCCAGGGAATGGAGGAGATGCTGCACCACCGGCACTGGATATGCATTTTGCTGTAGGGCGTGGTTCAGGGTGGCCCGGTAATCCCCACAAATTCGAATTGAACCATCCGGCTTAATTGGTGTTACGATTGGGGTCTCTCAGGGGGAGTAATAGCACCCCCTGAGCTATTAATTTATCGAGTTGTTCGTTGATTTTCGGCTTTAAGGCAAACGGAACTCGGGCTTAAGGCGGATGGGAGCTATCTTTGGATTAAGGCTGAACGATATTGGGGTCCCCTTGTACTTGCCTAACTTTTCCGCGAAGATGTCCCTGAATTCATGGATGAGGTCCTCCTCCCAGTCACTTCCGCTGACTCAGTTTATGCCTGCCACTTCAATGCCAAGTGGCACGAACCATTGGAGACCAAGCAGACTAGGCCAATCTTTGTCGATCACAGTTAGCGGTAAGTATGCTGTGTGCTTCTTGAATGAGACCCGGACTCAGCTGGAACCAACGACAGGGATTCAATTCCCTTGATAGTCCTTAAGAATAAGTCTTTGGGAACGGAGGTCTTGGCGCTGGATCGTGGGGATGAGTTGCTTGAGGGTCTTCCAGGACACCATCGAGAGGGACAATCCTGAGTCAACTTCCATTTGGCAAGGCTGGTTCTCGATGGCCACTGTAATTCGGATTTTCTTGGCATCCAAGGCAGAGGCGTGACCGATAGTGATAGTATGGTGAGCCTCTTCTCGCTTCGTGGGGCGATTCAAAACTCGGTTTCTGTAGGAGTGGTTTACTGGTTCTCGCATTACAGGACGCTTTCCTGTCGATTGGCGATAGTTAGCCCCTTTTGAGGCCTGGCTGGGTCCTTGTAAACTTCGGCAGACCCATCCAATGTGGCCTCTCTTCCCGCACTCATGGCAGAGTGCGTCGCGGAATTTGCATTCGGACCTGGCATGGTTGGCTCCACAGCCAGCGCAAGGGTGTAGGGACTTCGGGTAGGGGTCCCGGTTGGACCGCAGTCGATGGACCTCTTCTTCATCACTGTCTGACGACAAAGAGAGATCCTCGTGGTGGGCCGTTGTAAGCTGCCCATCTGACTTGGGTAAAATGTCGCCTGTCGGTTGGTGTACTGGAGCGCAGTTGCGGCGTAATTGTGCAGCCGACTTCCTGGTTGCTTCTGCTGCAGTAGCATCAGCGATGGCATTGGCAAGGCTGATGTCGCCTTTCACCATCAGCTTGCTCTGCACGCCTGGCGCATCTAGTCCCAGAACTATTTGATCTCTCAGTGCCTCTTCCAAATTGGTGAATCCGCAGAGGCCTCCCAGATTTCGGAGGTCTGCTATGAAATCAGTGACGCTTTCTGCTTTTCGCTGGTTTCTTTGATAGAACTCATGCCGTCTCATGAGCGTGGGCATGGTCGGTGCATAATGAGCTCTTAGTAGGGGTTCGAGGACGTCCCAATCCATCGCCTTCACTTCTGCAGGTTTGGCAAGTGCTTTAGCCATCTTAAAAACGGTTGGCCCGCAATGCGTTAGGAATACCGCCCGTTTCTTCCCGGTTGTGGCATCCTTTAAATTGCTAGTTTCCAAAAACATTTGGAAACGATCCATGTAGGACTCCCAGTCCTCTTGCACTGGATTGAACGTAGCGGGTGGTACGACGCCGCTGGACATGGTTCCGTCATGTAGCGCTGTCAGCCACGTGCTCGGTGTTTCTTCTTAGTTCAGTCAGCTCTGACGTCTCCACATCCCATCCTCGTCGCCAGTGTTAAGTTTGGAGCATGGGCGAGAAAGAATGGAGACGAGCCTCTGGAACGATGAACTTCAACTCTTTATTTACATGGTGACAGCTTAAACTTAATGGCAGTTATAGCCCTCCTTATATAGGCAACCCAATAACTATTTAACCAATAACAATCTAGGAGCGCTAGCTCTCTTAATCAATATGAACGCTCCGTTAATGGCCAATCAGATCCCCCGGAACGGGCCAATCCAATCCTGCCATTAACAGCCAATCAGAAGTGCAGGGCCAGAACCCTGCACTTGACTCCAAGCTCAAGATAACTTTATTAAACCTTATACATTCACAACAGTATCCAAAACCATTTGGTATCAAAACCATTTTTATAGCGATTGGCTAATAAACTTTCCCTCTATTTCCTCACAAATCTTCACTAACCAGATTGTAGTGATGACCAATTGGCCTGAGATTCACGACAGGTGAGGAAGGTGAAGAGAGAACTTTGTGTCACAGACAGGATAATCTAAACATAGAAACAAAGGGACTTTTTGAGTAAAGTTGCCACAACTGCACAGTTGACTAAGCCTCCAAACTGAACCCACTACAGAGCATTGCATGCCAAAACACAGAGTTTTCCCCATGCCATCACTCTGCTGAACACCTAATTTCCACAGCACTGTCTTAAGCCTAAAGATATTCCCCCACGTAGTAGATTGCATTGCTATTATCCTTCTCATCTTCTCTACTATCCTCTCCTGTTGGTATCTTATGATTAATTATTGTAACTCTGATTTATGAACTATGACCTGTCGCTTTATTGTTCATAATATGTACACTGAGATCTTATGTACCGGAGACAAATTCCTTGTGTATCCCATCACACTTGGCCAATCAAGAATTATATTCTATTTCTGTTTTCATTTGGAAAAGGGTTAGGGATTACCTCAAATTATCTATCTCATTTTAGTCCAAATAAGACCATTCAACCATTGGTAGTACAGCTTGACCTCTGATAATCTTTGGTTTGTAATCAGCATTACTGTCATGGCTTTCTGCTTCATTTCCCATCATAGCATGTTTCTGAATGTACATGATACATGAAACAATTGGCTTAATGTTCAGTTTTAATAGAAGCCCTTGCTTCTTCTGAGCATATTAACCGAACACCTATTTAATGTAGCTCTTGAATTGAAGATCTAGATCTTCATAAAGTGATGTTGGAAGGGCTGTCGTTTCTATTTAATATAATATTACAAAAATAAAGTTGAAAGTGGCACACAGAGCCATTTGTGATGGCACGCGAGCCGCAGGCAAACTTACCTCACTGCGCATGTGTGCGCCTCACAGCTGATTTTTGTTGTTGTTGGTGGTGGTTTGAGGCCTTTTTTGGTCTCCCAGAGACTTAGAAAAAGCCTCTGCAAAACTTTTCAGGCTGAATTATAGGCCCGTTTTGTCACTTCCTGTAATACCGGAAGTGACGAAACAGGCCTATAATTCATCCTGAAAAGCCTTGCAGAGGCTTTTTCTAAGCCTCCAGGAGGCTGAAAAAGGCTTCAAACCAGCTGAAAAATCAGCTGTGTGGTAGAGAGCAGGCAAGGGGATTGGGAGTGGGGGAAATTGTGCATGCATGCCCAGGGGGTGTGGGACGGGGGTGCACATTGCATTCTGGGTGCTGGAAATTTTTGGCACAGGAGCCCAAAAGGGTTAGCCACCACTAATCTATACCATGGTTGTCCAGTCTATTTTTGAAAACATCCAGTGACAAAGCACCCACAACTTCTGAAGGCGAGCTGTTCCATTGATTGATTGTTCTCACCGTCAGAAAATTCCTCCTTAATTCTAGGTTGCGTCTCTCCTTGAATAGTTTCCAGCCATTGCTTCAGGTCCTGCTTTAGAGAATGTTTTCTGTGACAGCCCCTCAAGTACTGGAAGACAGTTATCATGTCCCTCATAATCTTTCTTTTAGATAGGTAGATGTACCTAGTTCCCTCAACATTCATGATATGATTTAGCAACTATCATTTTTGAGTCTCTTCTCTGCACGCTTTCTAGACCCAAATATAGTCTGCTCTTAGATGGGGGAACAATAAGGGTCTCCTTGGGCCAGTTTCCCCTTCCCAGACCCAAAACAATGCCAAGCTTTGTGACAAGCTAGCTGAAAAGCAACCTTCTTGTCACATTAGCACTGATGGCTTGTAAACACACCGCAAACCCACAGACCTGAACCAAGAGGATGAAGAAGATGACTAAAAAAGCAAACTTAGTCACTGGTTTCAAGCCCAGGGTCCACCAAAAAGCCACCCCCTGTTCTTCTGAGAAATACAGATAAACTTTGTATAAAGAAAGTGGAGACAACGTTAAGATGGCATTCTTGCTAAGTTGCTTGCTTGGCTTATCACATCTTTGCTCCTTGTTAATACTTAGCCATGTCCAAGTTCCTGTGGGCCCTCAGCCAGAACAAAATGGGGGCCAGTTTGAGGCTAAAACTGTTTTCTTCTCCCAATTCTACTCCCCAACAACAGGGTCAGCACATTCTCACTTCGCTATTTCTTAACTTTATTAACCATATTTTCTGAACAAGGTCAATGAGCTATGAACCGAAAGACCTTTGGGGGAAAATATCGTTAGAATGGAGATGAGGTAGGTGGGGCGGGGGGCAAAGTGTCTAATGGTGGACTGATTTGGAGCAGGGCGCCTTTATATCTATCAGAACTTTTGACTTTGGTAAACAAAATGCTATAAACTTCCCGAACACTCTGATGTTCTTCTTCTGGAGGAAATCAAACTTAAGGAACATGCCTTGGGGAGCAGGAAGCGCAGAACAATATAAACCTTTGAGCTTCTAAGGAACACAGTAGTTGGCCACAAATAGTACTAAATTTGTAAGCTCTTCCCGTTCCATTTCTTTTCACCTTGGGTGACTTTTCAAATTTTTTCTTTTTTTTAAGGAAAGTGTTTCATTAAAAAAAACATGCACCTTTTTTTTTCTCCTGTAGAGAGCTAAAGAAATAAATACATGCTTAATTCTACAACTTTCTTCTAACATTTATGGTCACGCATTAACTATTTGGAAGAGGGACAGAGTAGGTGTTTTTTTTTTTAAATGATAACTATTAGATTTTTTTTAAACTGGAAAGATAAAATCTAACAGAAAGTAATAATTAAGGTGGGGAAAAAGAAGGGAGGCAGGGAGGGAGGGAGGAGAGAGAAAGAAAGAAAAAAGAAAGGAAGGAAGAAAAAGAAAGAAAGATAAGAAAGAAAGAAAGAAAGAAAGAAAGAAAGAAAGAAAGAAAGAAAAGCCAAAAGTGCAGAAAAATAAGTAAAGAAAAAGAAATAACTTCTGATCTTTGAGTTCCATGCTAATAGACAAAAACTTATCAAAAAGAGATCCAACCTAGAAATGAAGAGAAATTTTCTGACAGGGAGAACAATTAGTGGAACAACTTGCCTTCAGAAATTGTGGAAGCTTCATCACTGGAAGCTTTCAAGAAGAGACTGGACTGCCATCTGTCAGAAATGGTGTAGGGTCTCCTGCTTGGGCTGGAGGGATTGGACTAGATGACCTACAAGGTCCCTTCCAACTCTGTTATTCTGTACTCTGCATTTTCTTTTTACAACAGTTGTAAGTACAAATTCAAATAGACCTATTACTCTGAGGTCTATAAGATTACATTTTTTTCCCATTATCTGCTCCTTTTTTTCCTAAACAAACTCATATATTGCAATTTCATCCCCCCGCCACCCCGGTTTCACACAGAAAGTCCAAAAGAAGTTTCCAATCAGCCTAAAAATTCATATCTTTCCTCCGATCATCCAAGCTGTCTGTTCTGCCATCTTGGCCGGCTCCTTCATCTTCACCTTGTGCTTTTCCGTTGTGGGTAATGTCAATTGCCCATTCAAAGAGCAAGATGAACTATTCAAGTCTTTTTGAAAACTGCTCGATGACGCAATGGTGGAAAAGGAGGCCAACCCATCATTATGACCCTGGAACTGTCTTCCATGCTAACATGGTCACTAATGTATGTATAATATAATATACAAAGAGTCTCCCATGCTAATCCTTGTGTGAATGAGATTCCTATGAAGTATAGACATGGTGGGTGGCCAGGACACAGCAAGCAATGCTGCAGAGAGAGCCTGTCAAACCACACACCCAATAATCCTCTCCCAGGCTTCTCCTAAATGACACTTAACTAATCCAGAAGAGGAATTGGGCATGGCTTCCCTCACCGCATTCTGCCTGATGAAAAGACCTTTTAATAATGCTCCAGTCAACTCCATTGTGGGGCAACTGAAGAAGAAGAATTGGAGTCTACATGATCGGCGATTATGTCATGCCCAGTTCAGCCACCCAGGTCCACACATTCAAGAGATACAGTGAGAAAATTCAGCCGAACAATCTCAGCCTCAGAAATAATGAGAAGCGATTTCATCAAGAGGGCTATGAAGAAAAGCATTTCAGGTCTCCCCACCCCTTTTTTTTCAGAAAAGCCCAATTTTGAAAAGCATTGATCACTTCCTATATCTCAGCTTGCCACATACGGCGTGGTAAATGAGTTGACGATTCTTGGGTTTAGCATACAAAAAGTGAGCTATTCCAAATCAAATGTTTGCAATTAGTTATTTTTGGTGCTCTTAGCCTAATTTTAAAAGCCCTTGGCGGTCAGTTAATTCACACAAGAGATTCTTCAGAGGGGTCTAATAAAGGTATAGGAAGAGTCCCTGCAGGATTTTACTCTGCTAGTTGTTGCTTATTCGAGGGGACGGTGCTGCTCTCCATTTCAAGGCCATTGAGCCAGTGCTGTCCGAAGACATGTGGCCAGCATGACATCATGGAGTGCTGTTACCTTCCCACCAAAGTGGTACCTAATTATCTACTTGCATTTGCATGCTTTTGAACTGCTGGGTTGGCAGGAGCTAGGGTGAGGATGGGAGCTCACCCTGGCTTGTAGTACTGGGTCTCAAACCTGGGCTGCTGGCTTTCCAGCCAACAAGCCTCAGCATCTTAACTGCTGAGCCACCATGCTGCCTTAATAAAGCTAGTCCTGTTGACAAATAAAAAGACTGGACAAGAAACAACGGATAAAAACTAACCAAGGAGAGAAGCAACCAAGAACTAAGGAGAAATTTCCTGACAGTTAGACCAATTAACCAGTGGAACGATTTGCCTCCAGAGTGGGTGCTCCAGTACAGAAATTTTTAAGAAGAGAATGGACAAATAATTTGTCTGGGATGGTATAGAATTCCTCCTTGAGAAAGGATTGGACTGGGAAGACCTTTCAATTCTGTTATTGTGCCCCATTTTAGTAACTTTTTGCTATGGTTATTAAGTGAATCACCACTTCTGTTAAATGAAAATAGAGAAACCTAAAAGTAGACAAAGTTACCAAAAATGATTCGTTTTTCAGCAAGTTACAGCAGGCATGGCTATCAAACATGGTTTGCTATTCTGCTCCCTAACTGAGGAATCCAGAGTTCTAAATATAAACTCTACATCCTATGGAGCAGACTGGGAATCTGCAATGCCACAGTCCTGTTCCAGCTGGTTCTCTCTTCCTTGCTTAAGCCATCACCTATTATTACCTTCATGCGGCTGGCTACGCTTTTCTATCTCCCGTCTGATGGTAGGAGAGTGAAGAAGGGCTGACCAGGGTGTGAGTCGTCCCTGAGGATTTTCCTCACTCTTCTAAGGCAGCGAGCCCTAGCAAGGTCATCTAGTGGCGTCAGGGAACAGCCCACGATGTTTAGTGCTGTGCTTACCACCCTCTGTAGTGTCTTTCTATCCGCAGCTGTCAAGCCAGCATACCACACCGTCATGCAATATGTGAGGACGCTTTCTATTGTGGACCGGTAAAAGGAGGCCATCAGTCGTTGTTCTACTTTGTTCTATAAGGGATAATGAGCTCTCTATTCAATGAAAACAGCTGTTTGCCACCCATAGCAAGCCTTCCTACCCAGGTGGGCAGTTAAAACCTTGTCAGAGGTTCCTTGAAGGAACACCAGTTGAGCCTCCTTCCATGAAAGGGATCCTATTGATACTAATTATTTGAATGAGTAAGGGAAACTGGACAGGGATCCTTCTGGATCAGAGGTGGTATTCAGCCATTTCTGACTAGTCCTGCAGAACTGGTAGAGGAAATTCTGAGTAGTTTGGAGAACTGGCAAACGCCCCCTCTGACTGGCCCCGCCAACCCCATCTCTTCTCTGCCTCCAATTGAGTCCCAGCTGATTGGCTGGGTCTTCTTTGGTTGCCCTGCACAGGAGAACGGAGCTGGAAAGCAGGGTGAAGGGTGGAGGGAAGGGGGATGTTGCAGTATATCCTTCCCCTGCCACGCCCACCAAGCCACACCACACCCACCAAGCCACGCCCGCAGAACCGTTGGAAAAAAAATTTTTTGAATCCCACCACAATCTGGATTATATCTTATTGACCTTCTTAATCAAGAATCAATCATCTTTCAGCACTGAACTTTGGAGTCCCCAAGATCAAAGAGTAGATTTTGCAAACTTCCATCTGATCACATTCAACCCCTATGCTGTTCCAGACTTACCGGTAAAAGAAATAAGCACTGCAGTGAACTTCCATTATGTGAACACTTTCTCCACCAGAGGAAAAAGGGAAATTATTATTTTACCAACAACATTAACAACAACAACAACAACAACAAAGGCTTATTTTCTTCTTTGTAATCACTGTTGTGTCTTTGGAACTGGAAACATATTGAATACCTGTCCACAAGCATCATTACTATTTGCAGTGGTTAGTGGAAATTTCAAGGTTAACTGAAAGTGATGAATAAAGTCAGAACTGGAAGACAGTGGGTCCTTGATGATTTCATTATTTGTTATCTTAGGAAATTTTAAAAAAATTTAAAGCCACCCAGAGTCAATTGTTGATGTTGAGATGGGCAGCATATAAATTTAACAAAATAGAATAAATATATCTTCTATTGTTACCACCAGAATTCCTGCCATTTATGGTTGCTTTTAAACTAGAGCTCCCCTTCGTCAATTCCTAAAATATTTCTCCGGTCTTTTTAGAGTTGCCAACAGAAAGGGAGGGGGAAGCAATGGGCAGCTTGCATTCCATACCTGACAATCAGTTGTCTAACGGTGGCATGCACATATATGTGCAGTGGGGCTCTTCCGGGCAACTTCTTATGTGCCACTTCCGGCATGCATGGCATAGGTTCACCAACATGGGTATAGTATATTAGGTGGTCAGTCCACTCTTTTGGGAAGCTACATTGGGCCAAATCAGATGTCAAAGAAGAATCCAGACAAGCATCGTTTGGTTAAACTACTTTTTTCCCAACTTTCTGGTGCAATGCTAAACCTAAAATAAACCGATGTCATTAAGGTTTATTACAGAAATCCAGAGGCATCCAGAGGTCCCTAAAATACTTGGTATGCAATTATGCAATCCATAGTTGGGTGGTTTTTAAACAAACCAAAAGAAGAAGACATTCTACTTTCTATGGTTCACAGCTGTGATTTTCAAAGTTGGCAACTTTCAGATTGATGGACTTCAACTCCCAGAATTCTCCAGTCAGCATGATAGATAGCCAGCATGATAGATAGCCAGCATGCTGGCTGGGGAATTCTGCAAGTTGAAGTTCATCCATCTGACAGTTGCCAAGGGTGAAAAGTCTATAGCAATCCATAACTCTCACAATCTTTGAATGTGTGCTTGTTTTCCTCATTTTTATCTTTTTGGAATTATATTTAGGCCTCTGTGTCTTCATGGTAAAGATTGAGACTTACAAGCACACCTTAAAAAAAATCTACCGCGGCAAACAATGCTCCCCATACTTCTATCATAAGAGTTTTCATTAAGGAAAAGTGTTATGACTATATTAATATAATTTCAATATGTTAAAAGATTTCTGTAGGTCTTGTTCATATTTAGGACTTACATAGCATTGCCCAGTTAAAAACAAATTCATTTTGAGAACTGAAATCCAAGTTTAATAATGAAGAAGTGAGGAAATCTGAACACATTTTTCAGAAGTTTGTTTGTAGAGTTTGGGTGTAGGTGGGTGTGGGTGGTTCTGAAGGTTTTAATAAAAAGAACAGAACATGAATATTTTATTTCAGCATTATTTTGAGCGCAAACCCCCCCCATTCAATTTCTTAAACAAAACTTAACATCTGAAAGTGCAAATTATAAAACAAGTTAAATTTGTAATATGAAATAGTGAGCTTAAGCCTTGCTTTACTGTTACAGGGGCAAGCATAGAGGTTCTGGGTTCATTCTTTGCTCTTGTACAATGAGAGAAAATTAAAATACAGAACATAGAATTGGATTAGGAGGGATCTTGGAGGTCTTCTAGTCCAACCCCTAATCAAGCAGAAAACCCTGTACCATTCAGGACAAATGTTGTCTAATTGTTTCTTAAATAGCTCTAGTGATAGAGCACCCACAACCACAGGAGGTAAACTGTTCCACTGATTAATTGTTCTCACGGAGAGGAAATTTCTCCCTCTTCTTTATGACAACCCTTTAGACATTGGAACACTGCTGTCATGCCACCCTAGTCACAGCACCAGAAACCTCAGAAAACAGTGCCAAGAAAAACTCAAGCTAGCCCTTCCCCCTTTAAGAAAACTAAGAATCACCAGCTGAAAGAAAAAACTCAGAGCAGCCTGCTAAAGAGCAGGCTGTTACAAAAGTAACAAAAGTTGACCACCAAAATACACAAGTAGAGCCATTAAGATAGGGGGAATCAGGCTAAAAACAGACTTTCCAAGGTAAGCTGAAATTCCCTTTTTTCTGCCCCCTGACAAGATTAATTCCTAAAATAGGAAAAGACAAAAGATTGAAACAGGTTTAGCTCATCAGGCAGGAAGGAAAAACTCAAGAGCAATCACTAACGATGATAAAATCATTAATCCATAATAAGAATTGCCCCAAACCCCTTCATTACATCACCCAGCAAGATTCAACCAAGCCTGGGACTCAAGACAACCTACAAAGTTACCCCTGCATGGCCCCATGGGCGTCTGATAACAATCAGGATACATTTCTTGCCACAGGAACAGGAAGCAAGTTCAAAGCCCAACAGAGGGTATAAATCTCTCCCACTCTCTCACCCATGTGCTCCATTTTGTCCAGGCCCTCAAACCCCATGTGGTCCTGTCCACCATTAAACTATCCTTCCAGGCAGTCTCCATGTTTCCAGTATCTTTCTTCCAAAGCTTGTTATTCTGTTATTCTGGTTGGAGGTCATGTATTATTCAAAGAGCAGAATTCTGAGCATTTGCTATCAAAGTCTGATCTTCACAAGCTAGGGATCTGGAAGTGTGTCATGGCTTGAATACAGGTAGAACAGTTGCAGGAATTGGGAAAGTGTACCCTGATGAAAAGAAGAACTAGGGGTGACATTATATCAGTATTCCAATATCTAAGGGGCTGTCACGGAAAAGATGGGGTTCTCCAAAGTTGCTGAGGGCAGGACAAGAAACAATGGATGGAAGATTATTAAACAGATTCAACCTGAAACAGATCTCCTTCATTCCTAGAATGAAGGAGAGATTTCCTAACAGAACAATTAACTGGTGGAATGGCTTGCTTTTGGAAGTTGTAGGTGCTCCATCACTGGAGGTTTTCAAGAAAAGATTGGACATCCAGTTGACTGGGATGATATAAGGTCTCCCGCCTTGAGTAGAGTGTTGGACTAGAAGAATAATACAATAGCAGAAGACCATGGGGGTTCTAGGCCTAGAAGACCCCAAGATTTTTTCCAGACCTGTGATGCTAAGTTGTATTCTTGCATGGAAAGCATAAATCCATTTGTGAGCCTTGGATGAGTGAGTAAAAGGAAAAAGAGGCTCATCCCTACATTCCCTTAATTGTTGCATGAAGATGCCTGACTAACCATTCTCTAAAGGACATCCTTGTGATGCCCATAATTGGAACTTCCCATCATGGTTGACTTGGCATCATGTCAGCTACTATTTATTGTTGTTAGGCACACAGTCGTGTCTGACCCATTGCAACCCCATGGACAACATTCCTCCAGGCCTTCCTGTCCTCTACCATCTTCTGGAGTCCATTGAAGCTCACGCCAAATGCCTCAGTGACTCCATCCAGCCCCCTCCTTCTCTGCTGTCCCCTTCTTCTTCTTCTGTTGCCCTCAATTGTTCCCAGCATTAGGCTCTTCTCCAGTGAGTCCTTCCTTCTCATGAGGTTGCCAAAGTCTTTGAGTTTCCTCTTCAGGGTCTGGTCTTCTAAAGAGCAGTCAGGGTTGATCTTCTTTAGGACTGACCAGTTGGATGGCCTTGCAGTCCAAGGGACTCGCAGGGGTCTTCTCCAGCAGCAGAGTTCAAAGGCCTCCGTTCTTTGGTGCTCAGCCTTTCTTATGGTCCAAATTTCACAACCCTACATTGCAACTGGGAAAACCATAGTGTTGTCTCTGTGCACTTTTCTTGGCAGGGTGATGTCTCTGCTTTTTAGTATGCTGTCTAGATTTGCCATAGCTTTCCTCCCCGGGAGCAAGCATCTCTTAATCTCTTGACTACTATTGGCTACTTTCAATTGTAGCATACTTGCTCCTTCCCTTCTGCTTCCTGACCGTTTCTCTTTTCATTCGTGCTGATAGACTGGCCGGACACCAAAAGTGGATGAACTTAGGATGAAATCTAGATTTAATGTACACCACTCCAAATTCGACTGCAGAAAGTACAACTTCAGCAAAGAGTGGTCAATGTCTGGAATACTCTACCTGACTCTGTTGTTACATCCTCTAACCCCAGCACTCCTTTCCCCTCAAACTAATCACTATTGATCTCACCCTTTTCCTAAGAGGTCTGTAAGGGGCATGCATAAGCGCAAAATTCTGCCTACCGTCCCTGTCCTATTGTTCCAAATTATTCGTACCCATTTCCTGTATTTAAACTTATGTTTATTATCTTGTAAGTTATTGACAAATACATAAATAAAAATAAAATAAAAACCGGACTTATTTTCTTCTTTTGGTTTGAAATGTTTTGCTCCTTTATCCAAGTAGCTTCTTCAATCTAATACAATGTTTCTCAATCTTGGCAACTATAAGATGGATGGACTGTGATGTGTGTTGGATGTAAATACAACCCAACAATGTATTATTCAATAATGCAGACTATAGTGCAAAGTAGAAGCTCAGTCATCAAAGATGAAGCCACAATGGAATTTGCTTGGTTTTGTATAAATGTATGAACCCATCCGTGGTAGTTAGCCATGGATGATGGTTCCTGGAGGGAACAAAACTAAGTGTTTATAGATTAACAGAGTTGGAAGGAACCTTATAGGTCATCTAGTCCAAACCCCCACCCAAGCAGGAGACCCTGCACCATTTCTGACAGATGGCAGAAAGTGTGCTTTATTCAGTAAACGGCAGTTAATGAAATCATGGCTAACTGCAATGTGTGAGCAGGAAGAGGAAGAGGAGGAAAAGGATATCATGCTAAAGAAGGCTGCTTGTTAGCTTAGAATGTAACATACATAATATATTATATTCCTCTTATCTGCGGCTGAGGAGAGAAGAGTCACTGCAAAGTGAGAAATCTTGCCCAGAAGCTCAGAGGATGGTGAAGAAACTGGGGCAGAGGTGAAATCAGAATTCTGCCACGCTCCCACACCCACTCCCAGCATCCAGGCCTATGGTGGAAGGCTTTTCGTTAATCTTCCACCCACATTCTGAATCTAGGGTTGGACAGGGAGAAGCCATCTCCCGTGTTTCAGGCTGCGTGATAGGTAGCCTGAAGTACGAGTCAGCTGCCAAGCGTCCAAATGTCGATCATATGACCATGAGGATGCTGCAACTGCAACAGGTCCTAAGTCACTTTTTTTCCAGTGCCATTGCAAGAATCAAACAATCCTAAAGGAATGGTTGTAAGTCAAGGACTACATGTCCAGACATTTTCTGTTTGCATTGATGCTGATTTGATGCTAAATAACAATAGACTTATATCCCACTTCCCAGTGCTTTGCAGCCCTCTCTAAGCAGTTTATAGAATCAGCCTATTACCCCCTCAACAAGCTGGGTCCTCCTTTTACCCATCTTGGAAGGGCGGAAGGCTGAGTCAACCTTGAGCTGGTCAGGATCGAACTTCTGGCAGTGGGCAGAGTTAAGGAAGGAAGCAAGGAAGGCAATAGACTTATATACTGCTTTAGCAGTGCTTTACAACCCTCTCTAAGCAATTTACAGAGTCAGCCTATTAACCCCCCCCCCCAAGAATCTGGGTCCTCTTTTTACCTACCTCGGAAGGAAGGAAGACTTGAGCCTGGTGAGACTCGAACTGCCAAATTGCAGTCAGTTGGCAGTCAGCAGAAGGAGCTTGCAGTACCACACTCCAATCACTGCACTGCCGCAGCTTCCAAAGTCCTGATTTTGGTCACTGGTTTCAGAATGGATACCAGATTTCATTGCCCATCCTTGGAGAAGAACACAGGAGGTTCTCAACAATGCTTTTAAAAAAAAAATGAGGAAAGGGTTAAAAAGAGAAACATTGGAAGGAGCAAAGGGTAGCCAATTATCCCATTAAAACTTGACCACCTAGGACTGCTTTGAGCAAATCATCACCCTATTCCTTTTTAATAAGGGACAGCCAGTCCTTTCCTTAACCCAGGATGGCTTGTAGAACAGCAGACTTTGTGAGAGCTGCTCTGGCAGGGCAGAGGCCGAGTTGGAGAAGGATACAAACAAGACCAAACGGAAAAATCTGGGCCACCTACTCCAGCTTCCCTTCTTCTGTGGGACTTGTTTCTTCTACTCCACCACAAATAAACTTGTTTACCGCCCTCCCAATGTTAATGATAATGAAACCCCGGTAATTTGGCCACAAGGACGCGTAATTGGTGTGCTGCTCAAACAAGAAGGAGGAAGAGAAAAGAGGGAAAGTAGTTATGGTTTGTAGATTCCCATAAATAACCTTCCTGTTATGACCACACAGCTTTATTTCTTTGACTCTTTTCTGTGCGATAAATCAGCTTTCTCCAACCTCCTATTCTTTGATGTCTTGGATTCAGGTTTCACCTTCCCAATCCAGCTCTTCTCTGGCAGTTACCTCCAAAGTCTCATTCTTTTTTTAAATATTATTTTTACAAAACTTTATTAAGTAAATTATTTAAAATGTATGGTGTAAATGTAGGGAAACTAAGGAAATTTGGCAGAGAATTTAGAAATGGCTTTGAGGAGATGCTAGGTCATAAAATAGAATTCAAACCAGAATTTTTCCCACTTGGAATTATAACAGATAAATACAATAAAGAGGAGACATGTTTAATAATACACATGATAATGGCAGTAAGGTTTAGCCTTCGCCCAAATGTGGAAAAACAAAGAAATTCCCGATGGAAATGACGGAATAAAAAATATATGGACTTGCACTGAGATGGATAAATTAGCCTGGGAAATGAAAAACAAAGATGAGATAGCACACTATAAAGTATGGGATAAATTCTATCAGTGGTGGGAAAAAAGGAAGGATCTAAAATCAAAAGAGAATAGGGATGGCAGAATGGATGACTAAAATTGGGAAATACCATAGAAATGTATAGCTGTATAAATGTATTTAAAGTATGTACCTTATGCCATAATGCAGGGGTGGGCAATTAATTTCTGTCGGGGGCTACATGGAAAATCAGATCTGTGTTCGAGGGCCGAACCAATTTTATAAAAGGCCATTATAAAGGGCCCATTATAAAATGCAGCAAATTATATATATATATATATATAATATTCTTATATATAATTTGCTGCATTTTAAAATGGGCCCTTTATAATATATATATATATATGAAAAAGTAACACCGCGGTTGCTCCTGCTACTACTTTCCACGCTTTCCAAACTTGAGTCCCAGGAGAGAACAAACAGCAAACCGCACTCAGGGGCATCCAAGCCCACCTAAAGCTCGGCCACTGCTGGTGGAGCCTTGCCCTGCCTTGGTGCCCCATTTCCCGGCTCGTCAGTCCTGCTCAGGCGGCACTTTAAAAGCCCTCCTCCTCGCGTACGTGCCCGACGAGCCGCTCACCACGACAGCGGCTCCCAGCACCTGAGCAACTTTCCAGCAACTTGCAGCTTGCTTTTTCCTCTCTGACGCTCGTGCCTGGCCCCAAGCCACATGGTGGAGGGGAAACCTGGAGCGCCGCCGGGTCGCCTCCTCCAAGCAGCCCACCCACCGGGCAGAACCCTTCCTGCTCATCCCTTGGATGTCTGCCTTGTTCCTCTCTCAGTCGCTCTCTCGCTCCTCCACCAGCCCAGGAAGAAACTGCTTCAAAGAAGCCGGCAGGGTGGCTTCCTGTCAGCGCAGCTCCTCCGAAGTACCTGTTCACCCCCACACAGCTGCCCACGGTTCAATCCAGTGCTCTGTTCTGCCTGCCTGCCTGCCTTCATTTCTGGTTGTTTCAGCTGAGAATAATAACTATTCGCCTCTTTTTCTCTTTCTTTTCTGGGCTGGTGGAGGAGCGAGAGAGCGACTGAGAGAGGAACGAGGCAGACACCCAAGGGATGAGCGGGAAGGGTTCTGCCTGGCGGGCGGGCGGGCTGCTTGGAGGAGGTGACCCGGCAGCACTCCGGGCTTCCCTTCACCAGGCGCGAGCACCCGCGAGTTAAAAGGAAGCCGGAAAGGCTTCCAGGCTTAAACTTTGCACAGTGCGGCAGAGGGGAAACCCAGAGCGCCGCTGGGTTGCCTCTTCCAAGCAGCCCACCCAACCGCCCATCTGGTGGAACCCTTCCCTTTCCTCGGCGGGAAGACGCTCCTGCCTGCAAACTTTGCCTATGCAAAGTTTAAGCCTGGAAGCCCTTTCGGCTTCCTTTTAACTCACGGGTGCTCGCGCCTGGCCCCGAGCCACGCGGTGGAGGGAAGCCTAGTGGGTGGGCGGGCTGCTTGGAGGAGACGACCCGATGGTGTTGCGGGTTTCCCCTCCGCCGTACTGTGCAAAGTTTAAGCCTGGAAGCCCTTTCGGCTTCCTTTTAACTCGCGGGCGCTCGCGCCTGGCCCCAAGCCATGCAGCGGAGGGAAGCCGAGCGGGTGGGCGGGCTGTTTGGAGGAGGTGACCCAGTGGCGCTCCGGGCTTCCCTCCACCATGCAGCTCGGGGCCAGGCGCGAGTGCCCGCGAGTTAAAAGGAAGCCAAAAGGGCTTCCAGGCTTAAACTTTGCACAGCGCAGTGAAGGGGAAACCTGGAGCACCGTTGGGTCGCCTCCTCCAAGCAGCCCGCCCACCCCCCCGCCGGGTGGAACCCTTCCCTTTCCTCGGCAGGAAGACGCTCCCGCCTGCAAACTTTGCCTTTGCAAAGTTTAAGCCTGGAAGCCCCGGAAAAAAAAGGGGGATCGGCGGGGACTCATCTTCGGAGAGGTCACACTCGAAGGTGATTTCAAACTCTCAGCCGAGGCCTTTGCAATGTTCTTTTCTTTCCTACTCCGAGAGCGCTCCGCACTGTTTTGCAGCCTTGGGGGCCACGCGGCGCAGGGCAATACGCCACGCCCAGCAATTTTTTTTCAGGGGCGGGCCGGATTGGACAGACCAATGGGCCGGATGTGGCCCGCGGGCCATAGTTTGCCCACCCCTGCCATAATATGTATGACAACCAGGATTGTCGGGATGGTTACATCACGTCCAATGTTTTTAAAAATTTACAAAATTTCATTCTTGACCCCTAAATTTCCATCTCTTTCCAACCAACGTCCAATTCAGATGCAGCGAAGAGGATCTCTTACCTATTGTGTCATAGTGGGGAGCAATTTATAATCTCAATAATCAAGATCGTGTGAAGTTCTAGTGCTGATTTACAAAGCCTTAGTAAGACCACCCTTGGAACACTGCATCCAGTTTTGGTCTGGCTAGAAAAAGGATGTTGATACTCTGAGAAGAGTGCAGAGGAGAGCAATAAAGATGATTAGGAGGTGGAGGCTAAAATATATGAAGGAATATTTTATGTTGCAGGAATTGGGTATGGCTAGTCTAGGGAAAAGAAGGACCAGGAGTGAGATGGTAGCAGAGTTACAATATTTAAGAGACTCCTACAAAGAAAAGGAGGGTTAACCTATTTTCAGGGGTGAGATTCTAGCCGTTCGGACTGGTTCTATAGAACCGGTTGTTATGATTCTGTGCAGTTTGGAGAACCAGCAAATTGTGCCCCTGGCTGGCCCTGCCCCTCCCCTCCCCTCCCTCCCTCCCTTCCCCTCCCCTCCCAATCAGTCCTTATCATGGATGCAGGACATTGCTGACTGCGTCCTCCCCCACCCAGTTACTCCTTAAGGTATTCCCCCCTCCTGACAATCAGCTGTTCTGATGATTAGCTGTGCTGGGATCCCCCTCTCTGTCTTACTGCTTTGCCCAGGAGGCTTCCCTGAGGCCCAGGAGGCAAAGAGGGGTGCAGGGAGAGGTGGTATTGTGCGCCCCCCCATTGCTCCATTTTTTGCCTTCCTGTGCCCCAGGGAAGCCTTCCAGCAGCAAAAACGTCTCCCAGGTGGCTTCCCTGAGGCCTAGGAGGCCCAAAAACAGAGGCCAAAAAAAACAGGAGTGTGCTGAAGGAGAAGAAGAAGGAGGAGGAGGAGAAAAGGAGGAGGAGGAGGAGGAGGAGGAGGAGGAGGAGGAGGAGAAGGAGGAGGAGGAGGAGGAGGAGGAGGAGGAGGAGGAGGAGGAGGAGGAGGAGAAGAAGAAGAAGAAGAAGAAGAAGAAGAAGAAGAAGAAGAAGAAGAAGAAGAAGAAGAAGAAGAAGAAGAAGAAGAAGAAGAAGAAGAAGAAGAAGAAGCCATGCCCACCTAGCCATGCCCACAGAATCGGTTGTTAAAAAATTTGAATCCCACCCCTGCCTATTTTCCAAAACACCAAAAAGCAAGACAAGAAACAATGGATGGAAACTAACCAATAACAGAGAAGAAACCTAGAAATAAGGAGGAATTTTCTAACAGTGAGAGCAATCAATCAATGGAATAGAAGTCATGGGTGCTCCCATCACTGGAGGCTTTCCAAAAGATACTGGACAACCATTTATGTGGTATATGGTCTCTTGCTTGAGCAGAGGTTTGGACTGGAAGTTCTCTGAGGTTTCTTCCAACTTGGTTATTATTCTATTCTATATTGAATCATACAGGCTATGACATAAATTATATCAGAAAAAAGATTTAATACACACACACACACACACACTCCTTGCTGTGTTCTTGACCTTGGACTCTTCACCAGTCATTGTCATCATGTCCTGATTTGAATTCTCAAGGGATTCTCTGTATCTTCAGCCTCACTGAAGTCTGCATAATCAGGCGAGGAACATTTTCACCTAAGGAGGTGACGCTGACCAGATCACACTCCATGGCTCAGAATACAGAATAAAACAGAACATAGAATAACAGGGTTAGAAAAGACACTAGAGGTCTTCTAGTCCAACCCTGTGATGACCCAGGGCATGGCACAAAGGCAACACAGTGACCTAAGTAAGAAGAGTTCTTTGAGTACCTCCAACTTTGCCCCCAAGGTCCAGGTTACCTTCGGCTGGAGAAAAAACTCTCTAGAACGGTCTTTAAGTGGAGGAAATTCTGTCCAAAACCAAAGTACATACAAATTGTAAATAAAAATCCACACAAACCACGCTGCAGTAATTAACTGGACAGGGCAGGAGAAGGAATTGCAGACTTCAAAGGCCAGCAATACACACACAGTGAGAAGATGCCAGGAACCCAGATAAGCCTCGACAGTACCAGATAAATTCATGATTTGCTCTCAACAGCTTGCTGTGCGCAGCTTCCCTTTTTAAACACTGTGTTCCCAGCTGCAGCTAATGAAGGGAATCAGGGCCCTTTCCTCCCCTGTAAGCCAGGCAACTCACATTGCTCTCTTCTCTGTCCTCCCTGCATGCCCTAGGATGAAGAGGGGGTGAGCCTGGGTCTTCCTCTGAACTCCTTCTCCCATGTTCTACCTCTTCCCTGCTCTGCCCAGCCAGATTTTGCCCTTCTCTAGTTTCTTCCACAGCCAACGGAGCCACAGTCCCTGTCAGCTTCTTGGCTTCCTCCTCCGAGTCAGATTCTCACAGGAGCATGACAACCCTCCTGCAGAAAACCTTATACTACTCTGGACCAATGGTGACCAGTCTCTTCTAAAAAGCTTCCAGTAATGGAGCTCCCACAACTTCTGGAGATAAACCGTCCTGCTGATTAATTGCTTGCACTGTCAGGAAATTTCTCCTTAATTTTAGGCTTGATCTCTCCTTTATAAGTTTCCATCCGTTACTTCTTGTCCTGCCTTCAGATGCTTTGGAGAATAAGAGCGAAAGATAGTCATACATCTCACTTTTTTCATTGTAACTTTAAATAGTCGCTAAACAAATGGTTGTAAGTTGAAGACTACCTGTACTGGCAATCCACTCAGAGATGGAAAGTGTAATCAGGTCTTTCATCCATTGAGTGAATGGAATAACAGAATAACAGAAGTGGAAGGGACATGTGGAGGTCTTCTAGTCCAGGGGTCTCGAACCTTGGCAACTTTTAGACTTGTAGACTTCAACTCCCAGAATTCCTCAGCCAGCTGGCTAAGGAACTCTGGGAGTTGAAGTCCACAAGTCTTAAAGATCAGAGGTGGTATCCAGCAGGTTCTGACCAGTTCTGGAGAACTGGTAGTGGAAATTTTGAGTAGTTCAGAGAACCAGCAAATGCCACCTCTGACTGGCCCCGCCAACCCCATCTCTTCTCTGCCTCCCTTTGAGTCCCAGCTGATCGGCTGGGTCTCCTTTGGTTGCACTGCACAGGAGAACGGAGCTGGAAAGCAGGTTAATGGGGTGAGGAGCGGATTTTGCAGTATCCTTCCCCTGCCACACCCACCAAGCCATGCCCACAAGCCACACCCACAGAACCAGTAGTAAAAAAAGTTGAATCCCACCACTGAGTTTGACACCCCTGCTAAACCAATCGGCAAATAGGTTGCTGTAGATTTCTACCGAAGATTAAAGACCCTTTCAGGAGCTGCATATGAGGAGGAGAAGGAAGTGTTCCTTAGAGATGGCAATAAATTTGTCTCGGCAAGGAAGAAGAGAGAATACTTTATTCCTCCGTCTCAGGAAGGGCGGGGGAGCAAAAAGAAGGGCGTAAGACTTCAAAGAAAGCATCTCTTGGCCGTTGCAGCCATCCAGCACCAAGGGCCAGCTGGCCTCAGGATTGTTTTGACTGGTTAGCCCAGCTTGTTCCAGGAGTGTGCAAAAACATGTAGCTTATAATATTGGAGTAACTTGTCAGCCTGTGGTGTAATTCAGCAAAAAGAACAAAGATTTATGGACTTGAGACTGCCTGGGTAGACGGGGGAAAAAAATCATTTGCATGGAACGTTTTGATGGAAAATGAATGTTTTTCCACCTAAAACCAATTGGAGGGCAATGGTAATTGGGAGGGATACAACTAAGCCAGGTACCCTCGCAAATATTCATTGAGGACAATGGTGGGATTCAAATTTTTTTACTACCGGTTCTGTGGGCGTGGCTTGGTGGGGTGGCTGGGGAAGGATACTGCAAAATCCCTCTTCCCTCCCCACCCCACTAATATCTTACACGGGAAAAGACCCGAACACACCTAGACCTACATATCTGTACTCGTGAAAATCTATGAAAACAAATATATATATATATATATATATATTCTTAAGTTTTCACAAGTACTTACATGTATGGTATTCTGCTTTGTTCGGGTACAATGATGTGGGAAAATACCCGAACAAAGCAGAATACCATGTGTGTGTGTGTGTGTGTGTGTGTGTGTAATCTACATCTATCTATCTCTATATCTATCTTTATATCTATCTTTATATCTATATCTTTCTATCTCTGTCTACATCTACCTCTCTCTCTCTCTTTCTATCTCTCTATATAATCTATTTATCTATTTATATCTACCTCTCTCTCTCTCTCTCTACCTCTCTCTCTCTATCCCTATCTCTCTATCTTTATCTCTATCTCTATCTATCTATCTGTCTGTCTGTCTGTCTGTCTGTCTGTCTATCTTTAGATCTATCTATATATCTATGTCTTATCTATCTATATTTACATCTCTCTATCTCTATCTCTATCTCTATCATCTATCCATCTATTTATATCTATCTATATCTATCTACCTCTACCTCTATCTACATCTATCGTCTATCTATCTATCTATCTGTCTGTCTGTCTGTCTGTCTGTCTGTCTGTCTGTCTGTCTGTCTGTCTATCTATCTATCTATCTATCTTTAGATCTATCTATATATCTATGTCTTATCTATCTATATTTACATCTCTCTATCTCTATCTCTATCATCTATCTGTCTATTTATATCTATCTATCTACCTCTACCTCTATCTACATCTATCGTCTATCTATCTATATCTATCTATCTATCTATCTATCTATCTATCTATCTATCTATCTATCTATCTATCTATCTATCTATCTATCCATCCATCCATCTATCATCTATCTATCATAGCCTGGGTCAATTCATTTACATAGTAATACTTCTTAAGTTCATAATTTATACCTTTATCCAACTGTTGATAAAACAAACCCCAAGTTCAAAAATATTCTGTATCTTCTCTTTCTTTCATCTTCAGTCTTAATCTGTTTATTTCTGCACAGTCCGATATTTGTTTAATTATTTTCTCCCTGTAGGTGTTTCCTCACTTTTCCAATGTTGTCCAAATACAATTCTTCCTGCTGTTAGAACATGCAATATCAAATATACATTCCCTTTATCATATTTCTCTGGTATCCTGCCTAACAGAAATAATTCTGTTTTTAATCATTCAGTCCATACATGAGGTTCAAGTAGGATGCCATTTTATTTGATATGAGGACAGGCTTCCTTCGAATCCATAAAACAAGGGTGATCTTAAAACATAGCTTTGGCCCTAATGCCAAGAAAGTTTCCGTTTACAGAATTGTTTTTATCTATCATCAGTTGGGTCGCAAATCAAGTCTTTTCCTAGACTAGCCACAGACTGATAGGCATTATTTTAACTGATGGGGTTGTTTACAAGATGCTTTGCAAGCCGCAGTTAGTACAAACTGTGCCTGCTATGTTCGAACCAGGATTAAATGCAGGATTTGAACAACAAGATTAACCACTTCTTTCTGAGCAGAGGTTCAACTGCTGGTCATTTCTTTTGATGCCTAGAAGGATTTATCTCTCTGGGGGGAATCTGTCCACCACTGTCTAAAGTCAGTGCTAAAACTGTGGGTGCAACCCCCTGCTTTTGGAGGCACCAAAGCTCCTGCAGAGATTTTATGTGACTGGTTTCCCCCCCCCCCCTTTCATTTGCCATATTAATTGTTTTCTTGGCCATTGTAATTACTGTTTAAAAATCATTTTCCTCCTGCAAACCTCCAGGCATCTATTACTGAGGCTCCCTGGAGATTGTAATTTGGGGGTAATTTTCCCTCTGATAGGGTAGGATTGTGTACAGAGAAGAGCAACCAAGATGATAAGGGGTCTGGAAGCTAAACTGACTATAGACTATAGATAAGATTAGATGAACAGAGTTGGAAGAGACCATCTAGGTCAGGCTTGTCCAACCCGCAGCCCGCAGGCCGCATGTGGCCCAGGTCGCCTCGTAATGCGGCCCAATGCCCACCCCAACCTTCATGAAAGATCCAGCGAGGAAGAGGAGGAGAGGCAGATGTGAGGCGGGGCGAGGCGAGTAACAGAAAAGGCGGGCGGCCGCAGCCCAAAAGTCCCGCCCCACCACCTCCTGCTGTTGCTGCCGCCACCGCTGCTGCTTCTGCCCCTGCCGCCGCTGCCGCCGTCGCTGCACGAGGTGGGCGAGCTTTCTTCCCCCCCCTCCCCCCCACCCCGCAAAATTTGGCCGGAAAATTATAAAATAAATAATAAATAATTTTTAATAAATAATAAATAATAAAAATTTTTATTTTATTTTATTTTATTTTATTTTATTTTATTTTATTTTATTTTATTTTATTTTATTTTATTTTATTTTATTTTATTTTATTTTATTTTATTTTATTTTATTTTATTTTATTTTATTTTATTTTATTTTATTTTATTTTATTTTATTTTATTTTATTTTATTTTATTTTATTTTATTTTATTTTATTTTATTTTATTTTATTTTATTTTATTTTATTTTATTTTATTTTATTTTATTTTATTTTATTTTATTTTATTTTATTTTATTTTATTTTATTTTATTTTATTTTATTTTATTTTATTTTATTTTATTTTATTTTATTTTATTTTATTTTATTTTATTTTATTTTATTTTATTTTATTTTATTTTATTTTATTTTATTTTATTTTATTTTATTTTATTTTATTTTATTTTATTTTATTTTATTTTATTTTATTTTATTTTATTTTATTTTATTTTATTTTATTTTATTTTATTTTATTTTATTTTATTTTATTTTATTTTATTTTATTTTATTTTATTTTATTTTATTTTATTTTATTTTATTTTATTTTATTTTATTTTATTTTATTTTATTTTATTTTATTTTATTTTATTTTATTTTATTTTATTTTTTGCGGCCCAAATCAAATTTTCATCTTCTAATGTGGCCCAGGGAAGGTGAAAGGTTGGACAACCCTGATCTAGGTCATCTGGTCCCACCCACCGCCCAAGCAGGAGACCCTACAGCATTTTTGACCAATGGGCAGTCCAGTCTCTTCTTGAAAGCCTCCAGGAATGAACAGAAGGCAACTTCTGTTCCATGGGTTGATTGCTCTCACTGTGAGAAAATGTCTCCTAATTTCCAGGTTGAATCTCTCTTTGATCAGTTTCTATCCATTATTCCTTGTCTGGCCTGCAGGCGACTTGGAAAATAGCTTGACCCCTTCTTCCTCTCTGTGGCAGCCCCTCAAATATTGGGAGACTGCTATTTTTATTTATTTATTAAATTTATATTGCTGCCTATTCACCCATGGCGACTTAAAGTAGCTATCATGTCTCCCCTGGTCCTTCTCTTCCCTAGATTACCCTTGCCCAGTTCCTGCAACCGTTCATCGTATGTTTTAGCCTCCAGGCCCCTAATAATTTTGATTGCTCTTCTCTGCCCTCTTTCTAGAGTCTCAACATCTTTTTTATAGTGTGGGGACCAAAACTGGATGCAGTACTCTAGGTGTGGTCTTACTAAGGCTTTATAGAGTGGTAATAATACCTCCCTTGAGCTTGATTGAATCCCTCCATTCATGAAATTTAGGATTGCATTGGCTTTTTGGGCTGCCGCCTCACATAGCTGGCTCATATTTAGCTGGTTGTCCATAATATAGAGACAATATCTAATCTAAAAAAGTGCTGGCTGATGCAATCTTCCCAGGCCAAGTGGTGAGATGGGAAGAGGGCTTTGTTATGTAAAATAGTCTGGCCCAAGTCTCCCATGAACAAAGGTGGAGGGTGAGCTTCTGCTTCTGAGGTGAGTTTCTGCCTCTGAGTTTCTACTTCTCTTTTAAGGGGAAATATAATGTCTTTTTAGTATATCCTAAAATATTTCATTTTCCTAGGAGAGGGGTGGCTTTTAACTTTCAACAGCAGAAAAGAAAGGACCAAGATACTGATTTCTTTTTTAAAAAAGAAAAGCCTGTGAATCAATCTCTTTGAACAATTCACGCTTAAATTGCCCGGAATATAAATTTTTTATATTTATAGTTTTAGTAGTACAGTATTTATTAGAAGGAGGATGGTAGATACTGTTAAGTACTGAACATGGGTCGGAGTAAATGGAGACAGCCTATGAATAGTGAACTTTCAGCTCTTTATTTGCATAGTGACTTCTCAAAACAACAACAGTGAACTCTGCCTTATATAGGCAACCCTTGTGAGAATTGTCCAATAACGAGCTATGAACGCTAGCTCTTTTAACCAATAAGAATTCTCTGTTAAGGGCCAATCGGTTTCCTCAGAAATAACCAATCCGATCTGGCCGCCTAACAGCCAATCAGAAGTGCAGGGCCAGAACCCTGCACTTTACCTCAAGCTCATACTTTATTAACTATGGTACATACACAACACCCCTCCCCCCTGGCTTCTTAATTACGGTGTAATTATATAATCTCTTAGATAGGATGGTTGTCTTTTAACTCTTTCGGATTTTTGTTGGATTGGTTGGTTGCAATCCTGTTGAGGTAGATTGTTGTTTGGCAGTGGTTCTGCTTCTTGCTCAGCTACAATTTCTTGCGGTGCAAACGTTTCTCCTTCCTGCTCCATTTCCTGAGTATCACTTAGTTCATCGCTCCCTTCGAGCAGGTTCCCTGGAACTTCATCTTCTTCCGTACCTCCCCCCCCCTCGGTTTGGTCATGGGGGAGTTGTTGACTGGCCGTTGTGAGTCGTGACCGTAATTGGTCGATATGCCGTTTCCACAGTTTATTGTCACAGCATTTCACTATGTAGGATTTGGGGCCGGTCACTCGTACTACTGTCGCCACTATCCATAACGGGTTGCCCGATAAGTTTCGTGCGTAAACGAGGTCTCTGACCTGGAAGGTGCGACAGCGGCCGCTGGATCCTATTGGCTTTTCCGGTTCGTAAGCAGGGTGCAACCGGTCGAGGTGGGAGCGGAGTCTTCGCCCCATCAGTAGTTCGGCGGGAGTTCTGCCGGTGATGCTATGTGGAGTTATGTGTTGCAAAAAGAGAATTTGGTTGACCTTGTCATCGATATTGTCATAGTCCACTTTTTGCAAGGTCTTTTTAACAAATTGGACCATGCGTTCAGCTCGGCCATTGGTCGCAGGGTGCACAGGTGAGGTGAGCGCATGGCGGATGCCGCAGTCCACGAGGTACTGCTCAAACATTAGTGCCGTAAACTGTGGCCCGTTATCGGACACCAGGACGTCTGGCAATCCGTGGGTTGCAAAGAATCTATTTAGAATCTTGATCACCGCCTCGGAGATTGTAGCCGTCATACGATGAATTTCTAACCAATTGGAGTATGCGTCGACTGTAAGCAGGAAGGTATAACCCTTGGTTGGCCCCACGAAATCCAGGTGGATTCTGGACCAGGGTCCACGTGGCATCTCCCATTCAGTAGGCATGGCTTTTGGTGGGGTGTTGTTGACTTGTTGGCAATTGGAACATGCTTTAACCCACTGTTCGATTTGCCGGTCCATGCCCGGCCACCATGCGTAGCTTCGTGCAAGCGCCTTCATTCGCACGATGCCGGGATGGCCCTCATGCAGAATTCGCAGCAGAGTCTTTTGGAGTCGCTCTGGGACAACGACTCTATCGCCCCAGATGATACAGCCTTTTTGGGAAAAAAGTTCAGTCTGTCGAGATTTGAATGGTGCGAAGTCATCTGGTACTTGCTCCAATGGCCATCCACGTTCTACCCAGCCTAGGACTTGAGATAGGGTGTGGTCTTGTTTGGTTTCTCTCACGATGTCTCAGGTGGTCATAGGCGGCGAGTTGAGTGTTTCGATCTGCAACATGGTTGCCGTTGGTGCCGGATCGTCGAGGGTCTCTGGAAGTGGTGCTCGGCTTAATGCGTCGGCGTGGGGAATGGCTTTCCCCGGGCGATATTGCAGCCGATAATTATAAGCAGCTAGGAATTCTGACCATTGGGTCATTCTAGGGGATAATATGTAGGGGGTTGACTTGTCCCCGGCTATTATCCCTAGCAATGGTTTGTGGTCAGTTATAATGGTAAATGTCCTTCCATACACATATTCATTTTTTTTTACACATATTTTTTTACAGCTGAAACGATTGCGAGGGCTTCTTTATCAATTTGTCCATAGTTCCGCTCTGCTTGTGAAAGAGTCTTCAAAAAGTATGCAACAGGGGCTTCGTTCTCATTAGGCAGTACATGGCTCAAAATGGCACCCACCCCGAAAGGCGATGCATCACAGGTTATAACTAACAGCAAAGTCTCGTTATACTGCAGAAGTACAGAGTCAGATGTGAGCAGTTTTTTAACATTCTGGAACGCTTGCTCTTCCCGGTAACCCCATACCCACAATGCTTTCTTATCTAATAATCGGTGTAACGGTTCAGCGACAGTTGCCTTGTGTGGTAAAAATACGTTATAGAAATTAATGAGGCCTAAGAACGCCTGGAGATTGGCCTTGTTGTGTGGCCTGGGAGCGTTTTTGATCACTTTTAATTTACTCTCGGTAGGATGAATGCCCTGGCTATCAATCCAGTACCCTAGAAACTCAACATTGTCAGAATACAATTGACATTTTTTTTTTTTTCACCTTAAGTCCGGCCTCTTGGAATTTTTTTAGAACGCATTTCAAATGGTCCTGTAAGATTTTTTTGGGTAGGGGCTGCAATTAATACGTCATCAAAATAAGGGACCACGCCCTTGATTCCTTGTAATAATCTTTCCATAAGGCTCTGGAGGATCCCCGGGGCTACACTAACTCCGAATTGCAATCGAGTACATTTAAAGGCACCCCTGTGCATTACAATTGTTTGGGCTTGAGCCGTTTTTTCATGCACTGGTAATTGTTGATAAGCTTGAGCTAAATCCAATTTAGCAAAAACCTTACCGCCCCCCAAGGAATGGAGGAGGTGCTGCACCACCGGAACTGGATACGCATTCTGCTGTAGGGCGTGGTTCAAAGTGGCCCGGTAGTCCCCACAAATTCGGATTGACCCGTCTGGCTTAATGGGTGTTACAATAGGGGTTTCCCATGGAGAGTGATCGATGGGCTTCAACACCCCTTGAGCAATTAGCTTGTGGAGTTGTTCGTCGATTTTTGCTTTAAGAGTGAACGGAACTCGACGGGGCTTCAAGTGAATGGGAGCTACTTTTGGATGAAGACTGAATGAGATCGGGGTCCCCTTATACTCGCCTAAGCTGTCCGCGAAGACATTGCTGAACTCAGAGATAAGGTCTTCCTCCCACTCACAACCATCAATGCCGAGTGGCGCGAACCATTGGAGGCCTAGTAGGCTAGGCCTATCTCTATCGATGACCGTTAGAGGTAAGTACGCTGTATGCTTCTTGAAGGAGACTCAGACTCGGCAGGACTCGACAACGGGGATTCGATTTCCTTGGTAGTCCTTGAGGATGAGGCGTTGAAATTGGAGGTCTTGGCGTTGAATTGTGGGGATGAATTGCTTGAGTGTCTTCCAAGACACCATCGAGAGGGACGATCCCAAGTCGACCTCCATGTGGCAAGGCTGGTTCTCGATGGCTACCGTGACTCGGATTTTCTTAGTGTCCAAAGCTGAGGCGTGACCGATAGTGATAGTATGGTGAGCCTCTTCTCTTTGCAAAGCTCGATTTCTGTAGGAGTGGTTTACTGGCTCTTGCCTTACAGGACGGTTTCCTGTCAATTGGCGATAGTTGGCCCCTTTTGAGGCCTGGCTGAGTCCTGGTAAGCTGCGGCAGACCCGGCCGATGTGGCCTCGTTTCCCGCACTCATGGCAGAGTGCGTCGCGGAATTTGCATTCGGCCCTGGCATGGTTTGCTCCACAGCCAGCATAAGGGCGTAAGGGCTTCGGGCGAGGGTCCCGGTCGGACCGCATTCGATGGACCCCTTCGTCGCTGTCTGACGACGAAGAGAGGTCCTCGTGGTGCGTTGTTAATAGCTGCCCTTCTGTGGTAGGTGAGATTTCACTGGCCGGTGGTGGTACCGGAGTGCGGCTTCACCGTAGTTGTGCAGCTGACTTTTTGGTCGCCTCCACAGCCGTGGCTTCGGCGATGGCATCAGCAAGGCTGATGTCGCCTTTCGCCATCAGCTTGCTTTGCATGCCTAGTGCATCTAATCCCAGAACTATTCGATCTCTAAGTGCCTCTTCTAAATCGGCGAACCCGCAGAGGCCCCCTAAATTTCGGAGGTCCGCCACGAAATCGGCCACGCTCTCCCCTTTTCGTTGGTTTCTCTGATAAAACTCGTGGCGTCTCACGAGTGTAGGCATGGTTGGTGCGTAATGGTCTCTCAGGATGGGTTCGAGGTCGTCCCAGCTCATGGCTTTCACTTCTCGAGGTTTGGCGAGTGCTTTAGCCATCTTAAATACGGTTGGGCCACAATGCGTCAGGAACAGCGCCCTTTTCTTTGCTGGTGTGGCGTCCTTCAAGTTATTCGTCTCAAGAAACATTTGGAAGTGATCCATGTAGGACTCCCAGTCCTCTTGGGTTGGATCGAACAGAGCAGGTAGTACGATGCCGCCGGACATGGTTCCATTGTTGGCGTCGTCTATCACGTGCTCGGTATTGCTTCCTGGCTTCTTTGGTTCAGATGTCTCCACATCCCATCCTCGTCGCCAGTGTTAAGTACTGAACATGGGTCGGAGTAAATGGAGACAGCCTCTGAATAGCGAACTTTCAGCTCTTTATTTGCATAGTGACTTCTCAAAACAACAACAGTGAACTCTGCCTTATATAGGCAACCCTTGTGAGAATTGTCCAATAACGAGCTATGAACGCTAGCTCTTTTAACCAATAAGAATTCTCTGTTAAGGGCCAATCGGTTTCCTCAGAACTAACCAATCCGATCTGGCCGCCTAACAGCCAATCAGAAGTGCAGGGCCAGAACCCTGCACTTTACCTCAAGCTCATACTTTATTAACTATGGTACATACACAACAGATACAGCACAAAAACTCCAGTGGTTACTCCGCTTTCAAATGAAACTCTAATGGAGAGAGTCAGTTTTAAGGCATTGCATTTCGTAGCAATTCTTTCTGCGCAGAAAGAATTCTACGAAAAGGAGGGACCAGGGCACATTGCTCTTTGGATAACCAACCCTCTTTTGGTTCCTTTGACAAGGAACTCTCACAATACAGATGTAAGTCCTCAGGCTTTGGATAGACTGAAGTTTTTAAAATGCAAACAAAAAGCTTGTTGATTTGGGAAAGAATCTTGGTCAAGGGTGACTTTCTCCCTCAACTCTGAGGTAATTCAAGGGTAGACTTCCCTCTAGTGGTATTTAAATATTTTAGCTTCAGGGAACTCCTTCCCTAGAGACTTTATCGTGGGAAATCCCTAGGGTTGGCTAGAAAGATGGATCTTTTCAAATTCCTACCCCAAACGCTTTCACGCATCTTTTTCCAATTGCAGCTTAGCCATCAAACAGGTTTTGTGCCTTTTTTAAGAACCGTGATGTAATTCTTAATTGGCATTCTCGATATACAAGAGAAATGCATTTAAATATATATGAAAAGCAGTACGATGAACAATTCAGGGAACTAGGTTTGTCTAGTCTAATGAAGAGAAGGACTAGGGGTGATACGACAGCAGCCTTCTGATACTTGAGGGTCTGTCACAGAGAAGAGGGGGGTCAACTTATTCTTCAAACAAGTCAAACCCCTGTTGAGACTCTAGAAAAAGTGCAGAGAAGAGCAACCAGGGTGATTAAAACATACAAGGAGCAGTTTGCAGGAACTGGGCCTGGCTAATCTAGGGAAGAGAAGGACCAGGGGAGACAGGATAGCAGTCTTCCAATACTTGAGGGGCTGCCACAGAGAGGAAGGGGTCAAGCTGTTTTCCAAGGCACCCAAAAGCCAGACAAGGAATAATGGATGGAAACTGAACAAGGAGAGATTCAACCTGGAAATAAGGAGGAATTTTCTGACAGTGAGAACAATCAACCCAAGGAACAGAAATTGCCTTCAGAAGTTATGGGAGCTTCATTACTGGAAGCGTTCAAGAAGAGACTGGACTGCCATCTATCAGCAATGGTATAGGGTCTCCTACTTGGGTGGGTGGGGAGTTGGACTAGATGACTACCCTTCCAACTCTGATAACAAAGCACCTGAGGGCAGGATGGAAGATTATGAAAGAGAGATCCAAGCTAGAAACAAGGAGAAATTTCCTGATAGTGACAACAATAATAAGTGGAACAACTTGCCTTCAGAAGTTGTGGATGCTTCATCACTGGAGGCTGTTAAGAAAAGACTGGACAGCCATTTATCCAGAATGGTATAGGACAGAGGTCTCCAAACTTGGCAACTTTAAGACTTGTGGACTTCAACTCCCAGAATTATGCTTATGCTGGCTGGAGAATTCTGGGAGTTGAAGTCCACAAGTCTTAAAAGTTGCCAAGTTTGGGGACCCCTGATATAGGATTTCCAACTTGACCAAGATGTTGAAGTAGAAAACTTCCAATGTTTCTTCCAAGCCTATTCTATATTCTGTGTTCTACTGCTACTACTAGAGTTGACATGATTCCCAGAAAGAAGTCCTCTAAGGATAGTATATAAAATTATACGTTGCAATGTCCTACCTGTCGATGAATATTTCAGCTTCAACCATAACAATACAAGAGCTCATAATAGATACAAACTCAAGGTAAACTGCACCAAAATTGATTGCAGGAAATACGACTTCAGCAACAGAGTGGTCAATGTCTGGAATACTCTACCTGACTCTGTGGTTTCTTCCCCAAACCCCAAAAACTTTAACCTTAGACTGTCTACTATTGACCTCACCCCTTTCCTAAGAGGCCTGTAGGGGGTGTGCATAAGTGCATCAATGTGCCTACCATCCCTGTCCTATTGTTTCTTTTTCTTTTTATTTCTTTTATTTGTCTTATATGTATCCATGTATTCATAACTATGTTTATACTTATACCTGTTATCTTATAATTGCTTGACAAAATATAAATAAATAAATAAATAAGTGTTCCACATACAGACACACTCAAACATTCTCACGGCAAGGTCTCCCGCTGGTTCTTCTTGTTTCTCCTCCTTCTCCCATTATTACTCAGCACTTTGTTGTTGTTTCTTTCACTTTGGGTAGGCTACATAACAAGGATGTTATAATTTCACTTCTTACCTTCTCCAAAGGATTGTCAGGGGAGAAGAGGAGGCGGAGGAAGAAGAAGAGGAGGGGAGAAGGAGAAGGGGTTGATGACTTTAGCATTTTTTAAAAAGCACGATGCTGGAATTGGGGCACCCTTAAGCTTTGGCTCTGGAGTTATTCCAAAGAGTCTGGTCTACATGGCACCACTGATTAAAATATGTATATTAAGGCTTCTCTCTCTCTCTTTTTAAAAGTGGGAACAGGTTGGATTAAAAATATGCGATTGAGACATACATGTATCTAGAATTCCTCACAGGTTTGCCAGAGGCTGTCTGCAAATAAAAATTAAAAAAAAAAAATCCTAGAGGATCTAAGACACAGAACAATAGCAATAGCAATAGCACTTAGACTTATATAATGCTTCACAGTGCTTTGACAGCCCTATCTAAGCAGTTTACAGAGTCAGCCTGTTGCCCCCAACAATCTGGGTCCTCATTTTACCCACCTCGGAAGGTGGCCTGGAGCCAGTCAGGATCGAACTCCTGGCAATGAGCAGTGAATTAGCCCTGCAATACTTCATTCTAACCCCGGCTCCTTCCTTTCTTCCTTCCTTCCTTCCCCCCCCTTCCCTTCCCTTCCCAATAGCATTTAGACATATACCACTTCACAGTGCTTTTACAGCCCCCTCTTAGCAGTTTACAGAGTCAGCAAATGGCCCCCAACATCTGGGTCCTTATTTTACCCACTTCAGAAGGATGGAAGGCTGAGTCAGCTTGGAGCCTGGTGAGATTCAAACTGCCAAATTGCAGGCAGCCGCCAGAACTAGCCTGCAGTAGTGCACTTTACCACTGCACCACTGCGGCTCACAGTATTGTTCTTCAACCTTAGCAACCCTAAG
Organism: Hydrophis major; assembly: GCA_033807585.1. Classification (NCBI taxonomy): domain Eukaryota; kingdom Metazoa; phylum Chordata; class Lepidosauria; order Squamata; family Elapidae; genus Hydrophis; species Hydrophis major. Next base: position 24,378,824 of record CM066337.1, on the reverse strand, counting down.
ACTGGTGAACTTCAACTCCCAGAATTCCCCAGGCAGCCTGGAAATTCTGAGAGTTGAAGTCCATCCATCTTAAAGAGGCTAAAGATGAGATACACTAAGATTCCGATTCTTTTCTTGCCAATCAGGCTTTGCACTTTTGATAGACAGCATCTCAGACAGACAAGTGGTTATCCTCGGGCCGGGACACTGTGACTGTCATAAATATGAACTAATTGTCAAGCCTCTGAATTTTGATCCTGTGACCATTGAGATGCTGCAAGGTTCTTAAGTGTGAAAACTGGTCATAAGTCACTATTTGAATGGTCACGAAATGAATGGTCACTAAATGAACTGTTTGTAGAGAGAGAGAGGAGAGGGTCAAGCTATTCTCCAAAGCACCTAAAGGCCATACAAGAAATAATGGATGGAAACTGAACAAGGAGAGATTCAACCTGGAAATAAGGAGGAATTTTCTGACAGGGAGAACAATCAACCGATGGAACAGAAGTTGCCTTTGGAAGTTGTGGGAGCTTCCTCATTGGAGGCTTTCAAGAAGAGACTGGACTGCCATCTGTCAGAAATGATGTAGGGTCTCCTGCTTGGGCAGTGGGAGGTTGGACTAGATGACCTACAAGGTCCTTTCCAACTCTATTAACCTGTTAATCTGTATCTGTAAATCGAGAGCTATCTGTACAGTCCTTTGCTTCAAATTTTTCTTGAAATTTGAATCCCTTCTGCCACCACACACCGATGTTCTCCATATGTGGTTCTGCAGCTAGAAACATTCCTTTATCAGGTTTTTATTTTTTTAAAAAATAACCTTGATCTTTACAGCTTTCCAGATTTTGGAGTCTGAGCTGAGAATGGAGAAGAAAACTTGAAAAGTCCATAAAAGTTTTCACAATGCCTTAAGAAGCTCACATAAAAGACTAATAGCCCCCGATGCCTTTCTGTAGCGAACCCCATACAGGAATGTGAAATTTTACACACTTGAGTGAAAGATTCCACATGGCAACTGCCAAATGGTTTAAACTGGCTTTCTTCAAAGAAAGAATATTTTAAAGTTTACCTAGCAGGCTGTTTAATGGCTGGTAGGATTCTCTGCACCTGAGACTAAAGGCTTCCCTCTTTAAATGCTGCAATAAATTTCTCTTAAAAACCGTCCTTTTTTTTTTGCAAATCCTGAACTCAAAATTAATCTCAAGGAACACTCAGCTGCAGGATTCAGCCAGTTGAATCTTTAAACATTTAGCACAATTTTCTGATAATAACAGCTTTGCATATAACTTGCTAATTAGCTTGGTAGGTTAGATATTCGCTCCTTTGATTGTTTCAATGAATTTTACGATATGGCAAGAAGTAATGGGTAGAAGATCGTTAAAGGGAGATCCAACCTAGAAGCAAGGAGAAATGTCATGATGGGGAGACCAATTAATTGGTGGAATAAGAAGCGATTGGACAATCATTTAAGCAGGATGGTATAAAGTCTTGAGTCTTGGTCTGGAGTCTCTTCCAGTTTTATAATTCTATGTTCTTTTTTATTCTTTCTAACAAGGAGTGAATAAAGACTTAAGGATGTCTGCAAGATAGGCAGGGGTGGGATTCAAATTTTTTAACAACCGGTTTTGTGGGCATGGCTTAGGTGGTGGACATGGCTTAGTGGTCATGTTATTGGATGGGCGTGGCCAACTCAATATAACTCACATCAAGGCACGCCTGGCCTCTCGTGACTGTGGGGATGCTGCAACAGTCGTAAGTGTGAAAAACGGTCATAAGTCACTTTTTTCAGTGCCATTGTAACTTTGGTCACTCCACACAAGCAAAGTACCAGCAAAGGAGGGGGAAAAAACTCCAGAGACGTTCCTGAGACAGGAAGTCCAGTCCTGCCAAGAATGTAATAAGGGTTAACAGAGAGGCAGTTTCTGTAAGCAACACCAGAATGTTTCTTTCTGTCAGCTGGTGCTCCATTCAAAATCCAAGAAAGAAATACTTAGAATCCATTAATCAGAGAAAATAGATCTTTTACTAGAAATCAAGTGGTAGCAACAAAGGAATTCTGAATCTGAGAAGAGGGGTGCCTAAATCACATATACAAAGTAATGACAACGTTCCCACCCCCAATAGTTCAATTGGCTCATCCAATTAAAAGTTGTGTATATCTTCATGTGGGCATCTCCAGGTGGTGATGAGGCCTCTGTCCGTTGACCTTGACATATTTTCATAAAGAGTTGCAGCTGCGCATAGCATAGAATAGAAACCTAAGCAAGAATCAACCCCCCCCCCCAGATTATACAGTTCTGGTTTGTAACACCTCCGGCTCACTTCCCATAACCATTCCCCCCTTCTCCCTCGCCCGTTACTTATGACAGCCAAAAGATGCAAAGCAAAGGGAGAAAATCTTGAAGGCTGACACTTTCCTGCCTTCCTGACAGGATTAGGCCAATAATTTCTTCTAACAACTGGTTCTCTGAACTGCTTAGAATGGGAAGAGGTGTGAACTGGTAGAATCCCCCCCCTGAAGATAAGGGGAAAATCAAGTTTCATTGCAGCTGTGATAGTGCAATCAAAGTTCTACCAACTTTTTAAGTGGGTTACACTCTGTATCTAAAACATTTTTGAGATACTACATCTTTTAAAATATGTCTTTAGAAGGACATATTTTAGAAAAAAACTTCCCAACATTTTCTGTTAATTAAAATATTTTTGAATTTAGCTATTGTTCCTGGAAAGCTTCTGCCCGCTTTCTATACAGGATTGCATGGCTACCGCAACATCCTTTAATTCAGGTTTGTAAATCCTCTGGGTTTTTTAAAACTTATTTTTAACATTCCAAAACAGATTCATTCGAGATTGATAAAAAAGAGAACATACCAGCTCACTTCCCATATGCACTGTACATACAGTACAGCCTCTTTTCAAAATGCAACTCTGTGAATTTTTCCATTGCTACAAACTATAAGATATTCAGAAATCAATTTTGCTCATTCTTAATTAGTATTTTTCTCCCACAGGTGTTACTTATTGTTCCAGATTGTTATGTAATAATAACACTCCGTCTGTTGTTATTGTTGAATAAAATGAATAAAACACACCATCTAGAGGCAAATGCAGGAATTGCAAACATCTTAACTGACAGATACACAAACGGAGAGACATATATAAACACCCAGACAAACGAACAGAGTCAGATTCAGACAAATAGACAGGCACAGACACACAGAGAGACTATAGAAGAAAGGATACTCTAATGCAGGGGTCTCCAAATTTGGCAACTTTAAGATGTATGGCTGGTGGATTCTGGGAGTTGAAGTCCACACATCTTAAAGTTGCCAGGTTTGGAGACTCCTGATCTAATGAATAAAATGGGAAACCTAGTTTGGAAGAAAGATCATCATCATTTAACAACCCCATAATCCCTTGAAGGGGGGAGTCTAGGCAACTGAATGGAGTTAGCAGAGTGTTTAATGGGTGGATGCCCTTCCTGTCACCAATGCAGAGTTTTGTTCAGTGGATATATTCTCACTGTGCCCAGAGAAAGAAACACCTGCCTCTACCTAGGATCGAACTCACAGCCTCCTGATTGTGAGGCAAGAGCTCCACGTCTAGACTACTGCACGACTCTCTTGCTTGAAAGAAAGATGGTGTTGGAAAAATGAAAGCCAACTATTTTTATTTCAGTTTATTTGTAGATGTTTGTCTCTCCCCTACTCAACAGGTCTGAGGCGATTTATCCATTTTAGAGCAATGAAAAGAAGTTAGCAACAATCACCACAACAACTCCTGATGGCCAAGCCAACAATTGTCTGCTAAATGCAGCCTGCCTTAAACAGGTCTCTCCTTGCGGACTGATCTGCAGAAGAGCACAGCCTTAGCTGTTTTCTGAAAGGATTATGGTAACACGGCCCTTTTATGGCTTTTGGACTTCAACTCCCAGAATTCCTGAGCCAACCATGCTGGCTCAAGAATTGTGGGAGTTGAAGTCCATGTTCTGTCCTCGGCCTCCCTGCGGCTTTGCTCCGCATTTGGAAGGCTTCTCACTGGGTGGTCGAATGCATCAAGAAAGACACCAGGCTGGTTCTATCTCAGATGAGCTGCCCTGATCACGAGCTCGGGAAGCTCTTTTATTAAAACACACAGTAATACGTCACAAGGGGTGAACTCTATCCAATCATTATGTTACACGAGTAGAAATATTAGTGGACACATAGTAGCATCAAATCACAGTGTTATATGGTCAGTTTTAGTAGGTACAAAGTAGCCAATCAATGCCTGCAGTCCAGTTAGCAGCCCATGGTGTTGTATTGCTGATTGATGTTCTTTGTTCCTGGTACACGCTTGCAGCCTATGTGAGGCCTTGAGGCCTTGGGGCCTGGCATGTACCGAAACTTGTTGATTCATTACTGCATCTCCTCTGTTTTAGTTTTATATGGAGGAAATTCTTCTGGATCTTCGTCACTGCCCATGCAAAAACTTGTGCGAGTGCACGCATCAGGGTCTTCTGAGGGTATGACTTTGTACAGAGGTTCTTTTTCCCAGAGGGCATTAACCTGTGCAATGGCATGCTTTTCAGCTAATAAAGACAGACTATTGGAGATAGTACGAACAAAAATTGGTAACATACATGGAAGAATAACGCATCCTGCAGCAATCATACCTATGAGAGCTACTATGGCTTGTAATCCTGGTAGTTTTGGGAACCAGGAACTAAAATATTCTTAAAATCAATACTTGACTAGGATTATAGGTTAATTGTCACATCTCAGTTGTTAATTGTGCTACTACTTTGCCAACCTTATCAACTTGAAGACAACAATTCGTGAGATTGAACCTACCACATACCCCTCCTTCTTTGGCTAGTATGTAATCTAAAGCTAAGCGATTTTGGTAGACAGCTGTGCGTAATTTGTCTGTAGCAGTCGCTAGAGTGTTTAGAGCTTTGTCTATTCGTTGGCCTGCTAAATCTAAAACAGCTTGTAAACGAATAATTCTATTAATCATATATATGGGGGTTCTGTACCCCCAGGACCCATCCTGGGCCCAAGTGGCCACGCTGTAAGTGCAGACGATTCGTTCTGAGGTCCAGGTATCCCCTGTGTATTCTGATTGACAGGGGAAACCTGCAAAGGCATTGTCGGTGTCTCTTTTCTTGCGGGATAATGTATCATACACAGGGATGCCTAGTTCTTGCTTAATGGAGATCAGTAGGAGGAAAAAGGAAGGTCTTATCCACCCCAATACACATGATCCTTGCCAATCTGCTGGAAGGGATGGATAGGCTAGGTTACCACAAATCCAATACATGTTATTTGGGGCTGTCCAAATTTGGGAAGATGTTGTGTCATTGAGATAAGGGAGGAGGGAGGTGTTGAATTTAGCAGGTGTGGTGGTAGTATTGTCAGGTGCAGTCCAAGTCTGGTAGGAGTTATCCCATGTACCTAAGCAAAGGAGGTGTCCTACTGGAGTGGTCCCATTTCAGGAAAAGCAGTTTCTACCAATTAAGTTGGTGGTAATTGTCCAGATAAGTGGATCGGAAGCTGTTCTAGCTGTTATGTTTCCTACAGAAGACATGTTATTAAACAGTGATGGCGAGGCTTCTAAGGCTTGCCACGGCCATTGTTCTCCTGTGGGGGTTCCCCCACAGACAAAACAATTGGTTATTGCAAGTTGTTTTGCAATTTTTTCTGCCATATCCATGAACAAGTTTTTTGCAGTAACACTGGTATCAGGGGCTTTTTCTAATTTCCTTAAATTATTATATACAGATCAGCCTAAGGATGTTTCCTTACCTTCATATATTGCTTCAGTTTTTATGGTAATGTAAGTGTTTGGATCTGATCCTGTGCCATCAATCCCTATGCCATAAGTATTCAAGGCATGGTGTTATCTGGAGATGGTGATTTCTACCTTATTGTCTGTGGTAGACCCTGATATTCGTTTGAAATGTGACAGATGATTGCAGCCTGAGTACCCTCCCCCGGTATAATCACAGACACAAGACCAACCCGAGCACTTGATGGAACCTCCACAAGGGATCCATTGATTGGGGTTCCCTATGGCCCAGTTAATGGGCATATCACACAAATATTTATGATTGTGGGTGTACATGTTTTTCCAGTCAGCCGACCCGCATGAATGTCCCCCTAGTTTAGAACAAGCAACACAAACATCAAAGATTAAAACAATTGGGTTAGTACCATCCTTGAGCACGGTGGTGTGGTTTAGGTAATAAAATTTTCCCTCCCCCTCAGGATCAGATCTGCCAGAGGTTCTTGGAAGTCCCGCCCATAAGGTAACGTTGAGACATACAGCCGTCTTGGGATCGTAGCAAATGGTTTTTGAGTTCTTCTTACATAGATGGTACATGGTCCCGTTGTTTTGGCAAGTTTTTCCTATAGGAAGGCACTTCTGCGGTTATTGGGTATGGTAGATGAGAGTTAGTTGAGTGGAGCCTGCTTGCGTGGTTTTGGTCAGGCAGGGGGCGCAGCCATCTGACGCGCTGGTGGGGTTCTGCAATCTCTTAACCCGATGTAGAAAGGGGGTGGCCTGAACATCAGGTTGATTTGCGAATTGTCTGTGATGATGACGAGGTGAATGGGGTCTGAGGACTGTCCAGGATTCATAAATGTTGCATATGGAATCATAGAGGCGTCGACCAGAGCAATAATAGGTGGTGGCAGTAGGGTGAAGTATGAGGAGTGTAGTCCGAGGAGGGTGTTCAAAGGTGTTGATCCGGAAAGAAGCATTGCTGGAGATATGGAGCCAAGGCTGAGAGAGTGTCGACCATCTGAGATAGGGGGGAAAAATGTCCCAGATGCGGTGCAGGTCAGCAGGAGGGGAGTACCTGGTGTGAAGTACGTCACTTGAGATGGAATGGAGACCTTGGAGGCATGTGCGGCAAGAAGGAGGAAGAGGGTCAGCAAAGCAACGGGACGAATCATGTTGATATGTCTGCAGGTGGTGATTTTTCTATCTTGGGGTGATATAGTCTGATGTGTCATCCAGAAACCCACAGGACACGATCTGGAAGCTGGATAGCTGCGTAGCCATGACCCCAGGTGAGGAGAGCAGCAGGACCCTTCCAAGTAGGGTCTGGCAGTTGGCGGTAGTATACCTGTGGTTTGGGAGAATAAGGGGAAGGGGGAGGGAGAAAAATGTCGCTCTGCTGCCGTCGTAGCAGGGGTGCTGGAGAGATTGAGGAAGTTAAGTGTATAAAGACAGAGATTAAGGGTGTCTTGCATCGCCAGGAGGCCAAGGGCTTTTTTCCCTTTGATCAAATGTCGTTCTAATGCTGTTTTTAACGTTAGGTTGGTTTTCTCTACCAGAGCTTGTCCTTGACTGTTATAAGGGATTCCAAATTTGTGGGTAATTTGCCACTTAGCGCAAAATTCTGACATGGCTGTGCTAGTGTATGCAGGACCATTATCTGTTTTTATTTAATTTGGGCGTCCCAATGATGCAAAGGTGCAAATGCAATGGTTGATGACATGTTTGGAGGCTTCTCCTCTTTGCGGGGTTGCCATTATAAACCCTGAATAAGTATCAATTGTGACATGCAGATACTTCCAGGGGGCAAACGGAGGAAACTGAGTAACTTCCATCTGCCATATTTCACAGATTTTCAACCCGCGGGGATTTACCCCTAAGGAAATGGAATGGGCTTGTTGACTGCAGGTGGGGCACTGCTGTCTAATGGCTGAGGCTTTGGCCATAGTAAGGTTGAAATGTTTCATGAGAGCTTTAGTGTTTTGATGGAAGTATGAATGGCTCTCCCAAGGAGTTGATGTGTGTGAGGTCATGATACCTGCAGCCGCTTGATCAGCCACATCATTGCCTTCCTGGAGGATTCCCGAGAAGGGTTGGTGGCTGCGAATGTGTGCTACAAAGAGGGGGGGGCTGACGCTGTGCAACAAGGTGTTGCAATGTAACAAAAAGAGAGAGAAGGTTTTTATCAATAGCAGGAGAGAGGTAAGAATCGTGAATAGTAGAGACTATTTGAGTAACATATAGGCTGTCTAAGATCAAGTTGAGGGGTTCGTTAAAATTCTGGAGGACTAATATGGTTGCAGCAAGTTCAGCCCTTTGTGGTGATGTCTGCACAGGGGTGGTTTTAGTGTGCCACACCCCATTCCTTTGCCAAGCGCAAGCCCCTTGTTCCCTACTGCCATCAGCAAATATAGTCAAGGCATTGACCAAAGGTCCTTTGCTGATGGGAGAGGAGAAAGAGATGGGTATTGTCCGAATGATTTGAAAACGTGGATCAGCGGGTGGGTGACAGGAAACTATTCCAGGCCAGTCAGCTAAGGCAAACTGAATTTCCTAGGAGTTTTGGAATAGAGATTCCCATATTTGTAGTGAAAAAGGGATGAAAAGTGTAGAGACATCTATTTCCATAAGTAATTTTGCACGACTCCTGCCTTTTGTGATCAGTTGAGCCAATTGAGCTGATTTGGAAGTGATGGAGCATCGTGGCATATGGGAAAGATGGATCCACTCTATGATGTGGAGTTTTTGGTCCTTTTGAGTTACTGCCACGGTCATAAGCCTCAGGGTGGCTAAAATGACCATATCTAAAGGAGTATTGGCAGCAGCTCTGTCTACCCATATTTTTTGGATATTCTCTTCTATTTGAGTTATTGCTTGAAGCTGAGGTTGCTGCAAGGATATTATGTCAGCAGGCTTTTTTCCCCAGGTAAGGGCTTCAAACAATGGAGAAAGAATATCAGTGGTTAAAGACAGAAAGGTCGAGCCCAGTTAATGGTATCCAGATATTGCTGAAGTTGAACCAGGGTGGGTTGAGAAGGCAGAGACAGAGAGGGAAGTGAAGGATAGGCAGTAGCAGAAAGCATTTTATAGCCCAGATATGCATATGGAGTTAGTACTTGCACCTTTTCAGGTGCTATGTACAAGCCTCCTTTTGCAAGAACGGCTTTCAGGAAGGAAAATGAAGTGAACACCGTACCTGGTGGCCCAGGAGCGGCAACAAGGATATCATCCATGTAATGATACACCAGAAAGTGTGGAAAAGCAGAACGATAGGGTAGCAGGACATTATTGACATAGTGTTGACACATGGTGGGGCTATTGAGCATACCTTGAGTTAGGACTTTCCACTGAAAGCGGGAGGAGGGAGAGGAGTTGTTTAAGCGAGGTAGTGTAAAAGCAAATAAGGCACGATCTTGTTCATGCAGAGGGATAGAAAAGAAGCAGTCTTTTAAATCAATGACCATTAGATCAAATTTTTTAGGGATGATGTTGGGATTTGGAAGACCACATTGTAGTGCCCCCATTGGTTTTATTTTAGTGCTCACGGCTTGTAAGTCATGCAATAGCCTCAATTTTCCTGACTTTTTCTTTATGACAAAAATGGGGGTGTTATATGGGCTGACAGATGGTTCAATGTGCCCTTTGACAATGTGCCCTTTGGTCCTGAACAAGTGATTGCAGGGCCTCTAGTTTGTCTATAGTGAGGGGGCATTGATCTATCCAAACAGGTTCTGTGGTTTTTAATTGTAGCCGCAGTGGGGTTCTAGCAAAAGATTCCATTAATCAATCATGAGTTTTGCATTAAGTTGAGACATAAGATCACAGCCCCACAGGTTAGTATGTAGCGGAAGGACCAAGAGTTGGAGGTAGGCAGTGTGAGAAATATCAGAGGAACTCACCGGTAGCCAGTGTTTGCTACGGTGGGCGTGCTGAACTCCTCCCACTCCCCGAATGGCTGGGGCAGTTTCCAAAGGCCAATCGTCCGGCCACTCAGCTGTTCGGATGACACTTACGTCAGCTCCAGTATCTAAGAGACCCGAAAAGACTTTGTTACAGATTGTGAATTGTAACACAGGCCTGGCTTGTTCCACTGTCTGATGGACAGTAAATGCCCATGCATCAGCCATTTTTACAAGTACCGGAATAGCGGTTGCTACTAATTCTCCCTTGCTAAATTTTGTGGGAGTATTTCCAATTACTGCCATGGCCACTGAGGAAAAGTCATCGGAATCTCTCAGAAACGGAGAAGCAATGATTCCCCTTGCCATGAGGTCTCGGATGGGATAAATTATGAGGGGCGTCATGGCAGGAGGGATCGTTTTCAGGTATGTGGGGAGAAAGTAAACAATGCCTGGGATGTCAATTTCCATATCTTCGGAGGCAATTAGTTGGAAAGATATGGAGTCAGCCTTTGGAGCAGGGCTGGCTGATCGCCCTTCCTCTGGTTTCCCTGTGGCTGAGGAATGTTGCTGCAACACTGATTTGCCCAGTGGTACCCTTTCTTGCACCTTGGGCATATCGTCTTAGGCTTGGTGTTGTTTTGTGTATTGTCTCTGGCTCTGCATTGTGCTTTGAAATAGCCTGGCTTCCCACAATTGAAGCAGTTTCCGGCTGGCCTGTTTTGAGAATTTGCTTGCTGCAAGGCATGGTCAGATGCTCCATATTGTAGGAGACAGTTCCCACGATTCTGCAAGCCTTTAGATAGTCCGAGAGGGAAGCCCCCCCTTGGGCAGATAGAGGCTACAGAATCCTCTTGCAATCCTCATTAGCATTTTCAATGGCCAGTTTTAACAGAAGCTCTTTATGGGCTTCTTCATTCGAAATTTATCTCTGAATGGCTTTCTGAAGTTCCTCTACAAACTCAGCATAAGACTGATGTGAGCCTTGAGTAATTTTTGAAAAAGATCCTACAATGCCAGAGGTAGGATCATCGACTTTGTCAAGGGCTTTGACCACTATGACACTGATAAGGGCAAGGGTACATTGTGGGAGAGCCACCTGAGTTGTTAAGTCCGCAAATCGACCCATACCAAAATTTGATCTGCTCTCGCAGCTGCGCCACAATCGTGGGCAGATGTTTCACCTTTGGCGCGAAAGTCTGACTCCCAAACAACATACTGCGGTCTTGTCAGTATCATACGGAAAAGATCTTTCCAATCTTGGGATAACATGAAAAAGGAGGAGCTGATGGTGTTAATGAAGCCTCTGATATATGGTGCCTGGATGCCGTACATGGCCACGGCTTGTTTTAAATCTCTAATTAATTTCATGGGTAAAGGTTCAAGTCTAGGCACCATATTTCCGGCTCCATCCCCTATATATTCAACAGGACAAAGAGAGAGCTCTTCCAGGGTAAGAGAGCCCTCCTTGCATCCCTGCGCCATGGCTTGCGTGATCGCTCTCATGGGTGTCTGATTCTCCGCTGGATTTGAGTCAGGAGGATTTATGGGTTCAGGAGCAGTGGGGGAGGAAGCTTCTAATGGGAGAGTGTCCTTTGTCTTGATTTCAACTGTATAAGGAGGAGGATCCTCCTTAGGGGAGGGGGCATTGGTCAGTGCTAAACCATGGATTTTTAAACATTCCATGACTATACGCCATGTGGTCAGAATCTTTGGCAGAGCCCTGGGAGCATTATGAAAATAGTCACCCAAACGTTGCCATGTGGAGACTTTCATGGACCCTTTCTCCGGATAAGCCGGACATTGTGTATAGATGTAAGTCAAAAGGATGATAAGGTCCTTTTTAGTTGGAACCGGGAGCGTTTTGCCCTGATTCCTAAGAATAAGAATTGAGCTCTTAGTTAATTCTCCTAATTCCTGCAAATGTGCTATCTGCGCTTTGGAGAACTTTCCGCCCATACTCACCTGAAGGGAGGATGTCTTCTTTAGGGAAGATTCCTGGGGAGGGATCCGTGACACGAGACGGCGTCCCTGAGTTGCAACTGGCTCGTCTGGCTGGGTGAGATAAGCAGTCGAAGACAGGTGCACCCATTTCTTTTAACAGATCACATCGGGGTCACCAGATGCGGCTTTGCTCCGCATTTGGAAAGCTTCTCACTGGGTGGTTGAATGCATCAAGAAAGACACCAGGCTGGTTCTATCTCAGGTGAGCTGCCCCGATCACGAGCTCGGGAAGCTCTTTTATTAAAAACACACAATAATACGTCACAAGCGGTGAACTCTATCCAATCATTATGTTACATAAGTAGAAATATTAGTGGACACATAGTAGCATCAAATCACAGTGTTATATGGTCAATTTTAGTAGGTACAAAGTAGCCAATCAATGCCTGCAGTCCAGTTAACAGCCCATGGTGTTGTATTGCTGATTGATGTTCTTTGTTCCTGGTACACGCTTTCAGCCTACGTGAGGCCTTGAGGCCTGGCATGTACTGAGTCCCAGCAAAAACCTCTTTTATTACATTAATGAGAATTTATTTCATTCACAGTCAGCCAACATCTGGGCAAGCAGTCTTACGAAGGTAGACTAATGAGCTCAGACCTTTATCAATCCTGGAACACTGCCGGGTAATTAGTTCTACACTCAGTGCTGGCAGGGAAGGGCTGGGTTGTACACAGGGGTGGGATTCTACCGGTTCGCAACTATTCACTAGAACAGGTTGTTAACATTCTAAGCAGTTTGGAGAACCGGTTGTTAGAAAAAATTCCTGGCCTAATCCTGTAAGGAAGGCAGGAAGGAAACATTCTGGTGTTGCTTACAGAAACTGCCTCTCCATTAACCCATATTACATTCTTGGCAAGACTAGACTTCCTGTCTCAGGAACTTCTCTGGAGGTTTTTTCCCTCCTTTGCTGGTATTTTGCTTGTGTGGAGTGACCATTCAAAGTTACAATGGCACTGAAAAAAGTGACATGACCATTTTTCACACTTACGACTGTTGCCATGAGAGGGCAGGTGAGGAGATGCATATCTCAATGTGAATGATATAGAGTTGGCCATACCCAGCCCATAACATGACCACCAAACCATGCCCACCACTTAAGCCATGCCCACAGAACCCATTTTTAAAAATTTGAATCCCACCCCTGGTTGCACAGAGAAATCTCCATGAGGCTGGAACAAACAAACGACCGAATGAGCGAGTTCTTCCTGCGAAAGCCCCCTTCCCTTTTGCTCCTCTTTTAATCCCTATGGGAGGGGCCATTCACCATCCACCTGTGGCCTTACTCCCATGTTGACCCTGAGTCTTAATTGTGCCTTCCTTTTGGCAGCTTTGGACATGCGCAGGCTGGGACCCAGTTCCAGACCTTCCCCTGACTCACTGCTGTCCGAGCCCCAAGGCAGCTGATGACTGCCAGACTGCCCTGGCCCCATCTCTGCCTCTGACGCACAACCTTTGACCGAGTCTTCCTCAGCCTCCAGGAATGGCCCAGGTTCCTCCCCAACCTCCTCACTACTGTCCAACTCTGTTACCAGCTCTGCCAGCTGCCTGTGGGCCACAACAGTTCACAGGTTGTAAAGGGGCCATGCTGGCTCAGGAATTCTGGGAGTTGAAGTCCACAAATCATAATCAGGCCATGGTTCCCCCACCCTTGGATTATGGGACAGGTGTCCAATTGGAGTTGAGTTGCTCCAAATATCCTCTGAGCCCATCCATTTGTTCCACTGGGCAATGCAAACCCATAGCAAGTTTTTACATATGCCCTCTTTAGGACTTTTCAGATCTCTTTTTCAAAGTGTCCAGATGGTAAACGTTCGATTTTTTTCCATTAAAAGAACTGCTCTAAATAGTATGCTTATGCTCAGTACCTACCATTTGGTCTCGAATGTTTGCTTTAATCACAAGGGGAGAAGGCAATTTAGCTCTCTGGCCTTGTCGTTGTGGTTACTTTGTGTTAAGGGAATCACGGCAGTTGTTAAGTGAACCACACTCAGTCATTAAGTAAATCTGGCTTCCTCCTTTGAGTTTGCTTGTTGAAAACCAGCCAGGAAGGTCACAAAATGGCAATCAACTGCAACTGTTATAAGCACATAGAAGAGTGTTTGGAAGGGACCTTGGAGGTCATCTAGTCTAACCCCTCTGCATGAGCAGGAGAGTCTGTTCCAAAGATTAGCCTCTACCTAGGATCAAACTCTTTTCTTACTCAAACCTGGTTCCAAGGAAGCAAACACGAGACAAAGGGAACAGCACAACCTTTTAATGTTTGATTTACGAATCCCATTCCTTCATGGGTAAAAGGCCGCTTCAAACCAATTAGCTCTGATAAGAAAGAGCCTTGCCAAGGTTTTGCAAGGCTGCCAAGAACACCAGATAAAGTTACTAAGCAATAATTCCAACACAAAGAGTCTCCAAACACCAACTCAGATATTCCTAACGTCCACCAGGCTCGAGTGTAAAGTTTCTTCGCCTTCTGCAAAGAACTGCAGTTTCTCAGCTGGCTTTTATCCCTTATGGGCGGGGCCATTACTTTGCAGCCTTACTCCCAAGTCACCCATGCTGCTGCAGCTGCTCTTTCCTTTCCTGAGTGCACATGCACTGGGCCCAGGCTCCTCAGGGTCCTCTTCCTCACTGCTGCCAAACTTCACAATCTCCGAAGGCAGCACCCCACTCCCTGAGCATCCTGACTCCATGTCCTGCCTCACACACAAGCCCCTCATCTGAGTCCTCACTCTCCAAGACCTCAGCTGTCCCTGGCCTGATGCCAGCGAAGCACAGCACACTCACAGCCTCCTGATTGTGAGGCGGGAACTCCACCTCTAGGCCACTGCACTGGTTGCCAACTGCCAAGCACCTGAATTTTAATCATATGACCCTGGGAATGCTGCAACAGTCATAAGTGCAAGGCCTGGTTGTAAATCACTTTTTTCGAGTGCCATTGTAATTTTGAACAGTGACTAAACAAATGTGGTAAACTGTGGATTAGCTCTAGGCTGGATCCAGATTGCTGATTCCCCCCCCCCCCCGAAACTAGGAGAGAATTTGAGATAACCCATATGTACTCTAGACAGCTGTTTTTTCTTGTTGCATTTTTTTTGTGAGTACACAGCAAAAATAAATGCTTTTGTGGTTTCTTGCAAACATCTGGGAATTATAGGACCCCACCAAGCTCAAAGCTATTAAAGTAGATTTTTACAGACTCAGGGTTCAACTAAAGCTGATCTTTTAAATCTCTTTGGTTGTTTGGTTGTTTCTTTAGCTGCTTTGTTAAAGATTGCCTTCAGAACCACAAATCTGGTTGTGTGTTAATGAGTGGGTTCTTCTTTAGTCTGTTAAGACAGAAAATTATAAGTTTTATAAGTCTCTCCCCACCCCCCAATCCCGAAATGTACAGCAAAAGGATGATTGCAGTTATTACTGTAAAGATTTAAATGGAATATTGGCTCAGATGAGCTTGATGGAAGACTTTGAAGTTAATCCTTTCTCCTGGGAAAATCCCCTTGTTAATGCTTGGATACTGATAAAAATGTGAAAATTGGACACAAGAGGGCATCAGAGGGCAGTTTGGAAAGAAATGTGTTATTGGGAACCCCAGGAAGTTTTGTAATTATTTAATTCTGTATTGGAATTGAATAGGAACAAACCTCATTGACTAACATTGAAACTGACTTATAGATGGATTTAAAAAGAAAAGTATGAAAAAATGAGTTTACAAATGGAATTTGGTGAAGATTTGAAATTTTAAAAAGATATCCAAATAATAAACCAAAAACACAACACGGATAATTTTTTTTTATTGAATTTACAAAAGGGATCTGTTGGGAGTTGCCACACTGGAAGGACAAAAGAAGCCTGACAAAGTTAACAATTTTGGGGAAAAGAAACAAAAAGAACATGGGGAAAAAAAACATGTTAGAATTTCCTTTGAGGGATTTAAAGATCATTGGAAGGAAGAAGAAAGATTACAAACAGTGGTTTATCAGACCAAGGTTAAAATAACGAGTTGGTCTTTAATAGATTTTCTGATTGGGACTTTGACTATTTTGAAGAGAGGAAATTGGGAGGAATCTATTTAAATAGAAATGGAGAGAAATATAACAATAAGAATTCAATCTGATTGTAATAGATAGTACGTTCTTATTTCTGATCATCCTTACTTTTGCTGATTACTATGGAGAAATGAGGTTTTAGAGACAGGCTTATAGAGCATGGGGTGAGGAATTTAAGAGTTGGAAGTGGCTTGGAGATCTTCTATTCAACCCCAGGCTCAAGCAAGAGATATTAAGACAGTGATAAATTGTTAGTTGTGGTTAAGTTGTTAATGTTGATTATACTTGCTGGGGATGAAGACAGCGAGTCCTTTTTCTTTCCCAATTCTTTTTTCTGCTCTTTATAATTTTACCCTTTTCCTCTTTAATGTACTTCTGTATTACACACTTCTATTACTTTTATCTGTGTAATAGAATCTTTAATAAAATTATTGGAGGGGGAAATGAAGGAAAATATCACAGATGATAAAAGAGTTACCTGTAATCCTTAACTTATGCCCACAATTCAGCCCCAAATTTCTATTACTGAGACAGTGACTTTTGCCCCATTTTACTACCTGGCCACAGTTGTTAAGTCAAGGAGGTTGTTAGTAACACGATTGTTAAGTGATTGTGGCCTTCCCTATTGACTTTGCTTGTCACTTTTTTCAGTGCCATAACTTCAAACGGTCAGTAAATGAATGGTTATAAACTGAGGACTATCTGTATATTACACAGATAAAGTAATAGGAGCACTTAATATGTGAATACATTAAAAAAGAAAACCATTAAGGACGGGAAACTCCATCCAACATCTTGTCCAAAGTTGGGCTTCCTGCCTCTCAGTTCAAGATATTTTGGGTCATCCCTTTTGTGTTTTTCTCCCACGCCCACGCCAGAAATCTCTCGGGAAAGCGGACTTTGGGTGGGTCCCCCCGAAGAAGCCTCCCCGGGAGAGAAAGCCGCCAGCAGAGGCCGCTGCTCGGCCGCCTGAACCAGGCGCGCTCTCCCCACCCTCCGTCAGGTCCCGTCTCCAAAACGCCAGAGCAGCTGCCGGCGAACAAAGAGCGGGCAGCACGCCTCGGAGGAGCCGCTCGGGCTGGGCTGGGAGCCGGAGAAGGGAGCCGAGGGCCGGCCATGCAGCGGGACGAATGGGACGAGCAGAGCGAGCTGCGGGAGCTCAACGCCCGCCTGGCGCTCTATGTGCGTCAGGTGCGGGATTTGGAGCAGGAGAATGGGCGCTTGGCGCACGAGCTGGCCGCCTTGCGCAGCCGGGAAGGGCGCGCCTGCCGCTGGCAGGAGACGGAGCAAGAGGTGGCCGAGCTGCGCCGGGTGGTGGCCAACCTGAGCCGGGCTAAAGGCGAAGCCGAGCTGGAACGGGATGCGCTGCGCCAAGAGTTGGAGAGCTTGGAGAGGTTGAGCGCACAAGTTGGAGAGATGCGCCTCCGCCGCCTGGAACCCGAGCTGGCCCGGCAGCAGCAGCAGCTGGCCGGGCTGTGGACCGACTGCGCCGCTCTGGAGGCGCTGCTGGAGCAACTCCTAGCCGAGCATGAAGGGCTGAAGGAAGCACGCAAACAGCGCCCGGCTGCGCTGCTGCCTGCTCCGCGCGTCCTCCGGGCTGGGCGCGTGGAGAAGCGGCAGCTGGAATCCGACTACGCGCTGGTGCTGGGCTGGAGCTGCGCGCAGAGCCTGGAGCGCTACGAGGCCGAGCTGCGGGCGCTGCAGGAGCTGGAGGGCCGCCTCGGCCATCAAGACCTGCGCAAGCTGCGCGCCCAGAACCAAGAGAGCTGCCGCCGCCTCGAGGAGCTGTGGCGCCGCTGCCGGGAGCTTTGCGCACTGGGCGAGCGGCTGGAAGAGGAGCAGCTGGCGCAGCAGGAGCGCCACAGCGCCGAGCTGGCCGAGTACCAGGTGAGGCCGTCGGGCAGGGCGAGCAAGGGGGGCCGGGCGGAGACCGGTGGGACTCGCCAAAATGTTGAGGGTTGAAGCGTTCAGAAGCTCCGGCTGCCCTTTTTTTAGAAAGCCGGTTGGACGTCGGAAAAGTTACTTGGCGTGTTCCGGGTTTTTCTTTTTTTAACCAGCCGGTAGGAAAAAGTGACTCGCCTTCTTCTTCGGACTTACCCGTTTTGCTTTCCTTTGCCAGACCCCGTGAATCGATCTGAACTACGGCACTATACAGAATAACTGAGTCGAAAGGGACCTTGGAGGTCTTCTAGTAGAACCCCTCTGCTCAAGGCAGGAGACCCTGGCCTACACCCTTCCAGACAAATGGTGCTCCAGTCTCTTTTTAAAAACCTCCAGTGATGGAGTACCCACAATGTCTGGGAGGCACAGTTCCATTGATTAATAGTAAATTTAATTTTCGTCTAATGTTTTCATTCCTCCAAGCATCGCATAGAAATAGGAATAGGAATAGGAACAGAGTAGAGTAGAGTAGAGTAGGACAGGACAGATGGAAAGGAAAGGAATAGAACAGAACAGACCATAGAATAGAATAGAAAATATAGAAAGGAAAGGAACAGAACAGAATACAGATTGGAATGGAATGAAATAGAATTCTTTATTGACCAAGTGTGATTGGACACACAAGGAATTTGTATTTGGTGCATAAGCTTTCATTGTATATAAAAGCCATAAGTGATGATCATAGTCATCATAAAAATACATTCATCATAAACCATAAGATACAACACATAGTGATATATAATCTCAGGGAACATTTGCAACTTCCTGATAAAACAGGTTAATGTCATTCCCCATTTCAACTCAAGAGAGCTGCTGGAGAGAGTAATTTGCCCCCAAACCATCTACCTGTTGATATTTTAACCAAGACTTTCAGTAAAGCAAGAAATCAGGTTTATACTCTGACATCTTTACTTATAGTTGTGATATTTGTCAGTACAGGTAGTTCTTGACTTATGGCCACAATTGAGCCCAACATTCTGCTTGCTAAGGGAGGCAGTTGTTAAATGAGTTTTGTCCCATTTTATGACTTTGTCAAAGGAACCACTGCAGTTGTCAAGTTAGCCACACGGTTGTTAAGTGAATAGGGCTCCCCCATTGGCTTTGCTGGTCAGGAGGTTGCAAAAAGGGACCTCATAACCCAGGGACACTGCGACGGTCATAAATATGAATCAGCTGCCAAGCATTTGCATTTTGGGGGTAAATTTTTATTTTATTTTTAAACATACTGTGATGACCCAAAGGGGCGTAGCACAAAGGCAACACAGTCAGATAATCAGTAGGAGTCCCTATATTCTCTCCAACTTTGTCCCCAGTGCCCTGGTTACCTTCTGGGTGGAGAAAAACACTCCCAGGAACAACCTTTGGCTGCAGAGAATCAAGTCCAAAACATGGTCAACAAAAACTATAAGTCCAATCAAGGCAAGATGAGGTAATTAGTCTGGCAAGGCAGGAGAAGGAATTCCAGATGTGAAGACACGGCAATAACTCAACACGGTTGGGTGGATGCCAGGAACACAAAGTCAACACAAGATAAACTCATGTTTGCTCCCAGCAGTTGCCGCACTCAGCATGCATGTCTCTTAAACTTTCTTCCCAGGGCCCTAAGGGAACTGGGGCCCTTTCCTCCCCCTGTAAGCCACGCAACCCATGTTGCTCCCTTCTCTGTTCCTCCCTGCGTGCCCTAGGATGAAGAGGGTGTGGGCTTGTCTCTTCCTCTGAACCCCCTCTCCCTTGTTCTACCTCTTTCCTGCTCTGCCCAGTTGGACTTTGCCCTTCCCCAGTTTCCTCCACAACCAATGGAGCCATACTCCCACTCCCTGTCAGCTGTTCATCTTCCTCCTTGGATTAAGAGTCTGACAGGGACATGACACATGCATCAATATCATTTCATGGACAGGATGGGGTCTGAGTGTCATTCATTTTGATGCAAATACAAAAAGTACATCTTGAAAATTGCCACATTAATCAAACTTACGTGATCTAATGTAATGTAGATACCTACATTACATGTAGATATGTAATGTAGATATCAGTATCAGCACATAATTCATTTTTTCAATTATTCAATATTTGCTACATCCTTCTTATAGTGATAGCATTACTTTTTGTAATTTATAACACCCTTTTTCAAAATCTGATCTTATACTCTAACATTCACTTTAAATATATTATGTAAAAATATGGATAACAATATTCCCCCCATTTCTAATTTTTTAACCTATTCTAATTTTTAGTACAGCCAATCTTGTTTTTTTTTAATAAGAATCCTTCCTATCCATCATCGCTCATTCTCTTGGATGTTCTTTCACTTCTTCTCTTTTTGACTTGCCTCCCATTCTCCTCCCTTGGATCCTAATCTACATCTTTCATATTCAGTCCAGCCAGCATTTGCATTTGGATCACGTGACTGTAGGGATGCTGCAAGGGCTATGCGCAGCACAGTCATGTCACTTTCTTCAGTGCTGTTGTAACTTGGAACCGTCACTAAGTGGAATAGTTGTAACTAGAGGACTGTCTGTACCCAATATATGTTTGCTGAAGTGGGACTGAATACTGACACAATTGAACGAGTCGCAGCTCCCAGGAGACCCAGGCCCATACTGCCCATACCCCTGGAGAAAACTGGGTAGGGGGCAGGGTTTGCTCATAGTTGGGCTCAACTCCCAATCCTTTCCTGGAATGTTCATTTACCTCTTTATAAATCTGATTTCAATGAACATGTTCTCACCGGCAATGTGTGCTGACCCTAAGGGGCGTAGCACAAAAGCAACACAGTCAGATAATCAGTAGGAGTCCCTTTATTAGCTCCAACTTTGTCCCCAATGTCCTGGTTACCTTCTGGGCTGGAGAAAAAACTCTCCCAGGATCAGCCTTTGTGTCATGCTTCTGTCCGAATCTGATTCAGAG
The DNA here is from genome assembly GCA_033807585.1 of Hydrophis major. Taxonomy (NCBI): domain Eukaryota; kingdom Metazoa; phylum Chordata; class Lepidosauria; order Squamata; family Elapidae; genus Hydrophis; species Hydrophis major. The sequence goes on along the minus strand of CM066337.1, from coordinate 24,358,287 downwards.
GGGGAGGCCAAGCAGGTGACAGGGAGTGGCAGTGTGGCTCCATTGGCTGGGGAAGACACTGGGGAAGGGCACAGTCCGGCTGGGCAGAGCAGGGGAGAGGTAGAGCAAGGCAGAGGGAATTCGGAGGAAGACCCAGGCCCACACCCTCTTCATCCTAGGGCACGCAGAGAGGAACAGAGAAGGGAGTAACGCGAGTTGTGTGGCTTACGGGGGAGGAAAGGGCCCTGATTCCCTTCATTGGCTGCAGCTGGGAACACAGCTAATGAAGAGGAGGTGGGCCTGGCTCTTCCTCTGAACTCTCTCCTTTGTTCTATCTGTCCCCTGCTCTGCCCAGCCAGATTTTGCCCTTTCCCCAGTTTTCTCCACAGCCACAGTCCCACTCCCTGTCAGCTGTTCATCTTCCTCCTCGGATTCAGACTCCTACAGGGGCATGACACTACAATACACTCAAGGACTGTAAAATTCCAAGCAGAACTGTTTCACTCCACTTTTAGTAATGTTTTGTAAACTGCTCTGGCTAATTCTGGGATTTTTGAATTTTTCAGGGAAGTGATGAGGTCAAGAAACTAAAAGTTTCAAACTGGTATTTTTCAGTCTTGGCAGCTTTAAATATGTGGACTTCAATTCCCGGAAGTTCCCACACTGGGGGTTTCTGGAAGTTGAGATCCACCATCTTAAAGCTGCCAAGGTTGAAAAAACATGATTTAAACCATGTGCATCTTAATAGCATGGTTAAATCTTCTCCCTATACCAGGTGTCTCCAATCTTGGCAACTTTAAGACTTGTGGACTTCAACTCCCAGAATTCCCAGCTTTCCCAGGGGAATTCTGGGAGTTGAAGTCCACAAGTCTTAAAGTTGCCACAGTTGGAGAACCCTGCCCTATACTACAGCTTCCAGGGCTCCTAGATTAATTCTTATTAGGTTGGAGATGGTGGTGACAATGAGGACCTGGGCCACTTTCTGCAGAGACTTTAAAATATGTTCTTTTCCAGCCTTTAAAATTTAAACTGCAGTGAGGATTAACTACATTTCTAATCTTCAGACTCCTTGCCTAATTGCAGATCAGTGTTTAAGTTTGGTAGATTTTCAGATGGGTGGACTCCAACTCCCAGAATCCCCAGCTTTCCCAGGGGAATTCTGGGAGGTAGAGTCCACCCGTCTGAAAGTTGCCAAGGTTGGGAACTTCTGCTGTGGATGCTTGTAGATTCTCCTTGACACTAGATTAGATGTAATTATTCCACCAAGGGTGCAGAAACACTTTCAGCTTGGAAACTTCTTCCACCTTATCCCCATGAAGCAAAACAAAAAACAAATGGATGGCTCACTGTTTGGCTTCCACTGTCCAAGCCCAGGACAAAATGTTCTCTCTGGAAGAGAGAAATTAAGACATGTCACCCTTTCCAACCTCCCCGGTTGAGAATAGCATGGGCAGGTTTAAATTTCACCCAGGGCAGCCTGCCACAACTATTCTGCAGTGAGTTTTTGGCTCCAGGAGAAGACTATAAAATGCTCAGATGGAACAGCAATCAGCTGTTTTTTTCCCCAGACAACCCATTGGACTCAATGTGGGAAAACCGGTGTTATGACACCTGTACCATTGAATGAAAAAGAATAGCAATATCCCTTAGACTGATATACTGCTTCAGAGTGCTTTTATAGCCCTCTCAAATTGGTTTACAACAATCTGGGTCCTCCTTTGACTCACCTCAGAAGGACGGAAGGCCGAGTCAACCTGGAGCCTGATGAGATTTGAATGGCCAAATTGCAGGCAGCCGGCAGGCAGCAGAAGTAGCCTGCAGTACTGCACTCTGACCACTGCACCACCGAGGCTCTTAAAAAGAAGCTAGGAAAGTGTAATAAATATATCTCTGGGGTGGTCTAGATGAGCAATATATATTTTTTACACGAATGAAAGCAAATATACATGATAATGTTACAGGATCTGACCTGGGTCAGACACGGGGTCCACAGGTTTTATCTTTCGAGATTTTGGACTCGTGCTGGAGCCCATTCTCAGGGAACTTCTCTACCATTTGGCTACTGTTCGGTATTACTTTTTCTTTTTTCTTTTCTTCTCAACAATCAGCTGTTCCGACAATCAGCTATGCCAGGATCCTCCTCTCTGTCTTACTGCTTTGCCCAGGAGGCTTTCCTGAGGCCCAGGATGCCCAAAAATGGAGTGTGGGGAGGTACTGAAAAAAAGAAGAAGCCATGCCCACCCAGTCACATGGACATGCCCACCTAGCCATGCCCACAGAACTGGTAATAAAAATATTTGCATCCCACCCCTGATGTGAACAGAAGACAAAACCTTTGTTCCCGGTGTGACCCAGATTGGATCCTGCAGTATTTATTACACTTTGCTAGCTAGTTTCTTACATATTTGTATCTCAGCTTTATTTTGTCCAGCTGAAGGGGACAAGTCCTATTTTCCCCATAAGAAGAACCCTGTGAAGTGTGTTACTTTAAGAGAGAGAGAGATTGGCCCAAAGTCACCCAACGGGCTTGCATGCCAAAGGTAGGACTAGAACCAGGGGTGGGATTGTACCAGTTGGCACCTATTCGCTAGAACCGGTTGTTAATATTCTAAGCAGTTCAGAGAACTGGTTGTTAGAAGTAATTACTGGCCTAATCCTGTAAGGAAGGCAGGAAGGAAACATTCTGGTGTTGCTTACAGAAACTGCCTCTCCATTAACCCTTATTACATTCTTGGCAGGTTCCTGTCTCAGGAACTTCTCTGGAGTATTTTCCCCCTCCTTTGCTGGTACTTTGCTTGCGTAGAGTGACCATTCAAAGTTACAATGGCACTGAAAAAAGTGACTTATGACCATTTTTCACACTTACAACTGTTGCAGCATCCCCACAGTCATGAGAGGCCAGGCCAGGAGATGCATGCCTCGATGTGAGTGATGTTGAGTTGGCCACGTCCACCCAGTCACATGACCACCAAGCCACGTCCACCCAGTCACATGACCACCAAGCCATGACCACCAACTAAGCCACGCCCATAGAACTGGTTGTTAAAAAATTTGAATGCCACTCCTGAGTAGAACTCACCATCTCTTGGTGATTGGCCCAAAGTCACTCAGCTGGCTTTCATGTCTAGGAGAGGACTAGAACTTCTGATTTCTCTAGTTCAGCACCTTCACCATTATATCAAACGAGGTCTATAGGTGGTAGCTGGAAGGGTCATTCATCTAGATATGCGTGAACCTCAGCTGGTATCAGTTGAGTACACTTTGGTCTCTTGTTGCACTTGAGACAACATAATTGTGCCTATGGAAAGTCTCAAGAAGTGCTTCCAACTTCCATTTATTTCACATTTTGCTGTCCCACTAAGTGTCTCCCAGAAACCCCCAAAAGAGGAGAGGAGGGAAAGAAAATTATCCACCATACTGTTCCCAAATCCTTGGCATTTAGACTTATATTGCCTCTGGATTCTCTGGGCTGAAAAGCCATACATTTCTCTGCTGAAATTTGCTCCTCTTGTTTTACTTCCATTAAGCTAATGGCCACTGTTATGCTTTTTGGCAGCACCGTTTGGAAATTAATGACGAGAGGAACACCTTTGCTTTGTCTTGCATTCCAGGCCATCAGTTACCTTAGATGGCCTCTACGTCTTCATATTAGAAGGGAAAGGAAAGTTTTTCTGAACTTTTTCCTCATCTTTTAGGAAGGATGCAAACTGCTGAAAAACAACCTTTATGATATCCTTACTATAGTGAGTAAGGCCTTTCCCCTCCTGTGGCCGCTGTTTTTAATAAGGCTTAGGTGAAAGTTAATTAATTCAGTTCTCGATCTCAAATTCCAGGGGCAAATATTTTGTTCGCGCTAATGGTAATAGCACTGACTTATATACTGCTTCACAGTGCTTTACAGCCCTTTCTAAGCGGGTTACAGAGTCAGCCTCTCACCACCAACAATCTGGGTCGTCATTTCATTAACCTCAGAAGGATGGAAGGCTGAGTCAACCTTGAGCCAGTCAGGATCAAACTTCTGACATTGGGCAGAGTCAGCCTGAAATCCTGCATTCTAACCACTGTGTCAGTACAGAAGAAAGGGAAGCCAAGAAGGAAGGAAGGAAGGAAGGAAGGAAGGAAGGAAGGAAGGAAGGAAGGAAGGAAGGAAGGAAGGAAGGAAGGAAGGAAGCCAAGAAGGAAGGAAGGAAGGAAGGAAGGAAGGAAGGAAGGAAGGAAGGAAGGAAGATAGTAATAGCACTCAGACTTATAGATCGCTTCACAGTGCTTTTACATCGCTCTCTAAGCGGTTTACAGAGTCAGCCTATTGTCCCCAACAATCTGGCTCCTCATTTTACCCACCTTGGAAGGATGGTAGGCTGAGTCAACTTTAAGGCTGAGATTCAGACTGCCAAGTTGCAGGCAACTGGCAGGCAACAGAAATAGCCTACAGTACTGCCTTCTAACCACTTAGCCACCACGGCACAATGAAGAATTAAGCCAGGAGTGTTTTGCAGCTGCCTAAAAAGCCTCGACTTCATCAACATAGGGATAGCTTCAAGATCTTGAAAAGTGTTAGTCCCGCTTTATAACGCCTTCGTACGACCACATTTGGAATATTGCAGGCAGTTTTGGTCACCCCACTATGAAGAAAATATTGAGAGTCTGGAACAGGGGTCTTCAAGCTTGACAGCTTTAAGACTTGTGGACTTCAACTCCCAGAAGTCCTCCTCCAGTCCTGTTAGCTCAGGAATTCTGGGAGTTGGTCCACAAGTTTTAAACTTGCCAAGTTGGAAGACCCTTGCTCTAGAAAGAGTGCAGAGAAGAGCAACCAAGATGATTAGGGGACTGGAAGCTAAAACATGCGATGAACGGTTGCAGGAACTGAGCATGGCTAGTCTAGTGAAGAGAAGGCGGGGTGTGATAGCTGTTTTCCAATATTTGAAGGTTCGTCACAGAGAAAAGGTTGTCGGCGTATTTTCCAAAGCACCCGAAGGCAGGATAAAAAATAATGGGTGGAAGATCATTAAAGAGAGTTCCAACCTAGAATTATGGAGAGATTTCCTGACTAATCAGTGGAACGGCTTCCTTCCAGAAGCTGCGGGTGCTCCATCACTGGAGTTTTTTGTCTGAACTGGTATAGGGCCTCCTGCTTGAGAGGGGGTTGAACTAGAAGACCTCCTTCCAACCCTATTGTTTTATGTTCTCTGTTGTGGTTCACTGGCAGCAGATACAGACAGCTGAGGTCTCAGAGAACAAGGACTCAGATGAGGGGCCTGCGTGGGATGCAGGAATGGGCCAGGACCATCAGGGAGTGGAAGGCTGCCTTCGGAGATGGTGGAGGTTGGCAGCAGTGAGGAAGAGGCCCCCGAGGAGCCCGTGGCCAGTGTGCGTGTTGGCAGGACTGCTCGAAGGAAAGAGCAGCTGTAGCAGCACAGGCGACTTGGGAGTAAGGCTGCAAGATAATGGCCCCTCCCTGAGAAAATAAAAGCCAGCTGAGAAACTGGAGTTCTTTGCAGGAAGCAAATAAGTTTTTGCACTCAAGCCTTGTGGATGTTCGGAATATCTTGGTTGGTGTTTGAAGACTCTTTGTGTTTGAACTATTTCTTGGCAACTTTATCAAGTGTTCTTGGCAGCCTTGCACAACCTTGGCAAGGGTCGTTCTTATCAGAGACAATTAGTTTGAAACAGCCTTTTAACTGTGAAGGAATGGAATTCATAAAGAATCATTAAAAGGTTTTACTGTTACCTCTGTTTCATGTTTGTTTCCTTGGAACAAGGTTTGGGTCAGAACATTCTCAGAATCTTTTAACTTAAATAAGTTCTCAAACTTAAAAAACTGAAAAAGTATTAAGCGAATAATATTTTTGCTCACGTTAAGTACTAATACTGATCATCCTTACTTAGCAAGCACAGTTGGTACTGGCAATTTAATCATTAAGAGAAGTGGTCACTAAATGAAGCCACAACTGCATAGTAAAGGTTGTAAATACAAAAATTAGTTGTAAAGTGATCTTTTCATCACCATCAGAACTAGGAATGGTCCTTAAACGAGGCAGCTGCTGAATAAGGACTGCCCCTAGGTGCATGATGAGCAAAAGTAATGGCCAATTCTGAGAACCCACTGCAATGATAAGAGGCAGAATTATATCTGTTTGGGCTGTCAGGATACTTTTACATATGTGATATGGCAGATGGTTGCAATCCCTCACTGTCTGCAGGAGATATTCAGATATTTGAAGACCTCTATAAAGTCTCCCCTTAATATTTCCCTGGCTAAATTCTCCGAGCCTTTTCAACAGTAGTAAGGGAGCCAAAACATTTTTCTCTGCTCTTGAGTCAAAGTACTACGCAGCTCTCTCTTGTCAGCAAAAGATTGACAAGATGTTAGCCAGCCTTCCTGTCAGTTCCTATCCTGCCCTCTGTTGCGACTTTCCCAGTTGCTACTCAACGGTATTGATTTACGAGCGTGCCAGTTGTTCTGGGCAACATGATGACTTTCCTTCCCTGGCTTTGCTGTTTGAGCTCGCCAGCCATCCGCCAGGTAGAATCCTGCAGTGGAGGGAGCCAGCCTGGCTCCAGGGTTTTACTCATAATCTGCTCCTCCTTCTCCTGCACACCTTAACCCCCTGTTGGGGCATTCTTCCAAGTTGAAATAACGGGGAACCAGAAAAACACATCAACAGCAGGAGGTAAATCATGCCCGGGAGGAGAGAGGCAGGATAAACGAAACTGACTGGCTCAGGTCTGGGTATCAGTATATGGCCCCGTTCTGAGCTGTGGACTTCAGTTCCCAGAATTCCTGAATCAGCATGGTCCCAAAGGGTCCATAGTTGCCCAGCCCCTGGATTATCTGAATAAACATGGGGAGGGGGCAAAATGAAATGATTTAAATGGACAAGGATTGGGAAATTGACAAAATTCTATTCAACATCCCGTATTATCTGCAGCAGTTAGGGAGGGAGGGAGGAAAGAAAGAAGGAAGCAATAGAGGAAGGAAAGAATAGAGGAAGGAAGGAAAGAAAGAATGGGAAGGAACGAAGAAAAGAATAGGGAAGGAAGGAAAGAATAAGGGAGGGAGGGAGGGAGAAAATTGAGAAATGTTTGAGAGGGAGAGAGGAAGGAAGGAAAGAATAGGGAAGGAAGGAAGGAAGGAAGAAATTGATGCTCACTTTTTTGGAATGGGTGGGAGATGTAAAGAACCTGGTGGGATCAACTGATCGGGGGCTGTGATCAAACAACCAACTACCTGGCTATCACAATGGAAGAAAAGATTGAAATCTGCAAAGAGATTTGAAATCTGCAAATCTCTAAAGAGTCATTTCCAGGTAACCTATGCACAAGTGTTAAGCAATTTAAAGCTTTGGTGTGGAAAGGCCCCCTCGCTGCAAACTAAGAATTGATAAAACTGGGCTTTTGGTCACATATCTACAGGTGTCCTCAATTTACAATCTTACGTTTAGCGATGAAGTTACAAGGGCAATGAAACAAGTGGCTTTTCACACACTTACGATTGGTGCCGCTTCCCCATGGTGGTGTGGTCAATTCATGACAGTTGAGATTCCCTTTTGCGATCTTCTGCTATGCAAAGTCAGTGGGGAATCCAGGTTCACTTTACAACCATGTGATCAACTTAACTGTAGTCATTCACTTAAACAACTATGGCAAGAAAGGTTGCAAAACGGGGAAAAGCTAGTCTTAACAACTGTCTTGCTTGGTATCAGGAAATTTTGGGTTCCATTGTGGTCGTAAGTTGAGGACAACCTGTACCACCCAACACTCATGATTATTTCTGTGTTTTGATCCAGATGATAATTGAAGCTCTTCAAGAAGAGAAGAACTACTTAACCATGGCCATTGCAGAGTACCTGAAGGATTACCATGAACTGCTGCAAGTGAAAGCCAGCCTTAGCCTTGAAATTGAAACTTACAGGTGAGAATATTTTCACCCTGCAGGAAGACACAAGGGAAACCAAAATGTGATGACCCAAAGGGGCGTGGCACAAAGGCAACACAGTCAAGTAAGCAAGAAGAGTCCCTTTATTATCTCCAACTTTGCCCCCAATGTCCAGGTTACCTTCAGCTGGAGAAAAACTCTCCCAGGATCAGCCTTTGACTGGAGAAAATTCAGTCCGAAAACAAAGTACATACAAACTGTAACTAAACATCCAAACAAACCACACTGCAGTAATTAACTTGACAGGACCCGAGAAGGAATTGCAGGCTTGAAAGCAGAGCAAAAGCAGAGCCAGGAACACAGATAAGCCTCAAAGATACCAGATAAATTCACGATTTGCTCCCAACAGCTTGCTGCATGCAGTTTCCCTTTTTAAACTCTGTGTTCCCAGCTGCAGCTAATGAAGGGAATAAGGGCCCTTTTCTCTCCGGTAAGCCACGCAACTCACATTGCTCCTTTCTCCATTCCACCCTGCATGCCCTAGGATGAAGAGATCTTCCTCTGAACCCCCTCTCCCTTGCTCTACCCAGCAGAGTTTCCTCCACAGCTAACGTAGCCACCCTCCCACTCCCTGTCAGTTGTTCGGTCTCCCTCTCCAAATCAGATTCTGACAGGGGCATGAACACTTAACCTCATTTTACACTTGGCCAAATTCCAGAACAAGTTTTTGAAGTTCCTGCTGGAATGAAATTTCTGCAGAAGTGGAAGGAAAGATAAAAAGCCTTGCTGAGTAACAGAACATCTTATTGTTAAGAATAAACATGAAAACAATTTAGACAAGGGCTGCTGAAGGTGCAGGTACAATATGGAAACTGGCTGAAATGTGATCCAAGTAATATTGGGACCAATATTGACCCAATGGAAGGGATTTTTTTCTTTTGCTTTGCTCACGAAAGAAAAAAAAAATCCAAAACCTAGTTGATCATCTTGTTAAGATTGCCAGATTTACACCTGCTCAGTGCTACATCTTAACATGATCTCTGCAAACATTCAACTATAAAAAAGGGATTTTAAAAGTATCTCAGCTCCCTTTGAAAGAGCCAATACATTTTTTTCCACGTTTCCTTTTGCGTAAGAGTCCTAATGCTTTCTCCTTGTTTGAATAATAACTTTGAATTGAAAGAATTCCTCGACTGGGTGTGACTTCATAATACAATTAATCCTTTTGAATGAACTGAATGCAGCTCTGGAATACTTTCACTTTTTCAAAAGAATAAATTTCAACCATCCTGATTACATCATGGGGAACAAAACAAGGAAAGCCCAGAATTGAGTTCTTCTTCTTCCCTTTTTGCCTGCCAGTAGTGATAAAACTCAGGCTCAAAGCACATAAGAGATGGTTGCAGTAAGCAGCCAAACCTTATGGGTGAAGAAAAAAAAGAACAATAGGCTGGAAGTCTAGTTCAAGAATATAATTAGACCTCGACGATCACAATTGAGCCCAAAATATTTGTTGCTGAGTGAGACAGTCATTAAATGAGGATTGCCACATTTTCTTGCCTTTGTGGTTCAATGAATTACTGCAGGTTATGAGGTTAGTAATATGATTGTTCAGTGTCTGTGGAGATTCTCAGTCATCCAGGTCACTGATGGGATTCAATTTTTTTTACTACTGGTTCAGTGGGCGTGGCTTGGGGGGCATGGCAGGGGAAGGATACTGCAAAATCCCCCTTCCCTTCCCTCCCCACCCCACTAACCTGCTTTCCAGCTCCGTTCTCCTGTGCAGGGCAACCAAAGAAGACTCAGCCAATCAGCTGGAACTCGATGGGAGGCAGAGAAGAGATGGGGTTGGCAGGACCAGTTAGAGGTGATATTTGTCGGTTCTCCGAACTACTCAAAATTTCCACTACCAGTTCTCCAGAACTGGTCAGAACCTGCTGAGTACCACCTCTGATCCAGGTCATGGTTGTCCCAAAGGTACTTTTTTCAAGAGGCCACCAGACTATCTTGGTTTTTTTTGAAGACATTTCCCTTCTCATCTAGAAAGAGTGCAGAGAAGAGCAACCAGGATGGTGAGGGACTGGAGGCACAAACATGCAATGAACAGTTGCAGGCACTGGGCCTGGCTAGTCTAGGGAAGAGAAGGACCAGGGGAGACAGGAGAGCATTCTCCAATATTTGAGGGGATGCCACAGAGAGGAGGAGGGGGCCAAGCTATTTTCTAAAGCAGCTGTTTTGGTCACCACGCTATAAAAAAGATGTGGAGACTCCAGAAAGAGTGCAGAGAAGAGCAACAAAGATGATGAGAGGACTGGAGGCTAAAACATACGATGAACAGTTGCAGGAACTGGGCATATGGCTAGTCTAGTGAAGAGAAGGACCAGGGGAGACATGAAACCAGTCTTCCAAAATTTGAGGGGCTGCCACAGAGAGGAGGAAGGGATCAAGCTGTTTTCCAAAGCACCTCAAGGCCAGACAAGGAATAATAGATGGAAACTGATCAACCTAAATATAAGGAGGAATTTTCTGACAGGGAGAACAGTCAACCCATGGAACAGAAGTGGCCTTCAGAAGTTGTGGGAGCTTCATCACTTGAGACTTTCAAGAAGAGACTGGACTGCCATCAGTCAGAAATGGTGTAGGGTCTCCTGCTTGGGCAGTATGGGGTTGGACTAGATGACCTACAAGGCCCCTTCCAACTCTGTTAATCTGTTAATCATCCAAGAAACTTCTTCGGCTCTGACTGGATGGTGGGAAGTTGAATTCCCTTCCGCACCATCCATTCAGAGCTGAAGAAGCTTCTGGGATGGGAAGCAGAACGTCTTCAGAGAAAAACTAGAAAGTCCAGTTGCCTCTCGAAAAAAGCCCCTTTGGGACAGTTGTTAAGTGAATCTGGCTTCCCCATTGACTTGTCAGAAGGTCACAAAAGGGGATCACATGCCCCCAGGACACAGCAACCATCATAAATACAGGCCAGTGGCCAAGCATCTGAATTTTGATCATGGGACCACCGGAATGCTGCAACGGTTGTAAATGTGAAAAACAGTCATAGGCCACTTTTTCGATGTAACTTTGGTCCTGAAACAAAAACTTGTAAGTTGAGGACTACTTAATGCTGAAATCAGGTTCTTTAATAATTCTTCAAGGTATTCATCCTGCTGGTGATGATTTGTGTTATTGTGTAAAAAGATCCTTTTCAACAAAGGATCCCTTTACATATTACACTTTATTTGTTCTCAGTGTGGCTTTTTTATTGATCAAAATTAAAAAAATCAGAATCAGAACAGAGCTGGAAGGGACCTTGGAGGTCTTCTAGTCCAACCCCCTGCTCAAGCTATACTATTTTAGATAAATAACTGTCCAGGCTAGTCTCTTCTTAAAAACCTCCAGTGATGGACCACCCATGATTTCTGGTGGCAAGATGTTCCACTGGTTAATTATCCTCATTGTTAGGAAGTGTCTCCTTAATTCCAGGTTGCTTCTCTCCTTGATTAGTTTCCATCCATTGTTTCTTGTTTTGTCTTCTGGGAGAATTCAAATAGCCTTTTTAAATTAATTTGGCACTTAGAACATAGAATAATAGGGTTGGAAGGGACCCTTAAAGGTCTTCTAGTTCAATCCCTTGCTTGAGAAGGAGCTTCTCTGCACAAATGGTTGTCCAGTCTCTTCCTGAAAACCTCTAGTGATTGATGGAGCACCTACAACTTACAAAGGCAACCTTTTGTTCCACTGATTAATTGTTCTCACTATTTCTCCTTATGCTAGAATTGTATTTGCACAAACTTGGAAGACTGAAGAGATACCTACAGATGAGAATGTGATTAAGAAAATTAGGAAAATATTAGAATGTGCAGGAATGAATAGATTATCGTTGGCAATTAAGGACAAAGAGCAAACTGAATATTATATGATGTGGGATTTATTTTATCAATAGTTTAATAACAAAAATGGAAGTTAGAAGCAGGGAAATAAGATAAAGAAGATACGTTGAAAGAGATAAGTAAATATTCTGACTAGTATGTTGAATATTATTATTTTAATATTGTAGAATTAATATCAATGTAACGAACAATGTTGCAAATTTTGATTATTGTTCAACAAAGATATTTGTACCCAGACAACACACTGTTCAATTGAAGATGGAATTATTATATTAAAAATAGAAAATGTATTAAAAAAGAAAGAAAAAAATTCTCCTTAGTTCTAGGTTGAATCTCTGTTTGATAAGTTTTCTGCCTGTTAACTTCTTGTCTTGCCCTCAGTTCCTTTGGAGAATAAATTGTCCCCTCTTCTTTATGACAGCCCCAAATATTGGAAGACTGCTGTCATGTCAACTCTAGTCCTTCTCTTCATTAAGCGAGATACGCTTAGCTCCCACAACTGTATGGTTTCACCTCTGGACTCCTTATCATCTTTTTGCTCTTCTTTGCACTCTTTCTTACACACCCCAAAAACTAGACGATGATTCAAAATGTTGCTTCAAGCCACCCCAAACCACTGCTGATTTCTTTTGTGCTTTTCTCCAAGATTATAACTGTTAAAATTGTCCGTTTCATAAATTGGACCAAAGACAGATCAGAAGCAATTCAGCCACTACTTTTATCTTTTCTGTGTTGGTCAAGTGGTTTTTATTTGCAATATTTAATGGCTTGTTTCTAGCAGTTCATGCTGAGATCTCACATTAAAGAAGTGCCTTTTGCCATATACAGTGAGCGCTTCAGCTTGGGTTTTATTTTTAGTGACTTCAGTGTTGCTCTGGAAACTGCTGCAAACTGTTGCTTTATCAGTAGCCAACAATCATTAGTCAAACTTCCTGCATTCCTGCTTTCTGTCATCATAGTTAAAGGAGTTAGAGAAGACCTTCAGATTTGTTTTTCCGGATTGTAATACTTCTTACATGGAGAAATGGGAATAGAAATGGGAATAGTTTTGGGAGACTGGGAATTAGCACTAGCACTAGTATTTAGGCTTATGTAACAATAACAACAATAATAACAATATTAATAACAGCAGCGTATTATTGCTAGGCCAAGACACTGAACTTGTCGATCAGAAAGGTCGGCAGTTTGAATCCCCAGCACCACATAATGGAGTGAGCTCCCGTTCCTTGTCCCAGCTTCTGCCAACCTAGCAGTTCAAAAGCATGTAAAAAATGCAAGTAGAAAAATAGGGACCACTTTGGTGGGAAGGGAATAATGTTCCATGCGCCTTCAGTGTTCAGTCCTGCTGGCCACATGACCACAGAGATATCTTTGGACAACACTGGCTCTTTGGCTTTGTAACGGAGATGAGCACTGCCCCCTAGAGCCGGAAACGACTAGCACGGATGTGTGAACCTTTACTTTTACCTTACCAACCTATAGCGCTCTTACAACATTCTCTGGGTGGTTTAGTATGTAGAAGCATTATTTGCATATTGTCCCAAACAATCCAGGTCTTCATTTTACTGACCTCGGAAGGACGGAAAGCTGAGTCAACCTTGAGTTGGTCAGGATTGAACTCCTGGCAGAGGGCAGAGTTTGCCTGCAATTCTGCATTCTAATCCCAGTGCCACCACAGCCTCCTACACATATGACATTTCTTACAAATGAAGGTGAATATACGTGTCCCAGGATAATGTGGCAGGATCCAATGTGGGTCGGTCACGAGGAACACAGGTTTTGTCTTACAAGCTTTCAAACTCATGGTAGAACCATCTTCAGGGAACTTCTCTCTAGCAGCGTGTGTGCTGTTCTGTGTGTGGTATAGCCTGTTGTGAAGAGGCTTTTTAGATGTTGATTGGGGTGGGTTAATGGCTAGTAAGTCGTTGGCTGTGGTTTGCCTGTGCTAACCAGCCCTCGCCTATAAGTTTTCTCTTTATCCTTCTAGAATGGAAACAAAAATCAGATGTGAAAGAAAAAACAGAAACACAGGCTCTTAAACGAGCTTATTCCAAAGCTTGTAGGTTATTTGCAAATACTACCAGAGCTCTCTTGTAATTTGAGAAGAAAAGTGCAAAGATAAGAGGAAAAATCATTTCAGAATCAGTTGTAGAAACTTGCATGAAAAGGCTGCTTTGGAACTGTCATTTTACGAGTTCATCCTCCTGCTAAACTGAAATGAAACAATGAAACAAGAAGCAAGGGATGGAACCAACCTAGAACTAAGGAGAAATTTCTTGACAGTGAGAATAATTAATCAATGGAATGATTTGCCTTCAGAAGTTGTGGGTGCTCCATTACTGGAGGTTTTCCAAGGAAAAGCTGGGCAGCTACTTGTCTGGAATAGTATAGGGCAGAGGTCTCCAAACTTGGCAACTTTAAGACTTGTGGACTTCAACTCCTAGAATTCTGGGAGTTGAAGTCCACAAGTCTTAAACTTGCCAAGTTTGGGTACTCCTGTGTTAGGCCAATGTTTATCAACCTCAGCGATGTTAAGCCACATGGACTTCAATTCCCAGAATACCCCAGCCAACAAGGACTTGAGGTCCACACATCTTAAAATTTGTTGAAACTGAGAAACCCTGGGTTAGGCTATCAGTGTTGGGAAGTGCAGCTCTCCACTAAAGTTGCAGAATTAGAGGCCCAAGTGGATGTGACTTAACATTTGCAGATCTCTGGCTGGAGAATTCTGAGAGTTAAAGTCCACAAGTCTTAAAGTTGTCAAGTTTGGAGTCTCCTGGTATAGCTTGAGCAGAGGGTTGGACTAGATGGAAGACCTCTTAGGTTTCTTCCAATTCTGTAAAATTCTGCAAAATTTCTCTCCAATGAGAGGGAAATACATCACATCTCAAATACGAGCTGGTCCAAGGCTGGTCCTAGTGATTCCCAGGGCAGATAAAATGATTATGCCTACATTACACACGTAATTTTCTCAAGCCTGTGAAGTGAAAAGAAATTATTTTTTAATTAGAAAAGCCAGGAGGAAAAGGCCTAAAATTTAAACCCTGGAACAAACACACACACACGGGAATTCATTTCTGTGTTATAATTTTGGTAGATCAGTGTTTATACAGCTTCTGCCTTGTCTGCAACAAATCAACTTAGTTGGTTTTTGTCCTGTTTGCAAGCTTCTGTTGGAAGCAAGCTCTTACATTCTGAATCATGTCCAGAGAGTAAAGATTTATTGTCCAAGACGTTGTTTCATTATTGGCCATTTTTTAAATACTGAGAATTTGCTCCTAGCATTTAATCAAACGCTACTTCCCTGCCATTTTCATCCACTGATTCTAGAGCAACAGAGATCACATCTGTTCCACATTTTACATTTTCCTTCAAATATTTTTATAAGTCTTTCAGTATAGTTTGTCTAAGTCTTTGGCTATTAGCAGTTCTCATAATATATCGGCTGCAGTCTGATTGGAACAGAATAAAGAGTTATTTTCCATGATCACAATGCTTCTAAATAATTTTTTTTAAAAAAAGTTCAGTTACAATGCTTTAAAAATAAGTGCACTATAATATATATTTATATTCACAGAGGACAAATAAAGTTAAGCACTGTATTCAACACAGAATTATATCCATTCATTTATTTACATTCACTGTATTATTTTACTTATGGGACATTTCAATTTGTGTAGCAATACTTAAACTGATTACAAATCTCTGGAATTCCTTGTCTGCATTACTGTTTTATAACTATGAACAGAAAAAGTAAGATTTCCTCGCTGTTTAAATATTGTAGGTCTTTTAGGGCAAATGACTTAAATTTCACATTGCTTTCCAGGAATCTTTGCTATCAAATGTTTCCAAATACCCTATAGAGGGTAGATAGTCATCCTACATTATCAACTGAAAGCAGTTGGCAGAGTAAAACTGAAAATGTTGTTTTGAGAGATTACACAGTTTAAACCCAGCATTTAAAGTAGCTATAGGATAATGTCCATATTGTTACTGGTATGGTTTTAACTTTAGCATTTCTTACCAAGAGGTTTTTACCAGCAATTAAAACTGATTTATTGTACTTTAACTATGTTAAACACCCTTTTATATCTTTATTAATGATTATATAGATATTATTTATATCTATATTAGCTATTTAATATATTTTTAAAAAGTCTCAAAGGATATATTTTTCAAAAATTCTGTTTCAGAGTAGGAGCCAATTGACAGTTAACAATTATACTGAAAAGGATATCCTAACAATAGAGTTAGGTCAATTAGAGCGATTGAACTTTCTTATTTAACATTACCAATCACCTGAATTGCTTGAAGAATCCGGTGACTTTTTCCAATTCTACTGTCAAGCGCCAGGGAAAAACAGGAGATCCAGGCAGCTCATATGGATATAAAAATTTATTGCAAGCCGAAGCTCTGTACAAGAATCTGGCCTACTAACGGTTAAGGGAAATGAGCGGGAGATAAGAGTGACATTCAAGCTGGGTTGGATTTAGATCTCTTGCTTGGGCGCAGAGACTCATGACTGATGATGCATTTGACCCCTCCCTCCAGCTCAGCCTAGTCCTCTCCTACACCTACTTTGGAGATGCAGTAGATTGAACAGGAAGCCTTCCATAGAGTCCATGTGGCAATTCCTATACTGATAGTCCTCACAATCATTTGTTTAGCAACTGTTTGAACTCACAGTGGCACTGAAAAAAGGGACTTATGGCCAGTGCCCAAAATATGACCGTCACAGCATTCTCTACAGTCACGTGATCAAGCTTTGGGTGTATTTATGACAATTGCAGTGTCCTCTTAACAGCCATATGATTCTCTTTAAAATTACAGTGATTTCCTTTACAATGGTAGCAAAAATGGTCATTAAAAACAGTACAACTTACTTAACCACCTTCTCATCATTGGAAATTCTGAACTCAGTAATGGTCTTAAGTCAAGGATTAACCAAGTTTTCAATAATGACATGAAGCTTAATTTGCATGCCATCGAGCCATAATGGCAAACCTATGGCACGCATGCCAAAAGTGGCATGCAGAACCATCTCTGCCAGCATGTGAGCGGTTGCCCCAGCTCACTTCCACTGCCCATGCGTGCATACCTCCCGCCAGCTAGCTAGCTGTTGGGTATCTGCTGCACATGCATGGGGAGCAGGGGACATGTGGGAGATGCATGCGCAGGGGGGCAGGGGAGCATGGGGGGTCACGCATGCATGTGCAGGAAGGGGGATGGGAGTGCACACATGTGCAGGGGGTGGGAGGAGCACAGGGGGGTCACGCTTGCATTGCATTATGGGTGCACGCAACAACAAAAAGGTTAGCCATCACTGCCATAGAGTATTCAATCTTTTTTTCAATGTTATTATCCCGATATGCAAACTTTTCCTATCTTTCCAATTCTATTTTTAAAAAACTGAACATAGAAGACTGAATTTCAATTACATGCCATATTCAGTCAGTCAGTAGAGAGACATGTAATCAGGGGTGGGATTCTACCAGTTCTCACCTATTCTCTAGAACCAGTTGTTAACCTTCTAAGTAGTTCGGAGAACTGGTTGCTAGAAGAAATGACTGGGCTAATCCTGTAAGGAAGGCAGGAAGGAAACATTCTGGTTTTGCTTACAGAAACTGCCTCTCTGTTACCCCTTATTACATTTTTGGCAGGATTAGAGTTCCTTTCTCAGGAACGTCTCTTGAGTTTTTTTTCCCTCTTTTGCTTGTGTGGAGTGACCATTCAAAGTTACAATGGAACTGAAAAAAGTGACTTATGACCATTTTTCCCACTTATGACTGTTGCAGCATCCCCACAGTCATGAGAGGCCAGGTGAGGAGATGCATGCCTCAATGTGAGTGATATTGAGTTGGCCACACCCAGCCAATAACATGACTACCAAGCCACCAACTAAGCCACGCCCACAGAACCAGTTGTTAAAAAATTTAAACCCCACCCCTGCATGTCATGTGCATTCCCTCCT
The DNA here is from genome assembly GCA_033807585.1 of Hydrophis major. Classification (NCBI taxonomy): domain Eukaryota; kingdom Metazoa; phylum Chordata; class Lepidosauria; order Squamata; family Elapidae; genus Hydrophis; species Hydrophis major. Next base: position 24,340,580 of record CM066337.1, on the reverse strand, counting down.
GATTTTGCAAATGTTATAGTGTGAAAGTTTTAACTTGAATGTTCTTGATTTAAATCAGTTAAAAAATGCAATTAGCCAAAGTTATTTAGAGACCTTGGTTAAAGTTAATCAAGACTGATTCTATTCATGGGCGAGGCAAAAAATAATAATTTCCAAAAGGGAAAAGAGATGAAAAATTTTAGGTGAGGAAGGAAGTATAAGAAATATGAAGCGGAAATATGAGCTCATAGCAGTCTTGCTTTCATAAGTATTAATGTGAAAATTAAGGAACGTGGATGTTGCTCTTACCTCAGCCACTTGAACATGGCAGCACGGCTGGCTGGGGAATTCTTGGAGTTGAAATCCATCATCTTAAAGTGGCAAACAGTTGAGAAACACTGCTAGGATGGTAGCTTGGTTCATGTTCATATTTCTGATAGAGAAACACTGCACTGAACATATATACATTTTAATTTGGACTAGACCTACTCAATTAAATTTGTTATTAATTCAATTTTGTTTTTTCTGTATGGCAGAGCTTTGCTGGAAGCAGAGAGCAACCAATGGATTTTCATGTGGAATGAAGAACATGGAAGAAGATTCCCCCAAGGTACGAAAGATGAATGGAATAGAATTCTTTATAGAATAGAATTCTTTATTGGCCAAGTATGATTGGACACACAAGGAATTTGTCTTCAGCGCATAAGCTCTCAGTGTACATAAAAGGAAAATAAAATACATTCATCAAGAATCATAAGACACAACACTAGTTCTGCCTTAACTATGAAAGACAACTGGGTGACTTTGGGCCATTCACAGGAGACTAAGAGTTCTAGTTCCGCCTTAGCCATCAGAACCAGTTGTGGAATTTTAACCAGAGTCTGTCTGTCTGTCTGTCTGTCTCTCTCTCTCTCTCTCCCCCCGACTCACCTCACAGGATTGTTGTTGTGGGGAAAATAGCACGAGGAAGGTGTGTTGGATATGTTTGCTGCCTTGAGTTATTTCTAAAAATAACAAAGGCGTGTTATGAAATAAATGAATAAGTAAATAAGTAAGTACATGGCATTAATAGCCATTTTTGTTTATCTCCTGGCAGGTGGCCGAAATCTGCGTTACGAGTATAGCAACCGATACTCCGCTTATCAACAGGAGAAAGGAAAGAGAGCTCTTCCCGCAGTCCCAAATGTTGACCTAAGATATAAATTCCCACAAACAAGCATTAGCCGCTCTGTGGTTTCTCCAGAGAAAAAACCACTACCAAAAGAATCCTTCAGATTGGGGCAGCGTCCTTCAACTGCTACCGAAAGGTACGTGACTCCTGAAAGAAGCCTGATAGGACAGGGAGAAAGACAAAACTTTACGTCACCTTATCGGATGAGCAGAGAAAGTGACGGTCAGCCAAGGCCTGAAAGGGAGACAACTGAAATGGGAAGTATGGCATCTGCTTTGAAAGAGTCCGCCATCCTTCAGAAGCAAATGAAAAGGCCAATGAGTTCTGAAGGCATCAGAGCCACAATGATTATCTCTCCACCACTATCTTACAGCTCAACGTCTTCTTCTAAAGGAAGCCAATATGAGATGAGGGAAGGAATTTTGGGTGACACCAACAAACTAATCAAAGAAGGAAAACCAAGAAAAGAAGAAAAACACGTTTTGGTTGAAGGAGTTGAGCAGAAGGAAAAATTGGCCAACAAAGCAACAGATTCTTCCATGAAGAACTTTGAGAAATTGTACGGGGTAGAAAAAACTGTTCAAAAGAAGACTGAAATGAAGGAAGGCATGGAGAACAAAGAGGATACGGTGGAAGACAGTATCTTTAAATATAAGAGAAAGGAAGAGAAATTAATGAAAGATAAGATGCCTTCTAGAGGGTGGGAGGAACAGATTAAAGTGGAGGCAGAAGGAAAGACAATTTCAAAAGGTACAGCAACATTTGAAAGGGAGAAAATTGTGAGCACGTCTTCAAAAAGCCAAGAAATTATTGAAATCCCCATTCATTCAGGACATACTGAGGGCGAAATCCTACAGAAGAATCACAACATAGAGATAACATTGCAAGACTTCAAAACTTCTGCAGAAAAATCAAAAGGTGAAGCTGAATTTAAACTCAGCAATGAAATGACTCAGGGTAATAAAAGCAAAGATAATTCTGAAAGAGATGCTTCGCTCACAGAGAGCATAGCAGAGAACATCATTTCTGATATCCTTAAAGACATCGTACAAAAGTCTTCAGGGGAAGGTCTTCCTCCCGAAGCTAAAATAACTTCCTTTGAAAAGAAGGAAATTTCTGAGGATGGAAAAGTGAAAACTGAGATCAGCATACAGTCCACAGTTCAAAAAGATGACCTTGATGTGTCTAATAAATCTGAATTGGGAAGTTTCTTAGAGAAAGATATTGAAAAGGTATTGGAGGATACGAAAGGAAGTTTAGATGAAAATGTCCTAGACAATATAATTAATGCTGGGATAAAAGGGATGGAAGATAAGGCGAATAGGACTATTAAAGTTGAGATCATTGAAGAACCTGCAACTATAGTTGATGAAAGGGTGGAGTTTTCAACCCCATTCGAAGTAGAGGAAGCAGAAGAGATATTTCTCAATATGAGAGAACATCCGTATTACAGTGATAAAGAGAAAGCCACCACAGGTGTTGCTGGAGACCTTAAGGAAAAACAACTTGATGAGATTGTGTCTCGTATGGAAGAAGTATCTGAGGGAGATGACGTTGTGGATGAAGAAAAGTACTTTGTTTCCACTCCAGATGAATACCCGTTTGGATATGAGGAAGGAGAAGGTTCCACCTACGGTCAAATCCATTTTGAGGAAGAATCAACAGTGAAATATTCTTGGCAAGATGAATTTCTGGAAGGGTCTCAAACCAACATAAAGGAGGGTCTGGCTTCACCAGAATTGATTTATCAAGTAATGGGTGCAGATTCTGGGCCCTTTATTTCAAAGGCTGAACCTCCCAAAGAACAGGTGGCCCATGCTGAATCTGTAGTTATTGAGAAGGAAATTAGAATCCCACACGAATTTCAGGAGTCAATAAAGGAGGTTTTTTCTCACCAGTCAAAGGACCCTAAACACCAGTTGAAAGAGGCACTAGGAAAGCTTGAAGCAACTCTTCCAGAACTTGTGAAACAGGAACTCAGTGAACTCACCAAAGAGGACAAAACTGACTCTAGTACTTTGGAGGTGGACATTAAAAAAGTAGAGCAACCTGAAAAAGAGGGTGTATTTACTATTGTTGCAGAAGTTAATTTATCCCAGACAATAGACTCTGACCAGTTGGGTACAGAATGGCTTGGGAAAGCTGTGACCGATCAGATAAAATTATCCAAACAGTCACCAAATGAAGGTGGCTTTGATCAATACATAAAACAACAACCAGAAACTTGGCAGGATGAAAAACATCACATAGATGTTTCCTCCACACATTGGACCATGGAAGAAAACAGTAAGAGTGAAGATGCCTATCCTGCTAAGAAGTCATTTGATATTAACAGACACATCCGTCATGTTGCAGTTGGTCCAACTGAAATTCGTAAGACGGAACATGTCTTTTATGAAGGTCCTACTCTGGAGTTTGGAACAGTGGACTTTACAACAGGAGTATCAGCAGATGCAGGTCAATTCCTGAAGGAAATGAAGTCAAGTCCCGAAACCACAGAAACCACAGAAAAAATAATTTATAGAAGTCCTATCTACACATTTGAAGAAGTGAGTAATCCTGAAAATTCTACTCAGATCCAGGTTTTGAGTGATATTAGATCTTCCAAACATATCACATTGGATTCAAAACAAACTGTTGAAGAAATCACGTTTGAGGGAGCTTCAGAATTGTCATCAGATAATAGAAGGGATATCTTTTCACAGATGAAAGATCCCACAGCAATCAGCACATCAATAGGACACATCCAAATAGATCCCAAAGAGATACATGTTGAAAGAGAAATATATGAAGTGCCTTTTTCCCCTGGAGACCACGATCTGTTTGAAGAAGCAATAAAAAAGATGACCTTCGGACAGAAGGACACACCAACATCCGACCAAAACATTTATGAAGGTTCCTTCACCAAGACATCAGATGATGGTTCAGTCAAGCTTGGTGAGGATGTTAACACCACAATCAGGCATATCAAATTAAGCCCGCAGGAGTTTGTAAGTGAGCAAATTGTTTTTACAGAGCCCATTTCTGAACAACACCAAAAGGTCAATGAATTGGGGCAGATGTTTTCTTCTGAAGGGTCAGTCCATCGTATCAAAATAGGCCAGAAAGAAGTCCAGATCCATGACTTCATGTCCCAAGATATTGTTTTGGAATCTCCAGGAATCAGTTCTTCACAAGAAGACACCTTGGAAAAAATAAGTCCCGCAGAGACCAGCCGATCAACACATCCCATTCAGATTGGGCATGGGCTCCGTAGTCCTGATGCTCAACTCTTCAGTGGTATGGAATTTTCCCACACAGATGGGCCCTCAGAAAACAGCAAATCTGTTGGGCAAATCCAAATCGGACAGAAAGAAACATCCTTTACCTTCCAGATGGACATTAGCAAAATGGGTGGGAGAGAACCACAAGCTACCTTAGTGGTATCAAGTAGGCAAGAAGCAGGCAATGGTCAACCTGAAGGCGGCATGGAAGAGCTTTGGAAAAACCCAGAAAGTGAACAGACGTCAGAGGAGTCCACGTTTGACCGAAGCGTGCAACTGCAAAGGATGGTTGACCAACGATCGGTGATTTCGGACGAAAAGAAAATTGCCCTTCTCTACCTGAACGAAAATGAGGGGGAAGAGGAAGATGAGGGACCCTGGTTTTAAAAAGTAACATTTCCAAATTTGGTTTTTAAAAGCTTAGGACAGGAGTCCCCAAACTTGGCAACTTTAAGACTTGTGGACTTCAACTCCCAGAATTCCTGAGGAATTCCTGAGGAATTCTGGGAATTGAAGTCCACAAATCTTAAAGTTGCCAAGTTTGGGGATCCCTGGCCCAGAAGCTTAATGTCAACTAAAAAGAAAATACCCCTTTGGTCTTTTTAGTTGCCAGCAGAAAGGGAGTGGGGAAAAGGAGCGCATTCCTCAAATGCCTTAGATAATCGCCTTGGCAGCCCAAAGTTGTCAGCGTGCAAGAATATTACTGGAGAGCATGATTGATGACTCTTGGCTATGGATGTGTCCCATTGGAGAATATACACCCGCAGGGTGAGGAGAAGATCAGGGTCAAGGGGGAAATGAATGATGTATTTTAGTGTCAGCAGCACCCAGCTAATGCCAACATGACCACTCCTAATAAATCATTTTTTTTTACTCTGAGAGATGTGGCTAGAGACTTATGATTTGAATGAGGGTGGATTTGTTGGAGCCCTGATAACCAGCCAACACTAAAATACACTTTATATACCCTGATACTTAATGGCTGCATCATTGAGTTTTAAACCTTGGGATGATATCTCATCGTTTTGCCCTAAACAAGGAACTGAGTACATTTTCTGATGCAGTAATATTTTAGCACCATTCTTTGCTTATATTATGTAAGGTTTCATTGTACTGATGCTATGGACTCTCAAAGCGATTATTTTTTTTTGTAGTTTCCTTGTTTCTGTTTGAGAAAGGATTTAATGGGATATATAGGAAAAATACCATTTTCACTCCATTTAAAAAGCCATATTTTTTAAAAAAAAATGAATTTAAGTCAAAATCATACTGATTCACATGGGTGGCCCAGAAGAAACATACAGATAGCCCCTGACTTACAATCACAACTAGGACTGAAAAATTCCTTGTTCAGCGGGACGGTTTGTTTTAAGTGAGGCATTACTTGATAACATTTGATTTTATGACCATTTTTACTGTGGTTATTAAGTGAATCTAGCTTTCCCCATGTTGGGTCTGCTTGTTGGAAGTTGGGAAGGACTTGTGATCACCAGATAACTGGTGTGGTATTACTCTCCTAAGTACAAGTCACTTTTTTTCAGTCCTCCAGTAATTCTGAACTATCGTTCAACAAATGGCAAGGACTACCTGTATTAACAATCTAAGGAATAAAGCTTGTTATGATCGCAGTTTATGGAAAACACGTCTAAACTGTGTACACTATTAGCAAAAAATATGTGGCTAATTTGCCAGATAATCTCATTCTAAACTCTTATCCAGCTACATTTTTCAAAAATAAGTGACCAAATAGGAACAAAAGAGACCTGCTAATATTATATCAGATCACTGGCCTTTTCAGTTCATTGCTGTTTGTTATCTCTCTTTCTCTCTCTCTCCCTCTCCCTCTCCCTCCCTCTCTCTTCCTTCTCTCTCCCTCCATCTCCTCCCTCTCTTTCTCCCCCTCCCTCCTCTCTCTCCTCTCCCTCCTTCCTTCTCCTCTCCCTCTTTCCCCCTCCCTCCCTCTCTTCCTCTCTCTCTCTCTTGTCTTACACACACAGAAACATACACAAACGTACACAGTCACACTCTGTTGCAAGTGGAAAATGCAGTGAGGATACGTTAGTAATGATGTCAGTTTTGTAAGGATTTAAGTTCTCACCTTTGATGCATTGCCATATTTAATGGGGTAACAAGCATGGGGGAAGCTTCAGTTGCTAAATTAACGTGTTGTGCTTTAATTAAATCCACCAGAGCAGATCCCTATTGTGTTTCACAGGATCTACCTGGAGCACCATTCTTGCCCCACTGCATTTCTTTGGAACTGGCTGGGTCCCAAAGAAGGAAATCACCTTGAATCTGGACTGCAAAGTTTTGGGAGCCAGTGACCCTGAGCTCTTTTTAAAAAATAAATAAAAATAAAGGTGCTAGAGGTTGGAATATTGTTCAACACTTTAAATTAAAGTATCAGCCTAGGGTGCTGGCAGATAAATATGAAGAGAGAAGCTGCATTAAAAGGAGACAATTTTCTACTAGCAATGCAGACGATATTGAGATACGTTCCTAGCATAAGCTATGGATGACTTAGAATGGATTCAGTTACATGATTTACAACTTGTGCAGTGTGGAGAAAAGCCAGCACTCCTACAGCTTTGAATCTAAATTAAGAAGTGTCCATCAACCCACAATGCTTATTTTAATAGCGACCAACCCAATGCCTTCGGGAAACCCACAAACTCAGGATCAGAATAATCTCCTTGCTGCAGATAATACTATGGCACAGACACCTCCCTAGATGGGAGCAGATTATGAAATCCACCAAACAGAAGAATAAAATCACAATATAGAGGTAGTCCTCAACTTACAATCACAAATGAGCACAACATTTCTGTTGCTGACGGAAACATTTGCTAAGTGAGTTTTGCCTCATTTAACACTCTGTCTTGCCACTGTTGTTAAGTGAATCACTGCATTTGTTAAGTGAATCTGGCTTCCCCCTTGGCAGAAGGTCACAAAAGGGAACCACATGACCCTGGGACACTCAACTGTCATAAATATGAACCAGTTGCCAAGCATCCGAATGTTGATCTTGTGACCAAGAGGATGCTGCAACGGTCATAAGTATGAAAAACGGTCATAAGTCTCCTGCTTCAGTGCCGTTGTACAATCACTAAATGAACTGTTGTAAGTCGAGGACTACCTGCATTAATAAAGAGTCTTGTGGTCTTAATTTTAGACATAATTCAAGTTGGGTTAAAAGGAAAAGAACCTTAAGAAGGAAGAGTAGAGACACCCAATGTTGTCCATCTACTGTAGGCATCTAGAGCAGTGTTTCTCAACCGTGGCAACTTTAAGATGGGTGGACTTCAACTCCCAGAATTCTCCAGCCAGCCATGCAGAGCCCCTATTGGTCTTTATACATGACTATGTGGGGAGTTCTGGAAGTTGAAATCCATCCATGTTAAAGTTGCCAAGGTTGAGAAATTGATCCAGAGGCTAGGCACATAGCTCACCAAACACAGTCTTGCCATCATGATACGATAGACACGATTTCTCCAAGTCACAGTAATTATTTTTGAATATTTATGTACAAGCTTAATATGTACAAGTTTTAGGTCATTTTTTGTGCTATCTTAGATGACGTATTGGGTATCTGTTGGTGACATTGCCAGGATTTTAACCCCGTTTTTTTTTTCAACGCTGATTTGACAGATTTTTTTCCCATCAGATTTTTTTCAATGAATGCTTACATTGAGACACAAATGAATGGATTTGCACTTATAATTTAATCTGATTTCACTTCTTTTTGTGCATCAACAGCTGAATAAGATTTGGGTTGACATTTGAGTTTTTGTCCACAAAGAGCAAAACAGATGAAAGTTTAATAATTATCTTTATATAAATATGCACTTAGGACAAATCTATTCCATTGAAAAGTGTACTTTGATCACGAAAGAAAATATTACTATTACTCCAACAGTAGTAGGTCTCATTCAGAAGAAAGTATGCAATATGATGTGTTGGAGGAAAATATTTTATTTAATAAAAATATAGGCTTGCTTGATTATTTTTTCCAAAGGGTGGAAGAGTCTTCCACTTTTATAATAACTGCAAACATAATTTGGAAGCAAATTTCTTTTTAACACAAGTTTTCACATAAGAATGCATTTACTTCTCAGTAAAATGCAGGATCTGAAACTAATAAATGTGCCAGGATTTAAGTTAATTGAAAACAACAAGAATAGAGGCACTTGTAACTAAATTGTTTCATCTGTTTTAACTCTAGTATGTTTGTTGTTGTAGTTACATCAGTGAAATTAAGAGGAAAACACATTTGAGCTACAGTGAGAGCTCTGTACAATTGTAGGCTGACAAAGGCTGTAGTAAGTGATCACAAAGGCTGCAGTAGATGTTTTAACTAGTGTGTAATGTCAGATGGGATTTGATGATTCATTTGCCCTGGAAATAATCACAATTGTAATGTTGGTGATGGTTTAACAATGTTAGAACTTCGCACTATTTTTTTCTGTTGAGCATTAAACATTGAAAAAGAACGTGTCTCTTTCTCCTTTTTAATTTGGCTAGTTTGGCTAGTCTGAAGAAAAGAAGAATTAGGGGTGACAGGATAGAAGTACTTCAGTATTTGAGGGGCTGCCAGAAAGAAGAGGAGGTCCAATTATTCTCCAAAGCACCAGAAGGCAGGAGAAGAAGCAACAGATGGAAACTAACCAAGGAGAGAAGCAACCTGGAAATAAGGAGAAGCTTCGTAACAGTGAGGACAATGAACCAGTGGAACAGCTTGCCACCACAAATCGTGGGTGCTCCATCACTTAAAGTTTTTAAGACTGGACAGTTACCTATCTAAAATGGTATTCTGTTCCTATTTCCATTCCCAATCCCATCCCGTCCTGTCCCATTCTATTCTATTCTATTCTATTCTATTCTATTCTATTCTATTCTCCTTCCTTCTTTCTCTATTCCATTCTATTCCATTCCCTATTCTATTCTATTCTATTCTCCTTCTTTCTCTATTCCATTCTATCCCATTCCTTATTCTATTCCATTCCATTCCATTCCATTCCATTCTATTCCATTCCTTATTCTATTCTATTCTATTCTATTCTATTCTATTCTATTCTATTCTATTCTATTCTATTCCATTATATTCTATTCTCCTTCCTTCTTTCTCTATTCCATTCTATCCCATTCCTTATTCTATTCCATTCCATTCCATTCTATTCCATTCCTTATTCTATTCTATTCTATTCTATTCTATTCTATTCTATTCTATTCTATTCTATTCTATTCTATTCCATTATATTCTATTCTCCTTCCTTCTTTCTCTATTCCATTCTATTCCATTCCCTATTCTATTCTATTCTATTCTCCTTCTTTCTCTATTCCATTCTATCCCATTCCTTATTCTATTCCATTCCATTCCATTCCATTCCATTCTATTCCATTCCTTATTCTATTCTATTCTATTCTATTCTATTCTATTCTATTCTATTCTATTCTATTCCATTATATTCTATTCTCCTTCCTTCTTTCTCTATTCCATTCTATCCCATTCCTTATTCTATTCCATTCCATTCCATTCTATTCCATTCCTTATTCTATTCTATTCTATTCTATTCTATTCCATTATATTCTATTCTCCTTCCTTCTTTCTCTATTCCATTCTATCCCATTCCTTATTCTATTCCATTCCATTCCATTCTATTCCATTCCTTATTCTATTCTATTCTATTCTATTCTATTCTATTCTATTCTATTCTATTCTATTCTATTCTCCTTCCTTCTTTTTCTATTCCATTCTATCCCATTCCTTATTCTATTCCATTCCATTCCATTCCCTATTCTATTCTATTCTATTCTCCTTCTTTCTCTATTCCATTCTATCCCATTCCTTATTCTATTCCATTCCATTCCATTCCATTCTATTCCATTCCTTATTCTATTCTATTCTATTCTATTCTATTCTATTCTATTCTATTCTATTCTATTCTATTCCATTATATTCTATTCTCCTTCCTTCTTTCTCTATTCCATTCTATCCCATTCCTTATTCTATTCCATTCCATTCCATTCTATTCCATTCCTTATTCTATTCTATTCTATTCTATTCTATTCTATTCTATTCTATTCTATTCTATTCTATTCTATTCTCCTTCCTTCTTTTTCTATTCCATTCTATCCCATTCCTTATTCTATTCCATTCCATTCCATTCCATTCTGTTCTATTCTATTCCATTCCATTCTATTGCCAAAGGTCTGCTATGGAACAAGAAAACATCCCAGAAATATTTTTCAAACCTTAACTTTGTTCTTAATTTGGATCCACTGGAAGCAATGGAGTGGGTTTCATCTATGGTGATTGGATTCAGCTGCAAAACCATACTCGTACTCAACTGATAACCACAGTTGGTACTTGAATTCCATTTTAGGTCATGGAAGGCGTAAGTCGAGTTAGACCTGATTGTACTACAATTTTTACAGTAGTTGTGAAGCAAATCCGCTGTTAAAGGAATCCAGTTTATCCCATGGGCTCTTTTTGCTGAAAATTGCCCTCCCCAAAAAGAGGTAACCAATTGCAATCATGTACAGCAGGATGCTCCAGATGCTCACAAATTTGAGCCAGTTACCATGTGCCCAAATTGTGGTCACATGATTATGAGGGTGATGCAACAGTCTTACACGTGAGTATAGGTCGTAAGTCAGTTTTGATGAGGCCATTGTCACTTCAAACTGTCATTAAATGAACTTTTGTATGTTGAGGACTAGCTGAAATCCAAACTTGAATTTTGCATCATCTTACAACTTTTTCTTGCCACCATTGTTCACTAAATAATGCAGTTGGAAGGTTAGTAACATGTTGTTAAGTGAATAAGGCTTCTCCCCATTGACTTTGCTTGTCTGAAGGAGGCAAAAAAAAGGGATCACATGACCTCAGGACATTGCCATTGTCATAACTATGAGTCTGTTGCCAAGCATGTGAATTTTGATCGCGTGACCAGAGGGTTGCTGGGAAAAATGTGAAAATTGGTTCTAGGTCCCTTTGTTCAGTGCCATTGTAACTTCAAGCAGTCACTAAATGAACTGTCATAAGTCAAGGACTACCTGTATAATCCTCTGTGTCAATTCATAAAACATTCCTATGCCTGTTTTAGTCGTTGCCATAAAAAAGTGAGGGTGGGAGGAAGGACAGCTGAAAGAGCAGTGCGGCAGTTTGAAAGCGAAAGTGCATTCCAACTCTTTATCTTTAAAAGAGTGTAACTAAACTACCAGAGTTTTTGCCCAGGAATATATTTAATTGGAGAATGTGAATGATGACACCCAGCCTGTGACTGTGCTCAATTGGAGAATCTGGTTTATAAGACACCCAGGCGGGAGGGGGGAAGAATAAAATAAAATATAACTATATTATGATCTTAGACCATCTATAGACATCACTATTTGCAATACATTAAAAACAGTACTGACACATTATAGTATATTAATAGTGGCTAATAACATTCCTGCTAAGGAAATACATGTTCTCAGACCGTTAGGATCACTCCCTGGTTTATATGAGTGGAGAGGCAAGAAGTGTGTGCGTAAATATCATTTTCCAAAGATTGTTCTATCTCCAAAAATTGGCACAAATTGACAGCTATAATTCTGCAACCAATTTTTTTTTTCTTGCATACATTGCAGCAACACAGAATTTTGCCACTGCACATGTAACAACTAGGTCTGAGTCCTGGAGGATAAAGCCTCCATAAAAATGGTCTGCCCTCCCTGGCAATCTCTCTGGTAAGGGGAGAACATACAATGACCTATAAACTCTGTATAACTCCCAGTACAATAAAACATGTGAGATATCTTCGATTTCTCCTTTACCACATCTACATACCTGTTCTGCTATTGGTGTTTTCTTATAGCTGCCCTGAAGGAGTGCTGAGGGGAGGGGGGAAACAGGGTGACAGGTGAGTGTAAATGACGTGTGCCAGAATTGGCTTCATATAGGGCAGTGTCAGTAGGTCACCTCTAGTGAGTCCTTTGAAGTTTGGCTCAAGAAACATGCTTTAATTAGGGTGATTGCTGGAATCCTGACACTCTGAATATTCTGATGTGTTTTTAGCAAATTGGACAATTGGCTCATTTTGCCTATTATTATTTACATCTCAGCTTTTGGCAAGAGTGATAATACTATCAAGTGTCAAACTGCCCAGGGACTCTTCAAATGTCACCAAGGCCAGAATTAGAAGATCAGTGCCGCCGTTGGAGAAAGGGAAAATTCAAAAGTTATCTATTACAGTACAAGTTGGTAACCTTGGACTGATTTCAGGACCATGACTCATGTATATTTCGTATAATAGTTTTGTGACATAAGTTGCCTGTCACTCTTGTTTAGGAACATCTTAAATTGACAAGGACAACTGTACAGCAAGATGTCAAAAAAAAAAACCAGCCTTTTTGGTCTCTGTTGCATTTACGCTTCCACAAACCACAAAATTAACAGAGTTGGAAGTGATCTTGTAGGTCATCTAGACTACCCCCCCCCGACCAAGGAGGAGACCCTGCACCATTTTTGACAGATGGCAGTCCGGCTTCTTTTTGAAAGGTTCCATCATGCCTCTGAATCTGAATCTGAGGAGGAAGCCAAACATCTGACAGAGAGTGGGAGTATGGCTCCGTTGGCTGTGGAAGAAACTGGGGAAGGGCAAAGTCCAGCTGGGCAGAGCAGGGAAGAGGTAGAACAAGGGAGAGGGAGTTCAGAGGAAGACCCAGGCCCACCCCCTCTTCGTCCTAGGGTAAACAGGAACAGAGAAGAGAGCAACATGGGTTGTGTGGCTTACGGGGAAGGAAAGGGCCCTTCATTAGCCACAGCTGGGAAGACAGTTGATAAGAAAGGCAGACTGCATGTGGCAGGCTGCTGGAAGCAAACATGATTTTATCCTGTGTTATCGTGGATTATCTGTGCTTCTGGCATCTTCCCAACCGTGTGAGTTTTGCCATGCCTGCAAGTCTGAAATTCTTGCTCCTGCCCTGCCAAACTAATTACTTCAGTTTGGCTTGTTTGGACTTATAATTACAGTTTGTGTTGACCATGTTTTGGACTTGATTCTTTGTAGTCAAAGGCTGTTCCTGGGAGAGTTTTTCTCCTGCCAGAAGGTAACCTAGACATTGGGGCAAAGATGGAGATAATAAAGGGACTATTATTGCGTATCTGACTTGTTGTCTTTGTGCCACGCTCCGGGTCATCACAGCTTTGAGTAATGAAGCTCCCACAACTTCCGAAGGCAACTTCTGCTCCACGGGTTGATTGTTCTCACTGCCAGAAAATTCCTCCTCATTTCCAAGTTAAATCTCTTCTGGATCAGTTTCCATCCATTGTCCCTTGCCTGTCCTTCAGGCAACTTGGAGAATAGCTTCCTCTCTGGGGCAGCCCCTCCAATATTGGAAGACTGCTCTCCTGTCTCCCCTGGTCCTTCTCTTCACTAGGCAAGCCAGCCCCAGTTCCTGCAACTGTTCCTCCAATTATGTCCTACACATTGCAACATTAAATGAAGTTTCTTTTGTGGATTTGATCAATTACCTAGGAAGCAACATGATCCATACTTATAGTCCTTGGCTTACAACCATTATGACCCTTGCTGCATCCCCTGTCATGTGATCCAAATTCGGATGCTTGGCAACTGGCATGTTCTTATGAAAGTTGTACCGTCCCAAGGTCACGTGATCCCCATTGGTTACCTTCCCAGCTAGTTTCTGACAAGCAAAGTCAATGGGGGAAGCCAGATCCACTTAATGACCAAATGACTTACTTAACAACTGCTGTGATCCATTAACAAGTGTGGCAAGAAAGGTGGCAAAATGAGGCAAAGCCCAATGAACAAGCATCTTGCTTAACAACAAATTTGGAGCTCGCTTGTGGTTGTTAAGCCTGGTTTCCCCAACCAGGGTTAGGGAGACAAGCTAAACAGAATGTGCAGCGTTAGTCAGATAGGCACACAGATAAATGAGTGAGCTAAGCTTGTATGTTTATTAACATACAGTAAAAATAACAGATACGCTTGTGCTATCAAAAATATAGTTTATTCCATTATGAGTTCATAGCATAGTCAAAATAACAGTCCAATAGTCATGTATCATTTAGTCAGTCCATTCAGGGATATTCAGTTAGCAAAGTCCGTGTAGAATATCCTATGTCAGTTCACTTACAAATCAGTCCTTTGTTTTCTCTCCCGTTCGAGCAATGCAGTCTTGAGTCCTTGCAGTAATTAGGGATCATCAAAGCCAGAGAGAGAGCAAGCTGCAGCCTTGCTTCTTTTAAAGTGCTTTCACAACCACTCCCTTAATTACTGTCCCACAGTTAAAGTTGCAGACACTTTAACATATAAACTATGATTACTTAGTTATTATTTTACCTAAACCAGTTAGGGTAAACAATGTTATCCCTAACATTCTCCCCTTTTAGGTTAAATAATAATATAACTATTTACATCTTTAAATCATATTTGTTACAACTTTCTTTAAACTTAATTACTCCTTGAGCTTTTGTAAATTGGTCTGCAATGTTTTCTTCTGTCATGCAGTATTCCAATTTAATTAGCCCATTCTTTACAGATTCTCTAACATTTAAGTATCTTAAATCAGTATGCTTTTATCTAGTTTTTACAGCAATACTAGTAGCTAATTTTATAGCTGCTTGGTTATCCTCGTACACAATAATGGAATCTTTTACAGTTATACCCATGTCTAATAATAACTGTTTGTACAAAATCAAGTCAGTGCATAATAATGACAGACATGAAAATTCCGCTTCCATCGTGGACAAGCTAATATGCTGTTGTCTGATTGACCTCCACCCTATTAGTGTCTTACCAAATAATATAGCCATCCCAGATGTTGATTTTCTAGTGTTTATATCAGTTGCAAAACTTGCATCTGCATAGGCACTAAGAATCAAATCACCCTTTGGTTCTATATACAATGCATGGTTCATTGTTCCTTTAAGATATCTTAAAATTCTCTTTAATGATTGCCAATGACATTGATGTGGATCTGAATTAAAACGTGCCAGCTGATTTACACTATAAGCTATATCTGGCCTTGACCAATTGCTTATATATGATAAGCTACCAATCAAAGATTGATATATAGACTTATCAAATTTGGGACTTTGATCATCAGTTTTGCAAACTTCCTGACTCATTGGAGTCTTTGCCGATTTACAAAGTTCCATTTTAAACGTTTTAATTAATTGGCAAATTTTATCTTCTTGAGATATCTTAAAACCATTTTTTGTTTTGTTAATTGTCAATCCTAGATACTTTTTAATTTCACCTAAATGCTTTAATTTTATCTTTTTGGCTAATAATGATATAATTTCATTAGCTTCATTATTAGTCTTAGTTATCAAAGCAATATCATCTGTAAATAATAATAATGACACCGTTCCATTATTTTCTCTTTTAAACACACATGGATCTGCTAAACCAGATTTAAAACCTATATTGTTTAACTCTTTCACAATATATTGGTTCCACTCAAACCCAGATTGTTTCAACCCGTAAAGACTCTTTTTGAGTTTCCAACAATCATTACTATTTACTTTATTGTCTTTTATACCTACTGGTTTTCTTAAATATATAGTGTGCTGCAATGGTGCATGCAGATAGGCAGTTTCTACATCTAAATGGTTAATGACATAGTTTTTCTTAGCTGCCCACACTAATGCTGCTCTTAAAGATGTTGCTTTAAGACTTGGTGCAAAAACTTCATCGTAATCAGATGCAGTTTGATTAAATCCTTGAGCTACTAACCTAGCCTTCTGGGTAACAGTCCCATCATTTCCAGTTTTTACTTTAAATATCCATTTGCACCCAATAGATTTTTCTCCTGGAGGTAATTTAGCATCTTCATAAACTTTCATTACCTTTAATGAATTTAGTTCCTTTTCCATTGCCTTTTGCCAATTCTCCTGATCCTTAGCAGGATACATCCTAAGTTCATCTACACTAGTTGGAACTTTAGTTACTTGGCAAACTATACTTGCTTGATACCTATCAGGTGGTCTAGTTACACGTGTAGTACGTCTAGGTATTACAGGACTTACAGGTGGACTTTCATTTATTAACTCTTCTTGATTATCTAACTCTTCCTGATCAACTGTTTCCTCTTATTCTGGTCCTATTTGCTCTTCATGGACTTCTTCTTTAATTGGACTCTTCTTATAACTAGTCTGTTCTTTCTGCCTTTTGCAGGGTTCAATAATTACTTCATTATTTAAATCTTGCTCTAATCTATTCCATCCTACAAGTTCTAGGAATTTAGCACAAGCACTGGTGTAAACTCTAGATGTACCTGGTTCCCAGAATCTATAAGATCTATGATTAGATGTATATCCTACAAAATATAATCTTTTAGCTCTATGCTGTCCTTTGTGTCTAAGTTGTGTAGGGATATGCACCCATGCTGGTGCTCCAAATGTGTGCATGTAACTTAAATCAGGTTTTGTACCATGCCACAATGTGAATGGTAATTCACCTGTTGTTGAATTAACAACATTATTTAATATTTGATTACCACACATTATTGCTTCTCCCCATAAATTGTCAGGTAATCCTGAATCAGACATCATAGTTCGTGTCATTGATTGTAATGTTTGGCCTCTTCTCTCTATAAAGGCATTATGTTGTGGCCTATATGGTGCAGACATTTTATGTTGAATACCTAACATTCTTAGTCTGTTCTGGAATTTATTATTTGTAAATTCCGCACCATTATCTGTTATAAGAGTTACTAATTTCTTTTTAGTTTTTCTTTCAGCAAATTTTATCCAATTAAAGAGATTTTGATACATTTCAGTTTTGCTCTTCATTAAATAGCAAAACCCATATCTAGAATAGTGGTCCATTATACTTAGTATGTAACGAGCTCCTCCTACACTTGGTTTTTTCGGACCTATTAAATCTGCAAATACTACCTCTAAAGGTTCTTTAGTAGTAAATCCATCAACTCTATTAGCCGGTGTGACCCTTGCTTTGCTTTGATTACAGGCATTACATTGCAAATACTTATTACAAGGTTTCAAACTTATTCCCTTAGATAATTCAACAGTTTTCTTAAGCATTTTAAAATTTAAATGCCCTAGCCTTCGATGTAACAAGTGAATACATTCATCATGAGGTTTCTTATTTTCATAAACTGTGTTAGCCACCTTTAAACCATCATCATTTAACACATATAATTCACCTCTTAAAGATGCAGTAATTTTCTTATCTTCTTTCTCAATTATGCAGTTATCTCCTTTAAAGGTAACTACATATCCTAGTTTAACCAAAATTCTAACTGAAATTAAATTAAACTTAAGTTGTGGTACATACAACATTTTTACATTCTCTTTTATAAAAGAACAATATGCTATACCTTGACCTTTAGCTTTCAGTTTCCAGCCATTGGCTAACGATATCTGCTGTGTACTCTTGGACATTTTTATAAAATTTTTGTTATCATTTGTTATACATTGGGATGCTCCACTGTCAACCACCCATAAATTATTTTTTACAGCTCCGTTACTATACATGGCTAACTCTAAATTTTTATTTATCTTTTGATAACTTTTTGTATTCTGGCCAGCGTTCTGGCACTTTGCTTTTTTACAAAATCTTGCCAAATGTCCTCTTCTTCCACAATTAAAACACTTTTTAATTGCATATGCAGTAGGAGATTCATTATCTTCTTTTTGAGGTTGCTGCCTCCTTAAATCGTCTCTTTCAAGCCTTCTTCTGGCCTCTTCAATCAATCTGCCAGTTATATCAGTTAAAGTTAGACTTTCCTTTGGCAATATTTCAAGGGAAGTTACGTAGTTGTCATAACTTTCATCAAGGGAAGATAGAATTATGTAGACTTGGTGTAGTTCAGAGAAAATAAGCTCTTTCTCGTGCAGTTCTTGAAAAATGCTTTGCATAGTTTTCAAATGACTCAGCATATCACCATTTGTTTGGAGATGTGTACTGAAAAGTTTCTGTGTTAGATTTATGTGAGCACCAACATTATCTCGAACATAAATCCTCTTCAGCTTCTGCCAACACCCAACAGCCGTTTTCTCTCCATGGATATAAACAAGCTGTTGATCAGTTAAGGTTAAAGCAATAATGCAAATAACGTGTTCATTTTTATGCATAAATTCTTCTATCTTTAGTTTATCTTCCTTATCTTCTGGATCCCATTCTTCTACGTTTGGTGGATTTTCAATTATGTTCCACAAACCTTCTCTTCGTAGAAGCAGACTACATTTCATAGACCATGATACATAGTTTGTTCCATCCAGCTTGGATATAAGGGACAAACTTTGTAGATTGACTTGTGCCATGTTTTCTTATATGGATATAAAACTATAATTAATAAAACACAGCTGTCTGTTTACTGTAATGTATAACAACACAAACTCTCACTTTTACATAAATCTTTTTATCCTAGTTAAACTGACTTTGCAGCCTCTGGGCCCATAACCAGTGTTAAGCCTGGTTTCCCCAACCAGGGTTAGGGAGACAAGCTAAACAGAATGTGCAGCGTTAGTCAGATAGGCACACAGATAAATGAGTGAGCTAAGCTTGTATGTTTATTAACATACAGTAAAAATAACAGATACGCTTGTGCTATCAAAAATATAGTTTATTCCATTATGAGTTCATGGCATAGTCAAAATAACAGTCCAATAGTCATGTATCATTTAGTCAGTCCATTCAGGGATATTCAGATAGCAAAGTCCGTGTAGAATATCCTATGTCAGTTCACTTACAAATCAGTCCTTTGTTTTCTCTCCCGTTCGAGCAATGCAGTCTTGAGTCCTTGCAGTAATTAGGGATCATCAAAGCCAGAGAGAGAGCAAGCTGCAGCCTTGCTTCTTTTAAAGTGCTTTCACAACCACTCCCTTAATTACTGTCCCACAGTTAAAGTTGCAGACACTTTAACATATAAACTATGATTACTTAGTTATTATTTTACCTAAACCAGTTCGGGTAAACAATGTTATCCCTAACAGTGGTTATAGGACTAATATGTATGTTGGGAAGGGTTCTAATGTCCAAAGCGACTCCTATTGGAAAAGATTCATTTTCTTGATGCCAAAGCCAGTTTCATGGCAAAAGAGGCTTAATAGAACAGATCTGTTTTGGGTGTGAATTGAGACCTTGGGTGATTAAAATTAGAACCAAGGGCTTGCCACAGAAAGCAATTTGAGATCATTGCATTTGGAGAAATTGCAGGGGTCAGTATACATAGAGTGCAGTGATTAATCCTATCAAAACTTTTATGATGATGATAGACCAGCTTAAGGAGAAAACCCTAAGTCAAAATGAGGATAAAGCAGTTTACTTCCCTTCAACTTCCATCTGCTTTTTAAAAAAACATAGTATATTATTATTTTAGAAAAGGGCAATTTTAATATGCAATGCACTTTTGAAAAGCTTTTTTTAAAAACCAATGCTTTAAAAAAACCATCGTACATTATTATAAAAAAAAGGAGGGGCAATTTTAATATGCAATGCACTTTAGAAATCATGTCTCTTTTCTTATTTATTGCTATTATTTATATTATTATTCCTATTATTTGTATTCCTATTTATTATTTGGGAAATTTCCTATTCCCCAAACCCCAAGAACGTTAACCTTAGACTGTCTACTATTGACTTCACCCCTTCTCTAAGAGGTCTGTAGGGGATGTGCCTATTGTTTCTTTTTTCCTGTCCTATTGTTTCTTTTTTTTATTCGTATCCATTTCATGTATTCATAACCATGTTTATGCTTATACCTGTTATCTAATACTTGCTTGACACATAAATAAATAAATAAAATAAAATAAATAAATTGTACCACCCAAAATTCTTACCCTTAAACAGCAGAAAGAGGCCTAACTTCATTTTGCAGAAGTTTTTAGGATGGCAAATGAGGAGGAAAATATAAAAATAGGCACGCAGCTCCAGAAGAGTAAACTTTGACAAGGGAGCTGCACGGACAGCTTAATACTTTAAAAGGCTTTCCAAGCAACCAAGTTTACTCTGCTTTAGGCAAACTGCCCTGCGAATTCCGCCCTCTCTTTTCTTACGAGAAGCAACGCGAGGTGACATTTTTGAACTACTAGATAAAGGCAGGCTTCAAAACTACCACTGGAATGGTAGCCGTCTTGCACAAATTTAGTTTTACAGCTGACTCCCAAGTACAAGAAGCCCTCGACTTACAATTGAGCCCAACATTTCTGTTCCTAAGTGAAACAATTGTTAGTTTTATGACCTTTCATTTTATGACCTTTCTTGCCACAGTTGTTAAGCTCGTAACACGATGGTTAAGTGAATCTGGCTTCCCCATTGATTTTTGCTTGTCAGAAAGTTGCAAAAAAGGAATCACTGCGACCGTCATAAATATGAGCTATTTGGATCTTGAAGATGTGACTGTGGGGATGCTGCAACGGTCATAAGTTGAATAATGGTCATAAGTCACTTTTATCAGGGATGTTGTACCTTCGAACATTCCCCTAAAGGAATAGTTACAAGTCAAGAAGTGCCTATATTGAATTTTCCTCAATCTTCTGTTTTTTTAAACAGGCATACATATAATTACTTTAAAAAAAATATATCATGGGACTCAATGGATAATGAGGGATTTAACTGGTTTTTGGACATGTTTTAAGAACAGCTGAAGCATTAAATGCTAAACACTTTTCTAACATTGGGAAGAGGAATTTTGAAGTGACACAATTAAATGTTTTCAGGCACATCACTTCTGGGAATTTGGGGTATTCCCTCACTTGCCTCATTTTATAAAAGTGCTTCTGCTCACCAAGCAACTCTCTCTGAATGTAATTTATCTCCATAAAGATGTTTTCCACCCAGTTCTGCCAGGCATAGGTGGAGTTTTAACTATTTAAATATGTTGCGCACCAACATTTGCATCTAACAGCAATCTTTTCCCCTTTCTGCAGCCTTGACAGCTTTAAGACTTGTGGACTTAAAGTCTTAGATACAGTAGATGATAGCTACTGGTAGCTAACTAGATATGATAAGTAGATAGATAGATAGAGATAGATAGATAGATAATAGGTAGATGATAGATAGATAGATAGATAGATAGATAGATAGATAGATAGATAGATAGATAGATGATAGGTAGATGATAGATAGATATATAGATAGATCGGTAGATGATAGGTAGATGATAGATAGATAGATAGATAGATAGATAGATAGATAGATAGATAGATAGATATGATAAATGGTAGATAGATATAGTAGATGATAGTTAAATAGATATAGATGGTAGATAGATAGATAGATATAGTAGATGATAGTTAGCTAGCTAGATGAGAGAGAGAGAGAGAGATAAAAAGACAGAGATTATAGGAAGGTAGATAATATGTATCTAAGATAGATGATAGATGATTGATAGATGACAAATAGGTGATAGATAAATATTATTATGCTTGGTCACACAATCAGCAAAATGTTTAAACTGGATTTGTCATTTTTATTCACCTATCAAGTCTTTCCCAAGGACTTGGGATAGGCTGATGTGGATGTGTGATGTTTGATTTGTCTGGAATAATAAAGGATCTCCTGCATGAGCAAGAGGTTGGACTAGAAGACCGCCGAGGTCCCTTCCAACTCTGTTATCCTGTTATTTAATTTAATTCCGCTCACTTTGTGCAAAGCATAACTTTGCTGTCATCTTTAGCTTGTAAATCGGCACAAAATGAACACTGTGTCAGACTCTGGTCTTTAGGACAGTTTCATTTAAGAGCTTCCATCTGTTGCTCCATATTTTCACTAAAAGGTCATGGGTTAATTTAGTAACTGAAAGATCCAAGCAAGGACAATTAGCACATTTCATTTAATACATCCAGGGTATCCCATTTAATAAGAAATTGCTAACATTGCCCTCAAAATAGAAATGTAATGGAGCTGATACAGCAGCCTCTTCACATTTTACAGTTGGGGTCTCTATACATCAAAGACGCCATCTGGCCTTTGAGATAATGTTATATTTTGTGGTACATGTAAAATTTTCAGTTGCAAAGTTTATGCTGTATCACAAGCTGCCCTCTTCTAACACAACTGTAATGTGTGTCTCATTGTGCTTTTTTTTTTTTTTAAAAGGACATGGGGAAAATGTACATCATCCATCCTGCAGAACAGAATTAATTGCTCATTATAAAAATATTCTTTTATAGAAATATTATAGAAATATTCTTCTATGAGAGATAACATTCTTGGAACTTATTACCAGAAATGGAGGCTGGTTTTGCAGGCATTTCTCGGAGGGAATCAGTTGACCCTTGGGCCTGCAAATATGAACTCAACTAAGCTTACGTTTGTGCTTATTTTATTTGTGCACAAATCCTTTAGTCTTGATTTCATAGTTTTGGTTCAGGAAAGACCAGGCCAGAGGTGGTATTCAGCCACTATGGACAGGTTCTGGCATACCGGTAGCGGAAATTTTGACCAGTCTAAGCGCACATGTGCATAGAACCAGTAGGAAAAAAATTGGAAACCCACCACCGGACCAGGCTAGAAAACAAGAAAACATGAGTTCAAGTCCTGACTTTACTATGAAAGACAATAGGGTGATTTTGGATCAATCAGACAGAGTCGGTGAGTTCTAGTTCCGCCTTAGGCAGGAAAATCTCCTGGGTGATTTGAGGCCAGTCACACCCTCTCAGACCAACCCACCTCACAAGGTTGTTGTTATGGGGAAAAGAGAGGAGGAAGTTGTGTTGAATATAGGACTAGCAATAGCACTTAGACTTATATACTGCTTCACAGTGCTTTATAACTCTCTCTAAATGGTTTACAGAGTCAGCTTCTTGCCCCCCACAATCTGGGTCCTCATTTTACCCACCTTGGAAGGATGGAAGGCTGAGTCAACCTTGAGCCTCTAAGATTTGAACTGCCAAATTGCAGGCAGCCGGCAGGCAGAAGAAGTAGCCTGCATTCTAACCACTGCGCTACCGCAGCTTGTATATTCATTGCCTTATTTATAAAAATAATAAAGGCAAGAAAGAAATCGAAAGGAAGGAAGGAGAGGGAAAGAAGAAAGAAAGAAAGAAAGAAAGAAAGAAAGAAAGAAAGAAAGAAAGAAAGAAGAGAAAAAAGAGAAAAAAGAGAAAAAAGAAATAAAGAAGAAGGAAGGAAGGAAGGAAGGAAGGAAGGAAGGAAGGAAGGAAGAAAGAAAGAAAGAAAGAAAGAAAGAAAGAAAGAAAGAAAGAAAGAAAGAAAGAAAGAAAGAAAGAAAGAAAGAAAGAGAAAAAAATAAATCTGGAAATTGGTTTTACATCTGGACCAATCAAGAACTACTCTTTGGCAGTGGCAAAATGAATCCTAGAAAATAAATATAAAGTATTTAGAATAATTTATTGTCAACTCTATTATTACTCCTGCAAAAGGTGGTAGGATTGCGCTGTTAGATAAAGATCCTTCTAGTTTTCACTGTGGAGTTCATATTCAGATATTTTTAATAGCAGTCAGCCATGAAAGCCGTGGACTGCAGAGAGAAAAACAATTCCTAACAAGGCTGCCAATTTCCATCCCATTTTACATGTTGCCCTTTAAAAGTTTACACTGCTGCCGTTCAAAGAGATTCTGTCTGAATATAATTTATGCACCATCTGTAAACAAAACTGAATTCCTCGCATGCGTCTGTGCTGGGGGAAAATGTTAGCATAGAACCGTTAGTAACTGTTTTTTCAAGTTCACAGAGCTTGAAAATTATTTTCCTTTTGCAGCCAACAAATTAATAAGGAATTATTGAAGGGACCTGGAATGCATTTTTAATGCAAGCCCTTTTAATCAATAAATTCCACGCATTGCATTTATACATGTTGTTCAAACAAAATGTTGATCGTGGCTCTTAGTGTGATCTCTGAATCTAACCAGTGTAGTTTGCTAATAACAATTTGCATTCCTTCGTGGAAATCAGATAAACTGTGGTTTATTATAACTAGAGGCAATAATAGATTGTACAAAGTAGACTTGAAAGTAGGAAATGATCAGTAGGAAAAGAATGACCAAATCATAGGAATAAGTTTTTTAAAATTTAGAGCATAAGAATCATCTCCTTTTAATGACCCCATCCTTACAGTGGTGGGATTCAAATTTTTTTACCACCGGTTCTGTGGACGTGGCTTGGTGGGTGTGGCTGAAAAATCTGCATTCCCTCCCCACCCCACTAACCTGCTTTCCAGCTCCGTTCTCCTGGGCAGGGCAACCAAAGAAAACCTGCTGTATACCACCTCTGCATCCTTTGGAAGGTGGAGTCTGGGCAACTGAATGGAGTGTGTTTTAATGGCCGGATGCCCTTCTGGTCACCAGTGCGGAGTTTTGTTTGGCAGATAATATTCTCAGTGTGCCCAGAGAGAAAGAAATATTTTGCCTCTATCTAGGATCAAACTCAGCCTCCTTATTCTGAGGTGGGAGGTCCACCTCTAGGCCACCGCACCACTCCCTTTAGAACATGAGAATGGCATGGACAGAATATTTTTAGGAAGTTTGAGTAGGCAACCTGAGAAAAATATCAACTGTGTCAAATGGCAAAAACACAGAAACACTTAGCATTTTTCTTTCTTTCTTCAGAAATATTATCAGAGTTGCATTTGCTATGTGTTAATCCAGGGGCCTTCAAATGTGACAACTTTAAGACTTGTGGACTTCAACTCCCAGAATTCCCCAGCCAGCATGGCTGGCTGGGGAATTCTGGGAGTTGAAGTCCACAAGTCTTAAAGTTGCTACATTTGGAGATTCCTGTGTTGATCCAAGAAGTAGGATAGGAAGTGTATTGATGTCTTTGAATTTTGATGTTGGGGAAGACTACCTGAAAAGACTGGGGACAGTCAAGAAAACAAACTAATTTTACCATTTAACAAATCAGCATGTTCACTGTTACACAAATGACCTGGCTTAAATTATCTAACTTTGGACATATTATGCAAAGACCCAGAACTCTGGAAAAAGGTAGAAAGAAGAAGAGGATGAACAGGTGGAGGGACTCAGGTGTAATGGCTTCTGACCCCCAGAATGATGCTGGCTGGGGAATTCTGGGACCTGAAGTCCACATATCTTCAAACTGATTGAGAAAGAGGGATCTACTAGAGTGTGAATCTTTAAGGAAGTGGCTATAAGGTGGTTCTTCTTCTTCTTCCATTCAATCTTGTCTGATTCTTAGAGACTTCCTGGACAAATCCCTCCAGTTTACTAGAAGGTATATAAGAGGTTCTAATACTGTTACTCTATTAAACAGAGAGATACGTGTTACTCTATTAAACAGAGAGATAGAATCAAGTTCACGTGAAGTGTTAATACCATTTTATAAGGCCTTGGTAAGGCCACACTTGGAATACTGCATCCAGTTTTGGTCCCCACGATGAAAAAAAGATGTTGAGGCTCTGGAAAGAGTGCAGAGAAGAGCAACAAAGATGATTAGGGGGCTGGAGGCTAAAACTTACGATGAATGGTTGCAGGAACTGGCCATGGCTAGTCCAGGGAAGAGAAGAGCCAGAGGAGACATACTATCATCTTCCAATATCTCAGGGACTGCCACAAAGAAAAGGGAGAACTTATTCTCCAAAGCAGGACAAGAAGCAATGGATGAAAACGAATCAAGGAGAGAAGCAACTTAGAACGAAGGAGAAATTTCCTGACAGTTAGAACAGCTTATCATTGAAACAACTTTCCTCCACAAGTTGTGGGTGCTTTGCCATGGAAGTTTTTAAGAAGAGATTGGACAACATTTGTCTGAAATGCTATAGGGTTTCCTGCCCAAGCAGAGGGTTGGACTAGAAGACCTCCAAGGTCCCTTCCAACTCTGTTATTCCATTTTATAATGAGCACGATCATATTATATAATAAGAGTTGGAAAGGACCTTGAAGGTTTTTTAGTCCAATCCCCTGGTCAAGCAGGAGACAAAT
Source organism: Hydrophis major (assembly GCA_033807585.1). Taxonomy (NCBI): domain Eukaryota; kingdom Metazoa; phylum Chordata; class Lepidosauria; order Squamata; family Elapidae; genus Hydrophis; species Hydrophis major. The sequence goes on along the minus strand of CM066337.1, from coordinate 24,314,286 downwards.
GGTTCCAGACAAATGGCTGTTCGATCTCTTCTTAAAAGCACCCACAACTTCCACTGGCTGATTGTTCTCACAGTTAGGAAGTTTCTTCTTAATTCCAGGTTGCTTCTCTCCTTGATTAGCGTCCATCCGTTGCTTCTTGTCTTGCCGTCGTTGAAAATAGGTTGACCCCCTTTTCTTTGTGATAGCACCTCAAATATTGGAACCCTGCTATCATGTCTCCTGTAGTCCTCATATCTAATCCCTATCCCATATATCATTATATCTAATGGTTCTTCAAGGTTTTCATCTGACTGTCAACCCTACAGTTCAGAGTTTCTCAATCTTGGCAGCTTTAAAGCTATTTGGGCTTCAACTCCCAAGATTCCCCAGAAAGCACGCTATGGAATTCTGGGAGTTGAAGTCCACTCAGCTTTAAGTTGTGGAGACCGACAACACTGCAAGTGCGCTCCAAATGCGGGATGCTGGCTATTAGATATATAAGAGCTCCCTCTCCTGGACAGCGTCAAGTGCTTTCTGAACCTGTAAGAAAGACATGCAAGGATCAGTGAAAACATCCACTTTGATAGTTTGATGCTTTTATGTACATTTCAGCCATCTTGCATTGATAAACAAAATAATCTGGATGTGACAAATACATATGAAGGTACCAAGAGAAGAGAACTAGGAGTAATAGAAGCAGAAGCCCATCGAAGAGTGCCACAATAGATTGCCCAACCTATGTGATACATTCCCTTTTCAGCAAATTTAAATCTTCCCTCCTTCAGTGTCAAGAGCCAAAACATGCATTCTGTTCTGACCCAGGTCCTCAAACACGACCAACCCTTTGAAGTGAACTCAAAAGATGCCTTTATTAGGAGCGCCAACAGCCCTGGGCAAAAAGTTCCTCTCTCAACGCAGGCTAACAAGTCCATCCAGCTGGGAGATGAGCTAGAGTGAGGCTTTGCTAGCAGTGGTAGCTCTTCTGTCCCAAGGACCGGCCTATGGATTTCCAGTGCTCTCCTCTCCTCTGCCTTCTGTTCATCCATGCGTCAGGCACTGGACCCAGCTTTTCCTGCTCTTCCTCATCAGCCACCTCCAGACCTGGGGGCTGTTGATTCTTCATCTGAGGGCTGATGGACGGTCCAGTCTCTGCCTCTGTCTCTCTCTCTCTCTCTCTCTCTCTCTGAAAGCTCCATTCCTTCTTCCTCCTCGGAGCTCCCAGGTTGCCTTGCTCTTAGCTCTGACTCCCACACCACCACCTCCTCCTCCTCTTCTCCCTCCTCCTCTTCTCCCCCTCCTCCTCCTCCTCCTCCTCCTCCTCCTCCTCCTCCTCCTCCTCCTCCTCCTCCTCCTCCTCCTCCTCCTCCTCCTCCTGATTTGGTTGCTGGAGGGGCTGGTGGCCCACAGGCCACAATACATTCTTATTCCAATGCTGTCTTCAGGTTTCCTTTTCTGGGGAATCATACGGATTCCTTCTCCAATCTATAGCTTCCACATGACCACACCACTTACAATCTAGATTCCAGTTCCAATTATGGTCATATGTCAAGGACTACTTTATACATCAAGATCCAGAGCACCTTGTAAATCATTCCAGGCACCAAAGAGAAGTTGTGCCCCATTCCAGAACTATTTTGGAAGTAATAAGTCTTTTAAAACCAGATTGTACGATGGAGTGGAACATTCCCAAAGCCTTTAATTACACTTCGTCTTCATGTGCTCAGTTAGGAAATACAATTAGGACTCTTCATAAAGTAACACCAGTTTCTTGTTGTTTAAATGAAATGGCCCCCTTGCAATTTTTTTTGTAAAAGTTTTATTTGGGTTTTCACAAAACATAATACAAATAAAATATCTTTTTTGACAGCAGCATGATTCCAGGTTATCACATTACAGACGTAATCTCAGTGATTCTTACAGTGATTCACTTAACAGTGGCAAGGAAGTCTGTAAAATGGAGCAAAATGTCTCCCTTAGCAGCATAAATTTTGGGCTCAGTTGTGATCTTAGGTCGAGGAGTACCTGTACTTTTCCCATAATTTTTGGAAAACTCCAAAAACTCCGTGTTAGTGTTCTGGCAGTTACCCCTTTTTAAATCATGAGTCTCTTGCCGAACTTACAAAACTTAAAGATTTATTAGGAGTAAACATGCTGGCACTGCCTGGGTGTAGCCTACTCTGAGACACATCATTCATTTTCACCCTGGTTGTCAACTAAAAGGATACTCCTTTGGTCTTTTAGGCTGCCAGAAAAAGGGAGTAGGGGAAAACAAGGCATTCTTGAAATGCCTAGATAATCAACTTGGCAGCCCATAGTTGTCGGAGCATAGGAAGGTTTTTGGAAGCATGATGGATGACTCTTGGAGATGGATGTGTCCCATTGGAGAAGTCACATCTAGGAGCTGGGGGAAAGACCAGGGTCAAGGGGGAAATGTATGATGTGATTTAGTATCGGCTGCACCCAGCTAATGCCAACATCGCAATTTCTAATAAACCATTTTACTTTTTCTGAGATGTGGTTATAAACTTTTGGTTTGAATGAGGGTGGATTTGTTGGAGCCCTGACACTGGTTTTACCCCCACCCTCTGGGTGTTTCATAATTCATATTCTCCAATGGGACACATCCATAGTCCAGAGTCATCAATCATGCCCTCCAGTTAGAATTTCGCCAGCAGAAACCTCAGCCACCAAGAAACTATCTTTGAAAGCATTTATGGATTGCAAGCTGCTCACTGCTCCCCCCCCACTTTCTGTTGGCAATTCTAAAAAGACCAAAGAAATATTTTATGAGTTGGTACTCTGCTAGAAATCAACTGCTCCATCCCTATTTCAGCCAACCAGCTTCTGAATTAGTGCGAGAAGTGACTTAACTGATACGAGAACTCGGATCGGATGTGTATGTTGACCTTGGCTTGATTTCAGCCACAGTGTAAGCAACAATGTGTGTACTTAAGATTATCTCATTTTCACTGTGTGCAAAAGCTCTTGGATATGACTAATTGTAATACTAGCTGTACTGACAACGAGACAATAAAAGAAACAAGTACTGGTCATGTTCTTCTTGTTGTACAATCTCATTTGAAAGTGACATTCAGTTACGATACATGGATCTTCCTCCTTGGAGGCTTTCAAGAAAAGATTGGACTGCCGGGAGAAGGAGGAGCTTCGTTTCGGCGATACAGCTGCGATCTCGGGGCTCTGAGATCGCAGCCAATATTTTCGCCCCTGGTCGGTCCTAACGGACCTAAACCGTCCCGTAGAGATGGTGATTGTGAAGGGCACTGTTCCAGGATCCCAGAGATATCGCAAAATCTCTGGTTTGATCCGGAAGAAGCCCTTTCGCTGGCGGCGGAGAGGCAGCCTCCATAGCTGCTGAAGTCGGGACAGCTCCGGAAAGAAAGTGATTGGAGTGAAAGTGTGTCGGCTGGGTGAGAAAAACTTTTTTGTGTTGTAAATTCGCTGAGGTTGGAAAGTTCATCCGGAATAAGAAGAAAGCTGTGAGATTTTTTTTTTGACTGAAATTGTTTGAGCGGCGTTTTTTAAAGTGATGTCAAATTGAGGCTTGGGTTTTTTTTTTCTTTATATTTTTTGGGAAAGATTTTACTGTGACTTTGTAGGTAACCGGATTGAATTTTCTATTATATATATTTTTATGCTCCCTTTGATTTTTTAACTTTCTTTAGGATAGAGGCTCCCTTTGGCTATCTTTTCTTTTTTGTTGTTGTATATATTATTCCTTTTTTCCGGCTGGGGGGGAGGAAGAGCATTAAGAAACTTTGTAACACTGCCAACTAGAGGCTTGAAAGTATTTTATTTGAATGGGAGAGAATTGCAAAAAGACCTCTTCTCAAGGACATTTTAACGTGATAAGATAGAGGGAGAGCACAGCAAAATATTATTGCAGGTGCTTTCCTGGACTGTTATCAAGAACACTTGAGGTTTGGCTTTGAAGCTGCTGGAGAAGAGAGTCATAACAAGAGCCTTGGATAAATAAATAAAGTGCAGTGTGCTTTCTTATACCTCACACGCTAGCCATTTTTTTTAAATTTCAATTCTAGTAATATTTTTATTTTTGTTTGTTATTTTTTTTAAAGGGAAAGCCTCAGGGTTTTTTTTTTCTTTATTTTTCTTTTCTTTTTTATTGGGACTTTTTTGCTTTTCCTATCTATGTTCTTGGACCACTTTGTTGTTGTTTCTTTTTATTATTATTATTATTATTGAGACTTTTCAACTGGATTAAGGTGTGAAGAATCTGGGAACTTTTTGTTTTTCTTTTTTTTTTTTTGCTCTTAATCAATATTATTATTTTTGGATTTGTTTTTCTTCTTTCTACTTTTTTTTTTCTTTTTTTATGGTGGACTATTTCGTAATTGGATTAGGGTCTAGAAGAACCTGAAGATCTTTCTTCTTCCTTTTTTGCTGTTTCTTCCTTGGTTTCGTGTTTTTGACTATCGGAGTTTTCCATTTTGGATTATAATTGGCTGCTTTACTAGTTGGATTAAAAGTTAAGAAGAATTTGAAGCATTGGAAGCATTGAAATGAGCAGGAAATCAATATCAACTGGCATTTCTGCTTCTACCTCTGCTTCCCCACCAGCTGGAGGACAACGCTTAATCCAGACAATGTTGAAGCAAGATAAGGAACAAGAAAGAGTAACTTTACAGACGATTATGCAAGGAATCCAAGATCTCAAGATAAAATCAGACATCATTGAACAAAGAACAGAAAATATTGAACAAAGAATAGAGAAGACTGATGAAAAAGTGGAAGACATCAAACAAATGATGGTTAAGTATGAGGAGAGATTTCAAAAAATTGAGGAAGAAGGAAAACAAAGAGAGAAGAAGATTGGAAATATTGATAGTAGATTAACAGCGGTTGAACAAGAAAAAGGTGGGATGCTGAGGTGGGAGATGGAAAGGTCAGAATTTTACCTTAGATTTCAAAATATAGAAGAGGAAAAAGGAGAAAACTTGGTAGCGCTAATGATAGAAATTTTGGCAGATGCTTTGGAAATTACAGAGGAAAAGATGATGGATGGAATAGATGAGGTATATCGAGTTTATACAAGATATGCGATGAGGAATAAATTACCCAAGGAAGTCCATATTAGATTTACCAAAAGATCCATTAAAACACAAATATTACAAGTGGTAAGAGAGAAAACATTGAAATACAAAGGTAAAGAGATTGTGGTTTTAAAACAAATACCCAGAAGAGTGAGAGAGATGAGAAGAGAATATCGATTTCTGACCAAAATGCTGCTGGAAAACGAAGTGAATCATAGATGGCTGATTCCAGAAGGATTAATGTTTACGTGGCAAGAGCAGAGACATAGAATTGATTCAATTGAAAAAGCAGAACTTTTCCATGCAGAATTTTTTGGAAGAAGAAGAGAGGAGGCAGAGAAAGAGGTCTCATTAATTGAGTTTCAAGAGGAACAACTGGAGACTGAAAAAGAGAAAGGAGCTGTAAGTGGACAGGTGGACAATAAAGAACAGCGTGAAGTGAGATCCACGAGAGTTGTTAGACCTAAATATAAAGCATAATCATGGAAGAAAGAAAACTGATTACAATGAATATAAATGGACTTAATTCAGCTGTTAAAAGAAGGAAAACTTTTCATAAATTAATGAAATTAAAATTTGATATAATTTGTTTACAAGAAGTTCATATTAAAAAACAACATGAACAATTGTTAGTACAGCCAAAATTGGGGAAAATATTTACTTCTTTGACTCAATGTAAGAAAAGAGGAGTGGTTCTATACATTAAAGAGGCTATCCCAGCAAAATTGATTTACACAGATGAAGATGGAAGAATATTAATAGTAGAAATAATGGACAATAATATAAAAATACTCTTGATTGCAATTTATGCTCCGAATGATAAACAAGAAGAGTTTTATAAAAAGCTACATATGAAAATAATTGGACTGGACTATGTTAATATAATTATGATGGGAGATTTTAATGGAATTGTGGATAATAAATTGGACTATATAGCAACAACAACAAAGCAAAATAGAAAGGCTCTTCCAAGGTCTTTTTTTAAAATGACAGATGAATTAACTTTAAAAGATATTTGGAGAGAAAGAAATGTTAAAGCTAAACAATATACTTTTTATTCAAATAGACATTTATCATGGTCCAGATTAGATATGATTTGGATCTCAACAGAATTAATATCCAATATTAAAGAAACAAATATTGAAACAAGTACTTGGGCAGATCATAGCCCAATGACAATTAAATGGAAGGGACAAAAAAAAAGATCGAGATGGACATTAAACAATACTATTTTAAAGGAGAAAGATTTTATACAATGGATGGAGAAGGAATTGGCTTTTTTCTTCAGAGAAAATAAAAAAGAAGATACTTCAACGCAAAATGTGTGGGATACAATGAAGGCATATGCCAGAGGTTTGATAATAGATTATACAAGAAAAAAGAATATTAGGAAAAGGCAAGCTTTTAAGGCCTTGGAAGATGAGTACAAAATTCTTGAAAAAGAATTACAGAAAATGCCACAGAAAAAGGATATTAAATTGAAGCTGGATGTAATTAAATATAAAATGGAATTAATGGAGAAAGAAGAACTGGCACAGAAAATCAGAAACTCTAAACAGAATTATTTTGAAGATGCAAATAAACCAGGTAGATGGCTAGCATATAAATTGAGAAAAGAGAAGGAATCAAGAAAAATATTGAAGTTAATAGATGATCAAGGCCAAGTTTGTTATGGGAATAAGGAGAAAAAAGAAATTATTCGAGATTTTTATGGGCAATTATATAAACAAGAGAATATCGATGAAGGAAAAGTCAAACAGTATTTACAGGAAGCTAATTTACCAAAGATACCTAAAGAGACTGAAGAAATGCTAGAAAGCAATATAACAATGATGGAATAAATTGAAGCATTTAAGAGACAAAATAATGGGAAAGTACCGGGTCCAGATGGGCTTCCAGCAGAATTCTATAAAACATTTCAAGAATCATTGAGCATCCAATTGTTAGAAGTTATGAATGAAGTTATGTTAAAAAAGAGGATACCTAAAACATGGTCAAAGGCTTACATTACACTTATACCGAAGGAAGAGACTGACCCACTGCAAATTAAGAATTATAGACCTATTTCTTTATTGAACGCAGACTATAAAATCTTTGCTTCAATTTTAGCAGAAAGACTTAAAAAATATCTAAATAATTTTATTCACCCAGATCAAAATGGATTTCTGCCAAAGAGACAAATTAGAGACAATATGAGAGTAATCTTGGACACTTTGGAATACTATGAGGCTCATCCTGAAAAGCAAATGGCTTTGATATTCCTAGATGCTCAAAAAGCATTTGATAATGTGAACTGGAGATTTATGTTATTATTATTGGAGCAGATGGGTTTTACTAAAAAATTTACTCAAGCAATAGAAGCCATATATAATAAACAGACAGCAAGGGTAATGATGGAGGGGGAACTTACAGATTTTATTAATATAAGGAAAGGTACAAGACAAGGATGCCCCCTATCTCCTTTGCTATTTGTGTTGACCTTGGAAGTGTTGAATAGAAATATTAGGGATGATAAAAGCATAAAAGGAATGAAAATTAAGAAGGAAGAATTTAAGCTACAAGCTTTTGCTGATGATTTAGCTTTTATTTTGGAAGACCCGCTAGAAACAGCTCCAAAGTTATTGGAAAAGATAGAGACTTATGGAGAGGTGGCTGGTTTGAAAATAAATAAAGATAAAACAAAGATTTTGACAAAGAATATGCTATTGAGACAGAGAGAAGAACTGGCAGATCTTTTGAAAATTCAAGTTACAAATAAGGTTAAGTATCTGGGGATATATTTGACAACAAGATGTAGCACATTAAAGGAGAATAATTATATTAAACTTAAACAACAAATAACTACAGATTTGAAGAAGTGGGAAAACTTGCAATTGTCATTAATAGGGAGAATTTCAACAATTAAGATGAATATTTTACCTAGAATTTTATTTTTGTTTCAAACAATACCAATTAGGCTTGGAAAAAACTATTTTGAAGATTTAAATAAAATCATGTTGAAGTTTATATGGCAAGGTAAAAAAGCAAGAATAAAGCTAAAGCTTTTGCAAGATGCTAGAATTAGAGGAGGTTTTGGCCTGCCTAATTGGGAATTGTATTATCAAGCTGCAAGTTTGATGTGGGTCAAAGAATGGATAACATTAAGGAAACATAGGTTGTTGACATTAGAAGGGCATGACTTGCTGTTGGGTTGGCATGCTTTTTTATGGTATAAGGGAACTAAAACACAGGGTTATTTTAGAAGACATTATGTACGGGAGTCTTTGTGGTTAAATTGGGAGAAGATAAAAAGACAATGTTATTTGAAAATTCCAGTTTGGTTATCAACCATTGAAGCATTTTCCTATCCTATAATCTACAAGAAGGAACAAACAGTTAGATATGAGGAACTTTTGGATGAAAAGGGTGAACTTAAATCGATTCAAAATTTAGAGGAACAAGGTATAAGGATGAATTGGTTTTCATATGCACAAATACATTCAAGGTATGATGAAGATTCTAAAACAGAGGGATTTTATGATAAGCAGACTGATTTAGATAAGATCTTGATGGGTACTGATGAGAAAGTGATTAAAAAATTATATGGTTATTTACTGGGAATGAAATTAGAGGAAGAAGAAAAGATTGGACTGCCATTTGTCAGAAATGGTGTAGGGTCCCCTGAATCGCGCGATGACTGAACTGGTTGTTAAACCTGGAGAATCCCACCCTTGCCCCTATGTCTTCTCTTTGATAGCCAAGACATGCCAAATTCTCCCAATCGTTCATCGTTCAATTTAACCTCAGTTAACCTTTGTCGCTGTGGTGGTAAGAATGCAGTATTGCAGGCTAATTCTGCTGACTGCCAGGAGTTTAATCCTGACCAGGCTCAAGGTGGACTCAGCCTCCCATCCTTCTGAGCTCTGACTCTGTAAACCGCTTAGAAGAGGTCTGTAAAAGTACTGTGAAGTGGTATATGAGTCTAAGTGCTTGTGCTCTCTCTGTTTTATCTCTCTGTCTCCCATTGTGTCTGCCTTGTCTGTCCATCATCTATCTCTACCATCTATCAGAATGCAGTACTTCAGGCTGACTCTGCTCACTGCCAGCAGTTCGATCCTGACTGGCTCAAGGTTGCCTCAACCTTTATTCACTCTGAAACCGGTTCAATGAAGACCCAGATTGTTGGGGGGGGGGCAACAGGCTGACTCTGTAATCTGCTTATAGAAGGCTGTAAAGCACTAAGGGCTATTGCTATGGTTCTGTAAGCAACATTACACTGGTTAGGGAGGAGACCCAGAATCCAAGAGACCATACAACAATCCATTTTATTATTTACATTTAAAATTATTCATTTGCTTTACAGCAATCTCCTGTATGACACCGGAGTGGATGGGTGGGTTCCTGAAAAAAGAGGATGATCACCAATCCAGCTGGGCAGTGAATTGATTCCTCTCTCGGTTAGAAGCAGGCCCCAGGAAGGCAGGCCCCATTCAAGCACTCGTATTTGGTTAAGCAGCTATGGGCGCATCGTGCTGAGACGTCATCAGGGCCCGCCATCAGGGCATTGCCTTCAGCGTAGCCATGCACGATCCCAGATTCTCCTGGAGATAGTACAAGAGGTGGAGTTCGTAGTGTTCTCTGGATTCAGGGACCCGGATACTGTGCCTCTCCTGAGGATAAATCTGGGGGAGGAAGAAAGCAAAAGAAATCCAGCTGTGACTGGGATGCAGAAGGCTGGGATTCAATCCTCAGGATCTCTGGGGAAGAGGGTATCAGGTCACGTCAAGGAAATCTAGACTGTTTCTTTCTACCTGGAACTAGGGAAAGCCGAGTTGTTGGAGGCCAATTTTTGAAAAGAAGGGAAAACAATGCCTGCTTTCCTCCAAAACTGTTGCAAAATCTAGTTACATGGCCGAGTGTTGTGGTTAGCCAGCAGCAGGTGTGGATGGCTGAGGAAAGTGAGAACTCAGATGAGAGGCCAGGACTATTAGGGAGTGGACTGCTGCCTTCAGAGATTGTGGGGGCTGGCAGCAGTAATGAGGAGGTTCCCGAGGAGCCTGTGCCAAGTGCACGAGCACACAGGGCTGCTTGCAGGAAAGAGCAGCTGCAGCAGCATGGGCGACTCGGGAGTAAGGCTGCAAGGTAATGGCCAAGAAGATAAAAGACAGCTGTGAATTGGACGTTCTTTGCAGGAAGCAAAGATGTTTTGCAAGTCGAGCCTTGTGGACATTGCAGTATCTTAGTTGGTATTTGAAGACTCTTGTGTTGTAAAATATTTCTGGGTAACCTTATCTGTTATTCTTAGCAGCCACGCACAGTTTTGGCAAGGCTCGTGCTTATCAAAGTTAATTAATTTGCAGCAGTCTTTTAACTGGGGATTCGTAAGAATCATGAAAAGGTTTCTGTTCCCTTTGATTCGTGTTTGTTTTATTGGAAGAGGGTTTGGATCAGAACACCAAGGGACTCTGCAAATGTCACTAAACATGGCTGTTTTGCCTAGCACTTGAAGTGTGATCATGTGACCCCCGAGAGATTGTTGTGGCCCACCAGCACCTAGCTGAGCTGGCAGCAGATTCAGACAGTGAGGAGGCTGGGGAGAAGCCTGGGCCAGTCCTGGAGTTTGGGGAAGGCGCTGACGCAGAGCCCCTGCGTCTGAGGCAGAGATGGGGCCAGGGCCATTTGACAGTTATCAGTTGCCCTCAGAGTTGGAGATCAGTGAGGCAGAAGAACAGCTGGAGCCTATTCCTAGTGTGCACAGGTGCAGAGATGCCAGATGAAGGGAACAGCTAAGGAACAAGGGTCGACTTGGGAGTTGACGGTGAATGGCGCCTCCCATAGGGAATAAAAAAGGCACGAAAGGGGAGGGGTGTTTGCAGGAGACAATTACTTCATTCTTGCCAAGCATTGCGCTTATGAAAGATATCGGCCTGGCCACTTTCCAAGCCTGATAAAAGCCTATAAGGACTATGAAAGGATTGCACAAAAGATCTGTAACCAACTGACACACTGTATGTACATAACTAGAAGATGGTTTTATGTTTTTATGTTTTGTCTGTATAAGTTTGTCTTAAAAAACAATTTTTTTAATAAAAAAAAAAGTCTGTAATTGGGAACTATCTTGAAAGACTGTTGGCCAACAAACATTGCTGGAGAGGAATTCATTGTAAATTAAATAAAAGGGGTTTATTGGGACGAAGACTCAGCTTTGTGCCATTGGGGTAACGCTAGGTCAGAACAGGGACGTAAAAAGAATGGTCACGTGACCATGAGGAAATAACCCTCAGAGCTGGGTGGTAACTCCCTTATTCCAGGTACACTGCAGCTTCAAAAAGTTGCTAAGAAACAGTGGTAAGGACTAACTGCACAACAACTTTATTCATCCTAAATTCCTTTTGTAATTTCTCAGTTCTACAAGATTCTGAGAGTCTGAAAGAGCTGCAGGAGGAAAAGGGTTGACCTAGCTGGATTCATTTTATCAGGGGTAGAAGAACAACATCTCTCTTGAGAGTTAGCCAGGAGCTCTCCATGGTCCTGATCCTGCCTCAGCCTTGCTCCCTCTAAGACACCCAGCCCAAACCAGACCCAACTGCATTTTAGCCCTTGCATTTTAGAGCTGCACCAATTTCTCTGCTACCTGGAGGTCGTAGGGTTTTCCAGCCCTGACCAGGAAGCTCAGCAAAATACTAGTATGTGCAAAATGAACATTTTCATCCAGGAATCCATGTAGTAGCAATAATTGGTTGGGCCTGAAGAAACCAACAAAAAAAAGAGGGAAAATGTAATTAGAAAGACAATCCTTCATAGAAATTAACTATTAGATTTTCCTGCAGAATTTTTCATCCGCTCTAGGAATGCAGCATTTTATAAAACCATCGAATGACCCAAAAAACAAACAAAAGCTACTCAAAGTGAGCAACTGGGATGAAAATAAAAAAGCTAAATCCAGCAACAATAGTAGAACTGGTTCTTTTCCAATAATTTCATTGCTCAAGCACATATATTTGGGCCTCAGCTTCTAAGGCATACTCAGATTAATCATTTGTCAAAGCCATCACTGAAAATATATATCTATATCTCATTTCAGGTAGTCCTCAATTTACAGCCACAACTGAGCCCAAACTGTATGTTGTTAAGTGAAACATTTGTTAAGTCAGCTTTGTCTCATTTTACGACCTTTCTTGCCACAGGTGTTAAGTGAATCATTATAGTTGTTAAGTTAGGAACATAGTTGTTAAGTTTCCCATTGACTTTGCTTTCAGAAGGTTGCAAAAGTGGATCAGATGACCCTGGGACACTGCAACTGTTACCGTCATAAAGATGAACCAGTGGCCAAGTATCTGAATTTTGACCATGTGACCATAGGAATCAGTGGTGGGATACAAAATTTTTTTACTCCCGGTTCTGTGGACGTGGCTTGGTGGGCATGGCAGAGGAAAGATACTGCAAAATCCCCCTCCCCTCCCCACCCCACTAACCTGCTTTCCAGCTCTGTTCTCCTGGGCAGGGCAACCAAAGGAGACCCAGCCAATAAGCTGGGACTCAGGAGGCAGAGAAGAGATGGGGTTGGCGGGGCCAGTCAGAGGTGGGATTTGCCGGTTCTCCAAATGACTCAAAATTTCTCCAGAGCTGGTAAGAAACGGCTGAATTCACCACCTCTGATGGGGATGCTGCAATGGTCATAAGTGTGAAAAATGGTGCTGTTGTAACTTTGAATGATCACTGTGAACCGTTGTAAGTTGAAGACTACCTTTATTAGAGATATATAATTGTTGTGATTCGGAGGTCTGAGCCTACCTTGTTAGAAGATACAGACTTAAGCAATGAGGAAGGGAGGGATTTGGCCTCGAGGTTTGAGCCTGCTTTGCCGGAGGATTCGGAATCATCTTCCTCCCCCAGGACCTTCCTCCCTGGTTGTGCCTCAGGTGTCGGCAGATAATCAGGAGAGTGTAGTGGAACCTCTGGCTGGGGATCAAACTGAGGAATGTTGGTTTGATGCAAGGCAAAGACGTAGACATAGACGTGAAATGCAACATAAAAGGAAATGTCAAATCAGGGACTGAGATGAGAGACTGACACGCCCCTCAGGAAATAAAAGGGGGTGTGTTAGCTCTGAATCTTTGTTCGGGACAACTTGTTTATTTGGGATAGAAGCTTTGACAAATTCCCTGTGCGGCATTTGCCTTTGATTTATGGTCTTGTCTTGTTATCGGACTTGGCAGGCAGCTTTTGGAAGACTGCCAAGGACTTCTCCAGCCAAAGGAATTTAACTCTGTTGTTCCTGGTCCTGTCTGTTTATTTATATTCCTTTGGAAACTTGGACTCTCATCTCGTGGTCACAGGTGAGACAGAACATATACTGTATGTTTCCTTTTTTTTATTTAAAAAGAAAAACATTTTTATATTCTTTATTTAAGTGTCACGTCTACTTACTGTGAAGGGAATTTCTCTGCCTGCATAGCTACAGAGCCCAAATAATCGGCCCGTTCGTTGTTGTCTGGGTGTCCCATGTAACGCTCAGTGTAACCTGTGTCGTAGAAAAGCCACAATGTGACTGGACCTGCAACTGCAACCTACACACACACACAAAAAGGCAAATTGGCTGTAAGCCCTGGGCAGAATTATCTCGACTGGATCAAAGCCAGGGGTGGTTATTCTACCTGTTCAGACTGGTTCTGTAGAACTGGTTGTTACGATTCTGCCCAGTTCGAAGAACTGGCAAACTGTGCCTCTGGCTGGCCCTGCCCCTCTCCACCCACCCAGTCACATGGCCACGCCCACCTAGCCACGCCCACCTAGCCACACCCACCTAGCCATGCCCACAGAACTGGTAGTAAAAATATTTGCATCCCACCTCTGATCAAAGCCTAACCGTATCTATTGCTTCTTGTCCTGCATTCTGGTGTTTTGGAAAACAACCCATTTTTCTTCTTTGTGGCAGCCCCTCAAATACTGGAATATTGCTCTTGTGTCACCCCTGATTCTTCTGTACATCCACATCACACATGCCCACAGGAAGTGAAGGGGCCGTGGCAGGGGAACCAACCTTGAAGATCTCTGGCTTCTGAAGCAAGGCCATCAGTGAAAGAAATCCACCATAGGACCAACCATGAATGCCAACCTGGTCTAAATCAATGAACTCATATTGGGAAGCCAAATACTGTAAGCCCTCCACTTGGTCACTGATTTCAATTTGTCCCTGTTGGGAGGGAGAGAAAAAAAACAGGCATGGAGGAAAATATCACCAAGTGTATAAATTACAGAATAATAGCGTTAGAAGGGACCTTGGAGTTCTTCTAATCCAAACCCTTGCTCAAGCAGGTCACCTATCCTGGACAAATACCTGTCTTATCTCTTCTTAAAAGACTCCAGTGGTGAGCATCCACAACATTTAAATATAGAATAGAATAATGGAGTTGGAAGGGACCTTGTAGGTCATCTAGTCCAAACCCCTGCCCAAGCAGGAGACCCTACACCATCCCCAACAAATGGAAGTCCAATCTCCCCTTGAAAGTCTCCAATGATGAAGCTCTCACAACTTCCGAAGGCAACTTCTGTTCCATGGATTGATTGTTCTCAGTGTCAGAAAATGTCTCCTAATTTCCAGGTTGGATCTCTCCTTGTTCAGTTTCCATCCATTATTCCTTGTCTGGCCTTCGGGTGCTTTGGAAAATAGCTTGACCCCTTCCTCCTCCTCTCTGTGGCAGCCCCTCAAGTATTGGAAGACTGCTATTTCTGAAGGCAAAGCTGTTCCACTGTTTAATTATTCCCACTATCAAGAAATTTCTCCTTGGTTCTATGTTAGATCTCTCCCTCATAAGTTTCAATCCATAACTTTTTGTCCTGCTTTTAGGATTACGCCAGTGTCCTTACTCAAGTACCGAAAGGACATTGAACTCCAGCTGCTCTCTTCACAGCTTTTTTTTTTACAGACCCCTCACATCCTGGACATAAACTGTTTCAACTCCTACCCTCAAAACGACACTATAGAGCACTGCATACCGGAACAACTAGACACAAGGACAGTTTTTTCCCCGAAAGCCTTCACTCTGCTAAAAAAATAATTCCCTCTACACCAGGGGTGGGCAAACTTTTTGGCTCGGGGGCTGCATTGACTTTTAAAATTTGACAGACGGGCCGGGTCAACACAAGATTTTGTGGGAATCGCCCCCCCCTTTCCCCTCCTTCTCCTCCTTCCCCTCCCCTCGGAGGCCCCCTGAGTCAGGACTTGCTACCGCCGGCGTGGCTCCGCGTGGCTCCAGTCCCGCGTTGCCTCGGGAAGGGAAAGGCAAAAAGGAAGAGCCGCGGCGGTGCTTTGCAACGGCAGCAGTGGCACCGGAGGCTCAGGCTCAGCGGCTCCTGGTTTTGCCTTTTCCTTCCCAAGGCAACGCGGGACTGGAGCCGTGCGGAGCTCCACCGGCGGTAGCAACTCCTGATAGCCCCAGCCGGACACCTGAGCAGAGCCCAGGCGGAACTGCCTGTTGCTGCTGCCGGAGCACTGCCGGGTCGCCTCCTCCAAGCAGCTCGCCCGCCCGCCGGGTTTCCCCTCCGCTGCGTGGCTCAGGGCCAGGCGCGAGCGCCCGCGAGTTAAAAGGAAGCCGAAAGTTGCTGGGAAGTTGCTCGGGTTTCCGGGGCTTCCAGGCTTAAACTTTGCACAGGCAAAGTTTGCAGGCGGGTTTCCCCTCAGCTGCGTGGCTCGGGGCCAGGCGTGAGCGCCCCTGAGGAAAAAGGAAGCCGCAAATTGCTGGGAAGTTGCTCGGGTGCTGGGAGCAGGCTTTTAAAGTGCCGCCAGAGCAGGACCGCTGAGCCGGGAAATGGGGCACCAAGGCAGGGCAAGGTTCCACCAGCAGCGGCCTAGCTTTAGGTGGCTCCAAGCAGTCCGCTCCCAGCAGCCTGCCTGCCCGCCGGCGGAACCCTACCCGCTCGGCCGGAAGACGCTCCCACCTGCAAACTTTGCCTTTGCAAAGTTTAAGCTTGGAAGCCCCGGAAAAAAAAGGGGGATCGGCGGGGACTCACCTTCGGAGAGGTCACACTCGAAGGTGATTTTGAACTCCCAGCCGAGGCCTTTGCAAAGTTCTTCTTTTCTTTCCTATTCCGAGAGCACTCCGCACTGTTTTGCAGCTTTGAGGGCCACGCGGCACAGGGCAATACGCCACGCCCAGTGATTTTTTTTCAGGGGCGGGCCAGATTGGACAGACCAATGGGCCGGATGTGGCCCGCGGGCTGTAGTTTGCCCATCCCTGCTCTACACTGTCCAACTATTTACTAAGACTGTATTACTATTACTATTAATACTACCATCCTTCCTTTCACCCATCCCCTCCCACTTGTGACTGTATGACTGTAAGCTTGTCGCTTGTATCCTTACTATTTATATTGACTGTTTCCTGGTATGATTTGCTTGCTTATTGTACCCTATGACTATTATTAAGTGTGGTATCTGATGATTCTTGACTCTTGATGAATGTATCTTTTCTTTTATGTACACTGAGAGTATTTGCACTAAGACAAATTTCTTGTGTGTCCAACCACACTTGGCCAATAAAAGAATTCTATTCTGTTCTGGTTCTGGTTCTGGTTCTGGTTCTGGTTCTGGTTCTGGTTCTGGTTCTGGTTCTGGTTCTGGTTCTTGTTCTTGTTCTTGTTCTTGTTCCTGTTCTTATTCCTATTCTATTCATATTCCCAGTAAAAAAAAATTTGGAAAAACTTCGCTCTAGCTTGTATGTTTATTCTATGTTAATGTTTATCATCACTTTTGAGCCTCTGCTCTCCCCCAGCTAAAAATGAGAACAGAGAAACAGGTTAGGACTTCACCTCCCAGAATTCCCCAGCCAGCATCTCAATGTTGTTCAGAGGGCACCCAAAATTACAAAAAAAATTATATAAGGGCCATTGGTCTCTTTCAGCATTTGTTATCTCCATTCATGAGACAATTACCAATTTGGCATACAAAACCTTCGCCAGACCAATTCTCGAATACATCTCATCTGCCTGGAATCCACACTGTATAATGGGCATTAATACCATTGAACAAGTCCAGAGGTATTTCTCGAGAAAAGTCCTCCACTCCTCTGCTGGCAACAGCGTTTGAACCAAGACAAATTCCTTGTGTGTTCACATTTGGCCAATAAAGAATTCTATTCTATTCTAATAGAATACCTTAGGCTAACAGGCTCGAAATTTTGGACCCTCGACAAATTACACCACCTAGAATTACACCACCTATGGTCCGACCTAAGCTTAGTACACAAAATTGTCTGCTACAACCTGTTCTACCTGTCAACAATGACTTCAGCTTCAACTGCAATAACACACGGGAAAACAACCGATACAAACTCGATTGCAGAAAATACGACTTCAGCAATAGAGTGGTCAATGCCTGGAATACTCTACCTGACTCTGTTGTTACATCCTCTAACACCCCCCCCCACTCCTTTACCCTCAAAATATCCACTATAGATTGTACTCATTTATTATGTATATACTTATACCTGTTTATACATATGTTTATATGTTATCTTCATACATGTGATGACCTGGGGTGTGGCACAAAGGCAACACAGTCAAATAAGCGAGAAGTGTCCCTTTAGTACCTCCAACTTTACCGCCAATGTCCAGATTACCTTCGGCTGGAGAAAAATCTCTCTAGAACAGTCTTTAAGTGGAGGAAATTCAGTCCGAGAATAAAGTACATACAAACTGTAAATAAAAATCCATGCAAACCACGCTGCAGTGATTAACTTGACAGGGCTGGAGAAGGAATCGCAGATTTCAATGGCCAGCAAAACACACACAGTTGGGAAGACACCAGGAATCCAGATAAGCCTTGATGATACCAGATAATTCACGATTTGCTTCCCACGAGTTGCTGTGCACAAACTCCCTTTTTAGGGAGTTCCCAGCTTTGCCTAATGAAGGGAATCAGGGCCCTTTCCTCCCCCGTAAACCATGCAGCTCACGTTGCTCCCTTCTCCATTCCTCCCTGCGTGCCCTCGGATGAGGGCGTGCCCTCGGCCTGGGTCTTCCTCTGAATTCTCTCTCCCTTGCTCTACCTCTGCCCAGCCGGCCTGTGCCCTTCCCCCGTTTCTTCCACAGCCAACGGAGCCACACTCCCCGTTCCCTGTCAGCTGCTCAGCCTCCCCCTCCAAATCAGATTCGGACAGGGGCATGACAATACAATACATATATGTTTTCTCATACATGCTTGGCAAAGAAATAAAATAAATAAATTTACCATCTTATATTTGAAGGCGCCTTCAAAGGCCAGGCCCCGATGGCAGGAACCTCGGTTGTCCAACACCACGACCACGTAGCCCAGTGAAGCCAGCGTGTTCAGTCGGAAATATTTGACCCCTTTAAAGCGGTTGTTGACAAGCTGCACCTGGAAGGAGGCATCAAAGCATCATCATCCTTGTTGTTGATGTTGTTCTTATTCATCAAAGAACAATAAAAGACACAAATAATCACTTCATCTTGGACTGGTATTCTTTGGGAATTCAGATTCCAGCCAAAGGACAAGAAGTAATGGGTGGAAACTGATCAAGGAGAGAAGGAAATTAGAACTAAAGAGAAATTTCCTGACTGTTAGAACAATTAACCTGTGGAACAGCTTGCCTCCAGAAGTCATGAATGCTCCAACACTGGAAGTTTTTGAGAAGAGATTGGATAACCATTTCTCTGAAGTGCTGTAGGTTTTGCTGCCAAATCAGGGGGTAGGACTAAAACACCTCCAAGGTCCCTTCCAACTCTGTTTATTCTATTCTATTCTATTCTATTCTATTCTATTCTATTCTATTCTATTCTATTCTATTCTCCTTCCTTCTTTTTTTATTCCATTCCATGTTCTATTCTATTCTATTCTATTCCGTTCCATTCCACTATTCTATTCCTATTCCTATTCTTTCACTTATGTGAAAAATAAACCAAACACAGCTCTACCTGCTTGACTTAACATCAAGAATAGATTTTGTTATCTTTCATCTGGGTCCAAAGTCGCATCTGTAAATTTAGTTCCAGAGAACATATAAGATGATGGCCTCCATCTTCTTATCATGATTTTGATTGTTATTACAGGTAGTCCTGTAAGAGGTACAACTTTTCGCTTAGTGACCATTCGAAGTTACCGTGGCATTCAAAAATATTTTTCACACTTGGGGCTTCCGGTTTCGCGTGGCTTCGGGGCAGCAGGAATTCGCGACAGCTCGCGATTCCTGCTGTGCTAGCCGTCGAGGTACCCCCGATCCAGATGGGTCAGGGGGATATGGCTGCCCTGTAGGGACAGCTGAAGAGAGAGGGGAGTCGGACAGGGAGGTGGGGGTGTCGCAGACCCCCCCCTTCTCCGGAAAAACCCCTTTTTCCCAAGGCGGTGGAGCGGCGGTCAGCAATGGCCGCCACGAAGAAGCCAGCAACCGGGTAAGATTGCGCTGGAGGAAATGTGAAGAGTGAAAGTTTTGTCTGAGCCGGGTCAAGTAACAACCTTTAAATTGCCTGGAACTGAGCTGTTTGAATTGCTGGAGGATACATTGTATCCCTAAGAAGAGCGAAAGCGGCGGAGAAGCTGTTAAAGGGAACTTTTGTTTTTTCTTCACTCTCCCTCCCCATGGAAACAGCAGAAATGTTTGGATTTATTGGACATTGAAAGTGAATTGTTTTGAGAGTTGAAGCTAAGGGACAAAAGGATTCTTGGACATTAAAAAATTTAAGAGATTGGAAAACCCTTGTTGGAGGTATGGATTTCTGATTATTTAAAATTGACATTGCAAGTGGGAAGGGAGAGGAAAAAAAATTGGAGCAGAAGCTGAAAAAGGAGGAGATTGCCTAGAATCCCAAAGAAAGATATATGGTAATTGGACCTCTTTGTTTAAACATTAACCCCAGAAAGAGAAAGAGAAGAAGGAAGAAAAGTATTAACTTTTGGAACTTTTTTAAAATTGTTTTTGATTAAAAATACTTGTGGTTGTTTTGGGAAAAGTTTCTCTTTTCATAATGGCATCGTTTGTGGATGAACTAAAGACTGAATATCAAAAATATAAAAAGGAAGATATTTTGGGTGCTTTGTTTCAATTCTTAGAAATAGCGTTATGTACTTATGAAAAGTTGATTACGCAGCAGAAGGACTGGGACAAGGAAGAAGAGGAAGAAGAAGCCATCTTTGATGAACAATGGGTCCCTTCCGGAGAGGAGGAGAAAAAGGATAAGAAAAAGGGGATTTTAAGAATTATAAAAACAACCAAAAAAGAAAAAATGAGCGAAAAGGTGGAGGCATGGTTAGAAAGCAAAGGAAAAGGAGTAAGAAAAGGGAGGAGGAAAAACAAAGGGGTAAAAAGGGCAAGGAGAAGAATAAGCAAGAGAGAAAGGGGGGGAGGAGAAGCCTTAATGGGGGGAAGCAAGATCTAAAGAAAAAAAGTTTATTTAGAGACAATGGGTGAATTTAATTTAGGATAAAAGAGGGATTCTGGAGGGTACATAAGTTTGTGTTTTTATATGTGTATTTAGAGTATAAAATTCATTATGTAATTTTAGAATCTTTTAAACAGAATCCCAAGAAAAATTGTTATACGAAGTACTTTTAAGTTAGGGTAATGAGTTATAGACGTTACTCCAATTGGTGTATAGGAGAAGTATAGTAAAAGAAAAAAGATGAATGGATAGTTGGAAATAGAACAGACAAAGAATGTTATTGAAAATGGTAATAAGATATGGAAGGATATATAAAGGCTTTGTTATGGTTTTTTTTTTTTTGGATTTTGTATATTGATAAAAGACAATAAAATTTTAATTAATAAGAAATAATTTGGATGAAAAGGAGAAGTAGGGATAAGATATGAAGTTAAATAGATAAAGTATTGATACTATTAATTTGGAATTGTTATGCTCTATTGGTTTTTTATTATTATTTTTTCCTAGAAAAGAATTTATAAGCTGTTATGCCTTGCATTGTTTTTATAAAATTGATAAAAATGGTTTTTATATATATATATAAAAAAGAAAATGATAATAAGATATGGAAGGATATATGGGATGAATATGATGTTTGAATTTGTGTCTGTGTGAAGAGTTTCAACCCGGGATCAGACAACCTTCAGAAAAGATCTTTTAGTTTTATTTATGTTTTGTGTTTTGTATGTTTGTGTATTGTGTCTTCTGTAAAATTAATAAAATTTGTTTAAAAAAAAAAAGAATCAATAAAACCTTGGAGGAATGTTAGATGAGAATAATTGTAAACAAGTCAGAAAGAAATGAATATGATGACTATAAAATGGATAAATATAGAAAAGAAATGAAATTGAATAAGAGTAAAGAGAAATAATGAGAAATTTGCTGAAAGATATTTATGTGTCCATATGGAAATGGGATAAATTAGAATTATGTTGTATAAAAATAATGTTTTATCCGACTTGTAAAAATTTATAATTTTAAGAGGTTTTATGTACTTAATGGTTAATGATGTGTTGTTTGTCTTTAAAATTAATAAAATTTGTTTCAAAAAAAAAACAAAAATATTTTTCACACTTAACAACCATGGCAGAATCCCCATAGTCACATGATTAAAATTTGGAGCCTTGGCAACTGGTATATACTTATGACAGTTTCAGCGACCTTGACAAGCAAAGTCAATAGGGAAGCTTGTCCTTAACAACGGTGTTATTAACTTAACAACTGCAGTGGCTCACTTAACAACGGTGGCAAGGAAGGTCATAAAACAGAGCAAAACTCAGTGAACAATTGTTCTGCTTAGCAATGGAAATTTTGGCCTCCATTATGGTCGTAAGTGAAGGACTGCCTGTACTCTAGTGGTTTCCATTTACCCTTTTAATACAGTTCTCAGTTCTAAAACACCAAATCGTTTATGGGGCATAAGCTATTTTTGCAAATACAGGCCATTCCTGCAAGTCCCAAACTGAGCCCCTTCTGGGCACCAGCAATCGGATCTACTCAATGCAGACTTTCGTTGATTCTCCCCCTCCCCAAATAATGTGGCTGAAATACAAAGATGGAGACTCACCTGTGGCTCCCCATAGATGAAAAACACCACGGGGCTTGTACATCATCCCATAGAGCACAAAGCCCAAGGAACTCTCAAAAGAGAAGATCTCTGGTGTGACATAATCAGGGAGAGATCCTGCAGGAAGCAGAGAAGGCATTGTCAAGGAGAGAAGCCAAAGAAAGAAAGAAAGAAAGAAAGAAAGAAAGAAAGAAAGAAAGAAAGAAAGAAAGAAAGAAAGAAAGAAAGAAAGAAAGAAAGAAAGAAGGGAGGGAGGGAGGGAGGGAGGGAGGGAGGGAGGGAGGGAGGGAGGGAGGGAGGGAGGGAGGGAGGGAGGGAGGGAAGCTGGCCTTATGTTGGATTTTGAGCAACTTTCTTATTGGTCTAATATCCCAAACCTATCTGCCGGAAGTCAGGTTTAAATTGGAAGTAACTGGTTGCAAAAGGCTGAAATATGACAAACGGGACACACAAATCCCTTCCTTCCCTTCCCTTATTTCTTCCCCTTTTTTCTTTCCTTTCCTTTTCCTTTCCTTTCCTTTTTCTTTTCCCTTCTTTCTTCCTTTCCTTCCCTCTCTTTCCTTTCCTTTCCCTTCTCTTTTCCTTTTTCCCCTTCTTCCTTTCCTTTCCCCTTTTCCTTTCTTCCATTCCTTTCCATTCCCTCTTTTTCCCCTTTTCCCTTCTTCCTTCCTTTCCCTTCTTCCCTTTTATTTTCCCCTTTCCCTTTTCCCGTTCTTCCTTTCCTTTCCTTTCCTTTCCTTTCCTTTCCTTTCCTTTCCTTTCCTTTCCTTTCCTTTCCTTTCCTTTCCTTTCCTTTCCTTTCCTTTCCTTTCCTCTCTTCTCCTCTCCATTCCATTCCATTCCATTTTTTTTTTAAACGCCCAATTTCCCATAAAAGAAGCCAGAAGTTTCTGACTTCTGGTACAAAACAATCCTTCCTTCCTTCCTTCCTTCCTTCCTTCCTTCCTTCCTTCCTTCCTTCCTTCCTTCCTTCCTTCCTTCCTTCCTTTCTCCCTCCCTCCCTCCCTCCCTCCCTCCCTCCCTCCCTCCCTCCCTCCCTCCCTCCTTCTGGGTTCCCTACATAAAACCAAAATGCCCCTGAGCATCGCAAGCCTCACAGCACCCTAGATTGGAAACATGTCCGGCCTCTGAGAGAAAATCGTCTACCTGAAGAATGCAAAATGGTGGCCCAGAATTCCTTGGGCCTTTGAGCAATCCCTTCTTCCAGACCAGTCAGCTTGTAGAGGGAGACTTGGTGGGGGCATTTCTGGTTACTGAATTTACATATAACCATGTCGCAGTCCTGCAAAAAGAAAGATAAATCATATAGACCCACAAACCAATGTTGGCTTGCATTCCAGTTCCTTCTTCACTTTTCCTCAAGAACAAGGTCAACTCAACTACAGCTGAACTGCCATTTCTTCATGACAAGAGCAAACCTTCCAACAAGCATTGGAGATTTGCTCCATCATGAAGATCGTTGTTTCTCAACCATGGCAACTTGAAGATGTGTGGACTTCAACTCCCAGAATTCCTCAGCCTCCCATTGAGTCCCAGCTGATCGGCTGGGTCTTCTTTGGTTGCCCTGCACAGGAGAATAGAGCTGGAAAGCAGGTTAGTGGAGTGGGGAGGGAATGCGGATTTTGCAGTATAGCCTTCCCCTGCCACGCCCACCAAGTCACGCTCACAGAACCGGTCGTAAAAAAAATTGAATCCCACCACTGCCTAGATTAGAATAGGTACCTGACTAACATAGCAAGCATGGGAGAAGCCACTTTCGGTGAGCCGCTGAATTTCTCCAGGGTTCTCGTAGCTAACAAGGTACAAGTGGTGTTCCAAGGGAGAATCCTTTGTACCTTCAAAATATACCAGTTTGTTAACTTCATCCACCCGGATCTGATTAAAAAACAAAAGCACAAAACAGAAATGACCCAAAGCAGCCAGGTCATTTGTAGCTCGACTGCCTGACAAGGAAGTGGATGCAGAATTACCAAGTACTGGAATATCCTCCACATGATTCTGCAAAGCCATTTTTGTATGAAATGGCACAGGGCCTTCTGCCTGAGAAGAGGGTTGGACTAGATCAGTGGCAGCTAACGTTTGTGTTGTCGCATGCGCGTGTATGCACACAAGTGCCTGCACCCAGGGGTGGGATTCTACCAGTTCGCACCTAGTCTCTAGAACCGGTTGTTAACATTCTCAGCAGTTCGGAGAAATGACTGGGCTAATCCTGTAAGGAAGGCAGGAAGGAAACATTCTGGTGTTGCTCACAGAAACTGCCTCTCCATTAACCCTTATTACATTCTTGGCAGGACTAGACTTCCTGTCTCTGGAACTTCTCTAGAGTTTTGTTCCCCTCCTTTGCTGGTACTTTGCTTGTGTGGAGTCACCATTTAAAGTTACAATGGCACTGAAAAAAGTGACTTATGACCATTTTTCACACTTACGACTGTTGAAGCATCCCCACAGTCATGAGAGGCCAGGTGAGGAGATGTGTGCCTCGATGTGAGTGATGTTGAGTTGGCCACACCCAGACAGTCACATGACCACCAAGCCACGCCCACCAAGTAAGCCACGCCCACAGAACTGGTTGTTAAAATTTTTGAATCCCACCCCTGCCTGCACCCATAATGCAAAGTATGCATGACCCCTGCACATGTGCACGTGTCTCCCGCATGTGTCCCCCCCATGCACGGCAGATACCTGAAAATCAGTTGGCTGGCGGGAGGAACATGTGCAGTGGAACTGAGCTGGGGCAACAGCTCGCATGCTCACAGAGATGGCTCTGTGTGCCACTTCTGGCATGTGTGCCATAGGTTCGCCATCACGGCCCTGTACCTTTCCAGACAAGTGGCTGTCCAATCTCATCTTAGAAATCTAATTAATGTTGTGCACTGGAAAACTGTTCCTTGTATGTTTGAGCCTCCAGTCCCCTCATCATCCTGGTTGCTCTTCTCTGCACTCTTTCTAGAGTCTCAACCTCTTTTTTATAGTGTGGTTGTCATGCCCCTGTTGGAGTCTGACTCCGAGGGAGAGATGAAACAATTGCATCTTCAAAATAATTCTGTTTAGAGTTTCTGATTTTCTGTGCCAGTTCTTCTTTCTCCATTAATTCCATTTTATGTTTAATTACATCCAGCTTCAATTTAATATCCTTTTTCTGTGGCATTTTCTGTAATTCTTTTTCAAGAATTTTGTACTCATCTTCCAAGGCCTTAAAAGCTTGCCTTTTCCTAATATTCTTTTTTCTTGTATAATCTATTATCAAACCTCTGGCATATGCCTTCATTGTATCCCACACATTTTGCGTTGAAGTATCTTCTTTTTTATTTTCTCTGAAGAAAAAAGCCAATTCCTTCTCCATCCATTGTATAAAATCTTTCTCCTTTAAAATAGTATTGTTTAATGTCCATCTCGATCTTTTTTTTTGTCCCTTCCATTTAATTGTCATTGGGCTATGATCTGCCCAAGTACTTGTTTCAATATTTGTTTCTTTAATATTGGATATTAATTCTGTTGAGATCCAAATCATATCTAATCTGGACCATGATAAATGTCTATTTGAGTAAAAAGTATATTGTTTAGCTTTAACATTTCTTTCTCTCCAAATATCTTTTAAAGTTAATTCATCTGTCATTTATAAAAAGACCTTGGGAGAGCCTTTCTATTTTGCTTTGTTGTTGTGGCTATATAGTCCAATTTATTGTCCACAATTCCATTAAAATCTCCCATCATAATTATATTAACATAGTCCAGTCCAATTATTTTCATATGTAGCTTTTTATAAAACTCTTCTTGTTTATCATTCGGAGCATAAATTGCAATCAAGAGTATTTTTATATTATTGTCCATTATTTCTACTATTAATATTCTTCCATCTTCATCTGTGTAAATCAATTTTGCTGGGATAGCCTCTTTAATGTATAGAACCACTCCTCTTTTCTTACATTGAGTCAAAGAAGTAAATATTTTCCCCAATTTTGGCTGTACTAACAATTGTTCATGTTGTTTTTTAATATGAACTTCTTGTAGACAAATTATATCAAATTTTAATTTCATTAATTTATGAAAAGTTTTCCTTCTTTTAACAGCTGAATTAAGTCCATTTATATTCATTGTAATCAGTTTTCTTTCTTCCATGATTATGCTTTATATTTAGGTCTAACAGCTCTCGTGGATCTCACTTCACACTGTTCTTTATTGTCCACCTGTCCACTTACAGCTCCTTTCTCTTTTTCAGTCTCCAGTTGTTCCTCTTGAAACTCAATTAATGAGACCTCTTTCTCTGCCTCCTCTCTTCTTCTTCCAAAAAATTCTGCATGGAAAAGTTCTGCTTTTTCAATTGAATCAATTCTATGTCTCTGCTCTTGCCACGTAAACATTAATCCTTCTGGAATCAGCCATCTATAATTCACTTCGTTTTCCAGTAGCATTTTGGTCAGAAATCGATATTCTCTTCTCATCTCTCTCACTCTTCTGGGTATTTGTTTTAAAACCACAATCTCTTTACCTTTGTATTTCAATGTTTTCTCTCTTATCACTTGTAATATTTGTGTTTTAATGGATCTTTTGGTAAATCTAATATGGACTTCCTTGGGTAATTTATTCCTCATCGCATATCTTGTATAAACTCGATATACCTCATCTATTCCATCCATCATCTTTTCCTCTGTAATTTCCAAAGCATCTGCCAAAATTTCTATCATTAGCGCTACCAAGTTTTCTCCTTTTTCCTCTTCTATATTTTGAAATCTAAGGTAAAATTCTGACCTTTCCATCTCCCACCTCAGCATCCCACCTTTTTCTTGTTCAACCGCTGTTAATCTACTATCAATATTTCCAATCTTCTTCTCTCTTTGTTTTCCTTCTTCCTCAATTTTTTGAAATCTCTCCTCATACTTAACCATCATTTGTTTGATGTTTTCCACTTTTTCATCAGTCTTCTCTATTCTTTGTTCAATATTTTCTGTTCTTTGTTCAATGATGTCTGATTTTATCTTGAGATCTTGGATTCCTTGCATAATCATCTGTAAAGTTACTCCTTCTTGTTCCTTATCTTGCTTCAACATTGTCTGGATTAAACGTTGTCCTCCAGCTGGTGGGGAAGCAGAGGTAGAAGCAGAAATGCCAGTTGATATTGGTTTCCTGCTCATTTCAATGCTTCTAATGCTTCAAATTCTTCTTAACTTTTAATCCAACTAGTAAAGCAGCCAATTATAATCCAAAATGGAAAACTCCAAAAACACGAAACCAAGGAAGAAACAGCAAAAAAGAAAGAAGAAAGATCTTCAGGTTCTTCTAGACCCTAATCCAATTACGAAATAGTCCACCATAAAAAAGAAAAAAAATAGAAAGGAGAAAAACAAATCCAAAAATAATAATATTGATTAAGAGCAAAAAAAAAAAAAAAAAAGTTCCCAGATTCTTCACACCTTAATCCAGTTGAAAAGTCTCAATAATAATAATAATAATAAAAAAGAAACAACAGCAAAGTGGTCCAAGAACATAGATAGGAAAAGCAAAAAAGTCCCAATAAAAAAGAAAAGAAAAATAAAGAAAAAAAAACCCTGAGGCTTTCCCTTTAAAAAAATAACAAACAAAAATAAAAATATTACTAGAATTGAAATTTAAAAAAAAAAAGGCTAGCGTGTGGGGTATAAGAAAGCACACTGCACTTTATTTATTTATCCAAGGCTCTTGTTTTGACTCTCTTCTCCAGCAGCTTCAAAGCCAAACCTCAAGTGTTCTTGATAACAGTCCAGGAAAGCACCTGCAATAATATTTTGCTGTGCTCTCCCTCTATCTTATCACGTTAAAATGTCCTTGAGAAGAGGTCTTTTTGCAATTCTCTCCCATTCAAATAAAATACTTTCAAGCCTCTAGTTGGCAGTGTTACAAAGTTTCTTAATGCTCTTCCTCCCCCCCAGCCGGAAAAAAGGAATAATATATACAGAAAAAAAAAAGAAAAAATAGCCAAAGGGAGCCTCTATCCTAAAGAAAGTTAAAAAATCAAAGGGAGCATAAATATATATATAAGAGAAAATTCAATCCGGTTACCTACAAAGTCACAGTAAAATCTTTCCCAAAAAATATAAAGAAAAGAAAAAAAAAAAAACCCAAGCCTCAATTTGACATCACTTTAAAAAACGCCGCTCAAACAATTTCAGTCAAAAAAAAAAAATCTCACAGCTTTCTTCTTTATTCCGGATGAACTTTCCAACCTCAGCGAATTTACAACACAAAAGAGTTTTTCTCACCCAGCCGACACACTTTCACTCCAATCACTTTCTTTCCGGAGCTGTCCCGACTTCAGCAGCTATGGAGGCTGTCTCCGCCGCCAGCGAAAGGGCTTCTTCCGGATCAAACCAGAGATTTTGCGATATCTCTGGGATCCTGGAACAGTGCCCTTCACAATCACCGTCTCTACGGGACGGTTTAGGTCCATTAGGACCGACCAGGGGCGAAAATATCGGCTGCGATCTCAGAGCCCCGAGATCGCAGCTGTATCGCCGAAACGAAGCTCCGCCTTCTCCTGGGAGAGATGAAACAATTGACAGGGAGTGGGAGTGTGGCTCCGGTGGTTGTAGAGGAAACTGGGGAAGAGCACAGGCCGGATGGGCATTCAGAGGAAGACTCAGGCCCATCCCCTCTTCATCTTAGGGCACCCAGGGAGGAACAGAGAAGGAAGCAATGTGGCTTTTGGGAGAGAAAAGGGCCCTGATCCCTTTCATTAGTTGCAGCTGGGAGAACAGGATATAAGTGGGGTGTTTGCACATGGCTCCTTGCTGGAAGCAAAGCGTGCATTATCTTGATCGAGCCTTATCTGGGTTTTGACATCCTCCCAACTGCGGGTGCTGCGTTATCCTTTGAAAGTCTGTAATTCATCATCCTGGCCTGCTGTGTTAATTACTTCAGTGTAGTTTGTGTTGGTTTTTTTTTTATTTCCAATTATCTTTACTTTGGGTTCGGTCTGCATTTCTGCCCTTCGTAGACTGTTTTTGGAAGAGTTTGTTATCTGGCCGAGGATAATTGGCCACTGGGGTCAAGTTGGAGGCATTAAAGGGAATTTATTCTACTTTGGTGACTTTTTGTGTCATGCCCAGGGTCATCACAGCACATGTTTATGGGGCATGTCAGCTACCACAATAATCTCATGCAAACGATGAATAGTCCAGTTGAATGTTATCAATCAAAGACAAGAGGGACCAAGCAGCTTACGTCTGAGCCGTGTCGGCCAAGTACTTCCCATTCTCCACTGGTGATGGGCAGTTCTTCTTTGATATGACATAAGAAGTCACCTACAAGGAGATCAAAGTTAAGGGAGCCCATCAATGCTCTTCCCCAGCTCAACTACGCAACATCATTTCTGAACATAGAAGAGGCAATGCAAGAAATTGGGACTGGCTTTGGGGATTCTCAGTCATCCAGGTTGTGGTTGTCCCGAAAATGCTTTTTCAAGAGGCAACTGGACTTTCTTTGTTTTTCTTTGAAGACGTTTCGCTTCTCATCCAAGAAACTTCTCCAGCTCTGACTGGATGGTGGGGAATGGAAGGATTTATACTCCTTGCAGTCACCTGGTTGTTAGCACTCTTTCGAAACTTTGAAAGAGGAGACCAAGAGGCCACCTGCATTAAGGCTGAACAGCCCCTCTCAACCAGGGGAGGCATTCAAATTCAAATAACAACCAGTTCTGTGGGAGTGGCTTAGTTGTTGGGCATGGTTCGGTGGTCACGTGATTGGCTGGGCGTGGCCAACTCAACGTCACTCACATCGAGGCATGCATCTCCTCACCTGGTCTCTCATGACTGTGGGGATGCTGCAATAGTCGTAAGTGTGAAAAACGGCCATGTCACTTTTTTCAGTGCCATTGTAACTTTGAATGGTCACTCCACATAAGCAAAGTACCAGCAAAGGAGGGGAACAAAACTCCAGAGACGTTCCTGAGACAGGAACTCTAGTCCTGCCAAGAATGTAATAAGGGTTAACGGAGAGGCAGTTTCTGTAAGCAACACCAGAATGTTTCCTTCCTGCCTTCCTTACAGGATTAGGCCAATAATTTCTTCCAACAACCGGTTCTCCGAACTGCTTAGAAGGTTAACAACTGGTTCTAGTGACTAGGTGTGGACCTGTAGAATCCCAGCCCTGCTCTCCACAGAGGGAGAGGGATACAACATCCTCTATCTCCTGTCTACAACACAGTCCTTTCAGCAATTCCAAGAAGCTCCACATCCATTTGCACTACTTAGGTGACCCTGAGGATACAGAAAAACCTCCAAGTGGACTCAACGACTGTCTAAAACAATGCAAATGACCAGCGGTCTGCAAGGAGTATAAAACAGTGGTGGTATTCTACCGGTTTGGCCTGAGCAGCGGAGACCAAACCAGTTCTCTCCGCCACTTTGCTGTTGGGCCCACCTACCCGCCTATGCTCCCAGATTCACTTTCATCTGCTGAATTTGAGGTGCAGCTGCTTTGCATGGCATAGAAGAGTGTTGCTCAGCAGCTGCTGAAGCGATCGGGATCCTGGAGGCTTTCAGGTGAGTTAGAATGCCTCTGTGCCTCTGTGCATTTGGCTCACATGTGCATGCAAAGTTTGTGGATGTATGCAAAGCGCGCCCACCAAGCCAAACCCACCAAACTGGTGGTAAAAATATTTGAATCCCACCACTGGTCTGAATCCTTCCATTCCCCACCACCCAGTCAGAGCAGAAGAAGCTTCTTGGATGAGAAGCGAAACATCTTCAAGGAAAAAAACAGAAAGCCCATTTTCCTCTTGAAAAAAGCACTTTTGGGAAAACCCATGCAAGCTTCTTCTTATGCCGATAAAAGATTTGGCAGAGGTTTTCAGAAAAGAATCAGGCCTCCACCTTACATTTATATAGCCTTGCTGCCTTACAGGTAGTTCTCAATTAGCAACCGCGATTGAGCTCAGAATTTTGGTTGTAAGTTAGTGCAGCCGTTAAGCGGCTCACCATGTGACCTGACTCAACTTGTTTCAGTGCCGCTGTAACTTCGAACCCTAACCCTTCGAACGATCAGTAACAAGTGGTTGTACGTTGAGGACTACCTATACTGAATTTGAGACCTTCTGCATGCAAACCTAACGTTTTCCATTGATTAAGACAAAGAAGGAAAACGGAGTTACTTGGGGCTGGGAGTCCCCCCGAAGATCGCCTGTAGTTGCTCTCTTTCAAAATGGTGGAGATTCTGTACAGGTGTCGGAATCCCGTTTTGCACTCCGAGGCGAAGATGAATTTTACCACATCCTCCTGAGTTTGGGGGAAAACATGGAAGATGTCATGGATCTGCGGAAATAAGGAAGAGCGGCAAGTCAAAACAAAGACTGGGAAAATTAGGAGGGGTCAGTTCAAACGGGTAAAGGAAATCTCCTTATTTACTAGTCATCCTCCACTTACTACTGATGCATTAATGGCTGTTCAAACCGATGACAGACCTCCCCAAGGCTACTTCTGATCTAAGTTTGAAATTCTGATGAACCCCAAATGTGGTCATGGGATCCCACATTAGGTGCTCAGCAATCAATTTACATTTATGACCATTTCCAAAGAGATATGACCAAGATTTATGATAGATTTTTTTTTTTTTGGATGGAAAGCAGTTTTTACTTCCAGGTTCTGGCAAAAAAACACCTAGGGTGGACAATGTATTCACTTAATGACTTCACATTTACTTAATCTCACACATACACACAGAGCAAAAAGTTATACAATTGGGTGCACGATTTATATTGTTTTTTTTGATGTTCACTTGAGATTTCTGGCAGAAAACACCCAGGTTGGACAACGTATTCACTTAATAACTTCAACATTTACTTAATGACACCCACTCCTGCAAAAAATTATAGAGTTGGGTGTTATTATGTGTGGATTTGCTTAATATTAGCACAACTTATAACCATAATTCCAGGATCGTAAGTCAAGCATTATATTTGTTCAACAGCTAACTACAAATAAAACAAAGTGCACATCCAAACAACATTCAACCCAACTGGCTTTCGTGCCTGAGGCACAACAAGAACTCACTGTGTCCTGATGATTGACCCAAAGTTATCCTGCTTTCAACCCCAAAGTGGGACTAGAACTCACAATCTCCTAGTTTTTAGCCTGGTAAGTGCATCACTAAACCAAAGTAGCACTCTCTACATGACTTGACTAACAATGTAGACTTTCAAAAGTCCCTTCTATTTCTGTCAATGCCACATTCATGAGCCTTGGTGGTGCAGTGGTTAGAGTGCAACACTACAGGCTACGTCTGCTGATTGCCGGCTGCCTGCATTTTGGCAGTTCGAATCCCACCAGGCTCAAGCCTGACTCAGCCTTCCATCCTTCCGAGGTTGGTAAAATAAGGACCCAGATTATGGGGGAAAAGAGGCTGACTCTGTAAATTGCTTAGAGAGGGCTGTAAAATATTGTGAAGCAGTATGTAAGTCTAAGGACTACTGATATCTTCCTTCCTTCCTTCCTTCCGTCCTTCCCTCCCTCCCTCCTTCCATAACTCTGCCCACTGCCAGCAGTTCGATCCTGACCGGCTCAAGGTTGACTCAGTCTTCCATCCTTCTGAGGTGAGTAAAATTAGGACCCAGATTGTTTGGGGCAAGAGGCATTGTGAAGCAGTATATAAGTCTAAGGGCTATTGCTCTACAACTCCTGGGCTCTGCCTAAGCTAACCAACTCTTCCTGTTGACTGAAAAAGCTTTCTTATCAAACTCCATTAGCTGGTGCTTCCCCCCCATTCCCCCACCTCTGTCTGGACCCATATTCCATGACATCCCAGCAATTCCATTCAAAGCTGGAGAACTTCAGCAGGCCTACCCTGAAGGAATACATCCTTACGTTTATCCAGATGTCTGTGGTTTCTTCGTAAACGACCAAGGGGGTAATGGAGTCAGGCACAGCATCGATTAGTTTCTGTTTCTCCATGGCGTCGTCTTCCACGGGGATAAATAAGGCTGGGGGAAGGAAAGCAATCTGCAGCCAGGTTTGAGAGCGATCAAGCAGGATGGCCCAGGCGCTAAGGAGAAAGGAATCAGAAACCAGATACAATATTCCTCGACGTTTTATCTCCTGGAGCTGAACTGATGGATAAGGAAATTCCTGAAATTATGGGGCTTCAATGAGTGGAAATGAAAAGATTGGACAGCCAAGGGTGGTCTGATATTCTCGCACTGGGCGTAGGGATGGACTAGACAGGTGTGTCAAACTCGATTTGGAAGGGACCTTGTAGGTCATCTAGTCCAACCCCACCCACCCAAACGGAAGACCGTACACCATTTCTGACAAATAGCAGTCCAGTCTCTTCTTGAAAGCTTCCAGTGTTTGATCTTGGAGGGCCGGAGTGGGCATGTCCAGCGTGGACGTAGCCATCTCGATGTCACTCGTGTTCGGGGTGCTGGTGGTGGTCCGAGTACCCGGCCAACGAAAACAGCCTCCCAATCTCCGTTTTCAGTCGCAACGGCCTCCTGCAGTCCTCTGTAGCAAAAAGGGAGTTCTGTTTTCACTGGCAGAGGGCTGCAGGAGGCCATTGTGGCTGAAAACGGGGCCTGGGAGAGCTGCACACAGCCCTTGCAAGCTCCATTTTTGCTGGCAGAGGCACCACGGGCTAGTCCTTCGCTGTTTCCAGGATGGCCTTGCGGGCCCAATCTAAGCACCCATGGGCTGGATCTGGCCCCCAGACATTGAGTTCGACACCCCTGAACTAGAAAATCTGTCGGCTCCTTTCCAACCCAAGGATGCTATGAACCACCAAGGCTCAGAATCGCCCAGTCCGAAGCTGAGCAAATTGAGGAAATATAAAATACGTACTATTTTCCCTCTCGTGTCCATCCTGCTCTGGCGATATATTCTACACCATCGAATAAGATTTCAAAGGGTTGGACCAGTTCTTTGTCAACAGCACCCAAAATCTTCAGGAAAGAGGGGAAGAACACCAATTAGAAAAACTACTAATATCTTTCTCCAAAATATATTAAGAGGCACGGATGAAAAACAAATGAAGAACAAATTCTGGACAAAGAAAAGACTTGGTCATAATCTCTTTCCAGGAACCTTCACAGATTTCGTAGCTTGCAAGGCTCTAAACTGGATCCTATTATGTTATTTGGAATCTTTAGGGCAGGAATGGTCTGTAACAAAGACCATAATCCTGCTTTCCTAGTTTCCTCAGCCACCCATAGTGGCACAACCTGCTATTTTCAAACAGGAAATGTAGAAAATCTTGAATATTTTAACTCTAAATTTGGTATAATATTAAGAACCACTTAGAAGGGAGGGAGAAAAAAGGGAAAGGAAAGGGAGGAGAAAGAAGGGAAGGGAAGGAGAAAGAAGGGAAGGAGAAAGAAGAGAAGGGAAAGGAAGGAGAAAGAAGAGAAGGGAAGTTCTTGTCTAATCTGCAGATGCAATGACCTTCTATATAACACATGTGTTTCAAACTTGGCAATTTGGAAGATTTTTGGACCAACTCCCAGAATTCCACAGCCAGCACAATATATGGACTTGCTGGGGAATTGAGCTGAAGTCCAAATATCTTCAAGTTGCCAAGTTTGAAAAACATTTTTATAACTTTTTCACATGACTGCCTCACCCACTCTAACCAATTTTTAAATTTCCAAAAATTTCCTGATCCTTTTTGCGAACAAGCCTTTTCTTTCTCATCCATTGACCCGACCAAGTAGCTAAGCCTGTTTTTCCAAATTAACCCACAACTCGATACATCCCATAACATCACATTACTAAGCCCTAGTTTGAAATCACCACTAATTACCCTATAAACCAGCATGGCTTGTTCATGTTAAGTCATCAGCCCCAACTCTTGAACTTGTGTGGTGTACGAAGGCCCAAATCAACCCCGTTGTGGCTTTTTGCAATGTGAACCGAACTATGGTTTATAGTGATTCAGGACACTACAATTGATTCAGTGCGACACAGTTCAAACAATAGAAGTAATCACATTTATAGACATTTATTCGAGACATAAAAAAACAACAACAGAGCAGGCTTACTCTGCCATTAGAACCAAGGGTTATTTCAGACAACTTGAAAGTGACTTTGGGATTTGCAGTGCCTATAAAGAGGAAAAAAAACACATTAAGGGTTACGGAGGAATTAAAGGGTTCTTATTATGTTTGTTCTCCAAGGTTGGTTGGTACCCAGATCTTGATGCTTAGGATGGTGTTTTCAACCTCAAGCCACTTCAGGATGTGTGGACTTCAACTCCCAGAATTCTCCAGTCACACATTTTGAAGTGGTTGAAAAATGCTGTTTTAGACAGGGGTGCAACTGGTTCGCTGCCTGGTTGCAGGGTGGGTGTGGCCATGGTGGGCGTGGCCTACCGGAATTTCCAGGAGGGCCATTTTTCGTCATCCCCAGTGTCCAGAGGCTTCCCTCGGGCCTCTGGGAGGGCGAAAACAGCTTCCCCCAGGCTCCAGAAGCCGGAAACAGGCCCGTTTCCAGACTTCCGGAACTTCCAGTTTGGCTGTTTTTTTTGCCTTCCCCAGGGTCCGGAAGCTTCCTTCAGGCCTCTGGGACAATGAAAATGGCCTCCCTTGGGCTCCGGAAGCCGGAAGCAGACCCATTTCTGGACTTCCGGTGCTGTGTTCAAAGACTAGCAGCAGTCCTCCCTCCGGTCCGCCGCCAACGCGGGAGCGCCGATCGCTCCCATTGGTTGATGCCGTTTGACAGCCGGCTATAAAAGGGAGCTGTCAAACGGCATCAGCTGTCGCCGCCAGCTGGCTGTCAGATAGCCTCGGCAGCCGCGGCGACCCTTTATTCGCTAGAATAAAGTTGTTAGCCTTTAGCCTGGCTCCGTCTCCCTTTGTAACCGCCGCTCCACAACACTGGCGACGAGGGCGGGATACAGCTAAGACGACCAGGCAAGAAATCGAGCAGAAGTCACAACAAGAAAGAGCCGAAGCCGCTACGAGCTGATCGAGTCACCGCCACTGACGCTCTCCAAAGAGCGCAAAATTTAAAATCCCTCTCAGCTGAGGAGCCGAACGCCGCTGACAGGCGCAGCCAGAAACGCTTTTCTAAAAGCGAAGACTCTATTTTTCCTCAGCTGAGGAAACCAACGCTGCCACTCTAATGGCCTCTAATCTGACATTCCCGCACTTCCAACTGGGGGTAGAAACATGGGAATCATATATGTATAGGTATGAATGCTTTTTAAATGCCATTGAGCTAGATGAAGCCACGGATCTAAGGAAAAGCGCCTATTTTTTAAGTTTCTGTGGGGCCACAGTTTTTGACACAGCCTCTGCGCTAGTGTCCCCACGTTCTATAAAGGCTATTCCCTGGGATGAGTTTAGAGAAATCTTGTCAAATCATTACTCCCCCAGACCCTCTAGGATAGCCAGGAGATTGGCTTTTAGAAGAAGAACTCAGGCTGAAGGGGAGACTGTGAGTCAGTACATGGCAGCATTGAGATCGGCTGCCATACACTGCGGTTTTAGGGACTACCTTGAGGACATGCTGCTCGATCAAATTGTGGGAGGAGTAAGGGACCTAAAACTGCAAAGGAGGTTACTGGCTAAAAAAGACTTAACCCTAGCCTCAGCTATTGAGGAAGCTCAGGCTGCTGAATTGTCAGAATTATCAGCAGCTGAAATTCAGGGGAACACCCCTAAGCAAGGGCAGGCTACAGTCCACTATGATGAGGTCTCCCAAGAAGTGGAAGAAGAACCTCTGGAGGTAAACTGCCTCACGCATCCAAGGCCCCCCCCAGGGCTACCTAGGAAATACAACAATCAGACAGCCAAACAGCAAACCCCTTGTATAAGCTGCGGGGGCAACCACCATAGATCAACCTGCAGGTTCAGAAATGTTATCTGTCTGAACTGCCAGAAGAGAGGGCACATAGCCAGGGTTTGCCAAGCTGAGTAGGCCTCCATACAAAGACCTCAAGTTTCTGCCTCCTACCAAAGGCAAGTGGAACATTGTTACACTTGTTACCATGCAAACAACACCACCTCTAGGCCTAACAAATTAAGCATTTCTCTTTTTATAGAAGGTAAGCCCTGCCGAATGGAAGTAGACACCGGGTCAACCCTCTCCATCATTTCGTGGGCCTCCCTGAAGAAGTTGCTGCCTTCGCTCTCAAAAAAGAAACTGACCAACTGCCACCTGACTCTTCGGGATTACCAGGGGAAGACCATTCCAGTCCTGGGTAAGGGAAAATTCCTCATTCAATTCCAAAACTTTAGGGGTCACTTGCCACTGGTGGTTGTAGATGGTGCCCTTCCTAGCTTGCTAGGATTAGATTGGTTTCCTGCCCTAGGCCTCAATGTTACGGGAATTCACTCTGTGGAAAATTCTGATGTAGATGCCCTTTTTAAAGACTACTCTGATGTTTTCAGTAGTGAACTAGGCTGCTATTCAGGCACCCCCATATCTTTTGATGTGGGTCCATAAGCCACCCCAATTCGTTTGAAACCTCGGAGGGTACCTTTCGCCATTAGGCCTAAGTTAGATGCTGAATTAGATAAACTTATCAAACAGGGGGTGCTAGAACAGGTAGACTTCGCCAAGTGGGAAACCCCCATAGTCACCCCTTTAAAAAAAGATGGCAGCGTGAGAATTTGCGCTGACTATAAGACGTCCCTCAACCGTTTCCTACAAATTAGCGCATACCCAGTACCTGTAATCCAACACCTGCTCCACTCTTTTGAGCCAGGCATAATTTTTGCAAAGTTAGACATGTCCCAGGCATACCAGCAATTTCCCGTTGACCAACACACTGCTGACCTACAAACTATAGTTACTCACAGGGGCGCATTTAGATGTAGACGTTTGCAATTTGGAGTTAGCGTAGCCCCTGGCATTTTCCAATCACTCATGGAAAGAATCCTCCTGGGGTGGTTCCATACTTCGATGACATTTTAGTTTCTGCCGCCAACAAAACACAACTTTTACTCAGAGTGAGATCTGTCCTTGACAGGTTTAGGCAAAACGGGCTTAAATTGAAAAAAGACAAATGCACCATTGCCACCAAACAGGTAGACTTCCTGGGTTATCGAATTGATGCATCTGGAATTCACCCCATAGAGAGTAAAGTTAGGGCTATTCACGAGGCACCCACTCCCTCTAACAAAACTGAATTGCAGGCCTTTTTGGGACTCCTTAATTTTTATGCTTCCTTTTTGCCTCACAAATCCTCTGTAGCTGAACCCCTACATAGGCTCCTAGATAAGAAAGCCCCATGGCAATGGGGACAAAGGGAAGCCCACGCCTTCCAAGCAGTGAAGTCTCTCTTAACTTCAAACTCTGTGTTGGTTCAGTTTAACCCAAACCTGCCCCTAGTGTTAGCCTCTGATGCCTCACCCTTTGGTATAGGAGCTGTATTGAGCCATAGGCTCTCAAATGGATCAGAGGCACCCATTGCCTATTTTTCCAGAACTTTCTCCGCTGCAGAGAGGAACTATAGTCAGACCGATAAGAAGGCCTTAGCAGCTGTGGCCGCTGTAAAAAAATTCCATGAGTTCCTTTATGGCCATAGTTTTGAACTTGTAACAGATCACAAACCTCTATTAGGACTGCTAGCTGGGGATAAGCAAACCCCACAGGTGTTATCCCCGAGAATGACCAGATGGACTCTATTTCTGGCCGCCTACTCTTACACACTGGTACATCACCCGGGGAAGACCCTGTGCCATGCTGATGCCTTCAGCAGATGCCCCCTGCCATCACCAGTCGAGGACCCAGCTCCCATCCACGCAATCTTCGACTGCAATGAACTTAACCTACCTGTCTCAGCTGGGGATATTGCTACACACTCCAAGAGGGACCGTGTTATTTCCCAAGTCCTGGACTGGGTAGGGAGGGGGTGGCCTGACATTCAGTTCGCCCCTGAATTCATGCCATTTAAGACCCGCAGGCAGGAGCTTTCTTCACTACAGGGCTGCCTGTTATGGGGGACAAGGGTGGTCATACCACCCACCTTGCAAGAACCAGTTTTAAGGGCACTGCATGAGGGTCACCCTGGCATCGTAAAGATGAAGGCCTTGGCCCAAAGCTATGTCTGGTGGCCAGGATTAGATGCCCGGATTGCCAGCTGGGTAAACACATGCCAGCCCTGCCAGGCAACAAGAGCAGCCCCACCAGCAGCTGCCCCAATCAAGTGGGAAGATTCGGGGGCCCCTTGGGCCAGGCTGCATGTAGACCTGGCTGGTCCCATACAAGGGAGGACATTCCTGGTGGTTGTAGATTCATTCTCCAAATGGACTGAAGTAGCCTTGTTACCCTCCACCACAACGCTGGCTGTCACAAGGGCCTTGACCAGACTGTTTGCTACTCATGGACTTCCTGACACATTAGTTTCAGATAATGGCCCCCAATTCAGTTCTAACGAGTTTGCCATCTTCACAGCTAATCTGGGCATCAGACACGCTCTCACAGCCCCCTTTCACCCAGCAAGTAATGGAATGGCAGAAAGGGCTGTCAGGTCTGCCAAGGAAGTTCTGGCCAAGCTGGGCCAGGCAGACTGGCACGCCAAACTATCAACTTACCTACTCACACAACATGCCACCCGTGCCCTTCCACCAACAAGTCCCCTGCTGAACTGTTAATGGGCAGGCGCCTCAGGACCACCCTGGACAGGTTGCACCCCCACTACGCTCCCAGCATGCCACTAGCCTCTGACAGCCATGCCAGGGAATTCGCCCTGCAAGACCAGGTGTACGCCAGGAACTATGCGGGGCACCCCTTATGGCTGCCAGGGCAGATAGTCTTTGTTGCAGGACCCAGATCATATAGAGTCCTTCTGGAAGATGGCCGGATTTGGAGAAGGCACGTAGACCAGCTGAGGAGGCGTTGGAACAAGACTGCCACTGAAATCCCGGTCTACCCGCCACCGGACGAGCCAGTCTACTCACCGCCAGCCAACCCGCCGAAGGACCCGGTCTACCTGCCGCCCGACAACGCAACCAGCTGACCGCCGCGGAAAGACTCACCCGAGCAGTCGCCAGAAAGCAGTCCAGGGATGGCCAGCGACCCTCTGCAGGTTCCAGTCACCGCCCGGGAGGAACAAGACGCACCAGCCGCCGACAAGGCTCAGGAACTTCGGAGATCGGGCCGCGAGCGAAAGCGGCCATCATGGCTACAGGACTACGCATGCTCGTGGCCAGGGGGAAGGAGTGCTGTGTTCAAAGACTAGCAGCAGTCCTCCCTCCGGTCCGCCGCCAACGCGGGAGCGCCGATCGCTCCCATTGGTTGATGCCGTTTGACAGCCGGCTATAAAAGGGAGCTGTCAAACGGCATCAGCTATCGCCGCCAGCTGGCTGTCAGATAGCCTCGGCAGCCGCGACGACCCTTTATTCGCTAGAATAAAGTTGTTAGCCTTTAGCCTGGCTCCGTCTCCCTTTGTAACCGCCGCTCCACAACATCCGGTTCAGCCCGTTTTTTCCTCCTCCCAGAGCTTCCACGCGAACCCTGCACTTAGCTGCATCCAAAACGGGCCATGTGGAGACTCATGGGAGGAGCGCGGTGGGCAGGGCCAGCCGGTCGGTAGTTCAGCGAACTAGGTGTAAATTTACCACCTGCTTCATCTGAACCGGTAGAATCCCACTCTTGGTTTTAGGGCATCCCTGGTTCCTTTCTGGAAGTTCCCACCAGGTTCTCTCACCTGTCTTGGGATACCGAAAAGAATCCGTCCTCCTGGTTTCCAACATGGGGGATGTGACATGAATAACTTCCACCTCCGACTCGTCGTTTTCTTCATACAGAATTCGAAGGATTTTCCCTCCGCCAACAGCTATCAAGAGAGAAACCAGGGAAAGGCCAACGTATTTGACTTCTCCCCAGCTGCCTGATCTCAGATGCTGCCTGATCTCAGATGCTGTCTGATGGTTCACCTTCCAAGTGACAACCCAACCTGGCTTTAGTGAAGTGTATTTTTTCTAACCATGAGTTCAAGAGCCTTTCTGTTCTAATAGGCCAAGTGGGGGGATGGCTGACATCAGGGAAGTTAAAGGAAGCTCCTTGAGCTGCCCCTCCTTGATTACTTACTTGGCTCGGCTGCTGGGCACCACCAGTAACCCGTGTAATCTGTCAAACTCCTCCTGTAGCACAAAGGTAGCGACGCCAGCCGACTTGGGGTCCTCTTCAATGTTGGCATGTTCTGTTGCAGGCAACATACAAGGCAAAAGAATGAAACTAATCAGGGACAAGGAAATAAACTATGGTTTGGCCTAATCAATTCCCGTTAATAATTCTGTAGATATCTGGCTTTGCTTGGGGAATCTGGTTTACCCACTACGCCAGTCCCAAATATCATTTGTTTTTGCAAAGCCAGTCAACTCTACTTTATTCAATAAACCATCATTCAACAAATCATGGATCAGCCAGCATCACCTTTATGTACAAAGGTTAACCTCTGCTCTTCTTTGGTTGCCAGATTGGAGATCCAGATGTCGTTGCTATGAATAAAAGCAATCCAGTTGGGGTCTGCAGGACAGATCTTTGGATCCATCTGAATATTCGGGCAACTGGTCTCAACCAGATTGGGCTACAAAGGCTGTTGCTGTAATGGTAAAAGAACATGGAAATGGCTCTTTTGAACCATGTACTTGCTTCCCCAGGATCACTGTGGGAAATAAGAGCAGCTCAGGATGAACATCAAACAGGATGGGCCAGCACCTGACACCTGCAGGAGACTGGAAAACATAAACCATTCTGTGAAAATAAAGGCCCTTCATGTAGACGTCAAGACAACTTGTGAAAGTGCTCCATTAAAACAAATAAAAACGGGAACAAAATAAAAACATTTCACTTTCAATTTTGATCTACCCAGAATCATTTTTGAGAAGACATATATCAATGCTCACAAAAACATGGGTCCTTTCATAACAACAGGCCTAGAGTAAGCTCAACCAACAACTGGAGAGAAGGAATTCAGAGATTGTAGCCAGTTTGATCTAATGGTGAAGGCACCAGGTTAGAAACTAGGAGACCATGAATTGTAATTCTGACTAGGCATAAAGGCTCAGTGGGTGACATTGGGACAATCACCAGGAGATGGTGAATTCTAGTTTCACCTTAGACATGAAAGTCAACTGGGTGACATTGGGTCAATCACCAGGAGACGGTGAGTTCTAGTCCCACCTTAGACATGAAAGGACCAATTACATTGCTGAGTGCAGGGGTGGGATGCAAA
This sequence comes from Hydrophis major, assembly GCA_033807585.1. NCBI lineage: Eukaryota > Metazoa > Chordata > Lepidosauria > Squamata > Elapidae > Hydrophis > Hydrophis major. Next base: position 24,272,115 of record CM066337.1, on the reverse strand, counting down.
TATTTTTACTACCAGTTCTGTGGGTTGCCTAGGTGGGAGTGGCTAGCTGGGAGTGGCCATGTGACTGGGTGGGCATGGCTTCTTTTTTGCAGCACCCTCCCCCCTCGTGCTTCGTTTTTGGGCCTCCTGGGCCTCAGGAAAGCCTCCTGGGTGAAGCAGGAAGACAACAAGGGGGATCCCAGCACAGCTGATCATCAAAACAGCTGATCGTTGGGAGGAAAAAAAATACTGGTTCGGCTTGACCGGTAGTTGTTTTTTTACTACCAGTTTGGTCGAACGGTAGCATTTGTACTACCAGTTCGCCTGAACCGGCCCGAACCAGCAGAATACCACCACTGATTCAGTGCTAACTGGTACACTACAACAATCTGCCACACAACCACTCACCGTAAACCCATTTAGGCCGCCATCTTTGACATGGTAGATCCCGCTGCCGGTTTGGAATAAAAAGGTGCCACTTTCCCAGAGATAATCGTAGGAGGCAATCCCAACGGTGCCGATGCGTTTCCTCTCCCGCAGCAGCTCCTTCTCTCGTGAGTACATCCCATAATCCAGGCTGGCCTGACGAGAGAGGACAGGGACAGAAGGAACAGGCGGGAAAACTAAAACTGTTTATTACAGATACTGTAGTCCTTGACTTATAACCATCCATTTAGTGACTGTTCCAAGTTACAGCAGCACTGACAAAGTGACTTATGACCACTTTTCACATTTATGACCGATGTAGCATCCCCATGGTCACATGATCAAAATTCAGACATTTGGAGACTAACTCATATTTATGACAGTTGCAGAATCCCAGGGTTACAGAATCTCTTTTTTATGGCTTTCTGACAAGCGAGTCAATGGGGAAAGCCAGATTCACTTAACAACCATGTTACTAACTTAACAACTGCAGGGATTCACTTAATAAACATGGCAAGAAAGGTCGTAAAATGGGGCAAAACTCACTTAACTAATGACTCCCTTAATAAGATAAATTTTGGGCTCAATTGTGATCATAGGTCAAGGACTGCTTGTACTAAACTTCATTTGAACTACTTAAAAAACCCTGCTCTTATTTAAGCAATTAATAGTTAAGGGGTTGGACTAGAAGACCTCCAAGGTGCCTTTCAATTTGGTTATTCTGCTCAGCTTCTCCCTGATATCAAAGCAAACAACTCAGACGAAAGGCTATTGATTTAAATTAAACAACAGCCTATAAGAAAGCGCTTGGCATGCTTAATAAGTGAAGAAAGTAGCCAGCAAGAAGAACTGTTAGCACTATCAAAATATGAGTCTATAACAATTCACCATGACTAATTCGCCATAGCCAACTTGTTGCAGAACAACTCTCCACGACCATCTCGCCACAGGACAACTTGCTGCGGGACAAGAGTTACACTACTATCAAAGAAATAGAATCATTAAAGGATGCAAAAGGAGGAACAGAATAAAATGTGAATGGCAAAAATTAACATATTTTAAATAATTAAATAGAACTGTTACATTGTCCCCAGCGAGTCCTCCGGCAGCGAGTTGAACACGAATTGACTGTGACGAGTTGGCTGTGATGAGTTGTCCATGTTGAGTTGTCCATAATAAGCTGGCCCTGATGAGTTGGCCATAATGAATTGGCCATGTTGAGTTGGCCATAATGAGTTGCCCATGATAAGTTGGCCATAGTGAGTTGGCTACAGAGTGGCCATGGTGAATTGGCACTGGTGAGTTGGCCATGATGAGTTGGCCATGGTGAACTGGCCATGGTGAGTTGTCCCATTCACCAAGATATCTAAGAAAGTTTTAGACACTTTCAACTGATTGGTGTAGTTTCAGGGGCATCGAGATGGGAGGAGGGGTTGAAAAAAATCAAGATTGTGGCTGCAATCCTGCGATTGAAGCCCTGGGTTCCATCTTGACTTTTTTGACCCCTCACCTCTGTACCAAAGATTCAGATAGGAATTGTAGCACACCCATAGGATGGGGGAAAAGATGAGGGATGAAAGAGGGAAGAATAACCAAACAACATACCTGAAAGAGGTCTATAAGAGGCTTCCAAGACAGCAAGAGAATGGCAGCGTTATTTACAGTTTTGGGGATTTCGGAATAAAAAAGGGTGTTTTCCCTGTTTTCACCAGACATGGCAAGAAAGAAAGAAAGAAAGAAAGAAAGAAAGAAAGAAAGAAAGAAAGAAAGAAAGAAAGAAAGAAAGAAAGAAAGAAAGAAAGAAAGAAAGAAAGAAAGAAAGAAAGAAAAAAAGAAAGAAAGAAAGAAAGAAAGAAAGAAAGAAAGAAAGAAAGAAAGAAAGAAAGAAAGAAAGAAAGAAAGAAAGAAACTAACTACTGAATTTTTCTGCTTACTACCAGGGTCCCAAGCTGAAATTGTCACATGGACTTAAAAACCAGCAGGTCCCTTAACCCAGGGCTCTCCAACTTTGGCAACATTAACTAAAGTTGCCAAGGTTGGAGACCCCTGTCTTAACCAGTTGGTTTATAAATGCACTTATTTGCTAGTAGCTACATCCCATGTAGATCCAGACACTTAACCAGAACAGCCAAATAAAAATTCCTCATCTCACAAGAGCCATCATAAGAGAAACAGAACAACTCTTAAGATAAAAAGAAGAAGAAGCAAACCAGGCGGCCCTCAACATTGTGCATCTGAGTTTCCAAGCATCTTTGAAGCGACCCAGCAAAGGGTGGATGTGAGGAGCACAGAGATGCCTTTGGTGAACTGGACAGCATATTTGATAACCAAATAAATAAATTTGTGGGGGGGGGATGACCCCCCAATTCCATAAAATGGGCAGGGTCTGAAAAGGCCTGGTTCCAGAGCCTTCATACATGAAACCTCTCTTCACTCTAAATTCTGTCCTGACTTTTCTTTGCAATTATGGTTTGAATTTATTATCTTTAAAAACAAATCGACTGTGGATGAAACAAAGCAAGAGACTAATTATTAAAATTGTAATGATGAGATTATCTAGGAATCTGATCCACCCACATGTTCCAATTCTCTTTAATTCAACCGTGTTTCCTGGTGGAATCCAGGATGTTCTTTCTCATAGCACCAGCCCTCTGAACACCTCAGGCATACAAGATTTATGCGGCTCTCTTAAACCCAAACCCTTAATATCTCGCTCTATTCTATTTCAAAAGAATGGTACCTGGGCAGTTTGTCCAGAATGATATAGGGTTTCCTGCCTGAGAAGGGGATGGACTAGAAGACCTCCAAAGTCCCTTCCAAACCTATTATTCTATGTTCTGTGGTTGAGCAAGGATTGTTTTTTCAAAATGAATGTTGGGTTTTCTTTCCAGATGTTCTGGTTGACCATGTCATTTTTGGATCTCATCTTGTTTACTGTTGCCGTCTCTTTATTGTTATGCTACACAGCAGGTTGAGCTGGCTCATCCATTCCATGGCAAATGAGTGCATACATAAATAATAGGAGGCAATCCTTGGGCCTTTACTGCACACAAATAATGTTTGAACAAAATGTAGAAAAAAAATGTTCTTTCCTCCTTTTTGGTCCTGGCTATTTATCGCCATTTGGTTTGCAGCTCATAGGACATAGGGGTTGGAAGGGACTCTCCAGAGGTCTTGTAGTCCAACCCTCTGCTCAAGCAGGAGACCATATACCATTCCAGACAAATGGTTATCGAAGCTTTTCTTGAACATCTCCAGTGCTGGAGCATCCACAACTTCTGGAGGCAAGCCGTTCCACTGACTAATTGTCAGGAAATTTCTCCTTATTTCTAAGTTGGATCTCTTTTGTTTGGTAAGTTTCCATTTGTTATTTATTGTCCTGCCCTGAGATGCTTTGGAGAATAGCGTCTCTTTTCTTTTGTGCCTAACGTTCAGGATGGGATTCAAAAATTTCAGCCATTGGTTCTCTGCCCAGTTGCTGGATGGGCGTGACCATGGTGGCCATGGCCTAGTTGGCCTCCTGCACCAGCGGCGTGGGGGGAGGCGTTTTTGCCTTCCCCAGGCTCCGGAGGCCGGAAACGGGCCTATTTCCGGACTTCCGGAACTATCAGGAGGCTCGTTTTTTGTGCTCCCAGAGCCTCTTTGCAGGCCCTGCACTTACCTGGCATCTAAAATGGGCCATGTGGAGACCCTGGGAGAGGCGGGGCGGGGTGGGCAGGGCCAGCCGGTTGGTTCAACTACCAGTTCTGTGAACCAGATGTAAAATTAACATCCGGTTCACCGAAAGCAGTCTGAAGTGGCTGAATCCCACCCCTGATTCTGCTCCTTTCGAGGCAGTCAACTCACCCAGATAGTATATCCGGTCTGAATTAGAACATTCCGGATCATTTCTCTTCACAAATGTGAAGTTGTGGGGTGTCTTGGCCATCAGGCAGCTGTGGTATTTCCTAGTATCTGCCAAGAGCTTCTTCAGGTGATTCCACGAATATCTCTCCATGTAATACGGCTCCAGCTTGGCCATCTCCTCGATGGCTGCCACATTTTCCCTGTCCCTGGCCGTCTCAAAGATTTCCAGGGTGGGTTGCTCAGTCTTCATGGCTGATCTCATCACACATCTTGGACTCTGAAAAAGAAATTCATCAAAACCCTACTCTACTAAACTAACCTACTCAACCCTGTGTCTTCCTTCAAGGACTTTCAACCAACCTCCTTCTATTCTGAGTCAGGTTGTGTTCTGACCCAAACCCCTTTCCAATAAGACAAACAATAACCAAAGGGAACAGAAACCTTTTAATGAGTCTTACGAATCCCCGGTTAAAAGGCTGCTGCAAACTAATTAACTTTGAAAAGCACAAATCTTGCCAAAACTGTGCAAGTCTGCCAAGAATCACAGAAAAGAAATATTTCACAACATAAGTCTTCAAATACCAACTTAAGATACTGCAATGTCCACCAGGCTGAGTTTCAAAACGTCTTTGCTTCCTGCAAAGAACATTCGCTTCACAGCTGGCTTTAATCTTCTTGAAAGAGGGGCCATTACCTTGCAGCCTTACTCCCGAGTCGCCCATACTGCTGCAGCTGCTCTTTCCTGCAAGCAGCCCTGTGTGCATGTGCACTCGGCACAGGCTCCTCGGGAACCTCCTCATCGCTGCTGCCAGCCCCCACAATCTCTGAAGGCAGCAATCCACTCCCTAATGGCCCTGGCCCCTCATCTGAGTCCTCGCTCTCCTCAGCTGTCCGCACCTGCTGCCAGTTAACCACAACAGGTTGAGGAAACCTGGAGCATCACTCAAAAAGATGGAGAACATCTTCAGATGATTGGAAAGCTGTTTTATGGTAGGCAAGGCCTACCTGCATTGTAGGTTCCTTTGGTATGTTCCAGAAAGGATGTCCAGTGGTGGACAAGGGATCTTCTGGGAATTGTGACCCCCTCACTGAACATTCTTTCTCTCATTTCTGAATGCTCCAGGGCTAATCCTCTGGGCTATTAAGTTCACTTTGTACTACTACTACTACTACTACTATTATTATTATTATTATTATTATTATTATTATTATTATTATTATTATTATTATTTCCTTTTAACAACCCCATAATCCCTTGCGGAGTGGACTTGGGGCAACTGAATGGAGCTAGCACAGTGTTTTAATGGCTGGATGCCCTTCCTGTCACCAATGCAGAGTTTTGTTCAACAGATATATTCTCTTCCTGCTGAAAGTGAGAAATAGCTGCCTCTACCTAGGATTGAAATCACAGCCTCCTGATTGTGAGGCGAGAGGTCCACCTCTGGGCCACTGCATCACTCACTTTGTATTATTATTATTATTATGGTTGGTCAGAATCTGCCAGATGTTAGACTGGATTTGGTATTTTTGTCTACCTATTGAGTACTTCCCAAGGATCTGAGGTAGGCAGATGTTGTTTATAACATTTAAAGGTATCATCACATTATTATTATCTGTTCACAACAATGTAAAATCACAGATACAGAATTGGTAGCTGTGATTTACATTATTGTGAACAGATAATAATAATGTGTTATTATGTTTTGACACACAGTCAGCCAGATGCTTAGACTGAATTTGGCATTTTTATCCACCTATCATTATTACTATTACAGGCAGTGCTCGACTTATGACCACAACTGAGCCCAAAAATTTCTGTGGTTACGCGAGATTTGCTAAGCAGGTTTTGTCGCATTTTGCCATGGTTGTTAAGTGAATCCCTGCAGCTGATAATAAGTTCATAAGGTTTTTTTTTTCCCCTCAAATTTTGTTCTATTGTACTTTACTAATTTATTTGATTCTTTTTGTCAAGTTTTTATTGTTTTTTTTAATTATTTTTATTTTTTTGTTTTAAATATGGTTTTACATGGTGTAAGCCACCTCGAATCGCCCTGGGCAAATAGACGGTGTGAGAATTGAAACAATGTAACGCTATTTCTGCTTCTGTTAATCCGCTTACGCTTAGAATTGGTTACAAAAGCCTGCATCTTGTAACCTTTCGGGAGATAAGAATCAGGATAGAACGAACATTGTTACATGCATGTATGTTTCAAAAGCAGTGTCAAGACCTATAGAGGGACCATCAGCAAACAGCTGGAGGTCTAGGAAATACCAATAACTAAAACAATCAAAAAGCCACTTGATAGACCGGGGGAATGTTAATGGGCAATAAAATATCCCCCGAAGGTATGAATTCCAATGACAAACCGCGAGTTAAGCCCTCATACAATGAGGCATTTAGGGTATAAATATACTGTGTAAAATATGCTCGGGGTTCCATCCTGCTGCCTTGGATGTGAACCCGCTTCTGCAGAACCGAAATAAACTCAGAGAGAAAACTCAGCTCCGTGTCGTGTCAGTCTCTCGTGCGAACGCAATCTGACCATTGAACGCAATCTGACAGCTGGCGAGCCAGGCAGGAGATTCCACGGCGATCCTCGGTGTTTTGGGGACTGGTGAGTAGTGGCCACTCCGTCTCGTTTGGAGACAACCCCACTCCCCATTGATCGAGAGATCCCAGGAATCTCCGATCCAAAACGAAGCCTCAGAGAGAACGAGAGAGAGCGAACGGACTGAGTGAAGGTACCTTGCGAGTGATCTGGGATCACGGGAAAGCCTGAGTCGGGGACGCCCGCACATCCGCATACCTGGACTGACGACAGGTCCCCGGAGTGATCAGGTAAATTTGTTCCTTTTCCAAAAGAATAGGGTTTTTGATAGAAAGGTGTCCTTAAATTTTCTCTGGGAGAAAGTCCAGCGCCTGCTGGAGGACTGGTCTGGTGACGAGAATGGGGAAAGGGCAAAGTAAGAGGTTATTGGAAGCCTCAAGGGGAGAGAAGATAGAGGAGGAAGAAGGCAGAAAACCTATTCCGGTAGATTCGCCCTTGGGACAACTACTAAACCAGTGGTTCTCCCCGAATCTAAAGCATTTTACCCGGAATCTGGAGAAAAAGCACATGATTTTTTTGTGCAAATACAGGTGGCCAAAATATCCCCTTTCTGATCCAAAATTCCCTTATCATTGGGCACCGGAGGGAGAAACCAGTACATACTGGATGAACCAACTAAAAATTTACCAATTGGCTCACAAATTAACCGCAGAGATACCGTACCTGGAAGTATGGTATCACGTTGAATTTGAAGGACCCAGCCTGCCACCGGCTGACCAATTTGTGTCCAAACTTAAAAATCCGGAGTCTGACGATGAGTTCTATCGTCCTCCACCAACTGTTCCTCCGCATAATCAGCAAGATTTATTAGCAGCAGCGGCAGCGGCTCCATTGCCTCCCTCCCCGCCACCTACACTCCATGCACGCTTGCGGAGAGAGTTAAGGGAGTTAGAACAAAGCGTTCAGAACTTTCCCTTTCAGCCGGCTCAGCCGGCACACGCTTATCCTTTGCGCAAAGTGCCAAACGGTCTGAACGCTCAGGGACAGCCCGTGGCTATGTATGCGGTTCAACCTATGAGACCTGGGGAACTGAGAGAGTTAAAGCAATCACTTCCCCGGCTTCATGAGGATCCACAAAAAGTAAGCCTAGAATTAGAACTGTTTCTGGGACCAAATGATTATACTTATGAAGAGCTGATGTACGTTTTGGGGCATTTATTCAGCAGGGAGGAAAGAGATTTGATTAGGCAGGGAGCAATAGAACATTGGCGAGTGTTACAATTGGGAAATGACCAAGCAGTTGCTGGGGATGTTAAGTTCCCTTTGGCACCTCCCAATTGGAATATCCAAAATGCAGAACATAGACAAAATATGAAAGATCTAAAGACAATGATCATTGAGGGAATTAAAAGTGCAGTCCCTCAGGGTCGGAACTTAACAAGAGCTTTTGAGATAACCCAGGGAAAAGATGAATCCCCAGGGGATTATTGTGCCAGGCTAAGACAAAGCTTAGAAAAATATTCAGGGGTAAAATCAGACACTCCTGCATTTGAATTCATGTTAAAGATGCAGTTTGTGGCAGGAGCCTGGCCGGATATTCAGAAAAAGATCCAGAAGATAGATAACTGGGGGGCGCAGGGAATTACTGAATTAATCCGAAATGCCCAACAGACCTTTGTAAACAGGGATGAGATCAAGACCAGGCAGAAGTCCCAAATGATGCTGGCAGCGGTACAGAGTGCTGCTAAAAATGAAGTGAGGAAAACGGGAGAAAGTGATCAGCCAAGGAGTCAGGAGTTTGGATCCTGAAAGGGTGAAGGGGTTAATGAGTTTAGCTCCACCCAGGAATAGGACGGAGGTTAGAAAAGCCTTGGGGTTAGTTGGATACTGCAGAGCTTGGATAGATCAATATGCAGTGTTAGCCCAGTTCCTGAACCAGAAGTTGCAAGGAGAAAGGGAGACTATTGAATGGACAGAGGAGGATGAGGCAAGGTGGGAGGAAATCAAGAAGGCATTAGCCACAGCACCAGTGTTGGCTCTGCCTAACTTGAAACTTCCATTCCATCTATATGTTTCTGCAAAATCAGGAATTGCAGTAGGAGTGCTTGCTCAGAAGAGGGGGGGGCGGTTTCAGCCCATTGCCTTTCTGAGTAAGACATTAGAACCTGTAGTGAGAGGTTGGCCCATCTGTGTGCAGGCAGTAGCTGCCACAGCTGTCTTGGTGGTGGAAAGCAGGAAATTGACCTTTGGGGGAGCTATAGTAGTACATTCCCCACATCAAGTAACCTCAGTGTTGAGTCAGTTGGCTTCCACTTGGATGACTGAGGGAAGGATTTTAAAATATGAAACTATTTTGAGAACAAGTCCAGATATCATTATCGGGACTGATAAAAATTTGAACCCAGCAGAGTTTTTGGAAGGGATCAGAAAAGAATGGGAAGCTGAAGATCATGATTGTCTGTTAGAAATTGAAATTATGACAAAAGTGAGAAAAGATTTAGAAGAGGTTCCACTGGAAAAAGGGGAGAAGTGGTTTGTGGATGGCTCCAGCAGAGTTGAGAATGGCATGAGGAAAGCTGGATATGCAATAGTTACTCAAACTGGGGAAGTAATTGAGAAAGGATCATTACAAAAAGGATGGTCAGCTCAAAAGTGTGAGCTATACGCTCTCAAAAGGGCTCTGGAATTGGCTGAGGGAATTGAGGTGACTATATGGACTGATTCTAAGTACGCTTGGGGGGTGGTTCACACTTTTGGGAAGATCTGGCAAGAAAGAGGGTTTATAAAATCAGATGGGAAACAGATAGAGCAACTCCAGTTAGTAGAAGAATTGTTGGAGGCTTTACAATTACCACAGCAAGTAGCCATTGTCCATGTGAACGCACACCAAAAGGGGAATAGCCTGGAAGTTGTTGGGAATAGATGGGCAGATAGGTGGGCAAAAGAGGCAGCTGGGGAGGTAACTCTACAAATGGTATCAGTACCCATGTTGCCTGAAGAGCCCGAAGACAACTGGGAACCAGATGGAACTGTAATAGAAAGATTAGAGAAGGAGGGGTGCAGAAAAACCGAGAAGGGATGGGTGACTGGGAATGGAGAAAAAGTTTTGTCAGAAACACAAATGAGAAATGTCATGCAGTATTTACATGAGGGGAGTCATTGGGGGACTGAAGCATTGGTACAAGCTGTCAAACCAGTGTATTGGAGTCTAAACATGTGGACCATTGCCCATTCCATTTGCTGGAAGTGTTTAATATGTTTAAAGGTTAATAAAAGTGCATCCAGAAAAACAGAGAAGGGGGGGCGGCCTTTAGCAGCTTGGCCGTTCCAGAAGATACAAATAGATTACACTGAGCTGCCACCCAGTGGTGGATGGAAATACCTGTTAGTTGTTAAAGATCACTTGACAGGGTGGATGGAAGCTTTTCCCACTAAACAAGCCACCGCTTCCATGGTAACAAAAATTCTGCTGGAACAAATAATACCTAGATATGGCATGTTTGAAGTGATAGACTCTGATAGAGGCACACACTTTACACAGAAAATTCTTCAAGAAGTAATGAGGGCTATAGGGGTGAGATGGGACTTACACACCCCTTGGCATCCTCAGTCTTCAGGGAAGGTTGAAAGGGGCAACTCAGAAATTAAGAAACACTTAACAAAATTGCAGTTGGAAAATGGATTACCTTGGACTAAGAACTTACCCCTAGCTCTGTTAAGAGCTAGGACTTGTCCAAGAAAGGATGTGGGGGTTTCACCTTTTGAAATGTTAATGGGTCGCCCCTACTTGACAACTTTTGGGGGACCTATACCTGAATTCAGGGATATGTTTGTAAGGAAGTATTTGCATACGCTGTCCAGATCTTTATTGTCTCTTCGCAAACAGGGACTGTTAGCACAACGACCACCACTAGTAGGAAGTCAACATCCCTATGAAGTTGGTGATTGGGTGCTTGTGAAAACTTGGAGGACTGAGAAACTGCAACCTAGCTGGGAAGGACCATACCAAGTACTTCTGACGACTGAGTCTGCTGTCCGGACAAAGGAAAGTGGATGGACTCATCATAGTCGTGTGAAAGCAACTCCAGAACCTGAGAAACCTTGGAGAAGCCACCCAGTGGAAGGACAACCTTTGAAACTGACTCTTAAAAGATAAAATCATGCGTCTGTTCCTGTGTACTTCAACTGTACTTGTAAGTATTTTCATCTTACAACAGGTTAAAGAAGCAGGAACCGAACAATCTCGACATGTGCAGAGAGCAGGAGACCTTGCGGAAGAGCTCTGGACAGACAATTGCTACATTAAGAATATAAGAATAACGGCGAAAGATCTAAACATCACTAACTGTTGGTTATGTATGCATTTGCCTGAGAGAGCTGAAAGAGGGGTCATTTTACATGGAGTGCCTTTGACAAGACAGATGATGGCGTTTGGGGAAGGAAATAAAAGAGAGTTTGGGAGAAACATGACCGGGAGGGTATTCCTCCAATTGCGAGAAACAGCCCATGTTTGTTTTAAAAGGAATGTTACTGGGGGAGTCTTCCTGGGAGATTGGGAAAGGTGTAATAAAACATTTGTAATGCCTGCAACATGTTTCAATACCAGCAAACCAAATTCAGGTGACTGTACAAATGATCTTTTACCATTCCCTACATATTATTGTCAAATGTGTGTGTATTTTGAGGGGATAATCAATTGGACAAGGCTTTCCAATGCTACTTGGGCAATGGATGATAGCAGGTGGATGTTATGTGGAAAATATGCCTATAGAGAAGTACCAAAATTATGGTCAGGGACTTGTACCATGGGGTTTGTGATACCAGTAATATATAAATTAGATAAACTACCCTACACCCGGATCAGAAATAAAAGAGAGCTAGATTCCGGAGTAAGTGAAGGAGCCTGGTGGGAAGGTATGGGAAGAGCCCTTGTCGCACCTATAGGCATTGGGTTAAATTACCAAGACATCAAACGATTGAATAATTTTACCATCACAATGTTTAATGACACCATAAAAAGCATAAAAATGATTAATGAAGAATTATCTGAAGTTAGACAAGTTGCATTACAGAATCGCTATGTTTTAGACATAGTGCTTGCCGCAAAAGGAGGTGTCTGTGCCTTAATACATTCTCATTGCTGTACATATATTCACAATTATGAGCCAAATATAACCAAAATTGTACATGAAATGGAAACCAGGATAGATGAATACCAGAAACAGTGGGATAGCGGTTCAGGATCATTGTGGGATATGTTATGGTCTTGGCTTCCTGATGGATCTTGGTGGAAATCGATAGTGACCACTCTAACAATCATAGCAGTAATCTTGATTAGTCTATGCTGTTGTATCCAATGTATTCCCAACGTAATCCATATATGTATACAATCTTTAAGGAAAATTAGGTTCACAAACAAAAAGAAAGAACTCATTTTATACAATCAATCAGAGGAAATGTTAATACAAGTTAGTAAAGATCTTTGTGCTTTTGAAACAGAATGTAACCAGAAGAGGAGGGATTGTGAGAATTGAAACAATGTAACGCTATTTCTGCTTCTGTTAATCCGCTTACGCTTAGAATTGGTTACAAAAGCCTGCATCTTGTAACCTTTCGGGAGATAAGAATCAGGATAGAACGAACATTGTTACATGCATGTATGTTTCAAAAGCAGTGTCAAGACCTATAGAGGGACCATCAGCAAACAGCTGGAGGTCTAGGAAATACCAATAACTAAAACAATCAAAAAGCCACTTGATAGACCGGGGGAATGTTAATGGGCAATAAAATATCCCCCGAAGGTATGAATTCCAATGACAAACCGCGAGTTAAGCCCTCATACAATGAGGCATTTAGGGTATAAATATACTGTGTAAAATATGCTCGGGGTTCCATCCTGCTGCCTTGGATGTGAACCCGCTTCTGCAGAACCGAAATAAACTCAGAGAGAAAACTCAGCTCCGTGTCGTATCAGTCTCTCGTGCGAACGCAATCTGACCATTGAACGCAATCTGACAACGGCAATATAAATTAAATAAATAATTAAACAATTAATTGCTTAAATAAATAAATAAATAACCCAGTTGTTAAGTGAACCTGGCTTCCCCATTGATTTCGCTTGTCAGAAGGTGGCAAAAAGGGGATTGCATGACCTTGGGATATAACAAGCACGACACAAGTATGAACCAGTTGCCAAGCATTGGATTTTGATCATGCATTATATACCATATTCCCCACCCCCACCCCATGGATTAGGCATAGGTCCCATGTGGATAGGGAATTGTAGAGATCCTGGAGGGAGCCCCATTAGGGCTGGGGGGGGGACAGGAAACTGGCTATGGCAAGGCTGGCTGAGGAATTCTGGGAGTTGAAGTCCACAAGTCTTAAGTTGCCAAGGTTGGAGACCCCTGGGCTACGCTGCCCCCGTCCCATGGAGAAGGCATAGAGTTAGGATAGGATCCCATGAGGAGAGGGAATTGTAGAGATCCTGGTGGAAGTCCCCCCTCACCCGGTGCTGGGGTACAGGTGACTTGCACGGGTGGAATGGGGGGGGGGGCTACGGCTGGACTGGCAGCTCCATGCCAGCTTGTCCAGCCCCTGGCATGGCTGGAGGCGGCTGTGCACTCACTGATGGGGACCAAACCAGGGGACCAACCCCCCCAAATAAATTCCGGAGGGGGAGCTTGCAAAGTCGATCCTCGATCTCAGAAACGGGAGGGGGGGAGGTTATCCAGTCGTCGTCCCCCAGCCTGGCATGCGCCCACCGCCCCCGTTGCTTGCCAGTCCCAGGCGGGGCTGCCCTTAAAGACCCCCGCCGGGGGCCCAAGTCTGGCAGCCTTGCCCGGAGGGAGCCCTCCCCGGGCTTAGTCCGTGTGCCCCCCTCTTCCCCTCGCCCAGGGCCCAAGCGGTGCCCAGGGCCCAAGACTGGCAGCGGCCCCGTGGCTTGCCAATCCCGGCGGGGTTGCCCAGGGCTTGACCAGCACCGCTGCCCCCCTAGATCCCCCTTCCTCCTGCCGGACGCCCAAGCCGGGCACCGCTGCCCGGGCTTCGTCCGTGCCCTCCTCCGCCCCTCGCCTTCCCTTCGGGTGCCCCCCCCCGTGGCCTGCCAGTCCCCCGGAGGGAGTGACCCGAAGACACCCCACCCCACCCCAGCCCTGCCCGGCCCGGCGCCTCCGGGCTGCAGCGGCGGCACTTACTGGGCGAGAAGCGCGGCCGCCGCGGCAGGAGAGGCGCTCTCGGCGGGGCGGCCGTGTCGGGCGGAGACTCGCCGAGCCTCCCTGCTTCCCTTCCTCCTCCTCCGCCTCCTCCGCGCAGCCTCCCGGCCTTTGGCGCCGCCTCCCCCGGGCTCTGGCTTCCTCCCCGCCTGGCACCGCTCGGACTGGCGCGATGGCGAGCCTGACCCCGCAGGTGCACTGGGCGCAGCGGCATCCCGAGCTCTACTTGCGCGTGGAGCTCAGCGACGTGCAGGTAACCCGGGGGAAGGGGAAGGACGGGGGAGAAAGGAGGGCTGCCTCCGGTGGAAGATTGAGGGGTGGGGGGGCTTGCCTGGTACCCACGCTTCGAGGCCGCCCTGCCCAGCCCCTCCACGCCTCGCCTCCCGCGTGGGGAGGGGGGTTGGCAGGTAGGTAGGAAGGCCGGGGGCTGCGCTGGCATCGTGGCCGTTCCGTGCCCGGCCTGGCTTAGGGTGAATGCACGTGATCCGAGGGAGGGAGGGAGACCCACATTTGGGACCCTGCATGCAAAAGTTCACACACCCCCAACCTCCCCACGCATGCCAAGTGGGGCGATGCCGGCCCTGCGGCTTCCTGGGTGGGGGGTCCGGGGGCCAAGCGCGGCCGTGGGCTTTGCCTGCATGGCATGGCATCTCCCGCCGGGCAGGTAGGATGATGCTCCGGGCGCCCTGGACCAGGCTAGGCTTCCTGGGGGGGGGGAAGGTGAAGTGGGGGGGGGGGAGGGCGGGGGCTGAAAGAGAAGCGGGTTGAAAAATGCCAAAAATGAGGAAGGGGAAGGGGGGGGGGAAACCGTAGGCATGTCCCCCTCCTCCTTGGATCAGAGGCATTAAAACACAAGCCTTGCGAAAACTGCTGGCAAGAGGCCCCCCTGGGAGGGATCTGGGAGGGTTCAAAGCTCTCCCTCACCTTGATTTAAACCCAGCCAGTCCATTCCCACGTTTTGCAAAGGAGAGCCAGCCCCAGAGGGAAGCCAGCCAGGCCAGCCAGTGGAGAAGCATTTCTTGCACCCTTTTTTTAAAAAAAGAAAAAAAAGTATGTGGGAATCTGAAATGATTTCCCTGTAAGATCCGGCCTTGTAGCCTTGTATGAAAGGCTTTTTTGCCCTGAGGAGCCTCAAGGAGGTTGCCAAGGAAAATGCCAGCCCAAAAAGGATAAAATTATGAGGGGTTCTTGGTTGCTCCCTGAGTGTCCCCTTGTTTTCTTGCAGACATTTCATGACCCACACTAGAACTTACAATAGAATAGAGCTGGAAGGGACCTTGGAGAACATCTAGTCCAGCTCAAGCAGGAGACCCTATACCAGTTTCTTAGAGGTTCTTGGGTTGGGCTGTTTTACTGTTGGCTTTTTTTTTTTTTTTGCAGTTTCTTGATTGGGATATTGTTGATCGGATGGTTGGTCTGATGTTAACCTTGAAATTAACATCACTCCTTGCTAGCACTGATGATGTGACCTAGTTTGGATCATGAAACGTCTGCCAGAAAACAAGCACTGAGGAGCCCTCAGTTGCTCCTCCTCCTCCTCCTCCTCCTCCTCCTCTTCCCACTCACAAACCCTTCTAGCATTGATGGTGTTGCCTACTTGGGTCATGAAATGTCTGCCAGAAAACAAGTAAGCTCAGAAGCACCAAGGACCCCACAGTCATCCCCCATCTCCTCCTCCTCCTCCTCCTCCTCCTCCTCCTCCTCCTCCCTCCCTCCCTCCCTCCCTCCCTCCCTCCTGCAATCCCCACTACCTTCTGGAACTGAAGGTGTTCCTTAGTTTGTTAATGAAATGTCTGCCAGAAAACAACTAACTTCCAGGAATATCAAGCATCCCGCAAACCTTTTCTCCTCCTCCTCCTCCTCCTCCTCCTCCTTCCTCCTCCTCCTCCTTTTCACAAATCTCATTCCCTTCTAACACTAATGGTATTAACCTAGTTTGGGTCATGAAACATCTGCAAGAAAAAAAAGCAGACTCGGAGAGCACCCAGGATCCTGAGCTACAAATAATTCTCTTTTATTTGTAAAATTATTCGGTTGTGATTCATGTCCTGCAGAGCGGAAGGTTTCTTTGGCAGATTTCTGCCTTCTGCAAGGCCCGAGGCTTTTCTGAAAGGGTCAGCCCTGCTTAGGAAATCCACTTTGAGTGTTGCTGCTTTGCAAAACCTTTGGGGCCCAGCGAGTCCGTTCCCCAAGCAGCCTTCCTTTTATGGCTACCCCCAGGGGGTCTGCAAGAGGGGACTCAAAAAAGGTAAGATGGACTTTTTTGACCCTCTGTAGGCCTACCTGGGAAGGCAGGGTGCCTTCCCTTTTATATTTCTCCTTACAAGTAGTCCTCGACTTACAACAGTTCTCACAGTGACTGATCAAAGTGACAACGGCACTGGAAACACAGACATGACCACTTTTCACACTTAGCAACCGTTTGCAGCATCCCTCAGGGTCACGTGATCAAAATTCAGAGGCTTGGCAACTGGCATGTACTTATGACAGTTGCAGCATCCCTGAGTCACATGATCCCCTTTTATGACCTTCTGACCTGCAAAAATCAAGAGGGAAGCCAGGTTCACTTAACAAACAGGTTACTAACTGAACAAGGCCAGTGATTCACGGAACAGCAGTGACAAGAAAAGTCATAAAATGGGGCAAAGCTGGCTTAAATGTCTCACTTTGCAACTGAAAATTTGGGCTCAGTTCTGGTCTGTAAGTCAAAGACTACCTGTTCCACGCAATTGCAGTATGCACAGATCTCTATTGATTGAAAAAAATGAGAAGGAGAGGTAGTCTTTAACTTATAACAGTAATGGAGCCGGCCCATTACAGAAGGAAGTTGTGACTGCTGTAAAATGGGTCATCCACAGGGAGCTCTGGTCGTAAATCGAGGATTACCTGTAACTGAAATACAAGTAACCATCTTTCTTTTTTTTTTTTTCCCTCCAGGATCCTGATATTACCATTACGGACAATGTGCTCCATTTTAAAGGTAAACCAATTTCTCCTATTCATCATGTGCTGAGATGGGGCATGGCACAAAGGCGATACAGTCAGATAATCAATAAGAGTCCCTTTATTAGCTCCAACTTTGCCCCCAATGACCTGGTTACCTTCTGGCTGGAGAAAAGCTCTCCCAGGAACAGCCTTTGGCTGAAGAAAATCAAGTACAAAATGTAGTCAACAAAAACTGTAACTTTAAGTCCAATCAAGGCAAAATGAGGTAATTAGACCAGCAAGGGAAGAGAAAGAACAATAGTAATTCAACACAGTTGGATGGATGCCAGGAACGCAAATAACCAAAGTAAACACAAGGTAAACTCACATTTGCTCCCAACAGCTTGCTGCACGCAGTAACTCATTTGGATGTTGGATTTTAGAACAGGAGCTCACATTCATTTAGGACTGTTATGTAAATGTTTTATTAGCTGTGGGGAAAAAAGTGCCCTTGAGTTTATTTGCAAAACCTACACTCCCGCATTTCGCAAAGCCTCTCGTGCTGTCGGAGGAAGGCTTTTGAAGTAATTTGAAATCTGAAATGTCATGGCAGAGGTCTCCAAAGTTGGCAACTTTGAGACTTGTGGACTTCAACTCCCAGAATTCCTCAGCCAGCTGGGGAATTCTGGGAGTTGAAGTCCACAAGTCTCAAAGTTGCCAAGTTTGGAAATCCCTGTGTTATGGGGTCTCCTGCTTGACCAGGTGGTTAGACTAGAATAGGGGTCTCCAACCTTGACAACTTTAAGCCTTGGCGGACTTCAACTCCCAGAATTCCCCAGCCAGCAACTTTAAGCCTTGGCGGACTTCAACTCCCAGAATTCCCCAGCCAGCAACTTTAAGCCTTGGCGGACTTCAACTCCCAGAATTCCCCAGCCAGCAACTTTAAGCCTTGGCGGACTTCAACTCCCAGAATTCCCCAGCCAGCAACTTTAAGCCTTGGCGGACTTCAACTCCCAGAATTTCCCAGCCAGCAACTTTAAGCCTTGGCGGACTTCAACTCCCAGAATTCCCCAGCCAGCAACTTTAAGCCTTGGCGGACTTCAACTCCCAGAATTCCCCAGCCAGCAACTTTAAGCCTTGGCGGACTTCAACTCCCAGAATTCCCCAGCCAGCAACTTTAAGCCTTGGCGGACTTCAACTCCCAGAATTCCCCAGCCAGCAACTTTAAGCCTTGGAGGACTTCCAACTCCCAGAATTCCTCAGCCAGCAACTTTAAGCCTTGGCGGACTTCAACTCCCAGAATTCCAGCTGGGGAATTCTGGGAGTTGAAGTCCGCCAAGGCTTAAAGTTGCCAAGGCTGGAAACCCCTAGGATAGAAGACCTGTAAAATCCTTTCCATTTCTATTCTGATTGATCGTTTCTCTCGTGTGTCTATATTCATGCAAGGGCTCAAGCCTGAATGGTTAATGATTATTTCCCTAAACAATCTCAACATTTATGCTTATTTCTCCAAGTTTCTCCTTTTCTCGGTGCTGCTGTTCCTCCACCCCGTTTTCAAGAGAAATGTGACATTTTGACATTGAATTTCCTTAGAAACTGCTAGTGCTTCATCAGAGAAGGATCCGGTTTGCTGGAGTTATACAATTGGTTTTTTTTTTCTAGAACGGGTAAAAATAGGATGTGTATTTTTGGTTTTCTAGCTCACGGCCATGGAGCTAAAGGGGATAATATTTACACATTCCAGATTGAGTTCCTGGAACCAGTCAACCCTCAGGTAAGAGTTGATTACTTGCTGTCTAATAAAAATATATATATCGGTGTGTTAAAAGGTTCCCGGGCTTTTATTCAGTTAAGAGCACAGTTAAATATATAGAGTAATGTATTACTCTATGTATTTAATCATAGAATAACAGAATTGGAAGGGACCTTAGAGGTCATCTAGTCTAACCCTCTACAGGAGAATCTATGCTATATATTAGCCTCTACCTAGGATCGAACTCATAGCCTCCTGATTATGAGGCAAGAGCTCTACCTCTAGGCCACCAGAGCTGCATGTAAATGCAAAATTAAATGTAAAATGTAAAATGAAATAAATCCAATCACTTGTCAATTGTACAGGTAATCCTCAACTTACGACCAAAAATGAGCCCAAAACTTCTGTTGTTAAGTGAGAAATTTGTTGAGTTTTGCTCCATGTTACAACTTTCCTTGCCACATTTGTTAAATGAACCACTGCAGTTGTTAAATCTCTCTCTATAAAAACGAAAGTCCACTCATGCATCATCAAAAGAATCTCCAGAACCATAAAGCCTACAAACTTGAAATTTGGCCTCTTGGCTTCTAGGTGCTCACTAAGAAAGGGTTTTTCAAAATGACCATCAGAGCATTAGTATTGCCTATATTATTATTATGAACACGCTCTGATGCTAAGGAGTTCAAGGTCGCAAAAGGGGATCCTGAGATCCCGGGACAATGTGCAATGAATGTGAGTCAGTGGTCAAACATCTGAATGTAAATCACATGACCCTGGGGATGCTGCAAGTGTGAAAAATGGCTGTAAGTCACTTTTTCAGTGCCTTTGTAACTTCCAGTGGTGGCTAAATGAACTGTTGTAAATCAAAGACTACCTGTACATGACTTGATTTCTATGGTCCTATAAATGCATCTCCCCAGGTGAACTCAATGAGGCCAAGTTATTATTATTACCTTTATGGTCAGAGTACAACATGTGTGCAATGAGATTGGCTGAGCCTCCTTTCGTGCACACCCCACCCCAGCACAACTCACAGTGAGGACAGAAGTCCCTAACCCAGTCCCAATCTTATTACACTAGGTGACCTTGTTGAACAATGCACCGGCCCCGCAAGTTTATCCTGCTATGTTGACATGAAGTTATTTTCTGTTCAAGAGTCTGACAGCCCACAGGTGGAAACTGTTCTTCAGCCTGTTGGTGCGGCTGGCTCCGCTTCTCTATCTCCTACCCAATGGTAGGAGAGTGAAGAAGGGCTGACCGGGGTGTCAGTCATCCCTGAGGATTTTCCTCACTCTTCCAAGGCAGCGAGCCCTAGCGAGGTCATCTAGTAGTGTCAGGGAACAGCCCACAATGTTTTGTGCTGTGCTCACCACCTTCTGTAATGTCCTTCTATCTGCGGCTGTCAAGCCAGCATAAATATGTGAGGACACTTTATATTGTGGACCAGTAAAGGGAGGCCATCAGTCGTTGTTCCACTTTATTATTTCGCAAGACCTTGAGGAAATGGAGTCTCTGTTGGGCCTTTCTGGCTACCTGGGTTGTGTTGATTTCCCAGGTAAGATAGTTCACACATTAAGAGTGGTTTCTTGGAGATCCCCCAAACCAGGGGTCTCCAAACTTGGCAACTTCAAGAGTTGTGGACTTCAACTGCCAGAATTCCCCAGACAGCATGGCTGGCTGAGGAATTCTGGCAGTTGAAGTCCACAAGTCCTAAAGTTTGCCAAGTTTGGGGACCCTTGCCCCAAAGCATCAAAGCAGAAAACACTAAGCCAGCCTTTTGCCCCCCGACCTACACAAATACACCTTGTGTTAATCCTCAACAGGCTTGGCCTGTTGAGTGAATGAAATCAGTTTGGTTTTAACTCAGCAGTTAAGCATTAGCAGGACAACAATGATGTATCGGCCTAGAGTAAACCCAGAATGAACTTTGACCTTGATTGGATGCAGCGTGCAAGATTTCTCAGCATTTCTCAACCTGACCTACCTGAAGATGGGTGGACTTCAACTCCCAGAATGCCTTTGCCAGCATGCATTCTGGGAGTTGAAGTCCACCCATCTTAAACATTGCCAAGGTTGAGAAACAATGAGATAATACAAGCAAAACATTTAAAGAGTAGCAACAACTACATTTATTCATTCATAGCACTGTTCCTGATGGGCTTGTAGGAGGGTAACATTTTCCATCTCCCTTTGTAGAAAAAAAATGTATTTCTGCATTATTTGGGGATCCCAGAAAGAACTTGTGTTTTCTGAAATAGTAGAGGTCTCCAACTTTGGCCACTTTAAGACTTGTGGATTTCCAACTCTCAGAATTCTTCAGCCAGCTTGGCAGTATGAGGAATTCTGGCAGTTGAAATCCACACATCTTAAAGTTTGCCAAGTTGAATAATTGAGGAATACTGGGAACTGAAGTCCATACTTCTTAAAGTTTGCCAAATTGGATGGCTGAGGAATTCTGGGAGTTGAAATCTACACATCTTAAAGCAGGGGTCTTCCAACTTGACAGCTTTAAGTCTTGTGGATGTCAACTCCCAGAATTCCTCCTCCAGTCATGTAAGCTCAGGAATTGTGGGAGTTGAAATCCACAAGTCTTAAACTTAAAGTTTGAAGACCCTTGTCTTAAAGTTTGCAAGGTTGGGTGGCTGAAGAATTCTGGGAATTGAAGTCTACACATCTTAAAGTTTGCAAGGTTGGATAGTTGAGAAATTCTGGGCGCTGAAGCCCACACATCTTAAAGTGCCCAAGGTTGAAAACCCCTGTAATAAAACGTTGCAGCAAGAGTCCTTATCAGACATCAGATCTCCTCTGCAAAGCCCAACTGGTTTTTCCAAGGATTTTGTGCCTGCAGAACTGGATCTAGGTTTTATTTCAGAAACTTTGGGTTTTTTTGGGTACAAGCCTGGTCAACATATAACTAGAACAGACTAGAAATTCTGATCATTCCAGCCTCTTGTGAATGCAACTTAGAGAAGTTTGCCCACTGTGTAAATCTGTAAATTGTAGGCAAGATTGTGCGGTCAGCAATAAGGGCAGGAGGCTCACAGTGTACGTGGTGAGATTACCATGTGTACAGAGGTGGAAAGATTTGACCCACCCACTACGCAGGGCAAAGCTGGCAGGTTTTGCTGCAATTAATAAATGGACTTTTTTTAATTAGAAAAAAGGCAGCATCTACATTTATTGGGGACTGGAAGCCCCTTACGGGCTGTTTGCATGAAAACAACAAAAAATAAATAAATGAGTGATTTATGGTTTTGATGATCAGATAGGATACAGAAAGAAGGGTAAGATAATGTCCCTTTAGAGAGAGACAGAGATTAAAATATATTTATACTTTTTGACAGCTGTGAAGACTATCGGAAGCCACTTCTCTCTATCTTTTTTCTTTACTGTTTTTCTTCAACTTTTTTTCTTAAATTGTTTGCTTTTTCTGTGATTTCTTTCTCTTTTTTCTTTATTTATATTACTTTGTACAGGTAGTCCTCAACTTACGACTCCAATTGAGCCCCAAATCTCTGCTGTTAAGTGAGCTATTCTATTCTGCATTCTGTTCTGTTCTATTCCCTATTTTCTATTCTGTTTTCTACTAGCTCGATACCTGTGCTTCGCTACGAAACTATGTGGTCAGGCTTAGTTTTGGGGGACGAAAATAAGGGGAAAAATTTCTGCCTCTGCCTACCAGCATCCATCGGTATTCATTTGGCTAGCATCCTGTCAGTGTGCGGAGAGAGTTGAAGGCTGTTTGGAAAAATGAAACAGTATTTGCTCTGTGAGCAAGAAGGAGACAGCAAGGAGCCTGGGCATGGCTTAGCTCAACTGTTCTGTACTAAAGCTGCTTGGTGCTGCTGTGAAACTGAAACTGCTGTCCTCTGTTTGTGTTTTGCACTTGGAACAGATTTCTTTTCAGGTGGGGAGGGGGAGCAGAACTCCTTAGCATCAGAGCGTGTTCATAATAATAATAATATAGGAAATACTAATGCTCTGATGGTCATTTTGAAAAATACTTTCTTAGTGAACACATAGAAGCCAAGAGGAACATACATGCCAAATTTCAAGCTTGTAGGCTTTACAATTATGGAGATTTTGTGATGATGCATAAGTGGTATTTCACTTATATATCTATATATAGATTCTATTCTATTCTATTCTATTCTATTCCATTCTCCACTCCACTGTACATTTCTATTTCTATTCTTCTAACTTCCTGGAGTGAAATTTAAGCATCCTGGGAAATACACGCCAATGATTGGCTCAATTGGAAGTGAACACAAAGCAAACCCAATTGTAATAAATAAAATGTACAAAATCCAGGGGAACATTAGGAAAAAGCTTGATGTTGTGCACTTTCACTAATTGTGCCACCTTTAACTGTCCAGTCACCAAACAGCTGCTTGTTGCTCTGTGTGTGGGGGTGGGTGGGTATATACAACCCATCTGACACGGAATAACCTGTCTTCTGGAGAAGCTGTTTGTTTTCCTGACCTCATGAGGAACTAGCTTGATCCTGGGTAAAACCAGAATGCTTTATATATCTTGATTTGAAAGTTAATTCCGGATCGTGCAGCAGTCTTCCTGAGCTAGTGTCTTCCCAGGGCCCACGTTCCCCAGCTAAAATGACTATGGTAACTGTTAGGTACTTGGACATGGGTTGGAGTAAACGGAGACAGTCTTTGAATGTGAACTTTCAGCTCTTTATTGCATAGTGACTTCTCAAAACAACAACAGTGAATCCTGCCTTATATAGGCAACCTTTGTGAGAATTGTCCAATAGCGAGCTATGAACGCAAGTACTTTAAACCAATCATAATCCTCTGTTAAGGGCCAATCGGATTCCTAAGAACTAACCAATCCGATCTGGCCGCCTAACAGCCAATCAGAAGTGCAGGGCCAGAACCCTGCACTTTACCTCAAGCTCATACTTTATTAACTATGGTACATACACAACACCCCTTCCCCCTGGCTCTTAATTACGGTGTAATTATAGAGTCCTTTAAATAGGACGGTTGTCTTTTAAGTCTTTCGGATTTTCGTTGGACTGGTTGATTGCAATCCTGTTGAGGTAGATTGTTGTTTGGCAGTGGCTCTGCTTCTTGCTCAGGTGCAATTTCTTGCGGTGCAAACAATTCTCCTTCCTGCTCCATTTCCTGAGTCTCACTTGATTCGTCGCTCTCTTCGAGCAGGTTCCCTGGAACGTCATCTTCTTCTGTACCTCCCCCCCCTCGGTTTGGTCATGGGGGAGTTGTTGACTGGCCGTTGTGAGTCGTGACCATAATTGGTCGATATGCCGTTTCCACAGTCTATTGTCACAGCATTTCACTACGTAGGATTTGGGACCGGTCACTCGCACTACCGTTGCCTCTATCCATAACGGATCGCCCGATAAGTTTCGTGCGTAAACGTGGTCTCCTATCTGGAAAGTGCGATAGCGGCCACTGGATCCTATTGGCTTTTCTGGTTCGTAAGCAGGGTGCAACCGGTCGAGGTGGGAACGGAGTCTTCGTCCCATCAGTAGTTCTGCGGGAGTTCTGCCGGTGACGCTATGTGGAGTTATGTGTTGCAAAAAGAGAATTTGGTTGACTTTGTCATCGATATTGTCATAGTCCATTTTTTGCAAAGTCTTTTTAACAAATTGGACCATGCGTTCTGCTCGGCCATTGGTCGCAGGGCGCACAGGCGAGGTGAGCGCATGGCGGATGCTGCGGTCAGCGAGGTACTGCTCGAACATTAGTGCCGTAAACTGTGGCCCGTTATCGGACACCAGGACGTCAGGCAATCCGTGGGTTGCAAAGAGTCTATTTAGGATCTTAATCACTGCCTCGGAAGTTGTGGCCGTCATACGATGAATTTCTAACCAATTGGAGTATGCGTCGACTGTCAGCAGGAAGGTATATCCTTTGATTGGCCCAGCGAAATCAAGGTGGATTCTGGACCAGGGTCCACGTGGCGTCTCCCATTCAGTAGGCATGGCTTTTGGTGGGGCGTTGCTGGTTTGTTGGCAATTGGTACACGCTTTGACCCACTGCTTGATTTGCCGGTCCATGCCCGGCCACCATGCGTAGCTTCGTGCAAAGCGCTTTCATCCGCACGATGCCGGGGTGGCCCTTGTGCAGAATTTGTAGCAGCGTCTTCCGGAGTCGTTCTGGGACAACGACTCTATCACCCCAGATGACACAGCCTTTTTGGGAAAAAAGTTCAGTCTGTCTTGCTTTAAACGGCGCGAAGTCATCTGGGACTTGGTCCAATGGCCATCCGCGTTCTACCCAGCCTAGGACTCGAGCTAGGGTGTGGTCTCGTTTGGTTTCTCTCGTGATGTCTCGGGCGGTCATAGGCGGCGAGTTGAGTGTTTCGATCTGCAACGTGGTTGCCGTTGGTGCCGGATCGTCGAGAGTCTCTGGAAGCGGTACTTGGCTTAATGCGTCGGCGTGGGGAATGGCTTTCCCCAGGCGATATTGCAGCCGATAATTATAAGCAGCTAGGAATTCTGACCATCAGGTCATTCTAGGGGATAATATGTAGGGGGTTGACTTGTCCCCGGCTATTATCCCTAGCAACAGTTTGTGGTCAGTTATAATGGTAAATGTCCTTCCATACACATATTCATGAAATTTCTTTACAGCTGAAACGATTGCGAGAGCTTCTTTATCAATTTGTCCATAGTTCCGCTCTGCTTGTGAAAGAGTCTTCGAAAAGTATGTAACAGGGGCTTCGTTCCCATTAGGCAGTACATGACTCAAAATGGCACCCACCCCGAAAGGCGAGGCATCTCAGGTTATAACTAATGGTAAAGTCTCGTTATACTGCATAAGTACAGAGTCAGATGTGAGCAATTTTTTAACATTCCGGAACGCTTGTTCTTCCCGGTAACCCCATACCCACAATGCTTTTTTATCTAATAACCGGTGTAACGGTTCAGCAACAGTCGCCTTCTGCGGTAAAAATACATTATAGAAATTAATGAGGCCTAAGAATGCCTGGAGATCGGCCTTGTTACGTGGCCTGGGAGCATTTTTTATCGCCTTTAATTTACTTTCGGTAGGGTGAATGCCCTGGCTATCAATCAATACCCTAGAAACTCAACACTGTCAGTATATAAGTGACATTTATTTTTTTTCACCTTAAGTCCTGCCTCTTGGAATTTTTTAAGAACACATTTCAAACGATCCTGCAAGATTTTTTTGGTAGGGGCTGCAATTAATACGTCATCAAAATACGGAACCACGCCCTTGATTCCCTGTAACAACGTTTCCATGAGGCTTTGGAATATCCCCGGGGCTACACTAACCCCAAATTGCAATCGAGTACATTTAAAAGCACCTCTGTGCGTTACAATTGTTTGGGCTTGGGCCGTCTTTTCATCCACTGGTAGTTGTTGATAAGCTTGAGCTAAATCTAATTTAGCGAAAACCTTTCCGCCCCCCAAGGAATGGAGGAGGTGCTGCACCACCGGAACTGGATATGCATTCTGCTGTAGGGTGTGGTTTAAAGTGGCCCGG
This sequence comes from Hydrophis major, assembly GCA_033807585.1. Taxonomy (NCBI): domain Eukaryota; kingdom Metazoa; phylum Chordata; class Lepidosauria; order Squamata; family Elapidae; genus Hydrophis; species Hydrophis major. Next base: position 24,245,930 of record CM066337.1, on the reverse strand, counting down.
TCGTCTCCACAAATTCGGATTGACCCGTCTGGCTTAATGGGTGTTACAATAGGGGTTTCCCATGGAGAGTGATCGATGGGCTTCCACACCTCTTGAGCAATTAGCTTGTCGAGTTGTTCGTCGATCTTAGCTTTAAGAGCGAATGGAACTTGACGGGGCTTCAATTGAATTGGGGCTACCTTTGGATCGAGACTAAATGAGATCGGGGTCCCTTTATACTCGCCTAAACGGTCCGCGAAGACTTCGCTGAACTCAGAAATAAGGTCTTCCTCCCACTCACAACCACCGACTCGGTTCACGCCGGCCACTTCAATGCCGAGTGGCGCGAACCATTGGAGGCCTAATAGACTAGGCCTATCTCTATCGATGATTGTTAGAGGTAAGTACGCTGTATGCTTTTTGAAGGAGACTCGGACTCGGCAGGACCCGACCACGGGGATTCGATTTCCTTGGTAGTCCTTGAGGATGAGGCGTTGAAATTGGAGGTCTTGGCGTTGGATTGTGGGGATAAGTTGCTTGAGTGTCTTCCAAGACACCATCGAGAGGGACGATCCCGAATCGACCTCCATGTGGCAAGGCTGGTTCTCGATGGCTACCGTGACTCGAATTTTCTTAGTGTCCAAAACTGAGGCGTGACCTATAGTGATAGTATGGTGAGCCTCTTCTTTTTGCAAAGCTCGATTTCTGTAGGAGTGGTTTACTGGTTCTCGCCTTACAGGACGGTTTCCTGTCGATTGGCGATAGTTGGCCCCCTTTGAGGCCTGGCTGGGTCCTGGTAAGCTGCGGCAGACCCGGGTGATGTGGCCTCATTTCCCGCACTCATGGCAGAGTGCGTCGCGGAATTTGCATTCGGCCCTGGCATGGTTTGCTCCACAGCCAGTGCAAGGGCGTAAGGGCTTAGGGCGAGGGTCCCGGTCGGACCGCAGTCGATGGACCCCTTCGTCGCTGTCTGACGACGAAGAGAGGTCCTCATGGTGCGTTGTTGCTAGCGGCCCTTCTGAGTTGGGTGAGATTTCGCCGGTCGGTTGTGTTGCCGGAGTGCGGCTTCGCCGTAATTGTGCAACTGACTTTTTGGTCGCCTCCGCAGCCGTGGCTTCGGCAATAGCATCAGCAAGGCTGATGTTGCCTTTCGCCATCAGCTTGCTTTGTACGCCTAGTGCATCTAATCCCAGAATTACTCGATCTCTTAGTGCTTCTTCTAAATCGGCGAACCCGCAGAGGCCACCTAAATTCCGGAGGTCCGCCACGAAATCGGCCACGCTCCTTTTCGCTGGTTTCTCTGATAAAACTCGTGGCGTCTCACGAGTGTAGGAACGGTTGGCGCGTAATGGTCTCTCAGGATGGGTTCGAGGTCATCCTAGCTCATGGCTTTCACTTCTCGAGGTTTGGCGAGTGCTTTAGCCATTTTAAATACAGCTGGGCCACAGTGCATCAGGAACAGTGCCCGCTTCTTTGCTGGTGTGGCGTCCTTCAAATTATTCGTCTCAAGAAACATTTGGAAGCGATCCATGTAGGATTCCCAATCCTCTTGGTTTGGATCGAACGGAGCGGGTGGTACGATGCCGCCGGACATGGTTCCGTTGTTGACGTCCTCTTATCATGTGCTCGGTATTGCTTCCTGGCTTCTTAGGTTCAGACGTCTCCAAATCCCATCCTCGTCGCCAGTGTTAAGTTCTTGGACATGGGTTGGAATAAATGGAGATAGTCTTTGAATGTGAACTTTCAGCTCTTTATTAGCATAGTGACTTCTCAAAACAACAACAGTGAACTTTGCCTTATATAGGCAACCCTTGTGAGAATTGTCCAATAGCGAGCTATGAACGCTAGCTCTTTTAACCGATAAGAATCCTCTGTTAAGGGCCAATCGGATTCCTCAGAACTAACCAATCCGATCTGGCCGCCTAACAGCCAATCAGAAGTGCAGGGCCAGAACCCTGCACTTTACCTCAAGCTCATACTTTATTAACTATGGTACATACACAACAGTAACTGACAATAGCGTCTCAGGCAGGGGTAATTAAGGAAGGTTGTTTCTAGGACAGGGGTGTCCATACTTGGCCACCTTAAGACCTGTGGACTTCAATTCCCAGAATTCTTCAGCCAGCCTGGTTAAATCCACAGATTTTAAAATTGCCAAGGTTAAACACCTTGTTCTAGAGAGTTCCTTGCAGTCAATAATATATCAGTTTCAGGCTGGAGGCTAAATACATACAATGAACGGTTGCAGGAACTGGGCGTGGCTAGTCTAACGAAGAGAAGGACCACGATAATGTTGGAAATGAATCCAAGTTACAAAAACTTGGTTCGGTGAAAACACAAGAGATTTTATTTTGTTAAGATGTTTGCAAAGAGTGGTAGGATCTCAGCAGACCTCAACATGAAGTTTGAGCCAAGAACCACGCCTTAAGATTTCAATCCATTACATTTTATAGTTCTTTTATCCCAACTCCCCCCACCCTACCATGCCCTTCCTATGTTGACCCAATGACTGAGCACAGCTAATCTGAAAAATCTTATGGAGACCACATCATCTCCTTCGATACCTCCAAATGACCTCCCATCACATCTTATCTTACTTGGCATTAAGGAGTGTCCCTTCAGCAAGGCCTCTTTTCCAACGGTCTGAGAACAAAGTAATATCTATTCCTAACACCACACTTGTTACATATTCATGTTATACCCAGCACTTCTTCGTAGAACAACCATCTATGCAAAGTAAAAGTGTGGTAAACTTAAGCTGATGTTTTGAAAAACAAAATCTAACTTCAATTGATTAAAGAAAGTTAGAGCAATGGTTTATCTCTTCTATTGTCCTCCTAATCCTGGAGGAAATAGGGGTGGCATTACTTGATACAGGAGGATATAATTGATTGCAGGTACATGTTTAACAATGAGTAAATGCATTAGAAAATATATTTACAGAAGGATTACATCAAGATAGCAATTGTCTATAGAGCAACTATCTTCTTAATACTCTGTTATATTATTCTATTCAACTACATCTTATTTTTGACTTTTCTTATTTCTAACAATAACAAATATTGCAATATTTGAGGGGTTGCCCCAGAGAGGAAGGGGTCATTCTATTTTCCAAAGCACCTGAAGGGCCAGACAAGGAATAATGGATGGAAACTGAACAAGGAGAGATTTAACTTGGAAATAAGGAGAAACTTTCTGACAGTGAGAACGATTGACCAGTGGAACAGAAGTTGCCTTCAGAAGTTGTGGGAGCTTCATCACTGGGGGCCTTCAAGAAGAGATTGGACTGACAATTGTCAGAAATGGTGTAGGGGCTGCTGCTTAGGGGGGGGGTTGGGCTGGATGATCTACAAGGTACCTTCCAAGGTCACTCGTGTCGGGGGTGCCTGTGGTGGCCAGAAGTGGTCTGCCAGCGAAAAACAGGCTCCTGAGCACCGTTTTCAGCTGCGACAGCCTCCTGCACCCCTCTGCCAGCAAAAATGAAGCTCGGGTGGGCCGAGTATGCCCCTCTCCAGGCCCCATTTTTGCCCACAGCGGCCTCCTGCCAGGGAAAACAGAGTTCTGACGTAGTCACAGCCAAAAACGGGGCCTGGGAGTGCAGTGCACGGCCCTCCCGAGCTCCATTTTCTCTAGCAGAGACACCGTGGGCCGGTCCTTTGCTGTTTGCATCCTGGGGGTCTTGAGTTTGACACCCCTCGGATTGGATAGATTTGTGGTTATAGAAATGGCCAGTATTTATTTATTTATTTATGTGAATTGCTTACAAGATAATAGGTATAAGTAAAAACATAGTTATGAATACATGGATGCATATAAGAAAAATAAAAGAAACAATAGGGCAGGGACGGCAGGCATATTGGTGTGCTTATGCAAGCCCCCTACAGACCTCTTAGGAAAGGGATGAGGTCAATAGTAGACAGTCTAAAGTTAAAGTTCTTGGGGTTTGGGAGAGAAACCACAGAGTCAGGTAAAGTATTCCAGACATTGACTACTCTGTTGCTTAGTCGTATTTCCTGCAATCAAGTTTGGTGCAGTTTATCTTTAGTTTGTATCTATTGTGTGCTCTTGTATTGTTATGGTTGAAGCTGAAATAATCATTTGCAGGTAGGACATTGCAATGTATGATTTTATATACTTTACTTAGATCGGACCGAAGGCGGCGTAGTTCTAGGTTTTCTAGGTCTAGAATTTCGAGTCTGGTGGCATAAGGTCTTCTGCAACGAGTAGAGGAGAGGAGAACTCTTTTTGTGAAATATTTCTGGACTTTCTCAACTGTGTTAATGTCAGATATGTAATGTAGGTTCCAGACTGATGAAGCTGTATTTGAGTATTGGTCTAGCAAATGTTTTGTATGCTCTAGTTATTAGTGTAATATTACCAGAGAAAAAACTATTATTATGAAAAAGTAAAAAAGTTGAGAGTAGTTGTAAATGCCTCTTTTTTTTTCTAACATGCATTGTCACTCGAAGCCCCTTTTCCTTAAATGGGTGTCTGCTTTCTCCCGCACTCCTGCTCTTTTAGCCAGTGTATAAAGTGACGCAGAGGCAGCTGAACATCATGGTGAAGAAGGAGAAGAGCCACTGGTGGGAGAGACTGACCAAGCAGGAGAAGCGGCCGCTGTTTCTCGCTCCGGATTTTGACCGATGGCTGGACGAATCGGATGCCGAGATGGAACTGAAGGCCAAGGTGAGGACAGGTGGCTAACATGGCTTTTGGTAAGCACGTCGAGAAGAGAGGTCTTCTCTGGTGGACGTTAAGCAAAGAATTGTTCAGCCCAGAACCCACCTGTCAGATCTACCCCAACCTATCCCATCAAGAGGCCGTAATTCACGTGCTGTAATCAGCATTCTGCAGGTAGTCCTCTACTTACCACGGTAATGAAGCCTATCCATTACATTCATAAGTCATGACGCTAATAAATGGGAAGTTCTGGGAGTTGAAGTCCACCAATCTTAAAAGTTGGCACCATTCTTAAAAGTCTTCCTTAAGTGTGGTATTTTCCCAGGTGTAAAAAATGCTTTGGACTATATCTCTTAAATCTTGAAATTGAAAACCGGTGCAACCAGTGGTGGGATGCTGCTGGTTTGGAGCAGTTCACATGAACCGTAGTTCCAACAAGCAGTTGGCCCTGCCCTTTATTTCCTGCTATGTAGCTCATCTACAGCGGCTAAGACGCCAAGCTTGTCGATCAGAAAGGTCGGCAGTTCGGCAGTTTGAATCCCTAGTGCTGTGTAACGGAGTGAGCTCCCGTTACTTGTCCCAGCTTCTGCCAACTTAGCAGTTCAGAAACACGTAAAAAAAAATCAAAGTAGAAAAACAGGGACCCCTTTGGTGGGAAGGTAACAGCGTCCAGTGCGCCTTTGGCGTTTAGTCATGCCGGCCACATGACCACGGAGACGTCTTCAGACAGCGCTGGCTCTTTGGCTTTATAACAGAAGTGAGCACTGTCCCCTAGAGCCAGAAACGATGAGCACGTATGTGCGAGGGGAACCTTCGCCTTTACTTAGTCTAGTGAAAAGAAGAACTAGGTGGGACATGATAGCAGTCTTCCAGTATTTGAGGGGTTGCCACAGAGAAGAAGGGGACATGGTAGCTCAGTGGCAAAGATGCTGAGCTTGTTGATCAGAAAGGTTGGCGGTTCGACAGTTCGAATCCCTAGCGCTGCATAACGGAGTGAGAGCCCGTTCCCTGTCTCAGCTTCTGCCAACTTAGCAGTTCGAAAGCCTGTGAAAATGAAAGTAGAAAAATAGGGACCACTTTGGTGGGAAGGTAACAGCGTTCCGTGCGCCTTCAGCATTTAGTCATGCCGGCCACATGACTACAGAGACGTCTTTGGACAGTGCTGGCTCTTCGGCTTTGTAACGGAGATGAGCACCTCCCCCTAGAGCCAGAAAACGACTTGCACGTATGTCCGAGGGGAACCTTTACCGTTACCTATTAGCTCATCTCAATTACGTGGCACAGCTGATTCCCCCTGCCCTTGTTGTCCTACGCAGCTGAGCTGCTAAATGCTCCATTTTCAGTGCTGTACGCAAGCACCTTATACACGTGCAGGAGCATCCCAGCACTTGGTGTCACTGTCATAAATAACATCATGAATTTGCCCCAGGTAGCTCTTCATTGTCATCTGAAGAGCCCAAGCCTTAAAAAGTAGCATGAAAAAAAGAAACCCGACTCTTTCAAAATTAACCAATCTTCTGTAATAACCAGGTTCTTGTGTAAAGCTGTGGTAAAATGTCATTTCTGAAACTGCTTGACATGTTAGTCCTCTGTTGAGATCATGCCAGATCACCCAAATCGTGCCTTCTTTAAAAAAAAAAAAAATTTGGCTGACATCCAGGAGAGCTTATGGGCTTGGAAAACAAAAATCGTTGAACTCTTGTTCTCACCTTGTACTTCAATCCTTGGCATTTGGAAAGAAAACCGGCCTGTCAGCAGTTCAGGGCCACATGCCAACTTTCTGTTTAAATTGAGCAAAAGTTATTTTTTTCTCTCTCTCTCCGAGGTACAGAAGTACAGATAGTCCTCGACCTATGACCACAATTGAGCCAACAATTGCTGTTGCTAAGTGAAATGTTTTGTCAGGGCTCCAACAAATCCACCCCCATTCAAATAATAAGTCTCTAGCTGCACCTCTCTGAATTAAAAAAAAAAAAGACATTTATCTGGAATGGCCACATTGGCATTAGCTGGGTGCAGCCAACACTAAAATATATCATTCACTTCATCCTTGACCCTAGTCTTCCTCCCACCCCCTGGTTGTATATTCTCCAATGAGACACATCCATAGCCAAGAGTCATCAATCATGCTCTCCAGTAATAATCTTGCGCGCCAACATCTTTGGCTGCCAAGGCGATTATCTGAAGCATTTAAGGAATGCACTGCTTTCCCCCACTGCCCTTCTGCTGGCAACTAAAAAGACCAAAGGAGTATTTTTTAGTTGACACATTTAACTGAGTTTCGCCTCATTTTATGACCTTGCTTGCCGCAGTTGTTAAGTCACTCACTGCAATTGTTAAATTAGTAACACAGTTGCTAAGTGAATCTGGCTGCCCCACGGACTTTTTCAGAAGGTCACAAGAGGTGATCAGATGACCCTGAGAACACTGTCGCTATCATAAATAGGTGTCTGAATTTTGATCACATGACCAAGGAGAGGCTGCAACGGTCATAAATGTGAAAACAGTTATAATTTCCCTTTTTAATGCTGCCATAACCTTCAGTGGTCACTAAGCAAACAATTGTAAGTTGAGGGCTTTCTGTATGTCTTCAAGAAGGATTCTTCCGTGTGCTTTTAAATCAACTGTCTCCAAGTTCTACAGCTTTATGTACCAAACAAATGGAGCAGCACACCATCAAAGAGGACATGACTTGGAGTGCTCCCATTGCAACCCTGGTCAAAAGGACCCAGCAGAGATTCTACTACCTGCGGCTTCTCAGAAAACAACAACTGGGAGAAGGCAGAGCTTCGTTTCGGCGATACAGCTGCGATCTCGGGATTCTGAGATCACAGCCGATATTTTCGCCCCTGGTCGGTCCTAACGGACCTAAACCGTCCTGTAGAGATGGTGATTGTGAAGGGCATAGTCCCAGGATCCCAGGGATATCGCAAAACCCCTGGTTTGATCCGGGAGAAGCCCTTTTGCTGGCGGCGGAGAGGCAGCCTCCATAGCTGCTGAAGTTGGGACAGCTCTGGAAAGGAAGTGGCTGGAAGTGAAAGGGTGTCGGCTGGGTGAGAAACTTTCTTTGTGTTGTAAATTCGCTGAGATTTGAAAGGGCATCCTGAACAGAGAAGAAACCTGTGAGTTTTTTTTGACAAAAACTGTATGAGCGGCGTTTTTTAAAGTGATGTCAAATTGAGGCTTGGATTTTTTTTTTTTCTTATCTTTTTTTTTCTTGGGACTTTAGTGTGACTTTGTAGGTAACCGGACTGAATTTTCTCTTATGTATATTTTTATGCTCCTTTTGATTTTTTAATTTTCTTTTAGTACAGAAGCTCCCTTTGGCTATTTTTTCTTTTTATAAATTACTTTTTTTTTTCTGGCTGGGGGGAAGAGTATTAAGAAACTTTGTAACACTGCCAACTAGAGGCTTGAAAATATTTTATTTGAATTGGAGAGAACTGTAAGAAGACTCCTTCTCAAGGACATTTCAATGTGATAAGATAGAGGGAGAGCACAGCAAAATATTATTACAGGTGTTCTCCTGGACTCTTATCAATATTTTAACATTTGAGGCTTGGCTTTGAAGCTAGTGGAGGAGAGAGTCATAATAAGAGCCTTGGACAACTAAATAAAGTGCAGTGTGCTTTCTTATTTTTTTTTTTTTTTACTTGTGATACTCCTACTCACCAGCCTCTTTGTAAATTTTAATTCTAGTAATATTCTTATTTTTGCTTTTTATTTCAAAGGGAAAGCCTCAGAGCCTTTTCTTTATTTTTCTTTTTTTCTCCTTATCTTTACTGGGATCCTTTTGCTTTTTCTATTCATGTTTTTGGACCACTCTGTTTTTTCTTTTTGATTATTGAGACTTCCCAATTGGATTAAGGTGTGAAGAACCTGAAGGAATTTCTTCTTTTTTTCTTTATTTTTTTTCTTTTTCTTCTTAATCAATACTATTATTTTTGGGTGGTTTTTTTCTTTCTATTTTTCATTTTTTATGGTGGACTACTTTGTAATTGGATTAGGGTCTAGAAGAACCTGAAGATTTTTCTTCTTTTTCTTCTTTTTCTCCTTTTTCTTCTTTGGTTTTGGGCTTTTTACTATTGGATTTTTCCATTTTGGATTATAATTGGCTATTCTACCAGTTGGATTAAAAGCTAAAAAGAATCTGAAGCTTTTGAAGCATTAAAATGAGCAGGAAACCAATACCAGTTGGCATTTCTACTTCTACCTCTGCTTCCCCACCAGCTGGAGGACAACGTTTAATTCAGACAATGTTGAAGCAAAATAAAGAACAAGAAATAGTAACTTTACAGATGATTATGCAAGGAATCCAAGATCTCAAGATAAAGTCAGACATCATTGAACAAAGAATAGAGAAGACTGATGAAAAAGTGGAAAATATCAAACAAATGATGGTGAAGTATGAGGAGAGATTCCAAAAAATTGAGGAAGAAGGTAAACAAAGAGAGGAGAAGATTGGAAATATTGACAATAGATTAACAGTGGTTGAACAAGATAAAAGTGGGATGTTGAGGTGGGAGATGGAAAGGTCAGAATTTTATCTCAGATTTCAAAATATAGAAGAAGAAAAAGGACAACATTTGGCTGCGATAATGATAGAAATTTTGGCGGATGCTTTGGAAATTACAGAGGAAAAGATGATGGATGGAGTAGATGAGATATATCGAGTTTATACAAGATATGCGATGAGGAATAAATTACCCAAGGAAGTCCATATTAGATTGACCAAAAAATCCATTAAAACACAAATACTACAAGTGGTAAGAGAGAAGACATTGAAATACAAAGGCAAAGAGATTGTGGTTTTAAAACAAATACCCAGAAGAGTGAGAGAGATGAGAAGAGAATATCGATTTCTGACCAAAACGCTATTGGAAAACAAAGTGAATTATAGATGGCTGATTCCAGAAGGATTAATGTTTACGTGGAAAGAGCAGAGACATAGAATTGATTCAATTGAGAAAGCAGAACTTTTCCATGCAGAATTTTTTGGAAGGAGAGAAGAGGAGGCAGAGAAAGAGGTCTCATTAATTGAGTTTCAAGAGGAACAATTGGAGACTGAAAAAGAGAAAGGAGCAGTAGGTGGACAGGTGGATAGTAAAGAACAGCGTGAAGTGAAATCCACGAGAGTTGTTAGACCTAAATATAAAGCATAATCATGGAAGAGAAAAAACTGATTACAATGAATATAAATGGACTCAATTCAGCTGTTAAAAGAAGGAAAATCTTTCATAAATTAGAGAAATTAAAATTCAATATAATTTGTCTACAAGAAGTTCATATTAAAAAACAACATGAACAATTGTTAATACAGCCAAAATTAGGGAAAATATTTACTTCTTTGACTCAATGTAAGAAAAGAAGAGTGGTTCTATACATTAAAGAGGCTATCCCAGCAAAACTGATCTACACGGATGAAGATGGAAGAGTATTAATGGTGGAAATAATGGACAATAATATAAAAATACTCTTGATTGCAATTTATGCTCTGAATGATAAACAAGAAGAGTTTTATAAAAAAACTACACATGAAAATAATTGGACTGGACTATGTTAATATAATTATGATGGGAGACTTTAATGGAATTGTGGACAATAAATTGGACTATATAGCAACAACAACAGAGCAAAATAGAAAGACTCTCCCTAAATCTTTTTTTAAAATGACAGACGAATTAAATGTTAAAGCTAAACAATATACTTTTTATTCAAATAGACATTTATCATGGTCCAGATTAGATATGATTTGGATCTCAACAGAATTAATATCTAATATTCAAGAAACAAATATTGAAACAAGTACTTGGGCAAATAACAGCCCAATGACAATTAAATGGAAGGGACAAAAAAAAAAAGATCGAGATGGACATTAAACAATACTATCTTAAAGGAAAAAGATTTTATACAACGGATGGAGAAGGAACTGGCTTTTTTCTTTAGAGAAAATAAAAAAGAAGATACTTCAATGCAGAATGTTTGGGATACAACGAAGGCATATGCTAGAGGTTTGATAATAGATTATACAAGAAAAAAGAATATTAGGAAAAGGCAAGCTTCTAAGGCCTTGGAAGATGAGTATAAAAGACTTGAAAAAGAATTACAGAAAATGCCACAGAAAAAAGATATTAAATTGAAGCTGGATGTAATTAAACATAAAATGGAATTAATAGAGAAAGAAGAATTGGCACAGAAAATTAGAAATTCTAAACAGAATTACTTTGAAGATGCAAATAAACCAGGTAGATGGCTAGCATATAAATTGAGAAAGGAGAAGGAATCAAGAAAAATATTGAAGCTAATAGATGATCAAGGCCAAGTTTGTTATGGTAATAAGGAGAAAAAGGAAATTATTCGAGATTTCTATGGACAATTATATAAACAAGAGAATATTGATGAGGAAAAAGTCAAACAATGTCTACAGAATGCTAACTTACCGAAGATACCTAAAGAGACTGAAGAAATGCTAGAAAGCAATATAACAATGATGGAATTAAATGAAGCACTTAAGAAACAAAATAATGGGAAAACACCAGGTCCAGATGGGCTTCCGGCAGAATTCTATAAAATATTTCAAGAATCATTGAGCATCCCATTGTTAGAAGTTATGAATGAAGTTATGTCGAAGAAGATGATACCCAAACATGGTCAGAGGCTTATATTACACTTATTCCAAAGAAAGAGGCTGACCCACTGCAAATTAAGAACTATAGACCTATTTCTTTATTGAATGCAGACTATAAAATTTTTGCTTCAATTTTAGCAGAAAGACTTAAAAAATATTTAAATAATTGTGTCCACCCAGATCAAAATGGATTTCTGCCAAAGAGACAAATCAGAGACAACATGAGAGTAATCTTGGATACTTTGGAATACTATGAGGCTCATCCTGAAAAGCAAATGGCTTTGATATTCCTAGATGCTCAAAAGGCATTTGATAACGTGAACTGGAGATTTATGTTATTACTATTGGAACAGATGGGTTTTGCCAGAAAATTTATTCAAGCAATAGAAGCCATATACAATAAACAGACAGCAAAGGTAATGATGGAGGGAGAACTTACAGACTTTATTAATATAAGAAAAGACACAAGACAAGGATGTCCCCTATCTCCTTTGCTATTTGTGTTGACTTTGGAAGTGTTGAATAGAAATATTAAGGATGATAAAAGCATAAAAGGAATGAAAATTAAGAAGGAAGAATTCAAACTACAAGCTTTTGCTGATGACTTAGCTTTTATTCTGGAAGATCCGCTGGAAACAGCTCCAAGGTTATTGGAAAAGATAGAGACATATGGTGAGGTGGCTGGTTTGAAAATAAATAAAGATAAAACAAAGATTTTGACAAAGAACATGCTACTGAGACAAAGAGAAGAACTGGCAGACCTGTTGAAAATCCAAGTTACGAATAAGATTAAGTATCTGGAGATATATTTGACAGCAAGATGTAGCACATTAAAAGAAAATAATTATATGAAACTTAAACAACAGATAGCTACAGACTTGAAGAAATGGGAAAACTTGCAATTGTCATTAATAGGGAGAATTTCAACAATTAAGATGAATATTTTACCCAGAATTCTATTTCTGTTTCAAACAATGCCAATTAGGCTTGGAAAAGACTATTTTGAAGATTTAAAAAGAAAACAACAACTGAATGAGAAACTGCTGGTGACCTTCTACCGTTGCACCACAGAGAGTATCTTAACTTACTGCACCTATGTAGGGTTTGTCAATTGCACAGTGGCTAATAGGACAGCATTCCAGAGAGTGAACATCATTGCCCAGAGGATCATGGGTTGCCCTCTCCACTCTTTGGAAGAGCTTTATAGTTCCCACTGCCTTAAGAAAGTTAAAAACATCCTCAAAGATCCATCTCATCCTGGGAACCCTTTTTTTGAACTATTACCACCTGGCAGACGGTACAGGATAATAAAAACAAGGACAAATAGGCTGAAAAACAGCTTCTATCCCAGGGCAGAATTTTAGCTCTTTGGAATTTTGCTGTATAGCGCAGTGTTGGTGTGGTGTTGGGGATTTTCGGTTCACTGTGTGGAGAGTGAAGGATGTGTGTTTGTGTTTATTTTCACAGTCATAATGTACACTGAAGATGGCATTTAATTTTATTGTACGAGGTGCAATGACACTAAAGTAAACTAAGCTAAAAAGCACCTTTAGGGGCCACCTAGAAAATGGATCGTGCCTTGTGCTGGATTTGGTAAGGCAGGCAGATGAAATCATGTGTTACGTTGCACTTTTCCTGCCGTAAGGCTTTCTGAGTTGTGTGCCCCAATCCATTTGGCATCCCAAAGAGCAGCCAGTTATTTACAAATAATGTATCAAGCGCAGGACTGGATCCCTTCTGGAGGGGAACGTGCCAGTTTTCATGGTCTCTTTCTCTCTCTCTTTCTAACGTCTAGGAAGAAGAGCGGATAAACAAAATCAGTATAAAGAACCGAATCCCCAAAGATCGTAAGTGGCTCCCCTTCGCAGTTGGCCATCCAAAGAACGCCTGCCCTTTATCCTTTGCTAACTTGATTCTGTCACCCCTTGCAGCCTTCCGACACTTGAAGAGAGGTTATCTGTTCATGTACAACCTCGTGCAGTTCCTGGGCTTTTCATGGATCTTCGTGAACATGACTGTCCGGCTGTTCATGCTCGGGAAAGGCAAGTGGCACATATTTTGGTTCTCTCCCTGCTCTCATTGCCCAAGAGACTAGAGTGGATTGAAGGGAGAGGTGCTTTGTATGGCCCGTGGTTAGATCTGCTCCAGGCCACATGTCCAGCCTCTGTAGTTGAGTCCTTCTGGGAAAGTCGTAACTCATTGTTTTTTCCTGAATGCCATCAGTCTGCTAAACAAATAATTCCCTCAACACTGTCCAACTATTTAAAAAGTCTGCACTACTATTTCTATTAATCTTCTCATCACGCCTTATCATCCATCCCCTCCCACTTGTATGACTGTGACTTTGTTGCTTGTATCCTTACGATTTATATTGACTGTTTCCTAGTATGATTTGATTGCTTAATGTACCCCATGACTATCATTGTGTTCTACCTGATGATTCTTGGCTCTTGACGAATGTCTCTTTTCTTTTATGTACACTGAGAGCATTTGCACTAAGACAAATTCCTTGTGTGTCCAACGACACTTGGCCAATAAAGAATTCTATTCTATTCTATTCAACTCTGCTCTGCTCTACTCTACTCTACTCTACTCTACTCTACTCTACTCTACTCTACTCTACTCTACTCTACTCTACTCTATTGAAAGAGAAGTGGGTTTTAAGCAAAGAATTCTAGGTTTACTCAAAGGTGCTTTTTTTAGGAGGCAACTGGACTTTCTTGTTTTGTCTTTTGAAGACGTTTTGCTTTTCATCCAAGAAGCTTCTTCCGCTCTGACTGGATGGTGGGGAATGGAAGGATTTATATTCCTTGCAGACAGCTGGTCATTGGCATCCTTTTTAGAGAGTCGTTGAGGCCCCTTGGAGCTTTATCTGTGTCCTCCAAAGCCCCTGAGGGCAGGACAAGAAATGATGGGTGGAATAGCATTAAAGAGAGATCCAACCTAGAACTGAAGATAAATTTTCTAACAGTACAAAGAATCCATGAAACCAAATGTGTGTGTGTGCAGCAACATTGGAAATTTTTCAAAATATCGATTGGGCAACCAGTCTATTTTTGACCAGGATGGTGTAAATCTCCTGCCTTGAGCAATGGGTTGGACTAGAAGACCTCCAAGGTCTCTCTTCCAGCCCTATCTGTCAACTAAAAAATGCTTCTTTGGTCTTTTTAGTTGCCAGCCGAAGGGGAGTGGGGAAAGCAGTTCATTCCTTAAAAGCTTCAAATAATTGCTAGGCAGCTGAAGTTGTTGGCGCGCAAGAATATTACTTGAGAGCCTGATTGATGACTCTTGGCTATGGAGGTGTCCCATTGGAGAATAGACATCCAGGGGGTGGGGGGAAGACCAGGATCAAGGAGGTAATGAATGATGTGTCTTAGAGTCGGCTGCACCCATGCCGACATGGTCACTCCTAATAAATCAATTTTTTTTACTCTGAAGATTCAGCTAGAGACTTATGATTTGAATGGGGCTTGTCAGAGCCCCGACACTAGGATTCTCTGTTCTATGCTATGTAGGCCGTGTTAGCTGGATAAGTTTGTACAAAACATTTGAAACAGGTGCTTCACAACCCATGGAATTTTTTTGCAGCAGCTTTATCTTTTGCAAGATGCCTAAAATCGCTCAGAAATGTATTCCCTCTGCATTTAGTAGGTCTCCTTCCTTCACATTGCAGTTACGGTAGTTTTATCTTACGTTCTTGCAGACTCTTTCTCAGATACCTTCCACATGAGTGGGGACATGATGTACTTCTGCCAGATGTTTGCCTTGATGGAGATTGTCAATGCCTTGATAGGCCTCATCAAAGCTCCTTTAGCTCCTGTCTGTATCCAGGTAATACCTTTGCAAACCATTTTGGAAAGCATAAAAACTCATTTTTATGAGGCTGGCTAAAGGTTTATTTTGTCAGTGCAAGATATCAAGTAAGATGTCTCTTTAGTACTTTCTGTCTTAGAGTAGAAATGACCAAGGATTGTATACTACATCATTCTGCTTGTTAGTAATTCTCTTGAGTGCGTTTTGAGCATCTCATGATGTGCAAAGTTTTGTCATGTAGACTGAGAGCTCTTCAAAAGCTTCTTGCCTTTGATGCTTCATTAGAGGAAATAGAGTTTAAAATATCAGACTGGAAACCTGAAAGCTGTGAGCTTTAGTCCTGCCTTAGGCATGAAAGCCAGCTGGGTGACTTTGGGTGAATCACCAAGAGACAGAGAGTTCTGGTCCTGCCTTAGGCAGGAAAGCTGTTGGGTGACTTTGGGCTGACCGCCAGGAGGTGATGAGTTCTAGTTGCACCTTAGGGTGGCGAGAGGAATTCCAGAATTCCTGTCAAGCATGGGAAAATCAGGAAGCCCAGGCAGTTCAAATGAATATAAAGGTTTATTGCAAATGTGTGCTCTCTACAGGAATCTGAACTACTAACAAGAATCTGAACTACTATTGGTGGTAGATAAAAGTCAGTGAAATTTAAAGAGGGCTGGACTGAGATCTTATTCTGGGCACAAAGGGACTCAAGACTGATGACACATTTGACTCCTCCCTCAGGCTCAGCCTGGTCATTCCCTACATCTCCTCGGCCACCATCTATGGAATTCAAACTTTCAGATTTACCCAGCTGGTTCACCCAAACTGGCTGAGAAATCAGCACAGTTCTTGATGGGTTTGTAGGAGGGTAACATTTTGCATCTGATTTTTTTTGGGGGAAAAACATGTATTTCTGCATATTTGGGGGTCCCAGAAAGAACCTGTGTCTTCTGAAATGGCAGGTGTCTCCAACCTAGGCAAGTTTAAGACTTGTGGACTTCCAACTTTCAGAATTCTCAATTAGCCGTGCTCCCACAAATTCTGGGAGTTGAAGTCCATATATCTTAAAATTGCCAAGGTTGAGAAATATTGGTGTACTGTAGATGATAATTTACATAATAATTTAATTCACCTGGGTGCCTCAAGGTGGATACACCTCTGAAGAAGTTCCCTTGCCCACAGAATTCTTGATTGTTCTTGTTTTTCACAGGGAGTTTTCTCCTAATCCTTGGGAAGAAAGGCAGATTACTTACAATATTTTGCTAAAGTTTGCCCAAATATTTTACCAACGCCCTTAAAAGGTGCAGATGGAAGTTTGTTAAAAAGAGATCCAACTTAGAATTAAAAGGCAGATTTCCTGACGGTGCAGAACATTAATCAGTGAAATGGCTTGACTCAAGAAGTTGTGGGTGATCCATCACTGAAGATTTCTAAGATGAGACTGGACAACCACTAGTTTGAAAAGGTGCAGGGTTTCCTGCTTGTGAAGGGGGTTGGACTAGAAAACCTATAGAAAACCACCCTATAAAAAAGAGGTTGAAGCTTTAGAAAAAGTGCAGAGAAGAGCAACCAAGATGATTAAGGGACTGGAGGCTAAAACATACAACGAATGGTTGCAGGAACTGGGCATGGCTAATCTAGGGAAGAGAAGGACCAGGGAAGACAGGATAGCAGTCTTCCAATATTTGAGGGGCTACCACAGAGAGGAGGAAGGGGGTCAAGCTATTTTCTAAGGCACCCAAAGGCCAGACAAGGAATAACGGAAACTGAACAAGGAGAGATTCAACCTGGAAAAAAGGAGATGTTTTCTGACAGTGAGAACAATCAAGCAATGGAACAGAAGTTGCCTTCAGAAGTTGTGGGAGCTTCATCACTGGAAGCTTTCAAAAAGAGATTTGTAGTAGGTGTAGGATCTCCTGCTTGAGCAGGGGGTTGGACTAGATAACCTACAAGGTCCCTTTCATCAACTCTTAATCTGTATCTGTACCTCCAAGGTCCTTCTAACCCTGTTATTCTATTCTATATATCCTGAAGCCACTTTTGTCATCCTGCTAGTTTTGTCTATGTTTATAATATCCTACTGTCTAGTTTTCTGGGACAGAAGCTGAACGAATTAGCAATGTCTTTTCTCCCACCATTCCCACAACAACTTTCCCATCTGCATGATGGGAAAAGGAATCTACCTGCTTTCCCAATCCCTAAAATAGGTGGGAATTCCCAGAGATTGGAATTCAACTGCTGAAGGCAGCAGCTTGCAATAAGCTTGGGTGAATCACACTGAGGTTTGTTTCCTTGCTGGTGTTGTATATTTGAAGCGTCTGATATTGGAAGGGATAAACCTTTCTCTCTTTTGGCCCCTTTCCAGATCTTTGGCAGGAATTTTATATTGTTTGTAGTTCTTGGAAACGTGGAGGAAATGCAGAGCAAAGCCGTCGTCTTCTTCATCTTCTACATTTGGAGCACAGTTGAGATAATCAGGTACTTGGGGTGGAAAGGGGGCCGTTCCACCTGAAATCCTTTGCAGAATTCTTGCCTTTGCCATCTCTTCATTATTGTCCTTACACACACACACACACACACACCTCTTTTCTGTGCAGCTTTAACTGAACCATTTTATTTTCATTTGCAACTCTCTCATTTGCAATTGCTTCACCTCTTACTGGTTGCAAACAGAGGTGGATAGTGTGCTGGGTGGTTTTCTTGCAGACATTTCATTACCCAACTAGGTAACATCGTCAGTGCTAGAAGGGTGTGGCATTTACTGGATAGATGGGAATGAAAAGTCTTCAAGAAAACAATCCAGCTCGGGAAAGCACCAAGGTTCCCCCAACCCTGAGCTACAAATAATCCCTTCTAGAGGTTGGTAGTTTAGTGCCCAATATCTGTAGGAAAACCTCTGCTTTTATTCTCTGATCAGGAGAATAAAACTCTTACTATACTTTTAGAATTATGCCGTTTTTTCTTTCTGTTGAACAGGTGGTATTGTTTCTATTTCTTCACTAGTGTTATCTTTCCCCTCCCCCTTTTTATTAGTTTATAATATAAAATGCAAAAAAAAAATAGTTGGAAAATGGGAAGAAAAGGGGAAGAGTATAAAAGAAAGAGAAAGTATGGACATCCGTCTCCCTTCGATGTAGTTTAATAAGATAACATCAAACCTCATCTTTTTACTTTTACATAATAGTATAAACTAGTCATTTTTACAAGAACAAACCCATCTTCTAAGTGAGAACCATCAACCCATGGAACAGAAGTTGCCTTCAGAAGTTGTGGGAGCTTCATCGCTGGAAGCTTTCAAGAAGAGACTGGACTGCCACCATCAGAAATGATATAGGGTCTCTTGCTTGGGTGGGGAGGGGGTTGGACTAGATGACCTACAAGATCCCTGTTACAGGGATACTCTGTAACTTCTGTAATCTGTAAAGCCCAAAATCAAAGTTTCATTTTTTCCATTATAAATAGAAAATCCAGAAGCAGTTTCCAAGTAGGAACAAAAATAATTGTGTGGTTTTTTTTCTTTAATCAAGTCAGTCAATTTAGCCATATCTTGATTTGGTCAGGTGAACTTTGTAATCTTGATTTTTAAGGCCCGTATAAAATATCCATGAAGTTTACTAAGGGACATCTACGCTTGCAGTGTGCACAATGAGATGTAGGGTGTGGTGGTTGCTAATCCACTCCATTGCCTTCTCCTGTAGCCACCAGGTAAGGGATAATAAGAGATGACCGATGTTTGTGGGTTTCCTTCTAGGTATCCCTACTATTTGCTTTCCAGCATCAATATAGAATGGAAAATTCTTACTTGGCTTCGATACAGCATATGGATGCCTCTCTATCCGTTGGGAATGTTGGCAGAAGGTACGTAGCTGAGGTGGTATTCAGCCGGTTCTGACCGGTTCTAGGGAACCAGTAGTGGAAATTTTGAGTAGTTTGGAGAACCAGCAGATCCCACCTCTGACTGGCCCCACCAACCCAATCTCTTCTCCACTTCCTGAGTCCCAGCTGATCTGCTGGGTCTCCTTTGGTTGCCCTGCACAGGAGAAGGGAGCTGGAAAGCAGGTTGGTGGGGTGGGGAGGGAATGGGGATTTTGCAGTATCCTTCCCTGCCACGCCTACCAAGCCACGCCCACTAAGCCACACCCCAGACCCGGTAGTAAAAAATTTTGAATCCCACCACTGGTACATGGGAGAAATATGGATGGATATACTGCCCTGGTGAGACCACACTTGAAATAAACCACTTACAACAGCACCGGGAAAAGTGACTTATGATGGCTTTTCACACTTAAGACCATTGCAGCATTCCCAGGGCCATGTGATCAATATTCTGATACCTGGCAACTGGCTCATATTTATGACGGTTGCAGTCCCCTGGGGTCACCTGATCCCCTTTTGTGACAAGCAGAGTTCAATGAGGAAGCCCAGATTCACTTCACAAGTGTGTAACTTACTTAATATCTGCAGTGATTTCACTCAGAGGGGAGACCACTCAAAAATCCCAGGGTGGGCAGTTAGCTAAAAGCTGGAAGGTTGCATTTGAGTTGGTCTTGTCTTGGGCAGCTTTCTCTGGAGGGTATGTTGACTGGACAGCATCTATTCTGCCTTGTCCAGCCTCCAAAGGCTTAATTCAGTTTCTACCCTTGTTCTTTGCTCTTCTCCAAAAGGCCTTTTAACCTTTTCTTTCTGCTTTTAGCTGTAGCCGTGATCCAGGCCATTCCTATCTTCACCAGCACCGGAAAATTCAGCTTCACCCTCAATTATCCATTGAACATTACCATCCCATTTTCCGTCGTTCTGCAGCTCCATCTCATCTTCTTATTCCTAGGTGAGTTTTCAGTTGGCAGTTGGTATCATAAAGACACTCAGGAAAAGCTTAGATACTGTTGTGGCCCACCAGACTTGGACAATGGGGAGGTTGGGGAGAAACTTGGGCCAGTCCTGGATTCTGCGGAGGGCTCTGATGGATGCTCTGGGGTCGGAAGCAGAGATAGAGCCAGGGCCGTCCGACATTTCCCAGCTGCCTAGAGTCGGAGATAAGTGGGGAGGAGGGATGGCTGGAGCCTGCTCCAGATGCGCATATGCACAGAACTGTCAGGAAAGGAGAACAATTAATGAATAGGAGCTGACTCGGGAGGAAAGGCACACGTAGACACTGAATGGCCCTTCCCGAGGGAATAAATGGAAGCAAAAGGGGAATGGTGATTCGTAGGAGACAATTAGTTCATATTTCTTTGGGAAGATTTGCTTATCGTGGTTTGTGCCTCACAGAGATTCCTTGCCAGGTTTTACTGCTTTGCGACTGGAAGCTCTTGTCCAAGGACTGAGGAGGTCTGTTCTTGCAATTAACCCTGGGGAGGATTATTGTCGAGACTTTTTCTGTGTGTGAAGGCCATGAATTCACAGTAACTAAAAAAAGCGGAGGTTTTCGGGACAAGGAGCGTTTCTTGGTTCTGCTAAGCCTGAGTCAGAACAGATACCACACACACACATAAGACTGACAGTTTATCTTGAACTTACATTTCATTTAACGACCGTTTGACCGGCACTGAACAAAGGATATCTGACCGTTTTTCACACTTAATGTCCGTTGTAGTAATGGTTGCGTGATCAGAATTGAGACATTTGGAAACTGGCATGTGTTTTATTACCATGGCACTATCACCTTCTGACAAGCAAAATCCACGGGGAATTCACTTTTTTTTTTTTTTAAACAAATTTTATTAATTTTACAGAAAACACAATACACAAACATACAAAACACAAAACATAAACAAAACTAAAAGATCTTTTCTGAAGTTTGTCTGATCCCGGGTTAAAACTCTTCACACAGACACAAATTCAAACATCATATTCACTTTGTATATTCTTCCATATCTTATTATCATTTTCTTTTTTTATATATATATATAAACCATTTTTATCAATTTTATAAAAACAATGCACAAAAAATCAAGGCATAACAGCTTATAAATTCTTTTCTAGGAAAAAATAATAATAAAAAACCAATAGAACATAACAATTCCAAATTATAGTATCAATACTTTATCTATTTAACTTCATATCTTATCCCTACTTCTCCTTTTCATCCAAATTATTTCTTGTTAATTAAAATTTTATTGCCTTTTATCAATATACAAAATCCAAAAAAAAAAAACCATAACAAAACCTTTATATATCTTTTCATATCTTATTACCATTTTCAATAACATTCTTTGTCTATTCTATTTCCAACTATCCATTCATCTTTTTTCTTTTACTATACTTCTCCTATACACCAATTGGAGTAACGTCTATAACTCATTACCCTAACTTAAAAGTACTTCGTATAACAATTTTTCTTGGGATTCTGTTTAAAAGATTCTAAAATTACATAATAAATTTTATACTCTAAATACACATATAAAAACACAATCTTATGTACCCTCCAGAATCCCTCTTTTATCCTAAATTAAATTCACCCATTGTCTCTGAATAAAGTTTTTTTCTTTAGATCTTGCTTCCCCCCATTGAGGCTTCTCCTCCCCCCCTTTCTCTCTTGGTTATTCTTCTCCTTGCCCTTTTTACCCCTTTGTCTTTCCTCCTCCCTTTTCTTACTCCTTTTCCTTTGCTTTCTAACCTTGCCTCCACCTTTTCGCTCATTTTTCTCTTCTTTGGTTGTTTTTATAATTCTTAAAATCCCCTTTTTCTTATCCTTTTTCTCCTCCTCTTCGGAAAGGACCCATTGTTCATCAAAGATGGCTTCTTCTTCCTCTTCTTCCTTGTCCCAGTCCTTCTGCTGCGTAATCAACTTTTCATAAGTACATAACGCCATTTCTAAAAATTGAAACAAAGCGCCCAAAGTATCTTCCTTTTTATATTTTTGATATTCAGCCTTTAATTCATCCACAAGCGATGCCATTATGAAAAGAGAAACTTTTCCCAAAACAACCACAAGTATTTTTAATCAAAAACAATTCAAAAAAAAGTTCCAAAAGTTAATACTTTTCTTCCTTCTTCTCTTTCTCTTTCTGGGGTTAATGTTTAATCAAAGAGGTCCAATTACCATATATCTTTCTTTGGGATTCTAGGCAATCTCCTCCTTTTTCAGCTTCTGCTCCAATTTTTTCTCCTCTCCCTTCCCACTTGCAATATCAATTTTAAATAATCAAAAATCCATACCTCCAACAAGGGTTTTCCAATTTGTTAAATTTTTCAATGTCCAAAAATCCTTTTGTCCCTTAGCTTCAACTCTCAAAACAATTCACTTTCAATGTCCAATATATCCAAACATTTCTGCTGTTTCCATGGGGAGGGAGAGTGAAGAAAAAACAAAAGTTCCCTTTAACAGCTTCTCCGCCGCTTTCGCTCTTCTTAGGGATACAATGTATCCTCCAGCAATTCAAACAGCTCAGTTCCAGGCAATTTAAAGGATGTTACTTGACCCGGCTCAGACATCACTTTCACTCTTCTCCTCCAGCGCAATCTTACCCGGTTGCTGGCTTCTTCGTGGCGGCCATTGCTGACCGCCGCTCCACCGCCTTGGGAAAAAGGGGTTTTTCCGGTGAAGGGGGGGGTCTGCGACACCCCCACCCCCCTATCCGACTCCCCTCTCTCTTCAGCTGTCCCTACAGGGCAGCCATATCCCCCTGACCCATCTGGATCGGGGGTACCTCGACGGCTAGCACAGCAGGAATCGCGAGCTGTCGCGAATTCCTGCTGCCCCGAAGCCACGCGAAACCGGAAAACCCCAGATTCACTTTTAATGACTGTTATTAACTTTTAACAACTGCAATGATAGATTTATTACACACACACACACACACACACCTGGCAAAGAAAGGTCACGAAATTCACTTAGCAACAGGAATTCTGGCCTCCGCTGTGGTTGCAATTCGAGGGCCATGTCCATATACAAACACAAGAGAGAAAGGGTTGACTTTCAGTTATGCTGGTATCAGGCACCATCTTCAGTGTTTGAGCTTCTTGCTCTCAACCACCAATCCTTTGTCAGTAGGAATTAAAAACAACCCAAGCCACAACTTTGTGCTTTCATGGAAGAGTGGATTTTTCCAAAATTACAGGGTATTTTTGGTCCCAGGAAGTACTTGCTCATGTTATCATGAGTAGAGACTTGACTGACCAACAAGGATCTGAAGATC
Source organism: Hydrophis major (assembly GCA_033807585.1). Taxonomy (NCBI): domain Eukaryota; kingdom Metazoa; phylum Chordata; class Lepidosauria; order Squamata; family Elapidae; genus Hydrophis; species Hydrophis major. The sequence goes on along the minus strand of CM066337.1, from coordinate 24,222,707 downwards.
TTTGATAAGAATCATCTGCATCATAAAATCTTTGGATGCAAATCTTGAACTCCATCTTACCACTGTGGCCCTCATTGAAATCTGGTGGGTTGACAGGAGATGAATCCTTGGGCAGAAGTTCTGGCCACTGTTGCCCCTCTGAATGTGCTGGGACAGAAGCCAGGCTGGTCAGGGGGTCTCCTAACCAGTTTTCCTTGTTTTGTTTTGGAGGTGAGATCTACACAATTCCCACCCTCTAGGAATCTTTTCCTGACCTCTGTCAGTCAGGAAGACAACCAAGATGCCGAGCAACCACTGGCCATACATAGAATTTATACAAATTCTATGAGATATTTTCTATGGGAGGTAGAAAATCAGTTGACAGGCCATGATGCAGCATGGCAGGAGATTGGCTTGTTCCACTAGTTGTTGAAGATGTGAACAAGAGAAATTCTCTTCTGTAGCAACTTTTGGGAAAGTCTATTATCCTCATTGACCAGTATTTCTCAACCTTGGGATGAGTGGACTTCAACTCTCAGAATTCCCTATCCAGCTATGCTGGCTGCAGAATTCTGGGAGTTGAAGTTCACCCTCCTTAAAGTCCCCAAGGTTGAGAAACCCTGCCAGGATGGTTCTCCACTCAACTGAGGAATTCTGAGGGTTGAAGTTCACCCTCCTTAAAGTCCCCAAGGTTGAGAAACCCTGCCAGGATGGTTCTCCACTCAACTGAGGAATTCTGAGGGTTGAAGTTCACCCTCCTTAAAGTCCCCAAGGTTGAGAAACCCTGCCAGGATGGTTCTCCACTCAACTGAGGAATTCTGGGGGTTGAAGTTCACCCAAGGTTGAGAACCCCACCACGATAGCTCCTGGATTCCTATTAGTGTATCTGATCTCAAGAATGAAAAACTCATCCTTTTTTTTTTTTCTTTCAGCACCATTTATCCTTTTCCGTCACCTCTACAAGCAACGTCAGCGACGCCTCGGACCTAAAAAGAGGAAAATGCACTAATTGGAGTCTCTTGTTTTTCTAATCTTCCTCAAAGATGGATGCAGGGGGCGGGCTTCGGGCTCTTCCAAAACCCTTTTCCTTACCCTATTAACCCGAAAACCAATTTTTAAGTCGCGATGACACGTCTTCCTTGCCTGACAGCAAAAAATAGATCCGTCCAAGCTAATGTGTTTTCCTTTGCACCTCACTCCCTTCTCGGGTAAGCTAAGCAGGGGATTCATACTAAAAACCTCTTTCCTATGAAATAGACCTGGAGCCTTGAGTGAAAAGAAAGCTGCTTTCTTGGGGAGGGAAAAAGCATTAAAAAACTCGGCCATCCAAGAGATGCCAAAGAGTTTTTCCAAACACCAACTTTAGGAGGATCTAAAGAGCCTACAAACGTAGTTAAGGCTTGTTAAGGATGAGCCGTGAGAAACTTTCCCGTGGCTTTTAAGGGAGCGAGTGGTTTGTTAGGATCCATTTTCCTTTTTTCCTTACCCCAACAGCAAACATGATCAAATCTGGAGGGGCAAATTCATTGCCTCCTTCTTCCTAGAGGCACGCTTGTATTGGATTCTTTATCATCTGTAAACTTCCCGACACACGAGTATTAAAATCTCAAAATCAAATTTAAAATAAGAGCAGGCCTCTGCAGGAAAAAAACCCAGGGAGCAGAGCCCTTCATGTGATAAAGAACAGAGCTGGTTCAAATCCTCGTAGACTTGAAAGTGCTTTTTGATGGTTTCTGGCTTAAGAATATGGACCATGTCAACTTCCCAACAAGCTGGCGACAGTACTAGATTCCAGGAAAGGTGCCATTCAGACATGAAGGGAAGAAGAGACGAAGAAGCTGCACTTGGGTGCGAGTCCCTCATGGCAATCGGAAGGCAAGCTTTAGCATGCGCTCAAGGCTGGGTGGAGTTTTTTTCCTTTCTCCAATTGGGGAAAATGTGTTTTGGAATCCCCCAAATCCTGAGCTGCTGTCTTGATACTGATTTTCCTTCTCGGCAGCGAGAGCATTTGGTGGTGGCATTTAACATTTTTCACCCCCCCCCCCCCTCTCCTGGTACCGGGCAAAGAGAGCTATTAATGTACTTGGAGTTGGGGAGGTTAGTTTAACGGGTTTATAGTGCAGGCACTTCGTTACAAATCTGTGTGGGCAAGTTTTGGACAAGGCAAATCAAAGGCATATTTCTAATAATAAATCCTTCTAAAAACACCCCCGTTGTCTGCGTCCCTGGCTTTGCAGTAGGTAGCAGTGCAGATGAATTATTATGTTGCCCATGTGGGAAAGGTTTCATTCCTTCGCTTGGCTCCAGATGTGCTTCAACTTCTGTGCAATTGCTGCATTTGGAGATGTGGCGGATCTAAGACAAAAGGGCCATTCTAGGTTGCTGGAGGCAGTCATTTAGCAGCTTTTCAGCTTACCTAACCAGCAAAGCCCAGCACAGATGATGCCCAGTCTATTAAACCAGGATTTCTGACTTGGATAACCATCTTGGCTGTGTGCACCAAAAGCCATTGAGGGAGGACAATAAAGGCTGTTGTGTCCAGCCCAGTAATTGTTACAGGATGAACTACCTTGTTCCCCCCCAAAATACAACTTACCCCGAAAGTAAGTCCTAACTTGATGTTTACATGTGCCCAATATAAGCCCTACCCCCCCCCAAAAAAAGCCTTAAGACCCCACCCACTCCAAATCCCACTCCTGGCTGGCCCCTCCCATGAGTCCCCATGTGGTCCGTTTTTTGTCATGGGCTGGTTGTAGAGATGGGAACTCCCTTTTTTTATGATGGAAAGAAAAGTGGAATACAAATGGAATTAAGTTTAATAAAAGTCCAATCTGGGTGAGGAAAGCAGTCTTGACATTTCATAGAACAAGGGTGTCAAACACAAGGCCCACGGGCTGCATCTGGCCGGCAATGTGGTCAGATCCGGCTCATGGGGCTGTCTTGGAAAATGTAAGAGGCCGGCTCACGTTGCTTTGGCCCAGTCTACCAAATGCAAAGAGGAAACATGCTAGCAATTTGGGGAGTGGCGTCAAGCTGGCCACGCCCACCCAGTTGCCATCCCAGTGACCATCCTAGTTGGCCATGCCCAGTAAGTGGAGTCAAACTGGCCATGCCCTCTCAGTTGGCCATCCTAGTTAGCCAACCCAGTGGTCATCCTAGTTGGCTACCCAGTTGGCCATGCCCAGTGAGTGGAGTCTAACTGGCCATGCCCTCCCAGTTGGCCATCCCAGTGACCATCCTAGTTGGCCACCCACTTGGCCATGCCCAGTGAGTGGAGTCAAGCTGGCCACACCCACCCAGTTACCACACACACACACACACACACACACACATCCAAGGTCAACCACGGCCCTGATGCAGCCCTCAATACAATTGAGTCTGACACCCTTGTTAGAGAAGGTGAATTATCCAAAGAGTCTCTGCCTCGGAGCTGCTTACATTCGCTCTGTCCCACTGCTGGAGAAGTCCGTTTGCAATGGTGTGATGTTGTGGTCGTAAGTAGCATACTCGGAAGACCCGGAGCTCGCCATTTTGAGCTGCTGGGCTGCGTGGGTGAGCTGGAAGGCCGCGTCGGGGTGCGCCGTGTCAGGCAGGAGCGTACACTCTCTCTCCAGGATAGCCGCCACTCCTTTCAGGAGGTCCAAAAACCCGAAGGCCAAGGCGGCCTTCCGCAGCCGGTTTAGTTCCTGGAAAAGCCAAAAAAGTGCAGGAAAATCATCCATTGCCTCTCCGGCATCATCGCTCTGGCTCAGAAGGAAAGATTCTGGGCTACAGTCCCTCACACCCTCCCATAAATGATTGGACTCTGGGAAAAAAAGGAAGTGGGAAATCTGAATAAGACATATTTTATTCTCTGGATTGTGGTTTCATTGGGCATGTTTATATGTGATGGTTTTCAATGTTGTAAGCCACCCAGAGTTGCTTTGAAACAAGATGGGTGGCAAATAATTATTATTACCTTGATTGTCAGAGTACAACGTGTACAATGAGATTGGCTGAGCCTCCCTTCGTGCATACACCCCCCCCCCCCCCCCCCCCCAGCATGGCAACCTGTCTTTCCCAGTTTCCATCCACTGGAAACTGAAAATGTGAGACGGCTGAACATTGATTGACCTTCTGTCCCCAGTGCTCACCTTGTAGAAGGTCAGTGTTTTCTCAGGGAGTTTTCTTGCATTCCTGAGTATTTTCTGTACGTCAGTCTGGGAGAGGGAAGAAGACACAAAAATAGTGGCCAAAGCGGAGCTACCAACCGAAGCGAAAGACATGATTCTTCCTTGCTTTGCTCCATTGGGAGAGGCAAAAGATACATTTCTGGTTTAAGGGCCTCTGCTTTCAACATCTAAGCCCAACTGTTCAGAAGTCCAAAGCCTCCATCCTGCACGCCCATAGGAAGCAAACAGACCGATGATCTTGGACAAATGGGAAGGCTGAGGATTATCATGGGCTACAAGTGAACACGACTTATTTGGAAATTAGCGACAGATAATTTCGTGCAACCGAGGACTAAAAAGGAAGCCACACACATATACCAAATGGGTTTTACATTAATAAAAGGCAAGTTATTTGAAGCAAATGACAGGCAGTCCTCAATTAATAACCACAATGGAGCCCAGGTGCGTGCAGGTTCTTTTGTGCAACAGGCACACACACCCAGCCGGCACATGCATGCACCCGCACATTACTTGTACAAGGGGGGGGGGATTTGCGCACACACGCATTCATCAGCCACTTTGGGCGGCCCGGTAGTGGCTTATGGCCCAGGGGTTGGCTGATCCATTAATAGGCTGCTCCTGCTGGATGCTGGAAGAGAGCGCCTGTTTTGACCCAGCTCCTCAAATACGACAAACCCTCTGTAATCAATCAACAATTCCTTTATTAGCAGCGCCAATCTCTCTCGCATCACAGGCTAACAAGTCTGTCCAGCAGGGAGATGAATAGTTGTCTGCCACATCTATTCATCTCCACCCCTTGCATTTTATCCCCAGAGCTAGGGTGTGGCTTCGCGAGCAGTGGTGGCTGTTCCGTCCCAAGGACCGGCCCATAGATTTCCACTACTCTCCTCTCCTCTGCCTTCTGCGCCTCCACATGTCAGGCACTGGACCCAGCTGTTCCTCCTCTTCCTCATCAGCCACCTCCAGACCTGGGGGCTGTTGACTCTCCATCTGAGGGCTGATAGACATCCCAGGCACCACCTCTGTCTCTCTCTGCCAGCTCCAATCCCTCTCTTTCTCCTACTTCCTTTTCTCTCTCCCTCTCCCCCCCTCCTCTATTCCCTCTCCCCCCTCTGAGCTCTCAAGTTGCCCTAATGCTGGCCCTGACTCCCACGCGGTCTCCTCCTCCTCTGATTCGTCTGCTGGAGAGGCTGGCAGCTGACAGGCCACAACCATCCCCTTGAATTGCGCAGTGCTTCTCACACACAGAAGGCAAGGGCAGGTGAGGCCTGTTCCGATTCATCTTTTTAGTAAAGGAGCTTTCTCTGCCCGTGGGGAGAAAAGTTGGATCCCGCCTGACTTACCTGCAGGCCATTCGGTTTAATCCACACGGTGACGTTCTGAGCGTAGCTTCGTTTATTCTTGGGCTGCAAAGGGAAGGGGCTCTTGTTGTCATCTTCCCCGTACGGGTTCTCCTTCGCATCTGAAAAATAAAAAGTGTATGGATAATCCTCACTGAGCGACCACAAATGGGACCGGCAATTGAGTTGTTAAGCAAAGCAGTTGTGAAATGGACATCACGATTGTGCTTATGATTGACTACAGCTTTATAGAGTTTTAAAGGCTGGGGAATTCTGGGAGTTGAAGTCCACAAGTCTTACAAGTTACCACTTATGGAGACCCTGGGTTAGACTAAAGACCAGGATGAGGTTTTGCTGTTACTTATCTCAGGAATTCTGAAATCTTTTGAGCATTGAGCCAGGGTGGCGCAGGGGATTGAATGCAGTACTGCAGGCTATACCTGATGACTGCCAGCTGACAGCAGTTCAATTCTGAGCGGCTCAAGGTTGGCTCAGCCTTCCATCCTTCCGAGCTCCGTAAAATGAGGACCTTGGGGACAAGAGGCTGACTCTGTAAACTGCTTAGAGAGGGCGGTAAGGCTCTGTGACGTGGTATATAAGTCAAAGCGCTGTGCTTTTCTATTCTACGGGTGTTAAACTTGCTGTATCACATTGCCATCACATGATATATTGTGATGGTTTTTTTCCCTTCACGGAGCTGGGGTGGGCGTGGCCTGCATGTGACACATCTGGCCCACGGGCTGCCAGTTTAACACCCCTATTCTATTCCTTCCTCTTCTCTTGCTATGGTGGCTCAGTGGTTAGAATGCAGCCATTACAGGCTAACTTTGCCCACTGCCAGCAGTTCGATCCTGACCAGCTGAAGGTTAACTCAGCCTTCCCTCCTTCTGAGGTGGGTAAAAGGAGGACCCAGATTGTTACAGGCAATATACCGACTCTTTAATCTGCTTAGTGAGGGCTGTAAAGCACTGCAAAGTGGTATATAAGTCTGGGTGCTTTCGCTATTAACCTTCATTTCCCAAAACTTCAAGAAGCACAGCAACAATTCCTGAAAAGGGGATCCTGAACCGGATTCAGGAGGATGGTGATACCAACACAAATCAGAGAGCCTACGAGAGGCATTTCACTGCTCACATAATAGTCATGAGGATAAAACACCCAAGAGCAGAACTGCCTCCTTCTAAGGCACATTAAGGCATCTGTATCAAAATGGAAGTTAGAAGCAGGAAGGGAACGAGCGGCATCATTTAAAACCAGCATGGCCAGTACCTGAGATGGGACCAAGCTGGGCCATCTTGCCCAGCCAAGGAAGTGGCTCTGGTCCTGGCTCAAAGAGAGACATCATTAAGTTGGACTTCTTCTTGCTGTCGGCTTGAGAATAGAGCATTCCATACCATTCAGGTCTGGAAGGGAGAACCAGAGATTCACAATGAAAATAGCTGTTGTTACTTAGGGGGAAAAAAGGGACATACAGGTAGCCTTTGACTTATGACCACAACTGAGTGCAAAATTTCCTGCTGCTAAGTTCTTAAGGGAGCTTTGTCCCATTTTACATGTTTCCCCACAAATAAGATGATACAACAGTGGTGGGACTTATTTCCGGGGGAGGGGGGGGAGATGAGTCTGCCTTTGGAGATGAGGTGGACCAACGATTGCTTTCATGGTGTGGAGACAATAACTTGGTCCTCAGTACCAATAAGGAGCCTATAGTGGACTATATAGAAGGAACAGATTAGACCTCCAGCCCTTGCTTATCAAGGGAGGCTGAGGGAGCAAGTGGCCAGTTTTTAAGTTTCTGGGTGTTATCATCAAAGAGGACCTGACCTGGGGGGCTCCCACTGCAGCCCTGGTCAAAAGGGCCCAGCAGAGATTAGACTATCAGAGGCTTCTCAGAAAACAACACCTGAATGGAAAACTGCTGGGGACCTTCTATCGCTGCACCACAGAGAGTATCTTAACTTACTGCACCTGTGTAGGGTTTGTCAATTGCACCGGGGCAGATAGGACAGCACTCCAGAGGGTGAACATCACTGCCCAGAGGATCATGGGTTGCCCTCTCCCCTCTTTGGAAGAGCTTTATAGCTCCTGCTGCCCTAAGAAAGTTCAAAACACCCTCAAAGATCCATCTCAGCCTGGGTACCCTTTTTTTGAACTATGACCATCTGGCAGACGGTACAGAATATTAAAAACAAGTACAAATAGGCTGGAAAACAGCTTCTATCCCAAGGCACTAACTCTTTTGAATTCTACTGTATAGTGCAATTTGAACGCAGTATCAGGGGTTTTCAATTCAATGTGTAGAATACGAAGGATGTGTGTTTGTGTTTCATTTTTATACTTACAATGTACATTGAGGATGGCATTTAGGTGTAATGATAATAAAGTAAAGTGAAGTAAACTAAACCTAAAAAGACCTAACTGGAAAATAAGACCCTGTTTTTTTTTCAGGATTCTCGTAATAGAAATCCTACCCCAAAATAAATATGTTAAGTTCATTTAGACAGACGGATGCATTTAGACCATATTTCTCCCAAAATAAGACTTAACTGGAAAATAAGGTTTAATGCGTCTTTTAGAGCAAAAATTAAGACCCAGTCTTATTTTGGGGGAAACATAGTTCATACGCACATATGTATTTTCTTCTGAGCCATAACTGCCTTTCTGGTGGCTGCATCCATGTTGTTGCCACCCACCCAGAGGCCAACCTCCGTACCCCAACTGAACAACAGCCACCATTCCTTCCACTTTCAGGCTCCCATGAAGGAGCACACAGAAGTTGGGGATCTTTCCTGCAATTTGATTGGCTGAATTCTCATCTTCAACATCCTCGACGATGCCGGGGCCCATTTCATCTCCTTCTGGGCAGGAAGAGAAGAGAAAGCCATCAGAACCTGCTCTGTCCTGCGGGGCCTGCCAACTGGAGAACTGCCAGCCTGGGGAAGGTAGGATCACTCACCTTTGTTAAGCGCAATAGGCAACACCAGGTGTCTGGACAGGACCGGTGGGCTGGCGATATCTGCTATGTCAATAAAGCCAACGATCTCCAGATCTACAAAAGAAAAGGTGCTTTCAGGTCTGAGAACTGGGCCTGGCTAATCTAGTGAAGAGAAAGACCAGGGGAGACATGACATCAGTCTTCCAATACTTGAGGGGCTGCCACAGAGAGGAGGAGGGGGTCAAGCTATTTTCCAAAGCACCCAAAGGCCAGACAAGGAACAATGGATGGAAACTGAACAAGGAGAGATTCAACCTGGAAATAAGGAGGAATTTTCTGACAGGGAGAACAGACGTTGCCTTTGGAAGTTGTGGGAGCTTCATCACTGGAAGCTTTCAAGAAGAGACTTGGACTGCCATCTGTCAGAAATGGTGTAGGGTCTCCTGCTTGGGGGGAGGGGGGGAGAGTTAGCTCAACTCAAGGACTAGATGACCTACAAGGTCCCTTCCAACTCTGTTATTTTGTTAAAACTTCGTTTTCATTTCACACAGGTGAAATATCTAAGGAGATCCTGTTATCATCCAGTTCATGGTTGTCTCAAATATGCTTTTTCCAAAAGCCAACTGGACTTCCTTAGTTTTTTATTTGAAAGTTTCTGTTCTTATCCAAGAAGTTTCTTCAGTTTATGAAGCTTACTCATTTCTCTCTGTGACACAAATTTGCTGAAAACCAGAAGTTCCAATATTTGCTGCCACAGAGAGGAGGGGGACAAGCTATTCTCCAAAGCCCCCAAAGACCCCATAATGAAAACAATGGATGGAAACTGAAGGAGAGAAACAAGGAGACATTTTCTGACAGTGAGAACCATCAACCCATGGAACAGAAGTTGCCTTCAGAAGTTGTGGGAGCTTCATCCCTGGAGGCTTTCAAGAAGAGACTGGACTGCATTTGTCAGAAATGGTGTAGGGTCTCCTGCTTGGGCCGGGGGGGGGGGGATTGGACTAGATGCCCTAAAAGGTCCCTTCCAACTCTGTTATTTTGTTAAGACTTCATTTCCGTCTACCGAGCTTCTCAATCATCCAGGTGATGGCTTCCTCAAGGATGTTTTTCCAAAAGACAATTGGACTACATGTGCTCCTCGGAGTACGACCACAACTGAGTCCAGATTTCTGTTGTTGAGTGAGACATTTGTTAAGTGAATTTTGCCCCCTTTTACCACCTTTCTTTGCTCAGTTGTTAAGTGAATCACTGCAGTTATTAAACTAGTAACACGGTTGTTAAGTGGTTTCCCCACTGACCAAGATGAGAGAGCAACTTGACCTAGAAGGTGGATGAGAGAGCTACTGGTTCTGAGGCAACACTGGGTGATCCAATGGACACCCTGAGGGAAAGCAAGATCCAAGTCTTTGCTATTTGGTCCAGGAAACAGCAGGGATATATATCCCTGAGTCCTGGGCACTAGAGTGAGCTCAACTCAAGAAAGCTTCGCCTTCTTCCAGGAGTGGAGCATCAGAAAGAGCCTCAGAAACAGGAATTTAATGGATTTTTGCTTTATGTAACAGGTCCCATAAGGACGCAGCGGCTCAGTGGCTAAGACGCTGAGCTTGTCAATCAGAAAGGTCGGCAGTTCGGCGGTTTGAATCCCCAGCGCTGCGTAATAGAGTGAGCTCCCGTTACTTGCTTCTGCCAACCTAGCAGTTCGAAAGCACGTAAAAAATGCAAGTAGAAAAATAGGGACCCCTTTGGTGGGAAGATAACTGTATTCCGTGCGCCTTTGGCGTTTAGTCATGCCGGCCACATGACCACGGAGACGTCTTTGGACAGCGCTGGCTCTTCGGCTTTGTAACGGAGATGAGCACCAGCGCCCCCTAGAAACAGAAAATGACTAGCATGTATGTGCGAGAGGAACCTTTACCTTTACCTAACAGGTCCCATTTTACACACTTATTTTATTGGGCATGATGGTTAGATGTTATGGGCTTTAAATCACCAGAAGAAAGTAAATCAGAAGAGAGCAAAGAGGCCAAAGTTTACCTGTGTTAATCGTTTTAGGGATTGGATCGATTTCTTCATCTATAACGAATGGTTCTGGCCTGGGAAAAGCTTGCACATCTGAAGACAAGTGGCCGCATTTCAACACAGCGTGGAAGGGTGTGTACGCCACATCTATTAGCTTTCTAGGGCAAGAAATGATCATCAGTAAAAATCCACAGAAACAAAGCACTATGTGAGGAGTTATCTTTCAGGGTGGACAGGGGCGGTGGAGTCAGAATGCAGATCTACTGGGTCTTTCTGTGCAAGGGCTCAAGCCACGCTGAGCAAGCTCTAGAATTTCCACATCATGCATTAAACCAGTGTGCAACCTAGATCTTGAATGTGAAATGGGCCCTAAATTCCTCTGAGCCTGTTGCTTTCCTTGCCTTACTCAGAAACACATTCATTTCCAAAATTTGAGCTTTACAAATTCTTCAACTCTGGTTTGAGAAGAAGCCTTGTAGATAAATGTATATAATCTGGTTGCACAAACAACACGAAGGGGTTTTTTTTTTTTGCAACATTAGCACATAATTTTATGTGAAAAACCAAGCTTAGTATTATATACAGAATAGGCCATAGCATTGAGTTTTTCTATCAGCTAGTAATTCAATGCTTTCTTGGCTCAATGGCTTATATAAGCAAAACAGCCTAATTTCCTTTATTTTCATGCATTGCTAAACCTCTTGAGAGAATTAGATGGAGCATTCAAATCCTATTTATAAGTAGGTAGCTAAACTGGTCCTTCACGATATTCGGCTGAGTCACAAAGATATGCTTTTGTCAATCTGACATCTTCCAGATTATGTCTAGGGTTAAAGAAGTTGAAGCTGCATGCATCACTATAGCTGTCCACTTTGGTGACTTTAAGACATGTGGACTTCAACTCCCAGAATTCCCCAGTCAGCTGTGCTGGAATTCTGGGAGTTGAAGTCCACACATCTTAAAGTGGTGCAGGTTGAGAAAGCCCACATCTAGAAGGCACCAGATTGAAGGAACGTGATGAAACCCACTGTCAGGATTCCAGCGATCACACCAATTAAATCATGAGCCCTGAGCCAAACTTCAAATAATTTATTCGGAGCGACATATACTGGCAATGACCTATATGAAGCCAACTCTGGCACAGAGTTGACCCTGTTTCCCCCCCTCCACCCTGGGTGTCTCATAAATCAAGATTCTCCAACTAAGCACTTTTATGGGCTAGTTGTCATCAATTACGTTCTCCAATTAAATGTTTTCCTGGGCAAAAGCTCCGATAACTTAGTTAGAATCTTTTTAAGGTAAGTGTTGGAATGTACTTCCAGTTTCAAAACTCCTGCACTGCTCTTCCAGATTTCCTCCCCCCCCCCGCCCATTTATGGCAACTCTAAAGCAGGCATAGGAATGCTTTATGAGTTGACACCCAGACTATAACTAGAGGCAGTTTCATCCAATGATTCTTAACCAAGATTGCTTACCCAAACATTGACTGTACGTTTTTCAAGCAAAGGGGCCCATCGATGGTAAAAATCTGTCCCTCTCCATTATTTAAGTCAATGAGCCGTTCAAGGCAGTCTAGAGAATCGGAGCTTTGGAGCTTCAAATGGAAAGGAAACACAAAGTTTTATTGACAATGGAAAAAGCATATCAAAACACTTTTTAAAAAAAATCTCAGGAGGGAACTTCCAATCATCAACAACAAAAACATAGCTATTTATTTGTCCGCTCTGCTTTGTTTGTATCTAAGTAGAGGTTGCATTAGCTTCTGCTGATTTCACTGGAAGGACAAACAGGCCAAAAGTTGCCCAAAATAATTAATGGACACAGGGCTGAGGAGAGAACAAGGGGAAAAAAAGAGCAGAGGAATAACCTTTCAACCTCCCAGGACATTACAGATCATAAACTAGCCACTTTGGGAAAAAGAAACTTAAAAGAGTGTTAAATTTGTATTTTAAAAAGTGTTACAATCGAGCAAGGGATTGCTGAACTCACAGACATCAAATTCAGGCTTATTACAATTCTTAATTGATAAATTGTTTGTGTTGAAAGTTAGCACCCACCCCACCCTAGAAGAATGAAATATTTTAGGAAATATTAAAAAAGAAGAATATTATATTTCCCTAAAGGGAGAAATACGCTCTGGGAGACAGAAAGCAGCCCCCAGCTTTTTTGATAGCTCTCAGCAGATGTCAGCACTTAGGAGATAAAGAGATAGCTCTATTCATAAGCAAATACCCTCACCCAAGATCCAACGAAGATAGGATTAGCCCTCAGCCAGACTAGGAATTGCCCAGCGTCACTGTATCACCCTCAGAAACTTCAACCAAACCTGGGAGCTCAGACAACCTACGGAGCCAGCTATGACCCCTAGGTAATTCCCATGGCAGTCTGACAACAGCCAATAGAAGACATGTTCTTGCACAGGAACAGGAAGCTCAAGTGCAACACCCAAGAGAAGATATAAAAACCCTCCACTCTCAACTCCATGTGGTCAGCTGCACCAGAACCACAAACATCTTTCTAGTCCTGTTCATCAATAAATAGACCCTCTTTCTAATCAACCTCTAGCCTGCACTTTGTGTCCAGTGCCTTTCTCCCGGCTTGGAACTGAACCAGATGGATATTTCTTCCAACACTTGTAACCTATCTCCTATGTCCCCTCCCTTCGCCTGCCTCACCCCAAATTAAATTCTCTATTGGTCTCATCACTCCATGTGCCTGATAAAGAGCTGCAATTCATAAAAATACTCTGCCTCTCAATAAAGCTGGTTCCCCTCCAAATCCCCATTAAGACCAATGCAAATCGATGACTCGCCTAATTGTATCCCCCCCTCCTGGCCCTCAAAGGGGACTCACCTCTTCGAGGTTCGCCATGCACATGACGTAAAGCTTGGATGGAAAGGGAAAAGGCAGTGGAAACCGGTTGCTTTCGCTCCGCTGGCTGAGCGTGGACAGAGAGTGGCGGAGGGAGCCCTTCCCAATGCCCAAGCTGCCATCAGTGACCAGGACAACCTGGCAAGGAATGGCTGCGCCCCACTCCTGCTGCACGATGCTGCAAACCCCCAGCAGCGCTGACTCCAAACACGTTTTGTCGTAATCATCTATATTACTCAGGGCTTCCTGGGAAACAAAGCGGACACTTATGGTGAGGATCCGGAGTATGACACAAACGTAACAAACTCCAAAACGTAAATAAATTTCCTTTAATGCCTCCAACGTGGCCCCACTGCTCAATAATTCTCAGTTGGAGATAAAACGTACTCAAAAATAGTCTTCAGAAGAAAGCAGTACAGTCCTAACTTAATGAACAGATAGAGGTTGTTAAGCCTGGGTTCCCCAACCAGGATTAAGGAGACAAGCTAAACAGAATGTGCAGCATTAGTCAGATAGGCACACAGATAAATGAGTGAGATATGTTTATTAACATACAGTAAAAATAACAGATACGCTTGTGCTATCAAAAGATAGTTTATTCCATTTAGAGTTTATAGCATAGTCAAAATAACAGTCCATTAGTCATGTATCATTTAGTCAGTCCATTCAGGGATATTCAATTAGCAAAGTCCGTGTAGAATATCCTATGTCAGTTCACTTACAAATCAGTCCTTTGTCTCTCTCCCGTTCAGTAGGGGAAAAACGCAGTCTTCAGTCTACACAGTAATTAGGGATCACCAAAGCCAGAGAGAGAGCAAGCTGTCGTCTTGCTTCTTTTAAAGTGCTTTCACAACCACTCCCTTAATTACAATCCTATATTTAAAGTTGCAGACACTTTAACTTACAAACTATGATTACATATTTATTATTTTACCTAAACCAGTTAGGGTAAACAATGTTATCCCTAACAGAGGTGAAATAAAAAACCAAACAAACTACAATGAAGAAATTTCCACAACGGACCAGGATAAGTAAATTACCAACTTCAAGGAGATAACAAGGCACAGTCTGTTGGAAGGATGCCAACAAACATAACTTCATCCCAAAATAAACCACACTTTGCTTCTGGCAACTCTTTGTTTTAACTGTCTCTCTTATATACTAATCTCCCCAGCTGCAACCAATGAGGGGGATCATGACCACCTCCTCTCTCGTAAGCCAAGCTGTTTCCTTCTCTGTTCCTCACTACATGTCCTAGGATGCAGAGGGGATGGGCCTGGTTCTGCCCAGCCAGCCTCTGCCCTTCCCCAACCTCCTCCACAATCTCTGGAGCCAAACCTCCACTCCCCGTGGGCTGTTCCTTCTCTCCCTCAGAGTCCGACTCTAACAAGGGCATGATCCTTATTGGACTGGGCTAGAACAAAGCTCTCCAAACTCACAGGGTTAATTTAGGCTGATTTAGTTATTTATTTTTAGAAAAATACTCATCAGCTCTAGGTCAGAATGCACAACAATTTATTTATTTATTTATCATCTTTACAGGTAGCCTTCAACTTACAGCCACAATTGAGCTCAAAATTACTATTGGTGGGTGAAACTGTGGTTTACGTGAGTTTTGCCTTTCTGGCCACCGTTGTTAAGGGAATCACTACAGTTCTTGTCAGGTAGTAAAAGGTGATCACACGATCACAGATTGTAAGTCACTTTTCATAATAATATGAACAAGCCATTTCTACAAAGATCTATCAGTCTAAAACCCAAAATTAGAAACTCTGGCTTTGGGTTTTACCGATTAGATAGAGAAACCTTTATAGGAATGACTTGTTGATATTATTATGAAAAAGCAAAAAGTTGTGATTTGATGTCAATCCCTTATTTTAGAGAGAGTTGGAAGTCAATACTTCTTTTTCTCCTTTCTTATCTTTTCTCATTTTTCTTTCCTCTTCCTCCCGCCAACTGCTTTTCTATTTATTTGTATTTTACAATACTTTAACTCAATTAAAATGTTAATAGAGAAACATTGTTTAAGTCATTTTTTTCAGTGCCGTTGTAGCTTCAAAGTCACTAAATGAATTGGTTGTAAGTCAAGGACTACCTGTAGTGAGGCACACAATAAAATATTAAAAGCATAAAAAACAATATGTAAGGTTTAAAAGAGGCATGGGATGTTAAGAATTGATTAAAAGGCTGATGTTAGTGCCCTAATCTTTCAGGGCACCTGTTAGGGATACACACCCTAGTAGAACGTGCAACGGCAGTCTAGCAGGCAGGCAAATGATGTGAGATAAACGCTGTTGTAGTTTACACTCAGTAAGACAGATACATTGTGCCAGTTAAATAGCTTTTTATTCCAGCAAGAGTTATAGCATAGTCAAAACAGTCCATATGTCATAAACTAGTTCAGTCCATCCAGGGATTAATCAGTTGCAAAGTCCAGTGTCGAAAATAGAGGTCAGTAAACTTACAAATAATCAGTTCAGCAATATCTCTCTTTTGCAGTCAGAGATATGAAGAAAATCAAACCCATTTTCTTCATTTCAGCAACAGCAGGGAAATACCAGTTATCACCATCCATCAACCGTCAATCATTGTCAGCTCTCCAGTAAAAGCCAGCAAACAGTGAGCTCTCTTGCTCCCTCTTATGGTGATTTTACAACTGCACCCAAAATATATGTTTTGCAGTTAAAGTGATACTTACACTTAAACTCACTAACATAGTTTATATATTATTTTTACCCAAACTAAGTTAGGTAACCAATGTTATCCCTAACATTCTCCCCTTTTGGATAATATAATAATATATATATCTATTTACAATTTCAACCCATAGTTTTCACAATTTTCTTTGTGCTTGACTGCACCTTGGGCTTTTGTAAATCCATCTGCAATGTTCTTATCAGTCATGCAATATTCCAATCTCATTAAACCATTTTTTACAGATTGTCTTACATTCAAATATCTAAGGTCAGTATGTTTAGATCTAGTTTTTACAGCTATATTTGTAGCCAACTGTATGGCTGCTTGATTGTCCTCATAAACTACAATGGCATCTTTAACAGTTACTCCCATATCTAACAATAACTGTTTATACAGAATTAAGTCAGTACATAATAAAGATAGACATGAAAATTCTGCTTCCATTGTGGACATACTTATGTGTTGCTGTCTAATTGACCTCCAACCAATCAGTGTTTTACCTAATAGTATAGTCATGCCTGAAGTTGATTTTCTAGTTTTTATATCTGTTGCAAAACTTGCATCAGCATATGCACTTAAAATCAAATCATCTTTTGGCTCCAAATACAATGCATAGTGCATTGTCTTTTTAAGATACCTTGATATACGCTTTAGCGCTTGCTAGTGTCTTTCAGTGGGTTCAGCATTGAATCTTGCCAATTGATTAATGCTATAGGCAATGTCTGGCCTTGACCAATTACTTATATATGTTAAATTACCTATTAATGATTGATAAATGGTCTTATCAAATTTTGAACTTTGAGCATCAGTATGGCAAAATTCCTGACTCATTGGAGTTTTTGCCGGCTTACAAAGTTCCATTTTATACATTTTTAGCAATTGGTAAATTTTATCTTCTTGTGATATCTTATATCCACTATTGGTTTTGTTTATTGTCAATCCTAGATATTGTCTTATTTCTCCTAATTGCTTTAATTTTATCCTCTTACTTAATATTATCTCAGTAGCTTCATTATTAGTCTCAGTAATTAAAGCAATATCATCTGTAAACAACAATAATAATGACACGTTCCCTTTGTCTCTTTTAAATAAACATGGATCAGCTAAACTAGCTTTAAACCCTATATTGTTTAACTCTTTTACAATATATTGGTTTGATGCATAATCAGATTGTTTCAATCCATAGAGACTTTTATTCAGTTTCCAACAGTCATTATTATTTTTATCATCCTTTATACCTACTGGTTTTCTTAAATATATAGTGTGCTTCAATGGTGCATGCAGATAGGCAGTTTCTACATCTAAATGATTTATGATATAGTTCTTCTTAGCTGCCCACACTAAAGCTGCTCTCAAGGTTATTGCCTTTAAATTTGGTGCAAATACCTCATCATAATCACATGCAGTTTGATTAAATCCTTGAGCTACCAACCTAGCTTTATGGGTAACAGTCCCATTTTTACCAGTTTTTAACTTAAATATCCATTTGCAACCAATGGACTTTTCACCTGGAGGTAATCTGGCATTTTCATAAACTTTCATTTCTTTTAATGAATTTAATTCTTTCTCCATTGCTCTATGCCAATTTTCCTGTTCCTTTGCAGGATACATCCTAAGTTCTTCAACAGTAGTTGGAACTTTACTAACTTGGCAAACTATACTTGCTTGATACCTATCAGGTGGTCTGGTTACACGTGTAGAACGTCTAGGTATTACAGGACTTACAGGTGGACTTTCATGTTCTACCTGTTCCTGATTATCTATTTCTTCCTGTTTTGGTATTTCTTCCTGTTCTGGTCCTATATGCTCTTCCTGTACTTCCTCTTTAATTGTACTCTTCTTATTACTGATTTTTTCTTTTGGTCTTTTGTAGGTTTCTATAATTACTTCCTTACTTGAATCTTGTTCCAGTTTTTCCCATCCTACATGTTCTAGGAATTTGGCACTAGCACTACAGGAAACTCTAGATGTTCCTTTTCCCCAGAATCTGTATGATTTGTGATTAGATTCATAACCTACAAAGAATAACTTTTTAGCCCTATGTTGCCCCTTATTTCTCAGTTGTGTAGGTATATGCACCCATGCTGGTGCTCCAAATGTGTGCATGTAACTTAAGTCAGGTTTTCTACCATGCCACAGTGTGAATGGTAATTCACCTGTTGTTGAATTAACAACATTATTCAATATATGATTACCACACATTATTGCTTCTCCCCACAAAGTTTCAGGTAATCCTGAATCTGACAGAATAGTACGAGCCATTGCTTGAATTGTTTGGCCTCGTCTTTCTATAAAGGCATTATGTTGTGGCCTATATGGTGCAGACTTTTTATGTTCAACACCTGCCAGCTTCAGTTTATTTTGGAATTTATTGTTTATAAATTCCGTACCATTATCAGTGATAAGAGTTACTAACTTCTTTTTAGTTTTTCTTTCTGCGAATTTAAGCCAATTAAAGAAATTTTGATATGTTTCCGTTTTGCTTTTCATTAGATAACAGAAACCATATCTGGAATAATGGTCAATTATACTTAGTATATAACGAGCACCTCCCACACTTGGTTTTTTAGGACCTATAATATCAGCAAATACGACCTCTAGAGGCTCCTCTGTTTTAAATCCATTAACTCTATTTGCTGGCATTTGCTTGCTTTTTTCTTGACTGCATGCATTGCAGTGCAAATACTTACTGCAAGGTTTCAGTTTTATACCCTTAGATAGTTCTACCGTTTGTTTAAGCATCTTAAAATTTATATGCCCCAAACGTCTGTGTAACAAATGTATGCACTCATCATGAGGTTTAACATTATTATAAACTGTGTTCACTACCTCTGAATGATTATTTAACACATACAATTCACCTTTTAAAGTTGCAGTCACTTTTTTACCTTCTTTTTCAATTGTGCAATTGTCTCCCCTAAAGGTAATTACATAACCTAGTTTAACCAAAACTCTAACTGAAAGCAAATTAAACTTAAGTTGTGGTACATATAACATTTTTACATTTTCTTTTATGCAAGAACAATATGATATACCTTCACCTTTAGCTTTCAGCTTCCATCCATTAGCTAACGATATCTGCTGTGAACTCGTGGACATCTTAATAAATCTTTTCTTATCTTTCGTTATGCAGTGTGATGCTCCACTATCTACCACCCATAAATTATTATTCACAGTTTCGTTGCTATACATGGCTAACTCTATGCATTTTTTATCCTTTTGATGCCTTTTATCTTTCTGGCTGGCATTGTGGCTTTTTGCTTTCTTGCAGAATCTTGCCAAATGTCCTTTTCCTCCACAATTAAAACATTTTCTAATTGTATACGCTGACGAAGATATTTTCTCTTCTTCACATTGTGGTTTTTCCCTTCTGAGTTGATCCCTTTCGAGCCTTCTCCTGGCTTCTTCAATTAATCTGCCAGTAATGTCAGTTAATTTGAGGTTATCTTTTGGCAGAACCTCAAGTGAAGTTACGTAATCATCATAGCTATTATCTAAAGAAGATAAAATTATATAAACTTGGTGTAGTTCTGTGAAGATAAGTTCTTTTTCATGCAGTTCCTGAAAAATTCTCTTCATTATGTTTATATGACTCAGCATATCTCCATTCTTTTGAAGAAGTGTTCTGAACAGTTTCCGTGTAAGATTTATATGTGCTCCTACACTGTCTCGAACATAAATCTTCTTTAAATTCTCCCAACATTTGGCAGCTGTTTCTTCTCCTCGTATATGTACAAGCTGCTCATCAGAGAGTGTCAATCCGATTATACAGAGAGCTTGCTCATTCTTCAGTTGATATTTTTGTATTTTCTGGGCATCTTCCGGATCCCATGCATCTACTTCTGGTGGGTTTTGAATTATATTCCACAAACCTTCTCTGCGTAGAAGTAGACTACATTTCATAGACCATGAAACATAGTTTGTTCCATCCAGTTTGGATATTAGAGACAAACTTGGTAAATTGACTTGTGCCATCTTTTATCTGGATATTAAACTATAATTAATAAAAACACAGCTGTCTGTTTACAGTATTGTGTAACTACACAAACTCTCACTTTAATCTAAGCCTGTTATAACCTGGTTAGTCTGACTGTGCACCTGAGCCCATAACCAGTGTTAGGGATACACACCCTAGTAGAACGTGCAACGGCAGTCTAGCAGGCAGGCAAATGATGTGAGATAAACGCTGTTGTAGTTTACACTCAGTAAGACAGATACACTGTGCCAGTTAAATAGCTTTTTATTCCAGCAAGAGTTATAGCATAGTCAAAACAGTCCATATGTCATAAACTAGTTCAGTCCATCCAGGGATTAATCAGTTGCAAAGTCCAGTGTCGAAAATAGAGGTCAGTAAACTTACAAATAATCAGTTCAGCAATATATCTCTTTTGCAGTCAGAGATATGAAGAAAATCAAACCCATTTTCTTCATTTCAGCAATAGCAGGGAAACACCAGTTATCACCATCCATCAACCATCAATCATTGTCAGCTCTCCAGTAAAAGCCAGCAAACAGTGAGGTCTCTTGCTCCCTCTTATGGTGATTTTATAACCAAACCCAAAATACATGTTTTGCAGTTAAAGTGATACTTACACTTAAACTCACTAACATAGTTTATATATTATTTTTACCCAAACTAAGTTAGGTAACCAATGTTATCCCTAACAGCACCAATCAATCCTACGGCTGCATTCCCATCAGCAAGTCCCAGAAATATATTTTTACACTTTTATGGAAGGTCAGGAGACTGGGGCCCACCTCACCTTTGGGGAAAAGATTGTTACACAAGGTGGGGGCAACTACAGAGAATACTCCCTTCCTGGAACCCACCCGTCAAAAAAAATTTGCTAATGGGTTTTGCAACATACCTCCCCTGCCTGACCAGGTGGGATGGACTGATGCAACATGATGGAGGCAGTTCCTATACTTTATAATATTTAGAAAGCAAATTGACATAGTTACCCATCCAGCAGAGAGAGAGACAAAATATATTGTCTAAATCAGGGGTCTTCAAACTTGACAGCTTTAAGGCTTGTGGATTTCAACTCCCAGAATTCCTCCTCCAGTCATGTTAGCTCAGGAATTCTGGGAGTTGAAGTCCACAAGTCTTAAACTTGCCAAATTTGAAGACCCTTGGTCTAAATTTACAATCTATCAATATACAGCAGGTGATCCTTGAATACAAGCTGAGATTGCTGCTTTTATACTGCACCTGGAGAGTGTTGTAGTCTCTTGTGAAGGGAACCATCAGCTCCCAGAGAGATGAAAACACAATCAAGGCAGTAAACTCCAATTTGTAGTTGGTTGCCATGTGCTCAAAAAGCATTGTCAGACCATGGGCCGCTAAATGCTTCCGCTGATATTCTTCAGAGCCTTCAATGGAGACTGGCCGGGTCATGGAGAGAGACACATCCATGACCACAACGGTTGGCATGGTGGCCCGTTCTTTGAGCCGTCAAATGCAAAAGGGAAAAAATCTCTGCAGAGGAAATAAGATTTTCAGCATTCTCTCCCTTTCAAATTACATGAGGGTGTTCACTGACCCCGGTAAATCAACTCGATCAATCTTAAGAAAGGCACTGTTGAGTTTGTTTAATATATACAGGCTGGATTTATCTCCACTTTCTTTTCCTACGCTC
Organism: Hydrophis major; assembly: GCA_033807585.1. Taxonomy (NCBI): domain Eukaryota; kingdom Metazoa; phylum Chordata; class Lepidosauria; order Squamata; family Elapidae; genus Hydrophis; species Hydrophis major. The sequence continues at coordinate 24,201,055 of CM066337.1, read as the reverse complement.
CTTCCTTTCATTCTTTCTTCCTTCCTTCCTCTTTCCCCCTCTTTCCTCCCCTCCCTCCCCCCTCTTTCATCTTTTTTCCTTCCTCCCTTCTCTCCTTCATCTTTTTTCTTTCCTTCCTTCCTCTTTTTCCTTTCTTCTCTCCCTCCCTCTTTCATCTTTTTCTTCTTTCCTTTTCCCCTCCCTCCCCTTCCTCCCCTTTCATCTTTTTATTTCCTTTCTTTCCCTTCCCTTCTCTCCCTCCTTCCTCTTTCCTATTTTTTCCTTCCTTCCTTCCCATCCTCCCTTCTCCCCTCCCTCTTCTCCTTCCTTCTCATGCCTATCACCTTCCTTCCTTTTTCTTTCCCGTTCCTTCCCCTTTCTCACACCCTGGGGCGCAACTGTCCTACCCAGGATGAAGTCCCATCCCTCTTCCGCCCAGGGCTTTCCTGGTGGTCTCCCACCCCCGCTCAAACTTCTTTGCTCACTGTCGCTGTTTCGGACCCCTCGTCAAGCCGGCCGGCTCGTTTATGGCGGGGTCTCCGGCAGGCAGCTTTCCCCACCGGCCCCACAAGTGCGCCACGTCAGTCTTCCCCACGGTCAGGACTCCCCTGCCTCCTCCCCACCGTCGCCCCGTGTGAGCTCCAAAACATTCCCCTCCGCCACCACAGCCACGAAATTTGGTTTCCGGGTCGTCAGGGGCCGCCCCTTCCGAGCATGCGCGAGCCGCGTGCGCAGACACAGTAGGAACCTGGTTCAGAAAGTACCTCTTCGGGGCGGCGCGACAGGCGCAGCACGACCTCTAGAGGGCAGCCGCGAGGACTTTGCCGCTGGTGAACCCAGCTGTTTGCAGGATGATGATTGACTATGATTGTGATATTTTTTTTTAGGCTATCTTGGGTCACATTATGGAAAGAAATAGTGTGCTTTTTCATTAGGCAGTGAATAAACGTGGTTCGAAAGCTGTTAAATCCAAGCTGACTGGAGCAGGAATTGTTCATTTTTTAAAATTTCAATTTGCATCCGAACTGTTAGCCATTGAGTTGGTTTATTTTATAAAATAAAATGAAAAATAAAAAAAAACCTGATAGGTTCATTCAACTGGCTGATATCCTGCCCAAAGCTACAGGGTGATGCTCCAGTTCTTAAGCAGGATAAAAACAAAATAGCAAAGGCCTCCAGTCCAGAAAGAGTCCCCATACAGATGGCAGGATTTACCTAACCCAGGTTGGGATGAGAACCACAGTTCTACAGAGGAATTATTGAATCTGTCATCTGCAACCCAACAGGACACGCATAGACTTCAAAGAGTAATTAGGTCTGCAGAAAAAGCAATTGCTACCAACCTGCCTTCAATTGAGGACCTGTATCCTGCACAAGTCAAAAAAAAGTCTTGTGAAAATATTTACAGACCCCTCACATCCCAGACAAAAACTGTTTCAACTCCTTCCCTCAAAACGACATTATAGAGCATGCACACCAGAACAACTAGACACAAGGAGTTTTTTCCCCAAATGCCATCATTCTGCTAAAGAAATAAGTCCCTCAACACTGTACAACTATTTACTAAGACTGTATCACTATTTTCTTCTCATCCTTCCTAGTACTTATCTCTTCCCAGTTGTGACTAATAACTGTGTTGCTTGTATCTCTACAATTTATAGTTTTATTTGTTTCCCAGTATGGTTTGATTGGTTATTAGTAACCTATGACTATCACTAAGTGTTGTATTTTATGATTCTTGATGAATGTATTTTATTTTTCTTTTATGTATACTGAGAACTTATACACCAAAGACAAATTCCTTGTGTGTCCAATCACACTTGGCCAATAAAGAATTCTGTTCTGTTGTTCTGTTCTGTTCTATTCTATTCTATTCTATTCTTCATCCCAATATTATATTCTATTATTTCTATTCTACTCTACTCCACTCCTCATTCAAATATTCTATTCTATTCTATTTCTATTCTACTCCATTCCATTCCTCATTTCAATATTCTGTTCTGTTCCATTCCATTCCATTCCAGGGGATACCCAAGCAAACCACATCAGCAACGTTGCTAAGAAAACCATCCTAAACACATGCCAGTTGCCAAGGGCCTGCATTTTGATCACATGAATGTAGAAGTACTGCACAAATCTCAAGTGCAAGGACTGGTTGCAAATCACTTTTCTCAGCCCTGTTGTAACTTCAAATGACGCTAAGCGGTTAAGGGGCTGCGATGGCTCAGAGGGCAAAGATGCTGAGCTTGTCAACTGTAAAAATGACAGCTCAGGCTCGAGATCTGAGCGCCACGTGATGGGTGGGCTCCCATTATTGCCCCAGCTTCTGCCCACCTAGTTTGAAGGCATGTAAACATGAGTAGATGAATACGTACCACTTTGGTGGGAAGGTAATGATGTTCCGTGCACCTCAACATCTAGTCATGCTGGCTATACAACCACAGAAAAGTCTCTGGACAACGCTGGCTCCCTCAGCTAGGAAACAGACATGAGCATCAACCCCTGGAGTTGGACACAACTAGACAGGTTTTGAGAACTGCCTGTGTTCAGAAGGCATTACCAAAACATGGGCAGAAGCTTAAGCCCTGGGAAGGGCGTATTATGTAGAAAAGATTCAAGTTGGCCCTTGAGATATTATGGGATTCTATATTATGGGAGGGGAGGGAAGACACAAGATGCTGTTACTAGATAGTGTAGTTAAGAGTGTTAATAAATGCAGTCAGCCTTGGTCTATCTTGCAGAGCTGACAGCATTGTGCTGGAGATATAAAGCAGAAAATAGAAAAAAACAAGAATATTGCAGCCTGCAGGTCTTGTTTCTGTTGCAATCCACTCTCGATACTGAAGCCTGAAAATAAGTGTAAATAAATTATAGGTATTCCTGCTTGATAACAAAAAATATTGACAAGCAACTTTTTTTAAACTTTTCTTTATTGAGTCTTTGTAAAACTTTAAATAGTCTTCTTTTTTTTCTATGACATTTCAGGGAAAAAAAATACTTTTTCCCATTGTGAAGATTGAAATATACACCTCAAAACTGACCTACAAATTGAAACCAAAAATAAACACTTGAACCAATGTCCTCTTTTTGGTAAACAAAATGTAAACAGTTCGTATATACAAATCTACAACCATTCCTTTGTGAAAGTGCTCTTTTGCAAATTAATATAATGTCTGTTTTGAAATTCCAGTGAGATCATATTTTTGAGAGATAAAACTACTTTCTGGAAACCCACTGATTTTATTTTTCTTTCTTTTGTTTTATATACACATTTACATGTAACAAGTCTCCATTTCTGTCTTTGGGAGTAAAATATTTCCTACTGAAATGCTAAGTTACTAAGATAAAACCCTTTATCAGGTTCTTGATAAAGCCCTATTTATACATTACAGCGTTTTACAAACATTTTGTTCCGTCTGATACCCTGAAGCAAACAGAGGGGAGACTGGTTTCATGATGAGTGGAAGTACAAAAAGTGTTCCAAAATATTAGGGCAAAACAGGATGCTCAGAGAAGGGAATGCCACATTTCATTTTCGTTCACTGTTTTTAAAAATAATAACAATAATAAAAAGTCTTGGGTTGCTTTTTAAAGAAATATAAAATGAAGCAGCACTTTGGTCAGCAGAGGCCTCTTTGTTCTCCAAAATGACTATAAATTGAATTAGGTAGTGAGAAAGATCAATTTTGGGCTCAATTTGTGGTTGTAAGCCTAGGATTACCTGTATTGTTTGACCATACAGATAAGGTCAGGGTAAGGTTCCACTTCCTGAATTTGATGCCATGGATATGTAGCAGATCATTAAATGGTTAATGAGATTAACAGATTAACCGAGTTGGAAGGGACCTTGTAGTCCAACCCCCCCCCAGCCCAAGCAGGAGACCCTATACTATTTTGGATAGATGGCAGTCCAGTCTTCTTGTTCCACCAACCATTTCTGGCATTGTTGCCTTCTGCAATGAATTTGCACGCATGACATGGCCAAAGCAATTCAGACGTTGTCTTTTGATTTTAGCTTCTAGTGATGTTTCTGGTTTTATACCACTGAACACCTCAGTTACTCTGGGTGTCCATGTTGTGGTTTGCCAGCAGCCGGTGTGGATGGCTGAGGTCTCGGAGAGCGAGGACTCAGATGAGGGGCCTGCGTGTGATGCAGGGATGGGGCCAGGACCATCAGGGAGTGGAAGGCTGCCTTGGGAGATTGTGGAGGCTGGCAGCAGTGAGGAAGAGGCAGCAGTGAGGAAGAGGCACAGGGCTGCTTGAAGGAAAGAGCAGCTGCAGCAGCACAGGCGACTCTGGAGTAGGGCTGCATAGTAATGGCCCCTCCCTTAAGAGATAAAAGCCAGCTGAGAAACTGCAATTCTTTGCAGAAAGCAAAGAAGTTTGATACTCGAGCCTGGCGGATGTTAGAATATCTGAGTTGGTATTTGGAGATTCTGATTTATTGTTTAGGAACTTTATCTGTTGTTCTTGGCAGCCTTGCAAAAACTTGGCCAGGCTCTTCCATATCGAAGCTAATTAGTTGGAAGCAGCCTTTTATCTGTGAAGAAACAGGGTTCATAAATGAAACAGTAAAAAGATGCGCTGGTACCTTTGTCTTGTGTTTTCTCTCTTGGAACCAGGTTTGGGTCAGAACAGTCCATGGAGACTGTCCATACTGGCCTGCTGTGAAAGACTGTAACTCTTGACTTCAACTGAATGATGGGCTCTCTTTTTAGTAGCAGCCTGTACTTTTTGCCGCGATCTTTGACAACCACACCTAAAGAGGAGCTCACAGGAAGTGCTTTCATTACAATGAAACTACAGGGTAGTCCTTGACTTACAACAGTTCATTTGGTGTCCATTTGAAGTTACAACGGCACTGAAAAAAAGTGACTTATGACCATTTCCTACACTTATTACCATGATATGATTCCTATTGGTCACATGATTTAAAATTTGGATGCTTGCCAACTGGTTCATATTTATGATGGTCGCAGTGTTCCGGAGTCATTGGTGAGCTTCTCCTGAGCCAAATCAATGGGGAAGCCAGATTCACTTAACAACCAGAGTTGCTGACTTAACAACGGCAGTGATTCACTCAACAAGAAAAGTCATCAATGGAGCAAAATCCACTGAACACGTTTCTCACTTAGCAACAGAAATTCTGGGCTGAATTGTGATTGTCAGTTAAGGACTATCTATTTTTTCCCCCTGTCATTATAGTTCTCTTGGGTGAAGCAAACTCCAAGCCAGAGTTCTCCAAACCTGCCAACTTTAAGCTTTGCTGGCTGGAGAATTCTGGGAGTTGAAGTCCACAAGTCTTAAAGTTGCCAAGTTTGGGGACCCCCTGCTCCAAGCAAATGTCCCTAATCAGGAAGCAAATCTGCCAAAAGTAAATGAATGATGGTTTCCAGCTTAAACATTGAGTCTGACTAGTGGTTCTCTTAATCCCTCATTTACAGCTCAGGAAGAAGCCAACCCTTCCTTCCGCCGTGGCTATAAAATAGTGACTTTCATAACAGTCTGGAAGCTGGCACCTTCTAAGGGAGTCCTCCTTTAGCAACTGTCTTATTTAGCGACTATCCACAGTTACAACATCGGCTATAGGAGAGCAATTCTCACACATTTACGACCTTCATAGATTGGTAAAGCAAAGGAAAGCTGAAGTCAGATCATAAGCGCATCATGGGTTTTCTTTTTCTGCTTCATTTAACGACCGAACAGCCAGTCCCAACTGTGGTCGCAAAACGAAGATGACCTGTAGTGCACAAATGAAGTACTGTAGGTGCTTATACTTGTTTCCTCTTGAGATTCAATAATTTAGGAACTTAACAGAAACATATCCCAAAATTGCTAAATCGTTGGCGGTAAGTGACTTTAGAAATTTAAAACATGCAGCTTTATCACACGGTTCCTAGAGAGTCTAAAAATTCCACAATAAATAAAAGTTGGATGCGGAACTGTGGAAAGGTATGGTTCACACCAGGGAAATTGGCAGTAGAATGGCAAGAAGAAAAATCTTGTTGTATTGTTCCTTAGATTCTTATAGCTTTCCATTGTATATAATGGTTTCAGATTTCAGTTTCTTTAAATGGAAGGGCAAATGCTGTTTAAAACCTTCAAAAGCAAGGGGGACTGATGGAATCTCGATGTTTCAATAATGCAATTATTAAGATGCAATGGAGCAGCTAGTTTGGGATGACCTTAAAAAAAAAAACAAATTAGCATTTATTGTATGTGAGGACTAGTAAGAAATCCTGGGCCTCTTGGAAAAATATGCAAAGTTTAAAACCACCCTGGAAAAAGGGAAGAAGAAGGAGGACAAACCGTTTTCATCTTGTTGAAAAGAAAACTAGTAGATGTGACCACAGAATCACTCTTTGACTTTAGATTTTTATACTGAAAGTATTTTTTCCTGGGGTCAAGCATATATCGTCATCCCTTCGTTATTAGTACAGACTTCAATCTCATAAAAATCTGCCTTTAAATTAGATTTGGGATCTCCAAACTGAGCCAACTTTCAACTCCCAGAGTTCCCCAGCCAGCTTATGTTGATCTCCTCAAGTCTTAACATTGCCGAATTTGGAGATTCCTGAATTAAATAATAAGAAAGATGAAACCATAAGAATAATATTTTGGAAATCAACTGTGTCTTTTGCAAGGATCAGTCATGCCCAACACAGGGAAGACACGGCTGCTTCCAGATGTTATTCCCATGTTCCTAAGCCCTCCAAAGCATCTTTGGCAGTGCACAGGATTTGAATTTGAAGCACTCTGAACCTCTTTGCAGGAAGTTGCTTTTACAGACACCTAATTCTCTATCAAAGTGCCAGTTTGAAATATGGGAGGCCGAATCCTTCGGTTCCTGGGAAACCGAGAATCATGGACAGGAACAACGGAAAATGAAAAGATGCAATACTGAATATTTGTAGCCTTCCAAATGCTCAGCTCCTCACTTGAATATGCAGATAGTCCTTGACTTAAAACCGTCCAAAGTTGCAACAGCAACTGAAAAAAAGGTCATTTACCACCAATCTCTACACTCACAACCATCACAGCACCAATTATGTGGTTAAAATGTGGATGCTTGGCATGCGTTTACGATGGTTGCAATGTCCTGAGATCATGTGATCGCCACTTGTGACCATCCCAGCCGGCTTACGACAAGCACAGTCAGTGGGGAAAGCTGGATTAATTGAGCAACTGACTTAACGATGGCAGTGATTTGCTTAACAACCGGGGCAAAAAAGGTTGCAACATCACATGCGACCCATTTAAACCATTGCTTTGCCTAGCGATGGGAATTCTGGTCCTAATTGTGGTCATAAGCAAGGGTGGGATTCTACCAGTTTGGACCGGTTCTATAGAATCGGTTGTTATGATTCTGCGCAGTTCAGAAAACTGGCAATCGTGTCCCTGGCTGGCCCCTCCCCTCCCCGCCTGCCCCTCCCCTCCCCTCCCAGTCAGTCATTATTGTGCACGCATGCCCGACATCGCTGACTACGTTCTCCCCCACCAGTCATTCCTTAGGGTATTTCTTTTTCCCCTCTCCCGACGATCAGCTGTTCTGGGATCCCCCTCGCAAAAACAGCCCCACGGGAGGCTTCCCTGAGGCCCAGGAGGCAAAAAAAATGGGGGGGGGGTTTCCTGTAAAAAAAAAAAAGCCACACCCACCCAGTCACATGGGCCTGCCCATCTGGCCACACCCACAGTATCGGTTGTTAAAAAAACTGAATCCCACCCCTGGTTGTAAGTCAAGGACTACCTATATGGAGAAGTGTGCACGCTGCCCCACAGCCCTGTTTAAACCGTTCTTTGCGAAGATTTGCAGTTGCTTCTAATGTCCAATCAGGTCTTTTACAGAAAAAATATTGGAGAAACTCAGCTCCGAGGGACAGAAGGAAAACAACGTCGGCTTCAACGTTTCAAACAGTGACAGATTTGATGAACGGATCAAAGCTTCCTATTACTCGGTCAGCAATACTTGTCAGCTAAATCAAGCTAGGTAAATACAGATTATGCAGAACAGGAAATGGAGTACTGAAAGTTCTGCGCTACATTAAAAAAAAAAAAGCAAAATGAAAGAAGTGTTTCTTTAGGAAAAAAAAGGGGAGGGGATCCAGAGACAGCAATATTTCAAGTCCCCTCAGTTCGCTCTTGGAATTTAAAAAAATATGAACTTGCTACAAATAATTTAAAATCTGTTATAATAGATTTTATAGATAGTCTGCTTTCTGTCAACGTTTCGTACCTTCTCGGCAAACAGTTTCTTTCAAAAGCTTATGGGAGGCATTGCTCCCTTCCCTGCATGTTTCTGCTCCATCCTCACCTGCCCTTTTCTGCCACAAAATGCTGCAGATTCTACGCCACGTGGCTCATCACCTGCCTCAAGATGAAGGGAGACCCCCCCCTCACTGGAGCCTCTGTGTGTGTGTGTGTGTGTGTGTGTCTTTCATACTCCCGGGATTGTGTTCCCTGCAGGAATTCTCCTTTCGACAAAGGCCCAGGGCCTTTTCCTCAGTGGAGGAGGAAGCAGGGTCTTTCTGAAGGATGTGGAGGCGGCTGTTAACCTACGAAGCACCTTGTGATGCGCCCTGGTTCTGTCTAAAGATACGGCTCCCCAAATGTCTTTCGACACTCCATCACACCAGTACTGGGGGGACGATCACAGTTGTGGGTGTTCTTGACCTGGTTTGCGGTGAGACGGTCGTAAGCCATTTTGTATTCTCTGTCGAAAGCATCTGGAGGGGGAGGAAGAAAATACCTATAGCACGGGGCTTATACAGGCAGGTAGGCAGATTAGATAGGTAGGTAGGTAGGTTGGTGGGTCAGTGGGTGGATCGGTGGATGGATAGATATGTAGATAGATATATGTTAGAGAAAAAGAAAGACAAATATAGAGATAGAAATTAATGATAGATAGATTAGAGAAAAAGATAGAAAGACAGAGACACAGATAAGAGATTGATGATAGAGATAGATAGATAGATAGATAGATAGATAGATAGATAGATAGATAGATAGATAGATTAGAGAAAAAGAAAGACAGACAGAGATTGATGATAGATAGATATATAGAGTGAGATATAGATAGATAGATAGATAGATAGATAGATAGAGAAAAAGATAGAAAGACAGATTGATGATAGATTAGAGAAAAAGATAGAAAGATAAGAGATACAGATAAGAGATTGATGATAGATAGAGATAGATAGATTAGAGAAAAAGACAGAGACATTGAGATAGAGATTACTAATAGGTAGGTAGGTAGGTTAGAAGATAGACAGACAGGCAAAGAGAGAAATGGAACAGATAGACAGATAATAAATGATGATAGGTAGCTAATAAACAAATATAAATAGATTAGAAATACATAGATACATAGATATGATATAGATAGATGATAGAAGACAGATAGATGATAGAGGACTCTACACTTTTCAAATACAAATATGCTTTCTAAGCCCAGAAGCGAATGTTTGCAGTAAACATTTAAAGGATGCTAAGGAGAACATCACGGACAACTTACCTATATCAATATTATCTCTTCCAAGAGCAACGAGAGAGAGAAATAGGATCTCTCTATAAAGACTCCTGAAACAAAATAGACAAAAATAAAATGGGGAAGTTTTATTTTTTTTAATCTGTTTTAAATTCAACGAGGGTTTTTTTTCCCAACCCCAGTAAGATACTGTTGATTTTTTTAACAAAATCATTTCATTTTCATTATCTTTTTCTTGCCCACGATGTCGGACCTGTTAGGCACAGAACACAAGGAACAGGAATTCCTCAACTTACAACAATTCAGTTTAGTGACTGTTCGAGATTATGAGGGCACTGAAAAAAGTGACTTATGACCATTTTGCACACTTACAATCCCCATGGTCACATTATCAAAACTCAAGACGACTTTGGCAACTGGTTCAAAGTTATGACGGTCGCAGTGTCCTAGAATCACGTGATCATCTTTTGCGACCTTCTAAGCGAAGTCAACAGAGGGAAGCCAGGTTCACTTAACAACCGTGTTCCTAATTTAACAATGAATGTATTGCAGGGGTTCACTTAACAACCGTGGCAAGACAGGTCATAAAATGGGGCAAAGCAAAACACATTTCTCGTTTAGCAACAAAAGTTTGGGGTTCTATTGTGGTTGTAAGTTGAGGACTGCCTGTTTAAGGTTTCTGGGCTCTCTAGAATTGCCTTCCAGGAGAAGCAGAATAAAGCGTTGCTTAAAATAGTAGCATATATACTAAGAGATAATATAATTTACTCTACTCAAAAGTAAGCTAAGGGTAGAAGATGGACGTAATTTAATTGTGTTATTAATATTAACAGTGTGTTAAAATATATTGTGAATTTAAAACTTTTAAGGATTAGAAATTGTGGAGATTTTGAGATATAATCCCAATGCCAGCCTTCAATATTTCTTTCCTTTGCTTTGCATCTTTCGGCTGCCATAGTAATGGGGGAGGAGGAGGGGTAAAAAATTGTGGGAAGTGAGCAGAAAGCTTCGAGAATAAATTATAACTTGGGGGTGGGAAAGTTTCTTGTTTATGCTTCTTTGCTGTTCTATGCGCAGGCACAACTCTTTATCAAAATAGGCCAAGGTCAACGGGCAGATGCCCACATGACATTATATACAATTTTAATTGGATGGACAGTTTGAACTTTTGTGGGTGGGAACGTTGCCTTCACTTTGTATATATGATTTTCACGCTCAATTCCTCAGAATCAGAATTCCTTTAATGCTACCACTTGATTTCCAGTAAAAGATATATTTTCTCTAAATAGTCTAAATATTTCTTTCTTGGATTTTGAATGGAGCACCAGCTGACATTATTCTGAATCTGAGGAATTGAGCGTGGTTGACTGAATTTTGTTAAGATTTGGTCTGATTAGTAGTTTTGGATATTTCTTAAGTTCATTCTTCATTGAAATGAGGAGCATCAAACGCCTGCGAATGGGTGGAGTTGCTCAAAATCAAGGGATCACCCTGCAACGGGCCACAAAAAGGAAGCAGGGGCAATAAGAAGTGAAGACTTCTGGGACATGACGAATCCCATTAAGCACAGAACATATTTGGAAATGTTTAAAAAATGCAGGCTATTTTTACAGGGAAGTCCTGGTGTAAAAATAGCTCACATTTTACAACGATTTCCAACCACGCTCCATTCTTATGGGATAAAATGCCACCTGGAAGCATTTTCTCGAGGAAAAGGTCAACCATTCAGAACTGCTGTGAGCTTGTATTAGAATAAATAAGGCTGGAAGGGACCTTGGAGGTCATCTAATTTAACCCCTGCTTGAGCAGGAGACTTTATACCAGGGGTCTCCAACCTTGGCTCCTGGAAGCCTGGCGGACTTCAACTCCCAGAATTCCACAGCCAGCTTTGCTGGCTGTGGAACTCTGGGAGTTGAAGTCCGCCAGGCTTCCAGGAGCCAAGGTTGGAGACCCCTGCTTTATACCATTCCAGACAAATGGCTGTCTAGTAGTCTCTTCTTGAAAATCTCCACAGATGGAGCAGCCATAATTTCTGGAGGCAAGTTGTCCCACTGATTAATTGTTCTCACTGGCAGGAAATGTCTCCTTAGTTCCAGGTTGCTTTTCTCCTTGATTCGTTTCCATCCGGTGCTTCTTGTCTGGCCTTCCGGTGCTTTGGAAAATAGGTGGACCCCCTCCTCTCTGTGTGATAGCCCCTCAAGGACTGGAAGGCACTGAGCATGTCACCCTATTCCTTGTTCAAGATGGGCAAGCATGCAATTTTTTAAAATAATAATAATAAATTGCAATTAGGGCTTTTTAACTACTAAGCCAGGCCTGTTTTACTGAATGGCTGCAGTCCTGCCAAACACCCCAGTCCAAGGCAAGATGCTTCAACCCATCTCAATACAATGTGTGGGCCTAAACTAAGGAACCCAGTGGGACAAAATATCGCAATATAACTCAAAATCCAGATGCCCCAATTGTTTTGTAAGAGGAGGAACACGGAAGGAATGAAAAGAAGGGATGACACCATGGCTGTCTTTCAATATATCTAAGGGGCTGCCCCAAAGAAGAGGCAGGTCAACCTGTTTTCCAAGGCACCTGAAGGTAGGACAGGAAGCAATAAGGATGGAAACTAATCAAGGACAGAAGCAACTTAGAACTAAGGAGGAATTTCCTGACAGGGAGAACAATTAACCACTGGAATGCCTTGCCCGTTGTGGGTGCTCCGTCACTGGCAGTTTTTAAGAAGAACTGGAATAAGTTTCTTGCTTTAGCAGGGGGTTGGACTAGAAGACCTCCAAGGTCCCTTCCAACTCTGTTATTCTAAATATTTGGTTCTCTGTTGACCTTCTCAACGATGAGTTTTTCCTTTCCTGAAAGAAAGCAGTTTTTCAGACTTTGGTCTCACCTCTGCCTTTTGATTTGAGGTCCTTTGTTCAGCCTCTCTAGGATCTGGCTCATTGGCCCATAGACATCGTTCGTCTTAATACTCTTCACCATGCTTCTCAAAAGCTCCTGGTTAAAGAAAGTGTCGTCCTTTTGTAGTAAACGAACCACTGGGTATTTCTGAGCTGGAGAAAGACATTTAGAAAGTACAGTGAACAACAACAAAAACAAAGCAAAACTAGACTGCCAGCTGGTTTTAAAAATAAAAGTATATTGCATAAAGGCAATTTGGTGAAGCTGGGGTCCACAAATGAAGCGCGACAGGGAACAGCCAGACATAAGGAAGACAGTCTGATCGACGACATATATACTGATTTCAAGGCCAGGTCAAAACAGGTAGGAAGCTCTGAAGTCATTTCCAAATTATTGCAAGAATTCCTAGGGTTTATCTCAAAGAAAATGAAACTAGGACACAAAGTAGCTGGGGTGGGTGGGTGGCAATGTATACCTAGGCAGGATGCTTTGCTGTCAGCCCAAAAACAACCACATAACAAATATACACACACACGCTAGGAAAGGAGAGGGGTGTCTGGTTCAAAGTAAGTCAAGAAACAAATAATTTCTCAGCAACAGCGAGACGTAACACAACACTCACTCTCAAACACAAGGGTACGATTTTGACCTGCAAGACAAAAATGGCATGTTCAAACTCCTAATGCTTATCAGTTCCAGATTCTGATATAGTGGGGAAAAATCTTTTTTCCATAAAATGCTTAAGAATACCGGTAACTTACTCTGGGCGTTCCATAGAATATAGAGAGGCTGTCTTGGATCTTTGTGCAGTTTCATATTGTCCCACAACATCTGAATCAGAACGTGCTTGCTATTCTCCAAGATGCAGTTCCTGGGTATCTGTAGAGGGAGAACACAAAATATTTTGAGTTACAATTATAAAAGCAAAATCACAAGGAACAGGAAATGTGAAGAAAAATGGAATTTAGCTCAGGATGAGAAGGGGCACTGGAAATTCCAGAAAATGGCAAAAATAAATGCTTCAGTACAGGTAATCCTCAGCTTACAATACTTTGTTTAGTGACTGTTCAAATTTACAACAGCACTAAAAAATGACTTATGGCCATTTTTCACACTTACGACCATTGAAGAATTCTCCATGGTTACATGATCAAAATTCAACGACTTGGCAACTGTATTAATAACAGGGTCATATGTTCACCTTTTGGGACCTTCTGTCCAGCAGTCAGCGAGGATGCTGGGTCTGTAGTAATAATGACTGCAATCATTCACTTAACAATGGTGGCAAGAAAGGCCGTAAAATGGGTCAAAATTCACTTGACTGTCTCATTTAGCAACATAAATTTTGGGGCTCAATTGTGGTTGTAAGTTGAGGACTACCTGTACTTTAACACAACTGTTATACACAACTGTTATACATATAACACAACTGGCTATACATTCTATATAGGAAGATTAAAAAAATATTACACCCACGAGATAAAGCATCCAGTTTAGTTAAAATATTCTTGTAAGGTGTGAAAGACCAAGTCCACACACAAAGATTCAATTAAACTGATTTATCGCTAAAAGTCGATGCACAGGAATCTTCTCAATTTAGGAATAGCACCTGTTTGAGTTAGATAAGGGTCAACCATACTCAAAGGGGGTTGGAGTTGGTTCTTTTGTGACTACGCAGCGATTCCAGGCTGATACCCCTTTTCACCCTGCCCCCAGGTTCTGCCACCCCTTTTCTCACAGTTCTTTAAATTGCCATAATGACAACCACAAATTATCTGTTAGATTTCCCCAAACAAAATCAGTGCTTACAATTAGCATAAAGTTTTGCTTTCCGTACCTTGGAATTTTTATTGCAGTGTTCAGAGGACAGGATCAATCCAGGCAAGCTACTGGGTAAGTCCAGCCGCCGGAAATACCAGACCAGGTTCCAGAAGACGATGGGATGATGGTCCACAAACTCTGCCACGGTGATCACGTGATCTCCTTCATTTTCCAATAAGCTCTCAAGCTCTTTCCAGACAACGAGAGGACTTAGATAAGGAACGGTGATGGGCTCCGGGCTAGGCAGGTGCCACTCCAGCTGCACAGACTCCTGAGATGCCCAAGAGAACAAAGCTGAGTGAGAAATCTGTGTTGAATAATCCACGAGAACTTCTGCTTTTGACTATTTTTAACTACAGAGAAGTTTTTTCTCGTGGCATGCTGTATTCATAGTTAAATGGCATTTTAACAGTTTCTCTTGTTCCTTCTCCTAAAGGAGCCCACAGCCCTGCTCAAAAATAATGTAAAAGACAAGTATTGCTACCACAATTTATGACTCTAGGGATGGCCAGAATTTCTATTGCTGAGCCAGATGGATGTTATGTGGGACACGCCTGATTTTCTGATTTTTTTGTTTTTGTTTTTGCTATGGTTGTTAAGTAAACCACTGCAGTTGTTAAGTAAATCATGTGATTGTTAAGCAAATCCAGCTTCTCCCATTGATTTTGCTTTCCGAGAGTGGGTTGGGAAGGTGACAAAAATGGCAAGCACATCTCCTTGGGATGCTGCAACCATCACAAATACATGCTGGTTGCCAAGTGTCCAAATCACATGATTGTCAATTCGTAAAACATTCCTATGCCTGTTTTCAAGTTGCCATAAACAAGGGGGGAGGGAATCTGTGAAAATCCTTTATTGGAGAACATGATTTATGACACCCAGCCCATGAACATGCTTCATTGGAGAATCTGATCTATGATACACCCAGGGGTGGGATTCTACAGGTTCGCCCTTATTCGCTAGAACCGGTTGTTAACACTCTAAGCAGTTCGGAGAATCGGTTGTTAGAAGAAATTACTGGCTTAATCCTGTAAGGAAGGCAGGAAGGAAACATTCTGGTGTTGCTTACAGAAACTGCCTCTCCGTTAACCCTTATTACATTCTCGGCAGGACTAGACTTCCTGTCTCTGGAACTTCTCTGGAGTTTTCCCCTCTCCTTTGCTGGTACTTTGCTTGTGTGGAGTGACCATTTGAAGTTACAATGGCACTGAAAAAAAGTGCCTTATGACCATTGTTCACACTTACGACTGTTGCAGCATCCCCACAGTCATGAGAGGCCAGGCAAGGAGATGCGTGCCTTGATGTGAGTGATATTGAGTTGGCCACGCCCAGGCAATAACATGACCACCGAGCCATGTCCACCCAGTCACATGACCACCAAGCCATGCCCACTACCTAAGCCACGCCCACAGAACCAGTTGTAAAAAATTGGACTCCCACCCCTGGATACACCCAGGAGAAAGGGGGAAACAGGGTCACAGATGACTGAATTACATAGGCCAGAGTTGGCCTCATTTAAGTTAATGCCGGCATGTTGCTCCTCATAAATCTTTTGAGTTTTTTTGAAGCTTGAAGTTTTTTCAAGAGTCATGATTTAATTAAGGCTATTGCCAGAACCCTGACAGTGATCACATGACCATGGGGATGCTGTGATGACCCTAAAACACGTTTCACAGGGTCACTGTTACATCAATGATGGCTAAATGAACAGTTGTAAGTTAAGGACTACCTGTAAAATGATCAACAATAAAATTATCAACGCAACAGCAGGAATGATTTATTTCCCACTGAGATCCCTCTGATCACTTTCAGCAAAGTGATTTTATAATTAAACATTACAGGAGTTAAAATACTCAGCTAGAAAGAGGGAGACATGTTAACTTTAGTTCCGCCTTAGGCATGGAAGTCAATGGAGTGATTTTAGGCCAATCACCAAGCGATGGTGAGTTCTAGTCCCATCTTTGCCATGAAAGCCAGCTGGGTGACTTTGGGTCCCTTCCTGTCTCTTAGCCCAACCCAACTTCCAGGGTTGTGATTGATTGATTGATTGATTGAATTTATATTGCTACCTATTTGCACATGGTGACTCAAGGTGGCTTACAGAATATAAAACCTCCATATAAAAACAATAAAAATAAAAGAAGAGTCACATAATAAATTAACATAATAAAATCAACCCCCACAATTTTATTCTGGGGAAATTAAAAGGAAGAAGGTGTGTTGGATATATTCATCCGCTTGAATTATTTTAAAATATATTCATCCGCTTGAATTATTTTAAAAAATGATAAAGGCAGGGTACAAACATACAGACATAGGAAGTCTATAGCAATAGCACTTAAGGCTTATACACTGCTTCCTAGTGCTTTACAGCCCTCTCTCTAAGCAGTTTACAAAGTCAGCATCTTTCCCCCAACAATCTGGGTCCTCATTTTACCCACATCAGAAGGATGGAAAGCTGAGTCAATCTTGAGCCAGTCAGGATCAAACTCCTGGTTATGGGCAGAGGCAGCCTCTAACCACTGCGCCACCAGGGCTCTTTATCCAGGCTGTGTTTCATGTCTGAAAATCCAGACGAAGAAGGAATACAACACTCGGACTCTTACCGTTCTCCGCTGGAAAGTTGCAGGCAAGCTCCCTGTGGGCACCACACGATTGTGGGTATGGACTCCCACTTCATCTATCTCTAAAGAACTGCATGCACTGATGCTTCTTGACAAAGGGTGGCCAAGCGGTTCCTCTTCGGCTGAAGGATGCCTTCTTTGAGAAGGGATCTGAATGCTCTTGGCACAGAAGGTGGTGTCCAAATGTTTCGTCTTACAGCTGCTGGAAGAGTTAACATATTGACTGGAGAACAACATATACTGCTGAAGGAATTCCAGGGGGGAAAGAAGATACTAAAATCTGATAACTAAGCTGGAACACAAACAATCTGTCTTCCTCTAGTATTTAAGCCATTTACAGGATAACATAGTTGGAAGGGACCTTGGAGGGCTTCTAGTCCAACCCACTGCTCAAGCAGGAGACTGCCATTCTGGATAAATGGTTGTCTAATCTCTTCTTGAAAATCTCCAATGATGGAGCACCCATAACTTCTGAAGGCAAGCTGTTCCACTGATTAACTATTCTCACTCTCAGGAAATTTATCCTTAGTTCTAGGTTGCTTTTCTCCTTGATAAGCATCCATCCGTTAACTCTTGTCCTGATCTCAGGTGCTTTGGAGAATAGGCTGATGCCTTCCTCTCTGTCATAGCCTCTCAAATATTGGAAGACTATTATCATGTCACCCCTAATTCTTCTCTTCAATAGGCGAGGCCTACCTATTTCTCTCAACTGTTCATCGTACATTTTAGTCCACAGCAAAGGACTTCAAACTTGACAGCTTTAAGACTTGTGGACTTCAACTCCCAGAATTCCCAAGCTAACATGACTGGAGGAGGGATTCTGGGATTTGAAGTCCACAAGTCTTAAAGCTGTCAAGTTTGGAGACCCCTGATCTGCAGCATCTGTGTTGCTCTTCTTTGCACTCTTTCTAGAGTCTCAGCATTTTTCTCATGTGAGTCCCCTTACCATTTCTCCCAATTCTTTTGAAAACATCCTAAAAATTACTTGATGGCTCAAATTATCAACATACATTGCTGCCAGTAATCAACTACATTGATTAAAATAATTACTCCTGCCAAATTTTCAGCAGTTTTATCATATGTTATCTGTATGAAAAGCCAACTTTTTCCCTCCAACCTAGTCACAATCCTAAACTCCTGTGTTCACATGACTTGCTATGCCCAAAACAAATCAATCCCATTTCAGTTGTGTCTTACATACTGTGTGAATTATCTACTGTGTGAATTTGGTCAATTGATGCGCTTGGGGTAGGGCTTTTCCCATGAATTTTGCAAGCCACGTCTCTCCATCCAATTAAACCTCGCCAAGTTTGAAGTGTTGGGGTTCATTTTGAGGAAAAGAAGGCTATAAATGTAGTTATGAATGTTTTTAAAAATCGTGAAATAAATGTACCTGTCTGAAACCATGCCATTTTGAGCTGGAATTAAAGTTGTAGTAAACCCTGAAAGGGGATCAGCAATGCAAGTTTTGTCGGCCTGGTTCATCAAAGAGGACGGAAACTGGATAGTTTCCGAAGAAGGACTGGACTTCAGGAAGTACCTACAAAAGAGTTCACATGATTATGAAATTGTTGCGTGTGGAAAATATGGCCAGTAAAAATTCCCTTCCCAAAGGATCAGTCAATAAGTACCTCCCAGGTCCCCGGAGATCTCGGATTTCAATATTCAGGAAAGGCAAGAAGGGATTTCCACAGAAGGGGCAGGTCGTGTTCAGGTTGGAGTCATCCGCTGTCCAGCCTGCCATGATCTCTTCATCGTGAACCAGGCAGTCGCAGGTTCGGCATCGGGAACAGCTTGAGATCAGGACCTGGGGGAGGCACTGAGTTAAAGCCACAGGGGCCATTTTGTCTTTGGTTTTTGGCATACAAAACTGAGGCTAACAAGATGCTGAAAAAGGGATGTCTCTTTGAGGCAAGAATACTTTTTTACTTTCCCAGCCTGATGCCCTGCCCTGCAAAAGTGAGGATTTTTTAATGTCATTTTTTTAAACAAATGTATACATGTTTCCAGAGCAGGAAAGCTGAGTTTGCAATTGTGGTCAGCAAAAATATCCTTCCTTCCTTCCTTCCTTCCTTCCTTCCTTCCTTCCTTCCTTCCTTCCTTCCTTCCTTCCTTCCTTCCTTCCTTCCTTCCTTCCTTCCTTCCTTCCTTCCTTCCTCTCTCTATCTTTCCTTCCTTCTTTCCCATACCACCCATCTCCCCTTCCTTCCTTCCTTCCTTCCTTCCTTCCTTCCTTCCTTCCTTCCTTCCTTCCTTCCTTCCTTCCTTCCTTCCTTCCTTCCACCATGGTCTGGCCTTGTAGACAATGGAAGCAGTCATTATATATTCTGATGATATAATGGTACTTGAGAATAATCTTAGGACAGAGGGAAGAACCTTAGCCAGAGAACAGCCAGATAAAAGGCAACTTAGCTTTCATAAGGGAATTGTGGGTGTGGCAAAGTTTTAGAAGAGACCCTCCCTAGTACCTTGGCCTGTAAAGGTGAAGGTAGAAATACATTTTAAGACTTGCAAGATTCTGTTAAGGTAATGTGATAATTAAGTAGAATTAGTTCATCTGGGCATGCTTCTTGCCTGGATTACCTCACAGGGCTGGCCAAAGGTCATTCTTCCCACGCTCCCTTGTGGAAGAGTGTTTTCTCTTGATGGGGTGACCCCACCAAAACGCTCTTATTCAAGCAGGAAATTCTGCTCTCTCTCTCTCTCTTTGCTCTTCTTGTCCCCTCTTTTCTGTTTTATTTTTGGTTTGCCTTTTTCTAATGTCACATTCTACCCCACAAAAGATGGATATGTTGAAGCCTCACTGGGCATTCTGGAATGACTTTCTATTCGCAAGGTTTTCCTTAAAGGAAAGAAGTAGCTATAAACTCAGAACTGCAGTTTTGGGCACAGGGCAAAGATATGGAAGAATGCCAGTCACTGCATCCCATGAGGAGAATTTTAATGGGGTATGGCAACAACCTCTGGTCCTTCAAACTGTCCCCCACAAACAGGAGTGGTTTTAGGAGGCTTTAAAGGGAAGATTTGGAGCATGAACTCCAAATAATTTATAAAAATAACTTGAAGAACTGCATGGGACAAGCTATCGCACAAAGTATTTTCTGATTCCTGGGCAGGTACTGAAATAGAAGATCCAAAACAGGAAGATCAAAATAGAAGGATGTTTGCTGGCCAGAAGGTTGTAGAGACTGTTATTATTATTATTTTAACATAACTGGACAACATTTTCAACAGCATAGTTAAAGGTAACACCAAGTACCAGCACTGAAAGAGCTTCTGAAAAGACAGATTATTTTTACTCTGATAAAAACTGCTCCCCATGTCAGTTAAAGTAATTAAAGCTTTAGTTGACTAATCAACAAATTAAGCTAATTACAGCTTGCTAGTCTGGGGGGAAAAGTCCAGTTTTAACAAACAGATCCAGTGGAAGGAAAACAGGACAATGCTTCATCCAAGGTACACAGATATTAACGCATCTATCATTCCTATTGTGTGTATACCAATACTTCAGGGACCTCACAAATTTAAATTGCCTCATCTATTTTGAATTTTTTTTTTTTTGCTGCTGACTTTTTCATATAACTTATATAAAAGTTTTGTTAAATGTTCAGTAGATATTTCCAAGGACATCCTTCCCTGCCCTTAGACATGAGTCAATAACAATGCCATTTTTATTATAGTTTCTGATAATACTCAAGCTCTGATCTAGATACTCAGCAGATAAACCCAGCAATATAAAATTCAAATAAAATTAACCACAGCACCTTTCATAAGCATACAAATCACAATTTTTTAAACTTTAATCATAAACATGCAGCAAATTTTTCACTTGCCCTGTCAATTTAGAAATTTGGTCTGGGTACCCGACTAATCTAAGAATTAACCTGGGCTTTTAGGCGTTTCTGCAGATGATTGGGTATAGCAAAAATGAGAAAATTTATAGTAAAGAGAATGTATATTTGATTATTCATGTATTAGCTGCAGCAAGAATTGTATTTGCTCAAAATTGGAAACGCAAAGAGATTCCTATTGTTGAAAATGTGATCAGAAAAATATTAGACTATGCAGAAATGAACAGATTAACACTTGCAATTAAAGAGAAGGAGCAAACTGAATATCATAAGATATAGGAACTATTTTATTGATGGCTAGAGAAAAAATATGAAAGATAGAAATAGACTGGACTGCCATTTGTCAGAAATGGCATAGGGTCTCCTGCTTGGGCGGGGGGGGGGGGGTTGGACTAGATGACCTACAAAGTCCCTTCCAACTCTGATTATCTGTTATCTGTAATAGATTAGTGAAATGTGGAAAATATGTTAATAGAATTAAACGTGTTAAGAAAGGGAGTGTTATAGTGATAGAGATATTATGTATATAAACAAGATTAGAATAAGATTAGAGAATTAATACCAAAGAAATGAACATGGATGTAAACTTTAATTGTTATTGCACAGGATATTTGTACCCAGATGACACATAGTTAAATGGAAGATGAATTGTATGCACTTTAATTAAAAAAAAAAATTACAAAAAAGAAAAAGAAATGAGAAAATCCACGTAAAAGGAGCAGAGAGGACGGGAGGAGGCAGGGTTTTAGGTGTCCTCTCTTCCCCATGGCTAAATCTCTCATTAGAGAGCCTTTTTATACCTGTCTTTTAGATCTGCTAATGGAAGGATATTACAACACACCAAGTTAAATGCTTTCTGACATTTGCTAAAAAAAAAAAAAAGAGAGCATATTCTCCATAACTTTCCTTGTAGGATTTCAAAGTCTTATTTACAGTTAGTTCATTGGTAGAAATAAAACACATTCCAGTATGGTCTGCCTCCATGTCAGCACCGATTAAGTCATGCCATTGCATTGTCTTGGCTTCCTCATCACTCATTATGAAAGATATCCCAAGGAGCACGGTGGCTCATGTAATTAGGATACTGGGTGGGGAAGTTAGCAAGCCCGGTGTCAACCCTGAAGCTGACCTGACGGAAGCCATCTTGGAGCTTCAGTGTTGCCACATTAGAGCTGAGGGATAGGGAGGGAGGGGGATTAGAGATAGCTGGGGGTTTTGTAGCCAAAACAAAACATTTTTCTTGAGAACCAAAGGCATTCTCACACCTGGCCAGAGGAAGGAGGAGTGATGTCACCAGATCATCTGGCTTGAGTATTATCAGTAACGATAATAAAAATGGCATTGATTGGACCTTGTGACTGGTTGTTTGGGACTGAGAGGAAAACTTTTTACTTTTAATTAGGTGAAAATTGCAGGAGCTTTCAGAGTCGGTTTTCACCAGATCTGTGCCAATATGATGTATCCAACAGAGCTCTTCTTTGCCTTGGGGGTTTTGCTTGCTAGGGGTCTATTACTTGGAAACCTGACACCTGCCTCCAAGACCCCAATGCTACCATGAGGTAGGGTGAGTTCCTGTCCAGGTATGCTAAAATTTTAGCAACGGGTTCTCTGCCTGGTTGCTGGATGGGCGTGGCCTAGTCGGCCTCCTGCATTATGGCAGGGGGGGCATTTTTGCCCTCCCGGGCTCCGGAGGCTCTCTGGAAGCCAGAAATGGGCCCATTTGCGGCCTTCCTGAACTTCCAGGTCTGTTTTTCGCCCTCCCTGAGCCTCTGTGTGTGCCCTGCCCTTACCTGGATCCAAAACAGGTTGCATGGGGACACCTGGGAGGGGAGGGGCAGGATGGGGGTGGGGGGCAGGGCAGCCAGGAGTGGGATTTGGAGGTTCTCCGAAATGCACAGAATCTTAGCTAGGAGCTCTCCCAAACCCCTGTAAACCCCCAGCAGCCCAGCCCTGCTCCCGTCCTTTGCTCCAGTTCTTGTGGAGGTCACGAAAGGAGGACCCCAACTAGGTGTCCCCCCCCCAGCAATGGTGACATCACCAGATAATCCTTTCAACATGGAAGCACTTCGGTATTTCTGACACGAGTGTGATGTGATGAAGATTATCTGTGGGGTGAGCTTAACAGGAATGATTGTCTTCTCTACTTCCCACATCCATGGAAGTTAAAAAGAGATGGATTAGGATTAAGGGGGCTGGGCCCTAAAGGCAGAAGAACAAATAGCTGTGAACAGGCGCTAGGTTCCCATTTTATCCTCCTCCTTCTAACTGCAGTGCCATACTTGGCACACCATTGAGCATCTGAAGGAATTTGGATTGCAGGGATTTGAATTGTAGTGTTTCTCAACCGTAGCAGCTTGAAGATGTATGGACTTCAACTCCCAGAATTCTCCAGTCAGCATTCCCCGGTCTAGCAATGAAGATGTTATCTGATTAGGGTAACGAAATGTCTGCAAGAAAACAACCAAGTCCTCGTCCTCCTCATCCTCCTTTGGCAAACCCCACTCTCTTCCAGCATGGATGACGTTACCTAGTTGGGTCATGAAATGTCTGCAAGAAATCAACCAAGCTCAGAGAGCAACAAGGACTTCTGCGAGTGAATTTTATTCAAGTGTAAAATAGGCAGAATACGCATCAATTCAGATTTGATGGATATTCCAGTTTAATGGACACCCCTTCTCCCCAATAGACAATAATAATGGACTCATGGGGGTAAGTGTTGTCCATATTAATTGAAATATAAATAATGAGGCCAAGCTCAGAGCCAACCAATCCACACCTTTTAATTAGCTCTGGGGGATTGAGGATCAAACCAGTGCCTTTCCAAGCTTTTAATTGATTATCTAATTTAAAAAGCCCTGATGCTGAAACAGGAGGTCAAAGCGGGCAGTGAAATTAATTAGTTTCTTCAACCGAAGAAAAAGTGGCGGCACAGTAATGTCAACAAAATTAACAGCTGAATTAATCTATGTATACAGCTGACAAATACATTTTAGACTGATTTGTTCTTTTTATTTTTCTCATAGTAGCTCCCATCTTCTGGCACTATAGAAAAAAAAAAAAAGTTCAGTCCAGGTGGTGATGATGATGCTTTGCAGGGCTTCTTTGAACGGTGATGGGTTCCTTAGAATACCTGTCCAAAAATGCTCCCATGAAATTCCAGCTGATTAAAATGCAAAATTCTTTGGATTGAAATGTTTAGAATTTTAGGATAAAATCATGTAATGCAAAAGTAGAAGACAAATAAACCTTCTTTTGAAATCTGTTTTACCAGGTTTATGGTAACGATAGCAAAATATACTGTACCTCCAGGGCATAATTCTGGAAGACGCTGGTGCTACTTGGACTGCAAGAAGAAACCACCTCTGATTTTGAAAAGGAGCCTAAGAAGCAAAAGGACATTGCAAAAGCAAATATTTACACTAGTCCTAGAAAAGAAAATCTTGTCCTAGCCGCCCCCTCCCTTTATTTCAAAGAGAAAAGAATAATAATAATAGAAATAATTAAAATATATTTGCTGCCTGACTCCCAGTAATTCTGGGAAGTTTTTCTATTATTTCAACCATTAAAGAAGACATTAACAATAAGGAGGGCAAAGAAGGCAGGAGAGAAACAAGTTCTTCTAAAATTGCCATCGAAAAGGAATCTTTCAGCTTTTAGAGACTATTCTGGATTTCTTCCATGAAGCCTGCGAGATGTCAGCATTCTTCAACCCTTATTTTAACTGAAACCTTGCACGGTTTTGATTTTGTAAGATTGAATCTCTTGGACCAATTTTAATGCCATCCCCTTCTGGAAGGAGAGTGTTGTGGTTAACTGGCAGCAGGTGCGGACAGCTGAGGAGAGCGAGGACTCAGATGAGGGGCCAGGGCCATTAGGGAGTGGATTGCTGCCTTCAGAGATTGTGGGGGCTGGCAGCAGCAATGAGGAGGTTCCCGAGGAGCCTGTGCCGAGTGCACATGCGCACAGGGCTGCTTGCAGGAAAGAGCAGCTGCAGCAGTATGGGCGACTCGGGAGTAAGGCTGCAAGGTAATGGCCCCTCCTTCAAGAAGATTAAAGCCAGCTGTGAAACTAACCTTCTTTGTAGGAAGCAAAGACGTTTTGAAACTCAGCCTGGTGGACATTGCAGTATCTTAAGTTGGTATTTGAAGACTCTTGTGTTGTGAAATATTTCTTATCTGTGATTCTTGGCAGACTTGCACAGTTTTGGCAAGATTTGTGCTTTTCAAAGTTAATTAGTTTGCAGCAGCCTTTTAACCGGGGATTCGTAAGACTCATTAAAAGGTTTCTGTTCCCTTTGGTTATTGTTTGTCTTACTGGAAAGGGGCTTGGGTCAGAACAGAGAGGTGGCCATCCTGCCAGATCATAGGGTGACAGGAGTTTCCCACGCCCGTGTCAGCTGATGAGATGAAAGCAGATGGGGGGGAAACAACACATGTGCATTTCTCTTACCGCAGTGCAAGGAACGTTTTGAGGAGCCGTTGTGAGAAGTGGCACTTTCAAGACTGGTGGAGCTCATGCCGATGCCCTTGAAAGCCGACGATGCATCATCCCAAGGAGAAGAGCTGCTCTCCAGATTGTTGCACATGTCTTCATCGGTTAGCGAGGCAGATTCCGAATCCAGGGCCCCGAGGGACGATAAGCTTGTTCGGTCCGAGTTTTGATCCTGAAATAAGAACAGGCATGGGAAAGAGAAGGTTGGGAGTTGCTACAGATCCACATCTGGGAGCAAACATCTAGTGCAGGGGGTGTCAAACTCAAGGCCTGAAAGCACCAACGACAGGCCCTCCAGAGGCCGGAAACAGGTCCGTTTCCAGCCTTCCAGAGCCTCCGGAAAGCCCATTTTTCCCCCTCCCCAAACCTCTGTGAAGGCCCTGCACTTACTTCGCATCCAAAGCGGGCCACGTGGAGACTCCTGGGAGGGGAGGGGTGGGAGGGGAGGGGTGGGAGGGGCCAGCCAGGGGTGGGATTTGGCGGTTCGCCGAACTGTGCAGAGCCTTAGTTAGAGGAATGCCCAAAAGCGGGCAAACCCATTATCAACTCATATTTTCTATGGTCTTTTTAGAATTGCCAACAGGAAGGGAGGGGGGAGCAGTGCAGCAGCTTGCAAACAGAAAGTGCATTCCATAAATGTTTTCAAAGATCGTTTCTAGGTGACTGAAGTTTCTGCCGTTCAAAATTCTAACTGGAGAGCCTGATTGATGACTCTGGGCTATGGATGTGTCCCATTGGAGAATATGAATTAGGATACACCCAGGGGGTGGGGGGGAAACCAGGGTCAAGGGTGACAATGAATGATGTGCCTCAGAGTCGGCTACACCCAGGCAGTGCCAGCATGTTTACTCCTAATAAATCTTCTTTAAGTTTTGGAAGTTTGGCTCGAGACTCGTGATTTAAATGGGGGTAACTGCCGGAGCCCTGATGGCCATAACAGCCCACCCCTACCTAGGACTTTCAGAGCCATTAAAGGCAACTTGTGTGGAGCTGAAGAAGGGTTCAATCGTGAGCCATCAATCGTGAGCCACCAAGGAGTGAGGAAGGGTAAGCAGCCACACAGGAATCTCTGCTGAACTGAATCACGGCAACCATTCGAAAGCCTTACCTTCGAGGCTGCTGCATAGGTGGTGAACTTCGAGTACCACCTGCTGGCCTTCTCCGCCACCCCTTTCCCTGCAGAAAACATGCTGCTCTTCAGAACATCGAAAGTCGGGGTCAGGAGCGTGTCCAGGTTAAAGGAGGTGGGAGAGGCGAGCGTCACTGTGCCGGCTGTGTCTTGAGATTGCCCCCTTGACAAATTGTTGGGAGAGAACACGGGAGAGGACCAAAGCCGGTCCCTTCCTCTTTCGTTTTTGACCTGGTAGCTCTTTGATTTGGGGAGCACTATTGGCCTGGGTGAGTTTGGAGGGAGGCTTGATCTTCGGCACGGCTGGACTAAGGTTGGGCTTTGTTTGTTGGGGTTTTTGTCGCTGTAGGCCTTTTGCAGATCGATGCTGGGAGTCCGGCTTGTTAAAGGACTGCTCATATTATTCATGTACATCTCGATTTCTTCGGCTAAATCGCGCCTTGCCGATGGGGTGGAGACTCTTTTGTCCTCCTCCTCCTCCTCCTCCTCTTCTTCCTTCCCTGGTCCTGTCTCAGCTGCCAGTAAGGAGAGTGGATCAAACCCAGTTTCAACGTTAACCTTCTTGACGGGCTTCACCGGAACACTTATAGCCCGCTGAATCTTCTTTGGCTTTTTGTGCGTCAGTTTTTGTGCAGGCTTCACTGGCGGGATGGGTTCGTTATCCAGGTCTTCCAAATCGAATATAACCGGAGACTCGGTCTTATTCACAAGGCCATTCTCGTAGGCTACATCTTCATCGCTGGATTCTTTTTCCAGATTGCTCTTCCGAGCAGATCCCAAAGCAGCCGGTCGCAGGTCGAGCGTCTTTGGCCTGGTTCTTTTCTCAAACATTTTAGAAAGGATCTTGGCATCCACGCCTAGTTTCTCCACAATTTCTTCTGGCCTGGCTTCCTGATTGATCTGATTCTTCATGAGCTCCATGAGGGCATCTCCGCTCAATTTCCTGTTGCGCCAAATGATCCGCTTGTGTTCCGTTTCAGCTGCATTTAAATGCTTGTTCCTCAGCTTTTCAGCTTTAGTGACTCCTGTTTTATTGATGTTGTCAAAACAAGAGAAGAGCAAACCTGCAGAGGTTTCTGGAAAGAGAGAGGAAAAAAAGCATGGACGCAATCCAAGGATATTACATTAAATTGCTAAAACACCAGGATCCCCTTAATATGCTCACAAGGTTTTGCTGTTGTTGTTTTTTTTAATGGAAAGGGTGCAAGCCTTATTTTTCTATTCAATTCACGATGAGTTTTATTCTGACCCGGCTCCTACATATGACAAACCCTCTGTATTTAAATCAATGGCTCCTTTATTAGGAATGCCAGCAGCCCTGGCAAAAAGTTACAGGAGGCTCACCGCAGGCTAACAAGTCTGTCCAACAGAGAGATGAATAGTTGTCTTCCACATCTATTCATCTCTGCCCCCTGCCTTTTATCCCCAGAGCTAGGGTGGGGCCTCGCTAGCAGCGATAGCTCTTCCGTCCCAAGGACTGGCCCATAGATTTCCACTGCTCTCCTCTCCTCTGCCTTCTGCTCATCCGCACGTCAGGCACTGGACCCAGCTGTTCCTTTTCTTCCTCATCAGCCACCTCCAGACCTGGGGGCTGTAGACTTTCCATCTGAGGGCTGATAGACATCCCAGGCATTGCTTCTGCCTCCTTCTGCCAGCTCCATTTCCTCTTGTCCCTCAAAGCTCTCAGGTTGCCCTGATGTTGTTCCTGACTCCCACAACTTCTCCTCTGATTCGGCTGCTGGAGTGGCTGACGGCCGACAGGCCACAACAGTTTTGAGGAAAATCTGGCCATTGATGAATAGCCGTGTGCAAGGGGAATGTAAAATAAGTCAAATATCAATTCACCCACGCTTAGAATGAACTCTCAGCTGTGTCAGCTTACCTATAGCCCTGTCTCCTGTTGCATCTAATTTTTTGCCAGTTGTATCATTAACACGAACAATCCTTGAACCGAGCTTGACACAGGTAGAATTTTGATAATTTAGTGCGGGGAGGCAGTCACCGCTTCCCTTTCCACTCTCAATTTCGGACACTACATGCACACAAAAACATACCAGAATTGAACAAAAATTAAGCTTACTCTTAATCAAAGGCTGAATATACTCAATTTATTATTCTTTCAACTAGATTATTACCAGCTATTGATTTATATGAAGCTTGGAATGCCACCCAATATGTTTGAATAGAAGCCTGATTATGTGAACCCATCTTAGCCCGAAATGCCAGCAATAAAATGTTGTAACTGAGACTAGCATATCAGCCACATCTATGAACAGTGGCTACAATCTCTCATCCCCACTTTGTTTCAACATGCCCCTGAGTATTAAACCAATGGTTCTCAAAAGGTAATCTGGGCACTCCCAGGAGTCTCTTTCAGGAGGTTTGTGAAGCCTAATAAATATATAGTGTAACATTTCTGACATTTAATTTGTAATATAATCTATATTGAGAAATATAACCGATAAATTGACATTCTTTGTGTCATCAATAATCATTTTCAAGCACACAAAGGGGTCCTGAGACCAAATTGCTTGAGCAAGACTGCTCTAAACATGTGTAATTAATGAGCTACATAACTGATTTTGCAGAGTTTTCAGAAAAAAGAAAGAAATCTAAATTTTGGCCAATTTTTTACTTAAGCCAACTTTAAAAAAAAAAAAATTGCTTAAGAGCCACATAAAAGAATCAAATCTCCTGTTACTAAAATATTTCTATCATTCCATTTATAAGTGTTGTGGAACCATGTTTTTGAACTGTATGTTTCTCCATAAATATTTAGCCAATATAATAAACGAGAGAAGACGGGAAGAATAAGAAAAAAAAATGCAGCCCTTTTAAAACATCTCCTTCCTTTTCCTTGCCCCACAAATAGGGAAACTATGGCAGACCTCGGGGGGGGGGGGGGGGGGGGGACGACAAATCTTAAGCTTAAGAATGGTGTTTACTGTATTATCTTGTATTGTAGCTGAATATACCTGTTATTTTTAACTGCATTCAAAAGAGTTTTAGTATATAATTACAACAATAAGAAGCCATCAATCTGAAAGTATCAAATAATAAAAAATCTATCTGACCCTCTCTGCCATCTATCTGCCTCTGAGCACATACTTAGCCACCAAACAGATGTATTTTTGTATCTATTGCAATGGATGGAATTGAATACAGGTAGTTCTCAACTTACAACCATTGGTTTAATCATCATTTTCATTTAACAACCCTATAATCCCTTGCGGGGTCAAGTCTGGGCAACTGAATGGAGTTAGCAGCGTGTTTACTGGCCCGATGCCCTTCCTGTCACCAATGCAGAGTTTTGTTCTCACAGTGTGCCCAGAGAGAGAAATATCTACCTCTACCTAGGATCGAACCGACAGCCTCCTGATTGTGAGGCAAGAACTCCACCTCTAGGCCACCTCGCCACTCTTACAACCATTCATTTAGTGACTGTTCAAAATTACAACAGCACTGGAAAAAAACAGATTTATGACTGTTTTTCACACTTACAACTGTTGCAGCATCCCCACACTCACGTGAGCAATCTTTATGATGGTCGCAGTGTGTGTGTCCCGGGGTCACAAGCACAGACAAGGAGGGGAGCCAGGTTCACTTAACAACCGTGTTACTAACTTAGCAACTGCAGTGATTCGCTTTAACGACAGGCAAGGAAGTTGGTAAATTGGGGCAAAACTCACTTAAGAACTATCTCGCTTAACAACAGAAATGTTGAGCTCAATTGTGATCATGAGTCAAGGATTACCTCTGCCATGAAATCTAGCTTGGTTTTTCTATACATTTCTGCTTGGGTACCTGGAAGCTAAGTGATCCATGACAAGCAAGGAGGAAAAATTATTTTGAAGTTCCACGGTCAAATAACCTTCAAACAAGATGGCAACATCAACCACAGTTGGAATTAAAACAAGTCAAGCCTCAGTATTAAAGCGAAAAATCAAACGCAATCGAGTTACTGCCTTTGGTACATACAGGAACTTGAGTCACTCTCTTTTTTCTCATCTCTTTGGTCGATGCTGTCCTGGATGTTTGTTTTTCCTTGCTTAATTGCTTCTTTAGACAACTTGTACAAGAGATCAGAATGAACCCCTAATGAAATAAAATCAATTTTAAAATACAGGATCAAATGTATCTTCAAATAGTGCAACATAAATGATGATGTTGTGTGGCTCCTTTCATTTTTCAAATATTTTGTAGGGAGGGAAAAAAAAACCCTGTGTCACAGCTGAAATTTAATAAAAACATGGGCTTCTAAATCAGGACGTGTTCCTTTTTTCCCCAGACTGAAGATACCATCTAAAGCAGGGGTGTCCAACTTTGGCAACTTTAAGACTTGTGGACTTCAACTCCCAGAAGTCCTCAGCCAGCAAAGTTGGCTGAGGAATTCTGGGAGTTGAAGTCTACAAGTCTTAAAGTTGCCAAGGTTGGACACCCCGATCTAAAGCCTCTAAATGGAGCCAGGACCAAATATCCGTTTGATTTCCATAGAATTTAAATTAAACTGAGATGAAATTAATTACGTAGAGCTCATAAAATTATTTCTTATAAGAGTCAGCCCTGTTGGCAGTGCCAGCCATTTACCTCCAGTTTTTTTTAGCAAAAATGCTAAAAATGCAGTGTTTACTTAACAACTGACGCAAAAAAGATTGTAAAACTAGACCAGGTCACATGAAGATGTTTTATGACCATCACAACTTATGACCGTTGTTAGCTGGCTGCATTAGCATCATAACTCAGGGACTACGTGTACCTACTTTAATTAAGACTGCCTATATAGCAGGGGTGGGGAACTATGGCCTCTTCATGATTTGTGGACTTCAAATCCCAGAATTCCTGAGCCAGCAAGGCATCTGGTCCTTTCTTTTGTTCCCCTCTTGTCTTCTCCCCTTCTTAATTTCATTTATGGCTTCAATTAAATTTGAAGTTTTAGATTGATCAAAAATTCTGTTTAATGAATGCTGTGAGCACCTTTGGGCACACAATCAACAATCTTGATAAAGGTCTAACAGTTGAATAAATACATTTATGAACTCTGGAGCTGAAGTGTATGATCGATTTTTTCTTTCCTAGAATTTCTGATGTTGTTTTCCAGAAATTGATCACTAGCTATTAATGTGCAACCATCTCTTTCTTTACTACTAATGCCTTTATTGCAAAGATAGTCATTAGTAACTTATGACTATCACTAAGTGTTGCGTCTTATGATTCTTGATGAATGTATTTTATTTTTTCCTATGTACACTTAGAGCATATGTACCAAGGACAAATTCCTTGTATGTCCAATCACACTTGGCTAATAAAGAATCCTATCCTATCCTATCCTATCCTATCCTATCCTATCCTATCCTATCCTATCCTAAGATTGTATTTAATGATTTTAATATGATCCATGGTAATTAATTCCATGCAACATACACAACCCTGCCACCTTAATTTTACATCCAGACTGCACATTTGTTTAATCTTTCTATTTTACTTTCCAGCTTCTGTAATGGTTTGTACAATTTGATTTATTACTGCTAATATGGTTTTGCCTTTCATTTATTCAAGAAGGAATCATCAGCTTCAACAGAAACCTATAAAGGGAAAAGTAGAGAAACAGGAAGTGGACATTAGTATTTATTATTTGGGAGAGTTTCCAGTTTGCCTGAAATGGCCTTGCAACATTCAGATGGAGGCTACTTCCAAATTTGTGCTGCTTTTAAGAGTTGTATTCAGGTCCATGTTTCTTTGAACGACATATGATTCCATTCTGTAATTTTTACTGGCTGTTAATATTTAATAACTTTAATACTTGAGCAATCTATAGTGCTGCTATCAGTTCTTTTTTTAGCATAATCATTGCACTAATGTTATTTATTTACTTAGGCTCAAAAGCATCATCACCAATGTGAAAACATTTCTTGTAATTCTAGTGGTCTAAAGTACAAACATTCCTAGAATTTCAAACCAGAAAGCGCACATGGAATGATTTACCGGAAAGAGTTTTGTGGATGCCATTTGGAGGCTGCTTCTTTAGAACTCTTTTAAATTGGGTTATTCCTAAAATGACATTCCTTATCTTGGTCCACAGGAAGTAGCCACTCCGATTGCTCGACGGCCAACTACTTTCCAAAACAGCCTGCAATGACATCAAGTGGATGTTAATCATACATTTCTGAGAATCTTGCCAAAGATTAGATCCTATTCTGAATTAAAACCACCTAGTGTCACAAGTAATGGTTAGAGACAGGGGTTTAACCAAGAAGGTTCACTGATACATAGAACCTGAATCTGGGTTACTCTGATGGTTCAGTTACTTGGATAGTCTTGTTTGGACTTAGTAGCAAAAGCACTCAGTGTCAGCCTTCAAGATTTTCTCCCTTTGCTTTGCATCTTTCGGCTATCATAAGTAACGGGCGAGGGAGGAGGGGGCAATGGTTATGGGAAGTGAGCCGGAGGTGTTACAAACCAGAACTGTATAAGCTGGGGGGGGGAGGGGGGGTTGATTCTTGCTTAAGGCCTGGTCACACTGCCAGAACTTTGCTATAGCGTTCCTTGAACGGTAGGAAGAGGGGGACAAATTTCGACACCGCTCGTCACCGCGCACAAAATGGGAAAAAAATTCAAAAACACGGGCATTGCCTTAGCGGTGCACCGCTGAAGCCGGCGTTGCTTTAGCGTTGGTTTAACGGTAGGGAACGTTGGTTTAACGGTGACGCGAGAGTTGATAAAGCGGTGTTCTGCGCATGCGTGCGTTGGCTCGGCGGGGGTTTGAAGTAATTGATTTAGTGACATGCCGCTTTGGACTACCGTAACGGAGCTGTACGGATCGCTTGATAAAGTTCTCAAAGAGTTTTGATAGAAGTTCATCATGGGATGTGGACAAAAGAAGAGGAAGGCTGGAGGAGGAAAGGCAGCAGCCTCCAAGAAGATGCAGGCAGCAGTGGAGTCAGGTAAATATATGTGGCCCACTGGTTGCGTCAAGAAATATTTAACTGTGAAAAAAATACTGTAGTGTTATGTATTTTACTTCAACATTTTTAAATAGAATGAGGACTACTTGCAGAAGAACCAATTATTTTGACCAAAATTAGTTAAAAACCAGTCTTCATTGTTTAAAATATTTAAGGAAGAAAATATGATATAAGATCTTTCTGTCTCTCCTTCTCCTCTCTCTTCTCCTTCTGTCAACAGCTTGTTGCAATCCGAGGAGGTTCTGATTCTGCTGCTGGACTAGCGCACCAATCATACAAAGTCTCTCAGCATCCATAGTAGTACAGTTTTACTGTAACTTTGAGAAAATTCGATAGAAGAGATGTCTGCACTCAACGGCTATTCCAAAAGTGCTACTGGTCCATTTCTCCCCAATTTTATAGCCAAATTCTGGTTCCGCTCCAACACCTCCATACCAACGCCAAACCAAAGTTCATCACCGCAATGGATCGCTGCTTCAACGCCTGACACCGTTCCAGGAATCCCGTGTCCACTCGTAAAACGCTTACAACCGCTCCACCAAAGTTAGTGCAACGTTTAATCACCGCCCGGGCAAAGCTTGCAAAACAGCGGTGGTCCAGCGTTGAAGATTTCTGCGTTGGCCTAGCGGACCCAAGCGTCCACGAACTTGTGTCCAGCGGTACCAAACTTTGACCGGGCGTTGTTGGAGCGGTGGTGAACTTTGCCGGAGCGGAAAATTGTCCGCTCCTCACCGCTCGCAATATTTTGTGCAGCTCAAAACTTTCGGAGCGGTAGGAGGGACCATCAGCGGAGGCCGAGCGTATATGGCGTTGCCTTAATGGAGGCCAACTTCTGTTAAACGGTGGTGAACAGTTACGAGCGGTGATGATTTTTTTTCACCGCTCCAGGACTGCTATAGCAAAGTTCTTGCAGTGTGACCAGGCTTTAAGGTTTCTATTCTATGCTATGCGCAGCTGCAACTCTTTATCAAAATATGTCAAGGTCAACGGACAGAGGCCTCATCACCATCTGGAGATGCCCACATGAAGATATACACAACTTTTAATTGGATGAGCCAATTGAACTATTGGGGGTGGGAACGTTGCCATTATTTTGTATATGTGATTTAGGCGCCCCTTTTCTCAGATTCAGAATTCCTTTGCTGCTACCACTTGATTTCTAGTAAAAGATATCTTTTCTCTGATTAATGGAGTCTTAAGTCTTTCTTTCTTGGATTTTGAATGGAGCACCAGCTGACACTCAGATTTGTATACAGTTTCACAGTGCTTTCCAGCCCTCTCTAAGCGGTTTATAGAGTCAGCCTCTTTGCCCCCAACAATCTGGGTCCTCATTTTACCCACCTTGGAAGAATGGAAGGCTGAGCCAATCTTGAGCCTGGTGAGATTCGAACTGCCAAATTGCAGGCAGCCGGCAGTCAGCAGAAGTAGCCTGCAGTACTGCACTCCAACCACTGCATCACCATGGTTCAGTGTACTTGCATATTTGATTAAGAAATACACAGAATCATAGAAAAATAGGGCTGGAAGGACCTTGAAGGTCTTCTACTCCAACCCTCTGTCCAAGACAGGTGTCCTTATTCCATCCTGGACAAATGAATGTCCCTTCTTTTCTTGAAAACCTGCAGTGGTGGAGCACCCACCACAAGCCCTGGAGGCAAGCTGTTCCATTGATTACTTGTTCTCACTGTTGTGTCCTAATGACATACATACAATATGGAATAATAGGATTGGAAGGGAACTTGGGAGGTTTTTCAGTCCAACTCCCTATTCAAACAGGAGATCCTCTACCATACCAGACAAATGGTTGTTCAATTTCTGTTCAATTTTTGTTCAATTTTCTTGAAAACCTCTAGTTGCCTCTTGAAAAGGCACATTTTGGGACAACCATGAGCTGGATGACTGAGAATCTCCACAGACCTTTACCTCCTGTAATGGAGAACCCCAACTCTGGGAGGCAAGCTGTTCCATTAATTCAGAGGTCTCCAAACTTGGCAACTTTAAGACTTGTGGACTTCAACTCCCAGAAGACTCCAGCCAGCATAGCTTACTCTCTTGCAATCCCTTCCTCTGCAATCTTTCCTCTTTGGGGGATAACAGACATGACTTGCTGATGAATTCTGGGAATTGAAGTCCACAAGTCTTAAAGTTGCCAAGTTTAGGGGCCCCTACACTAATTAATTGTTCTCACGACAGGAAATTTCTCCTTGGTTCCAAGCTGGGTTACTTGATTAGCAATTCTACAGAAGATCACCAAGGGTGTAGGTATGAGGAAATGCCTAACAGCACTTGGGAAACTCATATGCAGAATGGCTTGAGCAGGATTTTAAAATTCTGTTACATTACCCTGTTCACAATAAAGATCGTTACAGAAAGCTAAGAAGTTTTTGTTTTCAGAGCTTGCCAGTGTCAAAAGGCCTGATACTAGGCTAGAAAGATTTAAAGTTAAAGAATTCTGACTGATAGGGCCAGGGACGAGAGCCTTCTTGGCTGTTGCCCCCAACCCTGTGGAATTTTTTCCCCTGGAGGTAAAGCAGGTCTTCACTCTGTTAAAACATGTTAAAACATGACTCTGCTGCTTCATGTGGGAAGCCCAGAGGAGCAAAAAGCCACGGGCCTTTTGAGGACCCTGAAGCTCCTCCTCCGATATTTTTAATTCTAATGATTTTATTCTTGTTTTCAATTGCAGCTCCAATGAGGGTTTTTTTTTTTTACAATGGAGGTGGTGGATAGATTAATAACAGATCCCACCTCCCTCCCTTTCTCATCCTACTCCCCCCTCCCCATCTATACGTTAGGATTAAACATTTCATTTTTTTAATGGCATTTTATTTATATTGTCTATAGCAGGCGTGGGCAAACTTTTTGGCTCGGGGGCGCATTGACTTTTAAAATTTGACAGACGGGCCGGGTCAGCACAAGATTTTTTGGGAATTGCCCCCCCACCCTTTCCCCACCCTTCTCCTCTTTCCCCTCCCCTCGGAGGCCCCCTGAGTCAGGACTTGCTACCACCGGCGCGGCTCTGCATGGCTCCAGTCCCTCGTTGCCTCGGGAAGGGAAAGGCAAAAAGGAAGAGCCGCGGTGGTGCTTTGCAACAGCAGCAGCGGCACCAGAGGCTCAGGCTCAGCGGCTCCTGGTTTGCCTTTTCCTTCCCAAGGCAACGCGGGACTGGAGCCATGCGGAGCTGCGCCAGCAGTAGCAACTCCTGATAGCCCCAGCCAGACACCTGAGCAGAGCCCAGGCGGAACTGCCTGTTGCTGCTGCCGGAGCACCGCCGGGTCGCCTCCTCCAAGCAGCCCGCCCGCCCGCCGGGTTTCCCCTCCGCCACGTGGCTCAGGGCCAGGCGCGAGCGCCCGCGAGTTAAAAGGAAGCTGAAAGTTGCTGGGAAGTTGCTCGGGTGCTGGGAGCAGGCTTTTAAAGTGCCGCCAGAGCAGGACCGCTGAGCCAGGAAACGGGGCACCAAGGCAGGGCAAGGCTCCACCAACAGCGGCCTAGCTTTAGGTGGCTCCAAGCAGTCCGCTCCCAGCAGCCCGCCCGCCTACCAGGCGGAACCCTTCCCGCTCCTCGGCCGGAAGACGCTCCCACCTGCAAACTTTGCCTTTGCAAAGTTTAAGCCTGGAAGCCCCGGGAAAAAAAGGGGGATCGGCGGGGACTCACCTTCAGAGAGGTCGCACTCGAAGGTGATTTCGAACTCCCAGCCGAGGCCTTTGCAAAGTTCTTCTTTTCTTTCCTACTCCGAGAGCACTCTGACTGTTTTGCAGCTTTGAGGGCTACGCGGTGCAGGGCAATACGCCACGCCCAGTGATTTTTTTTCAGGGGCGGGTCGGATTGGACAGACCAATGGGCCGGATGTGGCCCGTGGGCCATAGTTTGCCCACCCTTGGTCTATAGGCTTTGTACAGTTTTATCTTTTCAATATTGTAAGCCACCCAGAGTTACCCTTTGCCTAGACAGGCAATCAATAGATAAATAAAAATATTTTTATTACAATATTTATATACAGCTATTATGTCTTATGTCTATTTGTAAATTGCCCAGAGTTGCTGTATAAGGGAGACAGGAGTTTTTTTAAAAATATGATATATAACTATGGATAAGCTCATTTGGAGTATGGAAAGGATGCTGAAATGGCTTGGAAAACAAGGGCTAATCAAAGACAGGGAAGAGAGCTGGTATTTACATCTGATCTGATCTCAAATATTCACTTTACCTTGTTGTAGTAACCATAGGTAATGGCATTAGGATCAATGCCAGCTTTCTTCATCTCGAAAAGGACTTTCACGGCTAAGACAGGCTGACCGTACTGCCCACAGAGCTGCATCAACACCCGGTAGCATACCTGACAGAAAGAAAGAAAGAAAGAAAGAAAGAAAGAAAGAAAGAAAGAAAGAAAGAAAGAAAGAAAGAAAGAAAGAAAGAAAGAAAGAAAGAAAGAAAGAGAAAGAAAGAAAGAAAGAAAGAAAGAAAGAAAGAAAGAAAGAAAGAAAGAAAGAAAACAAGCAAGAAAGAAAGGAGTGAAAGAAGGAAGGAAGGAAAGAAAGAAACAGAGAGAGCAGGAGAGGGAGAGAGAGAGATATATAGTGGTTATTTTTCCAGTCTTGGAAAGCTAACCCACCTGTCAACAGTCTCATCTGACAGAAAGCCTGCCCTTTTACCTCATCAGGTGGCTCAATCTTTTTCGTGTGCATCTTGCGCAGGACATCGTAGGCTGTCCTCAGGGCCCTCACTTTGGAATGGCAAACGCGGACGTAAGCAGGCAGGCAGATAAACCACAGGCCGTAGCAATGGCGTAGCAAACACCTGGACCACATCTGGGGGATGGAGGAATATCTCTTGGCAATCTTGTGCGCAGACTTGATTTCCTGCAGAGAGAGGCAGGAAGGAAGAGGTTAATCCCAGCTGCAGCACCGCAGTGATTTGTGAATCCTGGATCAAATACTGGGATCAACTCATAAAATATTTATACGGTCTTTTTGGAGTTGCCAACAGAAAGGGAGGGGGGAAGCAGTGCAGCAGCTTGCAAAACCAAAACTGCATTCCATAGTTTTTCAAAGATAGTAACTAGGTGACTGGAGTTTCTGCTGTGCAAAATTCTAACTGGAGAACATGATTGATGACTCTTGGCTATGAATGTGTCCCATTGGAGAATATGAGTTATGATACACCCAGGGGATGGGGGAAAACCAGGGTCAAGGGTGACAGTGAATGATGTGTCTCAATGTCGGCTACACCCAGGCAATGCCAGACATGTTAACTCCCAATAAATCCTTTTGAAGTTTTGGAAGTTTGGCTCGAGACTCATGATTTAAATGGGGGGAACTGCTGGAATCCTGACAATTAGATTGCAAAACCAAGTGAGAGAGGAGGGTCCTGGCTTCTCTTTAAAATCCACCACAAACCTTCAACCTTTGCTTGGGTGACTGAGAAGCAGAGGGCTTCTACTACATCAGGGGTCCCCCAAACTTGGCAACTTTAAGCCTTGTGGAGTTGAAGTCCACAAGCTTAAAGTTGCCAAGTTTGGAGACCTCTGTATTACATGATGGCAGGATTAGGTCTTGCAATCCCTCAGATGCACCTCATTTTAACATTCAATTTATTAATTTCATTTTTTTGCCATTATTATTATATCATTCTTAATTCTCATTTGCTTTGCCATTGTTCTATCACTCTAATACAGTATATACATTAATCCCAGCCTTCATTCTAAAATTAGCTTTTTAAAAGTTACACTTTGCTCCTTAGCATACTTCTTTTGTCACTAAAGTTTAATAAATTTATTTTAAGAATCATAGTTTTGGAATCTGGCCTTAGAAATTTTGCTTATCTATCATTTTTGCATAGCTGTTCACTAAAAGCAATTCTGGGTAGCATACATCAAGCATTTGTTATTTGAATCTTGGCCAACAAGACCTAAAACAATAAAGAAATAGATAATTCAAAGTCAAAATTCAAGTCTTCATTGTTATGCAAATGATGAAGTATTAACAATTAGAAATCACAAAACACTACATGGCAATTGATGAAATTAATTAAATATATTGGTTGCTTTTCCAGACATAAAACCAACGGAGATAGTACAAAAACTTAATTTCCAGGGAAATTTTTTTGTGGAAAAAAGAGCCTGATATAACAAAAGATCCAGTGAAATGTTTACTTGATGGGATACAATTTAAAACAATTATAACAAATTATGGAAGGAAATAAAATAAAACATTGAAAGATGGAAAAGTTTAAAAGTTTCCTGGCTAAGACTTATAGCAGCAATAAAAATAATTGTATTACCTGAGATGAACTTATTTCAAATGGCACCAATTCAAATCCCAGATTAAAACAAATTGCAGAATTGGTAAAGAACAGTTAATAGATTGACGTGGAATGGGGAATAAGAAGAATAAGATTCAAAATTTTGCAATGATAGAAGGGGGAAGGCAAAACTAGTTTTTCCCAATTTCAGATTATATTATAAAGTATGCCATTTATCATAATGTCCAAATGAATAAAAATTCCTATTTGTAGAATATAAACTACAGAAAGAGAAAACTTAAACAATGGTTTTCACAGATATCAATGATATAAAAGAACAAAGAAGACAATAATATGAAGTGACAGAAATAGAAAATTCCTTAAAGGCAAGGATAAATCCAACTATTTTACCACTAGCATATATTTTACCACTGGTCAAATACTTCTGATTTCAAAGATAATGATGGCAAGAAAGATCTGATGACATATGTTGACATGATACATCTAGACTCAAGAAAGAGACTAAAGGCACAACAAGAATTGCAAAACGAAGGAAGGAATCTACTGTGGCTAATATATTTGCAAAGTAAAGTGATTTGAGACACTGAGAAAGATGAAATATTTATACAGGATTTATACATTCACCAGGACGTACATACCAATAAATTTGGGGGCAGAATGTTTCAGGTGAAATGCTCGTGTTTTACCTTTGTAATTCAGCTGACATAAGATAAACTCCATCTTAATATTATCCAAATTAGATTTTGAATTCTTGCTGACAGCTTGCTTAGATAAAATGTCTTACAGAAATTAAAACTAAAGAAATATAACCTCTTCTTCAAGATGTTTATGTAGGCAAGTTACCCCACAGCAGCAATCCCATGAGATTTTACGTGCATCTAATTTGCTATTTCTATTTTCACCTATGTTAACTCTGGATTATACCACAAATATAAAAATTACCTGTTTTGTTCTTCTGAACACTGGCAAAGGGCTGTTTGGACTGCTGACTTTCGAAGACAATTTGCTGTTCTGTATTGTCAGAAGTCCTGCTGGCTGCTCAAATAAATTTTGCTTTAGTACCGGAAATCCACTGTAGCTAAAAAAAAAAATTAAAGCATACTTTTATTTACTTGTACTCAACAAACCCCTGAAGGCTCTTTCATACTTTACCATTAAGGTAGAATATCTGGAGCATGTCTAAAATGCTT
Organism: Hydrophis major; assembly: GCA_033807585.1. Classification (NCBI taxonomy): domain Eukaryota; kingdom Metazoa; phylum Chordata; class Lepidosauria; order Squamata; family Elapidae; genus Hydrophis; species Hydrophis major. The sequence continues at coordinate 24,160,359 of CM066337.1, read as the reverse complement.
ATTTCCTGACTGGACTGTATTTTATTTCATCTATTGTAGGAGACCACAAAGTTCCTGAGAAGGGCTGCTACTTAGTTGTTACTTATTTTTTACTGATGAACTTATTTATAAAATGTACGTTACGTTCATATGTTATACAACATACATTTACTCTTAAAGAGAAGCACTTCCAAATTCTGGGGTAGAAGCCTGGTCTCTGTGAGAATCAAAAAACATGGCCGATTGACCTGGAAGACACACCTTGAGGCTTTGAGGTCTCTCCATGTCATTGCTCAAGAACTAATTGCTGTTCGGGAAACTGTACTGTTACTTCAATTTCAGTATTTAACCAGGATGGGTTTTTTTAAAAAAAAATTTCATGCGCTATTCAGACTGACAACTTCATTAGTATTGACCACATTTAAGAATGCAGTTTATAAAGCTTATTTAGTTTTTAGCGAAGCAGCAGAAAAAACAGCCCATGAAAATCGATACTAAACCATAGATTCATTTGGTAGAGAAAATTAGATGATGGACGAAAATGGAGTCTCAAAGTGGGTGAAAAACAACAGAAAAAAAAAATTGTCTGGGACATCAAATAATTAAATTCATTACATGAGTTTTATCTTAATTGGTACAAGAGACTCGTTAGCTGTTGCTGAAGTACAATGAAAAGGCTCTTAGAACCCAGGTAAAAAATACTTTAGAAAGGCTCTGTGCTGAAATTTTAAACCCCTTTCAAAATGAAGCTCAGTATGGAATATTCTGCAGTCATTCAGGCTGGATGTGGTACAAACCTGCTGCACATGACTGCAGTCTGATCATTGTTCATTTAGACAGCTCACTGCCAACCTCTGAAGCTGACATTCTAAATAGGTGCCTTTTCTAGGTGCATTTGGACACATGGGGAAATACCCTAGTAGCAAATCCATGCATAACTAAAATGTGCCCATTTAAATCCACTAAAATGATTGCAATCAAGAAGACGAAAACCGCCATTAATTAAAATTGCTCAGCTGTAGAAAGCTGCAGGAAAGTTTTCTGCCAAGAAGGCTCCACACCCACTTGCACCACCTTTGGACACAGATAAACCTCCAAGTGGCCTGAATGACTCTCTAAAAAAAATGCAAATGACCAGCTGTCTGCAAGGAGTATCAATCCTTCCATTCCACACCATCCTGTTCAAAGCTGAAGAAGCTTCTTGGATGAGAAGCAAAAAATTTTCAAGGAAAAACCACCAAAGTCCAGTTGCCTCCTGAAAAAGCATCACTGGGGCAACCATGACTTGGATGACTGAGAACCTTTACAGACTTTCAGCAATGCACTTTGGGATGAACATCCTTCAAATGGTGTGGGAGTAGGAATGGATTTCCAGAGGAAAAATTGCAAGCTACAAGATCCATTTGCACCACTCAGGTGAGCCTGAGGACACAGACAAACCTCCAACGACTCTCTAAATAAAAGGATGCAAATGACCAGCTGTCTGCAAGGAGTATCAATCCTTCCCTTCCCCACCATCCAGTCAGAACTGAAGAAGCTTCTTGGAGAAGAAGCAAAATGTCTTCAATGAAAAACAAAGAAGTCCAATTGCCTCTTGAAAAAAAAGCACCCTTGGGATTTCACCGGATGGCTTGAAAGGTCCCCAGAATTACCTGTATTGATATGGGAGTTCCTCTCCATTGGGCAGATGAGGAATCTCTGGGGGTGTTACAAAGACAGTGTGCTCACTCTTGTGGGACTCATCAAGTTCTATAAGCCGCGTGTCACCTGTCTTGTCTATATCCATCTGTCCAAAATAGATAAAAATGTATTATATATATTTCTTGCCAGGAAGTTATGAACCCTTTCTTCAATTAGCTTTTGCAAACAGTTGCCAGGATGCAGCTTAAGGGATAATGTTAAAAACCTCTATTAAAAACTATTTGATTTGTAGGTATTATTTGTAATTCTACCAATCTGGTGGAAAGAGAGGATAATCTTCCTTCTTGCATTCATTTCTGGCTGGACTCCATCAGCTTGTTTTCAACACTTCTCCTTCAAAAGATACCTGCTCTGTGAAGAGACATGCAGTGTTTCTCAACCTTGGCAACTTTAAGATGCGTGGACTTCAACTACCCAGAATTCCCCAGCCAACATGCAGAATGCACATTTTCAAAGTTGTGAAGTTTGAGAAAACCCAGACATTTGTGTAATTCATGCCTGGACATTGCACACCAGAACAACCAGACACAAGAACAGTTTTTTCCTCCATGCCATCACTCTGCTAAACAATTAATTCCCACAACACGGTCAAAATATATACTAAGGCTGTACTACTGTTATTCTTCTCATCTTTCCTATTACCTATCTCCTTTTCTTCTTACAACTATAATGTTGTTGCTTGTATCTTTACGATTTATATTGCTTTATTTTGTTTCCTAATATGATTTATGTTGATTGCTTATTTAGTATCTTATGACTCTGTGTTGCATCTTATGATTTATGATGAATATATTTTTGTGATGACTATGATCATGATTATAGCTTTTATATACACTGAGAGCTTATGCACCAAAGACAGGTTCCTGGTGTGTCAAGTCACACTTGGCCAATAAAGTATTCTATTCTATTCCTATTCTCTTTTATTCTATTTATTCTTATTCTATTCTGTTCCCATTCCCATTTCCCTGCAAATATTTTTGCAATTGTTCAGCCTCTTTACAGACACAATGTGAAGTTACTATATTTATTTTGGATGTAGTTATTAATTTAAATCAACAAGCTTGCTTAGATGTGTTGAATAACATTATACAAGAAATTCTATGTGCTACTTTTTTAAAGGCATATTTTTCCACAGATCCTATGTCACTGAGTCAATATGTTTTCCTGCCAGCTGTAGAACTTGTCATCAATAGAATGGCACCTGGGGGAGCGGCCCTTTTTCTATAGCATGCAGGAAATGTGCTTAATTTTCATAGTTGCTATGTTCATTCCTCTCAGGTGCCTGATAAGTAGTTTTATGTTTACAGCCATTAGCCCAAGAGGATTCTTGCAAAAATAAATGTTGCCATCTTCAAAAGACTTCCACAGGCACACAGAAATTTTCATGGCTTGCTCTCAATGAGACTGAGAGCAAGCCAATGAATATGTTAATTACTTGGACAGATTACAAAATCTGTCTGAAACAAAATGGTGCTGAGAATAAACCTCGTTATATAAACACATTATGAATGCAAGCTATACTGAAGTTATAGCATCTTACACTTCATTATTCTAGTTGTTTTTATTTTTCAACACTCAGTGGAAATACTACATCAATTAAAAGTTCCCAAAGTATTAATATTGGAACAAAAATGGTCTTTAGGTCAAGATCACAAAAAAAGAAAAGAGAAACTGGGAAACCAAAATAATATAATAGAAGAAAAATGGAATTGTCCTAAAGTTGGTTAACCTTCCCATCCAAAGAATAGACATTCTGGTAGGTAATACCCTTGATGGGGAATTAAAAAAGATCTGGACTCTAAACTGAAGAAGAGATTGACCTCAATGGTCTAGATTGGGGTCTTCAAACTGGACAGCTTTAAGACTTGTGGACTTCAACTCCCGGAATTCCTCTTCCAGTCATGTTAGCTCAGGTATTCTGGGAGTTGAAGTCCACAAGTCTTAAACTTGCCAAGTTTGAAGACCCTTGGTCTAGATAATGCCATCCAAAGGAATGTTTTGATAATTTATCACGAAGTTAATCTATTCTTGGAACAGAGAGGTGGTAAATAAAGAGAATCCTTTGTCATCCTGAGCAGGAAGTGGCTTTTTGACCCCACGTACTGTTTGCTGAAGTTCTTTATCCAAAAGATAACTCTCGTCAAGTGAAGGGATCTAGGTAACATCACAAGACATAGCAAGCCACATGATCCAGTTTTGGTCACCACATTACAAAAAAAAAAAAAGATGTCGAGACTTTGGACAAAATGCAAAGAAGAGCAATTATACAAAAAATGCAAAGAAGAGCAATTAAAATGATTAAAGGTCTTCAGACAAACACATATGAAGAATGGTTGCAGGAACCGGGAATAGTCTAATGAAGAGAAGGGCCAGGGGTGACATGATAGCACTCTTCCAGTATTTGAGGGCCACAAAGAACAGGGGGTCAACCTATTTTCCAAAGCAAGACAAGAATGGATGGAAACAAATCAAAGCGAGAACCAACCTAAAACTAAGGAGAAACTTCCTAACAGTTAGAACAATTAACCAGTGGAACTGCTTGTCTTCAGAAGTTGTAGATGCTTCATCACTAGAAGCTTTTAGGAAAAGACTGGAAAGGCACTTGTCTGAAATGGTACAAGGTCTCTTGCTTGAGCATGGGGTTGGACTAGAAGACCTCCAAGGTCCCTTCCAGCTCTATTCTGATTGATTGCTCCATGGTTGGTGACAGATGAAATAGAATCTCACCTTCAATAAAGACAGTTGAAGGCAACACGTCTAACAGGTTGTGATCCTGGCAGGAGAGTTACGCTGTGTTACTTATTTGCTAGGCTAACGCAATCTCTGAAGGATGATTTCCAAAGCTTATTTTCTATGGCAAGCTCACTTTATATGCAACACGCACCAACTAATCCCCAGTCACTTTCTGTTCCTAGGTTATGCTTGAGGGACTCTAGCCAGATCTATTCTGCACTTTTTTCCTGGAGGGAAAGGAAGAAAAACATAATTTTTTTTCTGTCTACCAAACGGAGAGCGATTATGATAATACACAAACATATGAAATTTCTCCCTCTCAGAGTGACGTATAATGTGTTGAAGCAAAACAACAACAGTAAGTTTTGCTGATGTTTAGGACTATACTGTATCTTTTCAATTTATACTTTAAAGAAGCTGGAGGATAAATAAAATAAGTAATATTTTAAAGTTAATACTTTGGTGTAAGTTTCCTTAGACAAAATCCTTCCTTCTAAGCCTACTGGCATTAGAGTCTAGAAATGATCCTTATTTAATACTTTTTTAGTGACTACCTCATTTAGTGACCATTTGCAGTTACTTCAACAGTGATGAAAAAGCAACTTTGTGACCAAACCTTGCATCCACAACCGTCACAAGTCCCAGAAGGCAAAGGAAAGCTGAAGCAGCACAGTGATGGTTTCACTTAATGGCTGCTTCACTTAACAATTGAGTTGCCAATCCCAATTGTTACTACACAAGGATTATCTGTATCGCTCATGAGAGTAAGAAAGGAAATTGCAGAGGAATGTTAACGCGTAACATCTCGCTAAATTTAACATCTTGTCAGAAAATCTGTGCCATAGAAAGCTTGATCAAAAGAATTTCTGAAAAAGCCATTTCACAAAAAATGTTATCAATATGACATTTTAGATCTAAATATGCACACAAACTTCAGATGCAATATGAACAAAGCATGCCTTGGATAGATCAAGACAAAGAAATATTTTGACAAGTACGATGTGCAAATCTCCTCTATCAAGGACTGTGGTGGCGCAGTGGTTAAAATGCAGTATTGCAGGCCAATTCTGATTGTCGACTGCCAGCAGTTTGACAGTTTGAATCTCACCGGCTCAAGGTTGACTCAGCTTTCTATCCTTCCGAGGTTGGTAGAATGAGAACCCAGATTGTTGGGGGTCATCGGCTGACTACAAATTGTTTAGAGATGGCTGTAAATCACTATGAAGCAGTATATCAGTCTAAGTGCTAGTCTAGTCTATTCTGTTCTCTTCTCTTCTCTTGCCATGGTTACACAGTGGTTAGAATGCAGTATTGCAGGCTAACTCTGCCCACTGCCAGGAGTTTGATCCTGTCCGGCTCAAGGTTGACTCAACCTTCCATCCTTCCGAGGTTGATAGAATGAGGACCCAGATTGTTGGGGGCAAAATGCTGATTTGCTTAGAGTGAGGTGTAAAGGGCTGGGAAGTGGTATATACGTCCAAGTGCTCTTGCTCTTGGAAGAGCAACCAGGGTTTGTGTAGGCTATCCGAGCCTCAAGTGATTGAAGCCAGGGCTGTAAGGGATAAAATGGGTTCCTTATGCGAATGTAAGGCTTCAGGTTCAGGTAATCCTTGGTTAATAACGGTAACAGGGACCAGCAACTCTGTTACTAAGTGACATCATCATAAAGTATGATGTCCTGTAATGATGCAGGATTATAACAGCTCTGGCATTTTGTGTTGCTGTGGTTAAGCATATCGCCATTGTCATTGAGTGAACCCATGGTTGTTAAGTGAACACCAAGGTTATTAAGCAAACCCATTTTTGCTGTGAGGTGTTCTTTCCAAAATCCAGAAGTAAGCACCACTTTCAGCAAAAACATAAATCAGAGTTAGGAATTGAGTGTAGCTAGTTTAGCAAAAAAGTATGGTATGATAGCAGTATTTGCAAGGCTGTGACAAAGAAGAGGAAGTCAACCCATGTTACAAAGCATCCAAAGGCAAGACAAGAACAATGGATGGAAGCTAATTAAAGAGAAACCCAACTCAGGACTAAGGAGAAATTTCCTGACAGTGAGAACAATCAATCAGTGGAACAGCTTGACTCTAGAATAAGGGTCAATTCAACTCCAAACTTGGAAAGTTTAAGACTTGTGGCTTCAACTCCCAGAATTTCTGAGCTAACATGACTGGAAGAGGAATTCTGGGAGTTGAAGTCCACAAGTCTTAAAGATGTTGAGTTTGAAGAATCCTGATCTAGAAGTTGTGGGTCAGTGGAGGTTTTTAAGAAGAGACTGGACAGCCACCTGTCTGAAATGATTTAGCTTGAGCACGGAGCTGGACTAGAAGACCTTCAATGTCTCTTCCAATTCTGATATTCTATGTTCTATTCCTCCAGGGAAAGATTGAAGGCAAATGAAGTCCAGGCAAAAAAAGAACATCATGGCTTCAAAATCTAAGGAACTGCTCTGGACAAAATACAACAGCACTTTTTTTCGTGCGGCTGTTGATAAAAATAGGATCGCCAACATAATCACCAACACCCGATGATGGATATGGCACAAGAAGAATAATGTTCTGTTTCTTTCACTGAAGACTTTACAAGTAGGAGCTAATAATCTTTCTGTTACCTAACCCAATCTTCTAGGCTGCTCTGAGTTCAAGAGAATCTTGTATTCCCTCGCATCGTGCTTCAAGGCAACCTTTCTCTGTCCGTTGTCCTCCAGATATTTGGGTAATATTCCCTGTATCCCAAGCAGACATGCAGACAGATTGGGTAAGATGAGGAATGTCCTCTCCTAGACCAGGGATCTCCAACCTCAGCAACTTGAAGCCTTGTACAAAGTAGACTTCAACTCCCAGAATTCAGGCTTCAAGTTGCCAAGGTGAGACCAGCCAGGTAATTTACTGAAGTGGGGAAGAACAAAAGGAAAAGGTCAAGAACTCTCTAGAAGCTAGGATGGACATCTTCTCCCTGCTAGCTCAGTGAAAGTAAGAAAGTGTTATACTTTTCAAAACCAATTAATGAACAGAAGAAAAGGGGGGGTGTAAATTATGTCATTTCTTCTTTAATCAATATGCTTTTCTTGCTAGACACTTTGGCAACGGCAGCCAGTCAGAGGTGGGAGTCCCTCTATATTGTAGTGAGTCTTTGGAGCAACAAGTATAGTCAGATATGGTCAGATATCGTGACTCGGCAACACTTACTTTATTTACACAGTCATCAAAAAAAGCAAGGCTTGCATCTTTATCACTAACAAAAGAGCATTCTTCAATGAAGCGAATGAACATCTGGGTCTTAGTCATCATAGTATAAAACTTTTGATGTGAACGATCACGGCTTTTCAAGAATCCTGTAAGATTAAAAAAAACCGATGTTGTAGATCCCACTAGCAGAAAAACAAGGAGCAACTTATTCCATGAACAAAGAAAGAAATGAAATTAAACACAACCAATTAATGCATATCCTCATTAAGCCATATATAGTTTGATCTATGTGTCTTTGTCTGAATGGGTAGGAGGGTGTCTATGTTTTGTGTTAACATAGCCACCCAGAGTCACTTATTTTGCAAGATGGGTGGCCATATAAATTAGACAGATAAATAGATAGATAGATGGATAATAGATATAATAGATATAGATGACAGACACTCTAAACTGAGCGAAATATTTAAATATTTCCAGATTCGCAATAATCCATTTTGGATACATGTTGCTAGTATAGTAAATTGTAATTTGCAAGTTGAGTATGAGGACAGAATCATGGACTATTCCCTTCATTATCAGCATGTTAATCCTGATTGTTTTAAATCATGTTTTCTTGTTTCTCCTATGGCTTGCCACTGTTAACATCACTTTTGATGGTGGTTATGTTTCAGTAAACTGGGATTTAACAATCTAGGAATTTATAGGTCATTGAACAGTTCCTTGTAGTAGGTTGATAACTGGAGCATATGTCAAATAAATCAATCAATAAAGTAATTGACTGACTATCAATGACCAGCAATAAATAAACAGATTATAATTTCATAAGGAACATACTGGATGTTATTGGCATTTTCACATGATATTTAAACCCATTTTGTTTTAACTAGGTTTCTAATGTCAATGATACTTTGGCCAAAATTTTTGTCTCACTTATTTTGAAAATAGCCTCTGCTCTATTCTAATGAGAAAAATGTTTCATTTTGTAATCTAAAGTCTGAGTGGCGTTATTTATGTATTTATTTAAATGTATTGGCCAGCCAACTTCAGTGGACTCTGGGAAGCATAAAAAACAAGAGAAAACAGAAAAACAACTAAAAACTTTGCCTCAATAGACGGATATTTAGGTCTGTCATGCACAACTGCCACTTAATACTAGAATTGATCAAATTCATCAACTGGCAAATGATATATAGATTTGGAATGCCAAGATCAGACGTAATTGCAGAGAGTTGAAGAGAAGCAATGTGATTTTTGCTGGATGTTTTGTTCATATTGGGGTGTCCATCGGGGAGAGTGTGTGTCAATAGCACCAAAATGGTGGGTGTGACTGGAAAAATCCAAGCCCCACCCCCTTTTTGCATATGTATAACACACATTATAAAGGGGCACAGTTTTGACCCACAACTGCTGATGCCACAGACCTCTACAAATGCACCTGGGACACTGATACCTAAATCATGCTTTCTGCTTCAAACCCAGCCTCTACGTCAGCATTTCGCAACCTGGGCGACTTTAAGAGATGTGGATTTCAATGCCCAGAATTTTGGGAGTTGAAGTCCACCCGTCTTAAAGATCGACTAACCTGCTCCAAATCCCTAGCCAACTTGTATGCTACAAATACAACAGGCTCTGGTTTACCTTGTAGTTCAAAAAGAGAGCTTGCATCAGTTGCCGTTTCCGAAGGGGCTTGTGTAATAGGCCTTAGGTAAGACCTGTAACCTTTCAGGATTGAAGCCATAAAAGTGAGAAATGCCTCTTGGATTTCTACATCTAAGAGATGCAGCTTCGAGCCTGAATGAAAATCGTAGTCATTCATAGCCAGCTCCATTAAAGCATCGTCTCGGGGTCTTTGCTGCACTGTGGATTAAAAAAACAAACACAAAGTAAAAATGCCAAAACATGGTTATATTTATAGAATGATGGAGGGGGAAGGGACTTTGGAGGTCTTCTAGTCCACCCACCCATCCCGCTCCTATACCATTCTGGACAAATGGCTGTCCAATCCCTTTTTCAGCATTCCAACTAACCAACTCCAAACCAATGAAGTCCGAGACTGGCTGACACTCTTCTTCAAAGCCTCCAATTATGAAACATCCACAATTTATTTACATATTAAACTTATATGCCACCTATTTTACTATTATACAGCAATTCTGGACAGCTTACAGACCATGTCCCAAAGGTGCTTTATTTCAGGAGGCAACTGGACTTTTTTTTTCTTTGAAGATGTTTCACTTCTCATTCTAAGAAGCTTCTTCAGCTCTGACTGGGTGGTGGGGATTGGAAGGATTTATACTCCTTGCAGACAGCTGGTCATTTGCATCCTTTTTAGAAAGTCATTGAGGCCCCTTGGAGGTTTATCTGTGTCCTCAGGGTCACCTAAGTAGTGCAAATGTTTCCTGTAGTCTGCAATGAGATGAAGGAGCTTCCTGGATGAGAAGCGAAACATCTTCAAAAGGGAAAATCAAATAAAGTCCAGTTGCCTCTTGAAAAGGCACTTTGGGACAACCATGACCTGGATGACTGAGAATCTCTACAGACAATAGAAATAGAAAAGATAATATAAAACTATTAAAAATGAAAGAAGATTAAATATTAAATTATTAAAGATTATTAGTATTGACTGCAGTATTTCTTTCTCCTCTGCCAGGCTGATTGTCAGCGTTCCAGTGAAACTCCCCATTCCATTCAGCACTTAAGAAATAAAGTTCATTCAGGTAAGAATATGGTTTCCAAAGCTGACACTAATCTCACATGATCTGATCTCATATGATACATTTTGCCAGCAGTAAGAAGTCCATCACTGGCCTTCTCAAAACTGCAGGACAGCTGATTTGCACCCAGGGAGACCCAGGCCCACCCCTTCTTCATCCTAGGGCATGCAGGGAGGAAGAAATAAGGGAGCAACGTGAGTTGCGTGGTTTACGGGGGAGAAAAGGGCCCTGATCCCCTTCATGGGCTGCAGCTGGGAAGACCGTTTAAAAGGCAAACTGTGCATGGCAAAGTTGCTGGAAGCAAAGCGTAAAATTATTCTGGTTTGTCAACTCTTATCTGAGTTCTGGCTGTCCTCCCAAGTGTGTGCATTTCTCCGGCCAGTGATAATTGGACATTGGAGGCCAAGTTGGAGGAATTAAAGGGACTTTACTTGTTGCTTTTGTGCCACACCCCGGGTCATCACAACTTCTCAGCATTTCACTCCACCCTTCTCTTCCCCTCCCCATCCCAGTTTATTGGCAAGTTGAATAGCGACAGGGTTTGAAAGAAGCAAATCGATTCTATCATGACACACAACATTCAAGGTCCGTGAGGACTTTCTAAGTCTGAGCTTCTCAACCTTGTCAACTTTAAGATGAGTGGACTTCAACTCCTAGAATTTGGGGAGTTGAAGTCCAACCCCCTTGGCAAGGTTGAGAAACATTGCTCTGAGGATTTAAATAAAAGAAGTGGTTGTTTTTTTTTTTAAACCTCACCCAGGGTTTCAAAGAGAATGACACATCATGCAAATGATCTGCTGGGGCCTTCAGTGCTTCTTCCCCAATGCACAAGTTTCTTTCTGTATAACCTGAATCTAATTTCCCTCTGCTTCTCCTCAACATGAAAAAGGGTTTCACTATCATAATGAACCACAACCACAACACACACACGTTCTTCTGGGCCCTCCTTCACTTACATGCTGCCAGCTGCTGATACAAGTGGTTTAGAGTGCTCATCAGCTTCTTACAAGGCTTCTTTGGCAAGCTCTTCCATGCAATCGTTCGCTTATCCCCTGGTCTGGAATCCAAAGAGAAATGTTAGGGATTAAGAGCCACAATGGTGGGGTGGTCAGAAGGCAGAATTGCACGCTAACTCTGCTCACGGCCAGCAGTTCAGTCCTGACGAGCTTCAGGTTAACTCAGCCTTCCATCCTTCCAAGGTGGGTAAAATGAGGAGCCAGATTGTTGGGGGCAAGAGGCTGACTCTGTAAACCGCTTAGAGAGGGCTGGAAAGCACCGTGAAGTGGCATATAAGTCTAAGAGCTATTGCTATCCATCCAATCATCCATCCATCCATCAGCTGTGATGGCAGGATGGTTAGAATGCAGTATTGCAGGCTAACTCTGCCAACTGCCAGCAGTTCGATCATGACCGGCTCAAGGTTGACTCAGCCTTCCATCCTTCCAAGGTGGGTAAAATGAGGAGCCAGATTGTTGGGGGCAAGAGGCTGACTCTGTAAACCGCTTAGAGAGGGCTGGAAAGCACTGGAAAGCTGCATATAGGTCTAAGGGCTACTGCTATTGCTAACTCTGCCCATTGCCAGGAGTTTGATCCTGACCGGCTCAAAGTTGACACAGAGCTTCCATCCTTCCAAGATGGGTAAAATGAGGAGCCAGATTGTTGGGGGCAATAGGCTGACTCTATAAACCACTTAAAGAGGGCTGTAAAAACACTGTGAAACAGTATATAAGTCTAAGTGCTATTGTTATCTGTCTGTCTGTCTATCATCTCTCTCTCTCTCTCTCTATCCATCTCTCCTCTCCTCTCTCTCTATATCTATCTTTCCTTCCTTCCTTCCTTCCTTCCTTCCTTCCTTCCTTCCTTCCTTCCTTCCTTCCTTCCTTCCTCTCTCTCTCTCTCCCTATCATCAACTATCTATCTATCTATCTATCTATCTATCTATCTATCTATCTATCTATCTATCTATCTATCTATCTATCTATCTGGGTGGTACAGTGGTTGGAATGCAGTATTGCAGGCTAATTCTGCTGACTGCCAGCAGTTCGATTCCCAACCCTCTCAAGGTTGACTCAGCCTTCCATCCTTCTGAAGTGAGTAAAATGAGGACCCAGATTGTTGAGGGATAATAGGTTGACTCTGTAAACCGCCTAGAGAGGGCTGGAAAGCACTGTAAAGCGGTATATAAGTCTAAGGGCTATTGCTATTGCTATTCATTGTGTTTCTCAAATATTTGGTCAAATCCGAGAATCAGAACTCCCAGAAGTGTTTTCTGCTTCAGTACTGTCAGCCGAACTTAATTCAGTGGAATAGGAATCTTCAAATAAGAGTTTCAAGGAATCATAGAATCATAGAACTGGAAAGTACCCTGGAGGTCTTCTAGCCTGTATTAAATGTATAAACATGTTAGGATTATTTGATTCCTGAAATCTATACCTTTCATCTCTGATAGACAATTATACGTTTAGTGACCATTTGAAGTTCCAACAGCACTGGAAAAAGGCACTTGGGATCATGGTCACACGATCAAAATTCAGATGCTTGGCAACCGACCCATATTTATGACTGCTGCAATGTCCTGGGGCCATGTGATCCCCATTTGTGACCTTCCCACAAGCAAAGTGCATGGGAAAGTCAGATTTGCTTAATACTAACTGCGTTACTAACTTAACAACTGCAGTGATTTACTTAACAACTGTGGCAAGGGAGGTCTCAAAATGGGGCAAAACTCACTTAACAACTGTCTTGCTTAGTAACAGAAATGCTAGGCTGAACTGGGGTCCTAAGACTACTGTATGATACAATTTCGATTAAAAGTAATTATCTACTTCTGCAAGGAAATCATTTCTATACTCTAGAAGGGGAGCTAATTTCTGCCTCAGGTTGGGAGAAAACCAGGATGTTGCAGAGGCAAGCAGGGAATGAAGAGTCAGAGCGGTTATTATTAAATTATTATTATTAAATTTATTGGCTGCCTATCTCGTGGTTTGAGACGATTCTGCTTTCCCCTTCCTGGCATCATTATTTCACCAATGAGTCTTCCAACGGTAATGCAGATAGGATGACAAACTGCAACAGGGAGGTTGCCTCCCCACCCAGGATGACCCAGCTAATATAAATAGAAGAATTAAACATGAATATTTATTCCTTTCCTTCCGGGATGCATGCACTCTGGGTTTTCTGGGTGAAGCTGTTTACGTTCTCAGCTTCTGCAGAAAAATTTGCTTCTTGACTTGGCAGATTCATAAAAGGAAGTTCACTGTTTTCTAGAGCACGTGGCTATTGCTTGGGGGCAAATGGCAGATTTAGTTGAGCAACAATACCCTTCCTTGGGATATTGGTTCTGTCGAGAACCCGACGCCCTGTTTGAAATTCTCTAGCTCTGTCATTCAATGCTCAATTTTTAGGTCTTCTAGGTATGTTTGGGGCATTTTTAAGAGTGGATATAGCTTCCTACTAAAGCCCCATCTGTCCATCCCACCCTAAAAGACTACAAGGCACAGGAAAAAGCCCTTCCAGTGAAATTATGGTTTTACCAGTACATGATCATGATCTTCAACTGTCCCCACCAGTATCCCACCAGTATAGTCAATGGGGAAGCCTGCAGGGTCCTCATTTAGCGATCTGTGTAGTCCCCGTTAACAATAACAACCTGCCTAAGTGGCCTGGTCAGGTGGTTTTTCCACTTACAACCTTGATGTTGTAAGCAGTGGAGTTTCCAGTCCCAATTAGGGTCATTAAATGAGGACTATATATACTGTACCAAGAGTAACCACAAATACCAAAACTGATATCCAAGTTCACAAGCAGTTAAAACTTTGAATAGATTAGAATTTGTTCATGAAGACTATTTCCTTCACTTTTACAGACACATTTTCCCTGCAATTTTTCCTTTTGCTGGAGCGGCTTAAATCCAGATCATCAAGTTGTATTTCATCTTAAGAAATATTCTTTCACCCCAAGGATTTCAAACTTTTGGTTGTAATAAAGCTTTTCCAAAGTACTAAGAATAATGGAAGACAATCTGCTAAGCGTTTAAAAGATTAATTTGTACATGGACTGGCAAAAACAAATTGCTGAGGCAACCAATATGTCTTTGTCATTCACTAATGCACTGTTCCTGTAAAGCAAAGCAATAAAAGAAAACAAACAGATAACAGTCTTTACATGAACATTTATCTTCTAATTCTAGTTCAGCATGGAACTATTAAGAAAAGGGCCAATTATTCTCTCAATCTCACTTTAAAGCTAATGCCAGTTTATCAGTCTCTCAATCTCAGTTTAAAGCTAATGCCAGTTTATTTTACAAGGCTATTGCAACAACATGAAATAGATTACAAGCACATGCAAAATAATTATAGAGTATTTACTAAATGCAATTTGCCTCTATGAGAGATCTAATATCTAAAGATTAAATGCTTAGCTTCAAAACAATGCTTTTTTGTGGAATCAATTTGCAGATTCAACTGTACGTTTTTCTATTGCTGAGTAAACAAGGGACATGCGTGCAAATATGAACCTTAATTCCCTCCTCTGATAAATAATTTAGCAAACCCAGGAAAATTAATTTAAAAGTCTGCCCTCTGAATTACGTATTATCCAAAAAAAAAAAAAGCCAGCAAACAAAGCTCTCTCAATACTTACTGTGAAATGGTGTTTGTATCTAGGTCAACACAGCTAACATCTGGAGGAGGGTCATAAAGATCAAAATATCTGGAATCAATTCCCACTATGAATGGACACGGTGCGCTCAGAACATCCGCCAGGGCGAGAGGGCAGAGAGGAATGTACGGGCATGGCCAGTGGAAAGGAAATATCATCTTTCAAAAGAGAAGAACAAACATGTTGAATGCAGATAGCCAGATGTGCTTCAAGAAAAACAGGGTGGACAACTTGTAGCTCTTGAACTAATTTCAACCCATCCAAAAGAGATGATTTAGACCAGAGGTCTCCAACCTTGGCCACTTTAAGACCTGTGGACTTCAACTCCTAGAATTCTGAGAGTTGAAGTCCACAAATCTTAAAGTGGCCAAGGTTGGAGACCCCTGCCCAAGAGAACATGTTCTAATGAATCTCTATAGAGGTCCTCAGGCATCCAGGTCATGGTTGTCCCATAGGTGCTTTTTCAAAAGGCAACTGGACTTCCTTCAAGCTTTTCCTTGAATATGTTTCGCTTCTCATCCAAGAAGCTTCTTCTGTTCTGACCTGACCTTCAATCAGAACAGAAGAAGCTTCTTGGATGAGAAGTAAAAGGACTTCAAGGGAAAACAGAGTCCAGTTGCCTTTTGAAAAAGCACATTTGGGATGTTCTACCGAAGAAAAAGAGGGTCTCAGACAATAAGCAGCTCAAAGGTTCTATACATTCTTGTTATTAGGAGATAGCTCATTCATTTGACTGATTGTACCTATTTATCCATGACCGAAATAAAGTAGAATCTGTCTGATTCTGCTCAATCCTTCATGGGGACTAGTCTATACCTGGGAAAAGTTGTTTCTTGACAAAAAAAAAAGGCTGTCTGCCTCTGAAGAAAAGGGAACACTCAGAAACCATGTTCTACTTTCAGTACTAGTAGTACATCAGTATGGAAAGTAGCCATTCCTTCCTTTTAAAATATTAATTAGGCCAATGGATAGATACAATTGGGAAGTTCTCATCAATAAAGTGCTTGAAATGATAGTATTACTAATAACCCCTGATTATCGATTGATATATTACATGTATACCTGACTTTTCATCAATAGAGGATGTTTTATTTATCTCTTGTTAATGTGTATGAAATGAAGAACCTTTGACACAGGACAGTGCTAATGACCTGAACTAGATGAATAGTACGGCTGCGCCATCTGTACAAACATCCTCAGGAGATAAAAGCAGAACAAACAAAATGTTTAAAAGATGACACTCAGCGTGAAATGGAGGGCAGGAGGGGTTTTGTGCTAGCTCAGTGGAATTTTTGACTTCATTCCTTTGAACAACGGGCCGCCCTACCCCACTCCACAAATGGATGTTTGGGCCTCATGCTCAGTTTGATCTGCAGCTAAGCAAAACACTCTAAAATCCACCAGCCAAAGAATTTGGCAAACAGCTGTGGATCCTAGACCAGGGAGCAAAGGCCCATCAGGACATCCGAATGACAGAATTGGAGATCTTTTGTCCAACCAAGCAGAAGATCCTATACCAGGGGCCTCAAAATCTGGCAACTTTTAAGACTGGCAACCGGCTCCTGAAGGATGATACATTAATAATATAGTATGACGTGGAAAGTTGATTAATGCAATACGTCAACTTTAAGAGGAAAAGACTATAGACTTTGTGCACAAGAAATATGTACCAACCGACACATTGTATAATTGAAAGGTTTTATTTGTTGTTTTATGTTTATGTTTATCTATGTTTGTTGTTAAAAATAAAGACTGGTAGACTTCAACTCCCAGAATTGCTCAGCATAGCTGACTGAGGAATTCTGGGAGTTGAAGTCCTCCAGTCTTAAAGATGCCAAGTTTGGAGACCCCTGCCCTATATAACTCCGGATAAACGGTTGTCCAATTTCTTCTTAAAAACCTCCAATGTTGGAGCATCCACCACTTCTGAGGACAAGCTGCTCCACAGATTAATTGTTCTCCCCATCAGGAAATGTCTCCTTCCTTCTAGGTTGGATCCCACTTTAATGAGTTTCCACCTATTATTTCTTCTCCTGCCTTCTGGCACTTTGGAGAATAGATTGACCCCCCCTTCTTTGGGACAGCCCCTCAAATATTGGAAGACTGCTATCACATCCCCCCCAGTCCTTAGACTAGACATACCTCATTCATGCAATCATTTATCGTTACCAGAGACACAAATCCTATTAGGCCCCAAATCCTCTATAGCCCATTTCAAATTTAAATAAAATAGAACAGATAGTCCTTGGCCTACCACCAAAATTTCCATGGTTAAGCAAGGCAGTTGTTAAACAGGCTGGGTGTCATTTTTACAACCTTTCTGCCACAGTTTTAAAGTGTATTACTATAGTTGTTAAGTGAATTATGAGGGTTTTTTTAAAAAACAAATCTGGCTTTCCCCATCGACTACGCTTGTGAGAAGGTCGCAAAAGGAGATTTAGAATTTAGAATAGAATAGAGCTAGAAAGGATCTTAGAGATCTTCTAGTCCAGCCCCCTGCACAAGCAGGGGAACCTATACTATTTCAGACAAGTGACTGTCTAGTCTCGCCTTAAAAACCTCCAGTGAGGGAGTGTCCATGTTTTCTGAAGGCAAAGCTGTTCCACTGGTTAATTGTCCTCACTCTTAGGAAGTTTCTCCTTAATTCCAGATTGCTTCTCTCTTTGATTAGTTTCCATCCATTGTTTCTTGTCTTACCTTCAGATGCTTTGGAGAATAATTTAACCCCCTCTTCTTTGTGGCAGCCCCCCCCCCAAATACTGAAATAATGCTATCACGCCCCCCCCCCCCATTCTTCTTTTCTTCAGACTAGCCAGACCCCAAACCTGCAGCAGTTCTTCATGTTTCAGTCTCCAGGCCTTTGATCATCTTAGTTGCTCTTCTCTGAACTTTTTCCAAGGTCTCAACATCTTTTTTATAGAACGGTGACCAAAATGGGTTGCGCTATTCCAAGTGTGGCCTTACTAGGGTTTTATAAAGCAGCATTAATATTTCACGTGATCTTGATTCTATGCCTCTGTTTTATACAACCCAGGATTGTATTAGCTTTTTTGGCGGTGGCTGCACATGATCCTGGAATGCTGTAACCATCATAAATATGAATCAGTGGCCAAGCACCTGAATTTTGATCATGTGACCATGGGGAGGATGCAACAGCTGTAAGTATGACAACTGGTCATAAGTCTCTCTTTCTTTTTTTCCAGTGTTCTTGTAATGGTTACTAAACAAAGGGTTGCAAGTCAAGGACTACCTTTTATAAATTATAAAAATTGATTTTATAACCCTGAACTTTAAAAGATATTTTACATCCAGTTAATTTGGGGTATGTGCGTGTGTGGTTTTCTGTTTGTCTTAATTGTAAAACACTTATTTGAGAAATTCTCACAACTTACAGAGACCAGAGCTTCGGTTACGCTGGTGAGGACCGAAGGGCGTAAAGAGTGAATGAGGATTTTATGTTCTGTCACCGCAAAGACTAGAAGATTTACAGCATTTTCAGGTCCCAGATTCTGCAGAAGAGCAGAAAACTTCCCTCCGCTATGAATCAAAGAAAAAGGAAGAGGAATAAATACTACAAACGGCATCTTTTTTCCCCCAGGAATTGAACCACGTTTCTCCCCAATGTTAGCCCAGCATCGAATGACTCAGCACAAGAGTATTCAATTACTAGTCTGAGTAATGCTAAAATTACACAGCACAAAATAGATTAAAAGCAGTTTTTCCATTTGGCGCTCCATTAAATTTTAAATAAAGTTGTAGAGTGAAGTTTGCGAATTAACATGTGCGCACAGACTTGGTTCGCTGCAAACAAGTCATTCGAGATCAAACAAACCAGACATGATGGAACCCTTCTCACGCGCTCTGAACCTGGCTTCGTTCTTTCCTGCTTTCAAAATAACTTTAGGATTCACAAACCAAAAACAAATTGTCATCTAACTTTCACTGGTTTCCTCAGCTTGACTGGAAAGTCACACTTCCCATTTGTTTAGTGTGTTTGACCTCCTTGCCTGGAGAAAAACCGCAAACCAGAAATTGTTTTTCGTAATGTTTATTTATTTATTTGCTTCCTTAATACATCTGTCAACTGCCCCCATCCTACAGCTCTGAGTAATCTACCACAAAATGAAACAAACTGGAAACGATAAAGTAGCATTTCCCCTAGTTGGCCATTTTGGGATTGTGGACTTCAATTCCCAGAATTCCACCGCCAGCATGGCCGTCAAGAATTCTGATGATTATAATATATAAGGTTTGTTATTTGTATTTAAAAGAAATTGTACCCAGACAGTACACTGCCATTGTGGATATGGAAATTTTATATATAGTAATGGAAATTGCACAATAAAAAATAATAATACAAGAAGAAGAAGAAGAAGAGGAGGAGGAGGAGGAGGAGGAGGAATTATTATTATTATTATTATTATTATTATTATTATTATTATTATTATTATTATTCTGACAATTGAAGTCCCCACCCTGCCCTGGAAATGGCCAATGTTGGGAAACACTGCGATAAAGTAAGCATCATATAGTCCTTGACTTACAACTGAGCCCAAAATTTATGTTGCTTCAAGAGACTTTAATTGAACTTTTGGCCCCATTTTACAACCTTTCTTGCCCCCATCGTTAAGTGAATCACACAACTGGTTGTTAAGTGAATCTGGTTTCCCCCCAGTGACATTGCTTGTCAGAAGGTCACAAAAGAGGATCATGTGACCTTGGGACACTGCGACTGTCATAAACAGGAGCCGGTTGCCAAGCGTCTGAATTTTTATCACGTTGCACAACGCTCCCAAGTGCCAAAAACGTTCATGCCACTTTTCTCAGCATTGTTGTAATTTGGAATGGTCACTAAATGAATGATTGCCAAGCCAAGAGCAATCTGTACGACAATGACAACTGTTGCAGTTATCTCCACTGTCACATGATCAAAATTCATACAGGTGGCGACTGGGGTGTATTTATGACGGTTGCAGTGTCCTGGAGTCATGTGACAAGCATAGCCAATAGGGAAAGCCAGATTCATTTAATAACCGTATGACTGACTTAACGACTGCAGTGATTCGTTGAATAGCTGTGGCAAGAAAGGCGGTAAAATGAGACCAAACTCACTTAACAACCGTCTCACTCGGCAATGGAAATTTGGGGCTGATTGTGGTTGGTAAGTGAAGGACTACCTGTGTATGGGGGCTGCCTGAATAAACAGGGGAAAAAAGCAAGGCAAATCCAAGGTGCAATTAGAGAGGAATCTAATTCTTTCTTGATATATTTGTCAACTCACAAAACATTTTCTATGGTCTTTTTAGAGTTGCCAACAGAAAGGGAGGAGGGAGCAGTGGGCAGCTTGCCTTCCATAAATGTTTTCAAAGATCGTTTCTAGGTGACCGAAGTTTCTGCCACACACAATTCTAACTGGAGAGCCTGATTGATGACTCTGGGCTATGGATGTGTCCCATTGGAGAATATGAATTAGGATACACCCAGGGGGTGGGGGGGAAACCAGGGTCAAGGGTGACAATGAATGATGTGCCTCAGAGTCGGCTACACCCAGGCAGTGCCGGCATGTTTACTCCTAATAAATCTTCTTTAAGTTTTGGAAGTTTGGCTCGAGACTCGTGATTTAAATGGGGGTAACTGCCGGAGCCCTGACAATATATATATATATATATATATTTGTTTTCTTAAGTTTTCGCGGGTACTTACATGTCTGGCATTCAGCTTTGTTCGGGTATTTTCCCACGTGGTGCTTTTAAAGTTGTAGCAACGTTTCAGCAGAATCTCATCTGCCATCATCAGGCTTATATATATTTATATATTTATATATATATATATATATATATTTATATATATATTTATATATATATATATTTATAAATATATATATATATATTTGTTGTTGTGTTCTTCACTAATTTCTAAATTGGTTTGTCCATTCCTCACATTACAGCACACATATACACACACACATATATTTTACTTGCCTTAGAGGTAGAGGTGATGATATGGGCTGACTAAGAATCAGATTATCATGGGGTGATAGCTATAAAACAATAAGAGTATGGTTTTTATATTTACTTGAAGATTTAAATATAAAGCAATTTGTTTGTATAGATTATAGAAAACATATTGCTGTCACAGAATTAATACTGTTGCTGTAGGCTTGAAAAACATGATGGTTAAAATAGGCAGACCTCTAATGTTAAAAAAAAAGTATAAAGATATACTATAAAGAAATAGATATTATGGTTTGACTCCAGAATCTCAAGAAGCTTTAAGCACTTTGCTTCTATTTGCTTGCGCATTTTATAAAACTGGTTAAATAATTTATTACAGATGTCCTTTCCCCCAAAAAATCCCAGGGAATACCCAGAAAAAAAAATGCAAGCTGAATATTTTTAAAACTGCCAGATATCTTTTTGCAATCTACCTCCCACATCACATTCATTGCAGCTTTTAAACTTTAATACAGAATTGAGTTTCATAAAGGGAAAACTTCCACCAATCAGACTGAATTGTGAAATGATTTAAAATAGCAAAAAAAAAAGGGGGGATATATTTTTGGGTAGGGCCAAGAAAATAGAATTTGAGTTCAATATCAAATGTGTCTGGGGTTTGTTTTTCATAAAGTGATCCAGAAATATTTATCAGGGGACAGATTTAACATGCCAAATTTCTAGAAAATGAGCTTTTTAAAAATTAGTATCTGATACTCTAGCTTTGTTTTACAATGATAACATTTAGAAAAAGCCAATCATTTTCGTTTACCGACTGCTCCCAGGCCTAGATATATTTTAAAAGTAGATAAGCTGACAAATAAGCAGCCTTGTAACATAAAAAGTGTGACTTGTACACAGTTTTTGATGACTTCCAGCATTGAGTAGCAAATTTGCGGTTCCAAGCCTGTAACATTTATATAATTCCTTTAGCGGAATCTATTGATCTGAATAATGTATGAACAAAATGGAATAAATGTAGTTCACTTACCTGAACTAAAATCCTTGGTCTTTGTGGAGATGGAAAAGGAACCTTGTGCATAAAATGGGAAATATGCCTAAGGAGGGAATAATCACTTTGTCTTAAGAAAAATAAATAAATCAGCATTTGTTTATAGAATACCTGCTAGGCTTTTAAGATATCACATTCAACTAGCTAAGAGAATATTCTTCAAACTCTTGGTTTATTGCTTGCAAAAAGGTGCCGGTTTATAACTTGCAAAGACTAAACCCATTTGAAACTAAGCAGAGATTTATTTATTTAGGCTTAGATTCAGACAGAAAGCTAAACTCTGGCCAGTTTAGTAAGGTCTCAGTTGCAGGCAGAGCAGAGGAGAAAAACTGGGGAACAAACATCCCCAGTGTGCTTTTGATGAGTCATAAACAGTAATCTGAAGAATTTTTGGTCTAACACTTTGCACAAACACATTATAGTATGATCGATTGGGTGAAAAGAACACAGGAGGACTCGGCTATGGCCAGTATGCATTCTGTCAATATTTGCAGCTGAAAAACACACACGAGATCTTGCTTCTAGATGTTGGCTTTTTGTAACAGCAGTTAAATAAAAAATGGACAGATTAGACCTCTGCTTGACCCCAAACTCTAAAAGGCAATAGCAAAAAAGCCAAATATTTCCTTTCCTATCCCTGACAGAGAGGTCATCGTATCATTGTTGAGCCCTGTCTCCCCACCGCTACCCATGGAAGCTATTCCTGGAGCAGGGATAGAGCAGTCAATCTCTATTTCATTGAGGGCCGCATCAGGGGGATGTTTGCCCTGGGGGGGGGGAAACCCAGGAGGACATGGCCAGCTCAACATCACCATGATGGGGGCACCTGTGGTGGCCAAGTGCTAAGGCAGGACTTCCCTCAGGCTCTCCCTCACTCTCTTTTTAAATCCTTCCTTCCTTCCTTCCTTCCTTCCTTCCTTCCTTCCTTCCTTCCTTCCTTCCTTCCTTCCTTCCTTCCTTCCTTCCTTCCTTCTTTCCTTCTCTTTGTCTTTCCTCTTTCCCTTTCTCCTTTCCTGTACCTTCTTGCGTAGTCAAATGCAAAAGGAAGGGTAAACGCTTCTCCTTCTATTTTGTTTTTAGTTGTTTTGCTGCCAAAAAAAATGGAGCTCGGGAGGGCCATGAGTAGCCCCGGGGCCCTGTTTTCGGCCTCAACAGCCTCCTGAAGGCCTCTGCCAGCGAAAACGGTGCTCAGGAGAGCTGCACATTATCAAGTTTGCATTGCTGCAGACCAGGAAAGAAAAAAAAAAAAGAATTATCAAATTTTTTTGGGGGGGGGGGGACAGGATTTGGGGTGACCCCAGGCAGGCTTGCACCTGTTATACCAAGGGCGTAGGCTGGCTCATATGTCCTTTCCATTGAAACCAGGGGTGGGATTCAATTTTTTTAACAACCGGTTCTGTGGGTATGGCTTGGTTGGTGGACGTGGCTTGCTGGTTATGTGACTGGGTGGGCGTGGCCAACTCAACATCACTCACATCAAGGGGCGCTTTTCCTCACCTGGCCTCTCATGACAGTGGGGAATGTTGTAATGGTTGTAAGTGTAAAAAATGGTCATAAGTCACTTTTTTCAGTGCCATTGTAACTTAATGGTCACCAGTTTTAGACAAAACTCAAAAAGATTGAATGTCAATCTTTCTAGGTAGCCAAGAAGCCTTGCTGAATGTCACTCATGTTGGTTCCTTGCCATTAAAAGCTTCTTTCTGGCAGCTCTGCTTCATTATTCAATTATTTCTATAAAAAAGGTTAACTCCAACTGGGGAGTATTTCCTCCCAACAGCAGTGTAAAAAGCTTAAAACAATCCTTCCCCTTTAAGAAAGTACCAGCAAAAGAAAAAAAAATCTCCTTCAGAGACAATAAGTCTAGGCTGTCTGGCAAGAATGTAAGAAGGGTGGAAAAAAAACAAAAGGAGATTTTTTCTAACAACGGGTTCTCTGAACTGCTTAGAAAGTTAACAACCAGTTCTTGTGAATAGGTGTGAACTGGTAGAATCCCATCCCTGATTGAAACGATCCAAGTTATGTATTACAGTGACCGTTAATGATGTGTGGGACACAAAACACCCCTCCAACTTACTTCTCAATAGGAAGGACGTGTGGACCAGATATTGAATAGCGGTAAAGAAAAGTGAGAAATTTCTTGAACGCATCGAAGAACGGCCAGTGGGACAGCAGGCAGATGCACTTGTTAGTCTGAATAGTTTTGGAGCTAGGTATGGCCATGAAGCCCAGCTGAGACTTCTGTTTTTCTGTCAGGTTTTCCTCAGAGTATGTTTCATAGAACTGAATAGCAGCGCCGTAGACCTGTAAGTGACAATACATTTAATTTAAGTGACATGGACATTCTGCATCTGCCAAGTATTTCCTTCAGGCCTAAGATATTCAAATATATCTGCCATGGATGTCACTCAAATAGAAGGCACAGCTGCTGTAAACATGGCAAATGTGCTTTTAGGAACCCGGAAAAATAAGGACTTGATTAAAGCTCTAGCCAATTTCTGCTTGCACAAATGTAGTGTCATAGCTAGCAGGCTTTTCAAAGAGCAATTGTAACCGAAGGATGGATCCAAATGAGTCCTTTCTTCCTTTTTTCAAGATTTTGGATAGAATCCAGTGCTCTTCCATCAAAAATTAATCTGGAAGAAATTTTGGGGAAAGGGAGGAAATAGGACCTCCTCATTTTTAGGAAGAAAATAAACAGACATAGTGGAACCTGGGGTTGTGAATGCTCCTGTTCGCGGCCATATCGAGCGGCAAACAAAAAATCCACCCAATTTTTGAATTGGGTCACGATTCAAAAATCGGGTGGCCAACAAAATCGGTGCGGGAAGATTCCTTTTCCATTGTAATTGTAAATGTAATAACACGGTCATTAAGTGAATCTGGCTTCTGCCTTAACTTTGCTTGTCAGAAGGTTGCAAAAGGGGATCATAGGACCCCGGGAGGCACTGCATCCATCATAAATATGAGTCAGTTGCCAAGACTGATTCATGTGACTCTGCATCTCTCTTAAGTGTAAAAAAAATGGTTGTAAGTCACTTTTTTCAATGCCATTGTAACTTTGAACGGTCACTAAACAGATGGTTTTAAGTCGAGGACTGCCTGCATTTGTAGGAGAGAAAAGGATAGATAGATAGATATGCTGAATATAGCAAAGAAACAAGGGCGGGAGCGGGGGGGGGGGGAGAATGAATGGCTACATAACAAAGGCATAAGTGAACAAATGGTCACTTTAGAAAAAGCTTCCAGCCTTCCAGCTCTTTTAACTAACTGATCAAACTCAGAAAGAGCAAAATAACAAACACCAAAGTGGTTTTGCAGAAAAAAAACTGCAGGCTATAGGAACCGTTTGCGCTTCAGATGGAGATGGAGACAACACAGACTCATCCCCAACAGCCTGTGCCTGCCTTCAACAGAGACACAGGGCAGAAAACATCCTGCAAAACGCACAACTCCACAACCACAGTCCTTTCAGCAGTTCCAAGAAGGCTCCACACCCATTTGCACCACTCAGGTGACTGCGAGGACACAGACAAACCTCCAAGTGGCCTCAAGGACTCTCAAAAAGAATGCAAATGACCAGCTGTCTGCAAGGAGTAGTATATAAATCCTTCCCTTCTTCACCATCCAGTCAGAGCTGAAGAAGCTTCTTGGAGGAGAAGCAAAACATCTTCAAAGAAGAAACAAGGAAGTCCAGTTGCCTCCCGAAAAAGCACCTTTGGGACAACCATCACCTGGATGACTGAGAATCTCTACAGATTTTTAGCTATACAGTTTGGATGAACACCCTTGGAATGGTGTAAGAGTAGGAATGGATTTCCAGAGGGAAAAATTGCAGACTATAGGAACCAGAAGCATCACTCAGATGATCCTGAGGATACAGATTAACCTCTCCAAGTGGCCTCAATGATGCCCTAAAAGGATGCAAAGGATGAGCTATCTACAAGGAATATATATCCTTCCCTTCCCCACCCTCCAGTCCGAGCTGAAGAAGCTTCTTGGATGAGAAGGCAAAACATCTTCAAAGAAAAGCAAAGGAAGTCCAGTTGCCTCTTTGAAAAAGGCACCTTTGGGACAACCAGGACCTGGAGGACTGAGAATCTCCATAAACACTGAAATGACAGTTGAGGATAAATGGATCGTACCTTTTCAGCTGAGGCTCCAGTGAGGACAAACGTAGAAAATACTGGGAGGGGATATTTGCTGTTGGAAGGCCAGCATTCAATGGTTGCCCCCATTGGCAAACAAAAAAGAGGGACCGACTCTGGTAGGGGAAATGAATCGTAGTCTTTTTCTGGATATCTGCATAGGAGACCTAGAGGAAGCAATTTTCCGTGTCACTTGAAGTCTATGTACATAAGGAAAAAAAAACTAAAATATATATGAACGCTAATCATCATCTTCATTTAACGACCCCCATAATCCCTTGCGGGGTGGAGCCTGGGCAACTGAATGGAGCGAGCAGAGCGTTTTAATGGCCGAATATCCTTCCTGTCGCCCATGAGGAGTTTTGTTCGGCAGATACATTCTAAGTGTGCCCAGAGAGAGAGAAATATCTGCCTCTACCTAGGATCGAACTCACAGCCTCCTGATTGTGAGGCAAGAACCACCACACCACTCCATATATGAACTCTAATGCACATAGAAATAAACTGTTTTCAATTTCTCTACTTCTCTGTATGTTAGTGTGGTGAAAGGATCTGCCAGTGACATCATCGTTGCCCGGGGATGCCCAGTTGGGGGCTCCTTTTGCATCTCTGCAAAGTTGCCCGCCAAAAGTGGTACACATTTATCTACTCTCCGTCACCCGCTTTCGAACCGCTGGGTCGGCGGAAGCTGGAGCATGTGATGGGAGATCACCCCGTCCCAGAAGAAGTACGGGTCTCGAATGCAAGGCTGATGATCGTCAGCCCAGCATTCTAACCCTGTGAGCCACCGCGCTTCTTCTACCGCTCTGAAGAAAATAGTAATCGTTTTAATTCATTCTGATTCAAAATTAAGACCCAACGAATAAATCAGAGGCCAATTTGAATATTTGGGTGAATTTGTCTATCATTTTCTTTTCTTTTGTTTATTCGTTTTTCTATAGCTGCCTATCTCAATCCAACTGACTCTTATTTAGATAAATTTGATTAGTTTTAATACCGGTTGTTATCTTCTGTGAAAGAGTTCATTGTTGTGCAATCTCAAAACACTTTGTTGCTTTGTGATTCAGTGTGTTGTGCAAAATCATGTGGCAGGATGGATTAATAGTGACCTTAAAATTAACCAAGCTTCCTCTGTGCAAACACAGCCAAAAAATAATACCGT
Organism: Hydrophis major; assembly: GCA_033807585.1. NCBI lineage: Eukaryota > Metazoa > Chordata > Lepidosauria > Squamata > Elapidae > Hydrophis > Hydrophis major. The sequence continues at coordinate 24,133,076 of CM066337.1, read as the reverse complement.
ACCCATTCCACATACAAGCTATAGTTTAAGCCTGCTTCTTCTGACCACTATGAGAATGAAATCCATGAAAAACTCAACAGGTAAGCTCAACTCCAACAGGCAATCTAACTCAACATTATCATGCCAGGAATATCCGTTTGTGTTTAAAATATTTTAAATCAAATACTGTGAAGACGTTTGAAAATTCCTTCACTTAGATTAGAACAAATGAGGAAAATTCAACATCCGAAGTGGCTCAGTTTCCCATTTCCAATTGCTTATTTATTCACTACAGTTAGTCCTTGACTTACAATCACAATTGAGCCCAAAATTTATATTGTTAAGCGGGACATTTGCTAAGTGAGTTTTGCCCCATTTTACAACCTTAACCATACTTGTTAAGTGAACCACTGTAGTTGTTAAGTCAGTAACACACTTGTTAAGTGGCTTCCCCATTGACTGCTTGTCAGAAGCTCACAAAAACCATTCCCATGTCACTGCAACTGTCATAAATATGACCCAGTTGCCAAAGCATCCAAATTTTTATCACATGACCATGGGGATGGTACAATGGTCGTAAGTGTGAAAAAATGGTCATAAGTTGCTTTTTTTTCCCCCAGTGCCTTTGTAACTTGGAACAGTCATTAAATGAACTGTTGTAAGTGGAAGATTGCCTGTATTTATAGCTCTCAAGGCAGCCTTTTATATTATGTAATCTTCAGCAACAGAACAGATCTTTAGGCAAACTCACCACGCATAAGAAATGTGCTGTATTTATCTTATTACACACATATGCATGCTACCTGATTCACTGGCACAACATGCAATTAGGAGCATCTTTGGAAAATGACTCTCTAGCATTTGTCTTAACACTTCCTGTGTTGGAGGTGGTCCTAAGGTATTCTGACCCAGTCTTAAATATCTGAGCAAAGATGATGCCTCCCCTAAGCTGTAACTGGACATTTATAGTTTAATAATGCCATTTCTATCCACTATGTCTCATCCTACCCACTAATCACCAGTTAATGAGTCTGTTCCAGCTTCTGCATGACATCACTTTCAGATGTATGGAGGCAGCCATCACACCTCCCCTTTGGCTTTTCTGATCTAGACTGTGATATGCTCAAATCTGTCACCTATCCTTCGTGTGGGTTTCCAAGAACTCGTTTTTCTGACTGGCTGCATCATCTTGGCTACATTTCGGTTTCGAGAGGTTCTTCTAAAGGTGAAGACCAGAACCAGAAAATCATGAGCCATGGTAGTGCAGTGATCAGAATGCAGGATTATAGGCTGGCTCTGCCCACTGCCAGCAGTTCGATCCTGACCCGCTCAAGGTTGACTCAGCCTTCCATCCTTCCGAGGTTGTTAAAATGAAGGCCCAGATTGTTGGGGGCCAGAAGCAAACTCTGTAAACTGCTTAGAGAGTGTAAAGCACTGTAAAGTGGTATATAAGTCTAAGTGCAATTGCTATCCTTCCTTCCTTCCCTTTCTTCTGTGGTGACACAGTGGTTAGAATGCAGAATTACAGGCTGGCTCTGCCTACTTCTAGGAGTTCGATCCTGACTGGTTCAAGGTTGACTCAGCCTTCCATCCTTCCGAGGTTGTTAAAATGAAGGCCCAGATTGTTGGGGGGCAAGAGGCTGATATACTGTAAACTGCTCAGACAGAAATAGCTGGCAAGTTCACAGGCACTTGTATGAGTAGCGTGCTAGCATGCACATGCGTGCTCCATTTAAGTGAGAGTGGAAGGCACATGTGCAAATGGAGCTGCGTGCACACTTGCTGGCTGCTTGTGCAGAACCTCTCCCCCCAGTCAGAAACCTTGGGGACCTCTGCCGTAAAGTACTATGGAACAATACAGAGGCCTAAGTGCTAGTGCCATCATCCAATTGGAACTATTATTTCTCATGAACTGGAGATATAATGCTTCATGGTTCTTTCTCATTAACTGGAGATTAGGCTGAGCGGCCTAAGATTGCATGAGCTTTGTTGGCATCTGCATCACACTGCTGGCTTATATTCAGTGTAATTATCCAGGACTCCTAAACTGTGTTTTTTGTTTTGTTTTTTATATGTCAAGACAAATATCCTTCTGGCAAGCTGTGTTTCTTCCATCCTTTTGATGTCCTCTGATTTATTTATTCCCTTTGCTTCGGAATCTGTTTAGCCTACATTCATGGCATTCAAGGGTCTTTAAAAAAAACCACCAACTCTTTCAAAAGAGGAATAATTTTTAAAAAAAAAAATACCATGGACATCACAACTGTGATCGGGGTAGATGTCATGTTCACTTATCTCTTTAGAGGCTGATCTTTGAATAATTCATTCTGGACCTGTGCAGTTTTCTGCAGGCTTTTAAATCCTTGCTTATATTAATTGAGCCCAATTTCCTTCGTGGAACCAAACAGATATAAAGGGTTAGTTTATTTGAATTATTCACTGATGAATTAACCAATAAATGCACGAGTAACTTCTTTAGTTGCTAGTAATACATCCAAAGAGAAAAGGAGTCTAAAATAATTTATTTTTACTCAAAATGTTGTTGAATTTGGGGATTAAGGTTTGGTGATTGAAGGGTTTTATATTTGGATGTCGGTGTACTCATTTCATGGCTGCCACTCAATCTCCATTGTTTTGACTAGGATTATTTTTCACACTGCTATCATTATTCTATTCTCTTAATAACAAATGTGGGTGGTAAAATTCGTATCTATTTGGCAACCAAACAGGGTCACCCAGCTGTAAGACTGTGGCTTATGCAGCTATCAGATTACCAGAAATTCAAAATAAAAGGGGGAAAATACTATTAAAATAGTCTTAACAAAAAATTGTGTATATTTATGTATAGAGGGAATCTTTCTGAATCTGTCAGGACATTCAGCTCTGCAAGACAGGCATGTTCAAAGTCTTTACTTCTAAGGAAGACTCTCCTCAGAAAACTTGCCATTAGAAGATTAGACCTGGCATATAATTAGATCAGAAGTCTCCAAACTTGTCCGTTTTTAGACTTGTGTACTCCAACTCCCAGAATTCCTCAGCCAGCAGAGCTTGAAGACATGAAGTCCACAAGACTTAGGAGCTGACAAATTTGGAAATCCCTGGATTAGATTAAGGTTAGGCCTTGCATAACCAAGATCCCTTCCAACCCTATCATTCTATGTTCTGTGTCTTTTTCAGTGCTATTCTCTTTTTTTCTTAAAAAAACGTATCCTTTAAAATATATTTCGGCTTTCTTCTTACTGCAGTTGACTGCTCAAATAGTTGATTGAACTGAAAGGTGGGCTATCAATGAAATAAATCAAAATAGCAATTAAATAAAATCCCTAAAAAATGAGATCAATGGAATTTTGGATGCTGCCCTGTCTCCAAATGCCTGTAATTGTGTCATGTAAATCAGTTTTCCATTTGTAGTTCTTGGAGGAGCTGCAGTTGCATTATATCATTACCCAAAACATTTTGAGAAGCCAGTTGACAAATTCTATGTCCCAAGTTTCAGGTAGCAATTTTAAAATACTGTTTGTTATCAGATAACACGGCGACTTTTACCATGCTCCTAACTTTTCCCATGAGTTCAACTCTACTATTCCAACTGGGCCACTTCCAGGAGCACAGTGAGGAAATTCAGTTTGACATTTTGCTCCGTGAATTACATACTAGACTTAAATCTCTGAAGTATTTCAACAGACTTGTCCAGGCAGGCTCTGTAGGAAAAAAAAAAATCGGGCTATTTCTGTACTTGGCTGTTTGTACTTATAGGCCTCCAGAGTTTCACAATTAAGTTTTCTTCTGTTTTCTTTTCAAACTCAAGAACAGCAATGAAGACACTTAGCGCTGAAATATCACTACTAGAATTCCCTTATACGTATGTCGGGAGAAGAGTGGCTGTTTGGGACTGCCCTAAACCCAACCACAAAGTAGTGACGTGACACTTGGAATACTCCATACGATTCCGATCACCACAATACAAAAAAAGATTCTGAGACCCGAGAAAGACTGCCGAGAAGAGCAACAAAGATAATAAGGGGTCTGGATGCTAAAGCATATGATGAGCAATTGGGGAATTAGGTAGATCCAACCTAATGAAGACAAGGGCTGACTTGACAGTACTCTTCAAATATTTGAGGGCCTCTCACAGAGAAGAAGGGTCAGTCTATTCTCTAAAGCGCCTGAGGGCAGGGCAAGAAGCAATGGGTGGAAGATCATTAGAGAGATCCAACTTAGAACTAAGGAGGAATTCCACAATAAATCAGTGGAAGGCTTTCACCAGAAGTTGTGGGTGCTCCATCACCAGAGTGTCAGCGTTCCAGCAACCCTCCATTCCAACCAGGAACTCCAAGACAGGCATCTCTCAAAGGTTCCTTTATTGGGATAGTAACTGGCACATCTGTGGAATCCTGAATCTGGAAGTTTCGGGCTTCCTTGCCAAAAACAAAAAACAACTACAAATCCATCTCCCCCAGCCATCATCCCATCACAGGGTCCAATCACCATCCATCCTAAAGTAAGATTCCCATTTCATTATGCGCAACACTCTGTGACCTTGAACCAGCAAAAGAATTTTATTTTGTCTAACTAGATATACTCAAATGAATTCCCCCCCCTCCCACTTTCTCAGGCTCAATTGTGGCAGCGTGGGAGCATCGGATCTCAATATGGCTTCCGAAGCTGACATGGAGGTTTTTAAATGACCAGAATGATATAAGGGGTATCTCCTGCTTGAGCGGGTGGGGTTGGACCAGATATATTCTATATTCCAAATAGCTTCTACTGCTTCCAGGGCAGTAACTGTATCAAATTCTACAGTATAGTGCAATATTAATGCAATATCAGGGGTTTTCAATTCGAACGTGAGGATTGTGTGTTTGTGTTTATTTTCATAGTCCTAATAGATGGTATTTAATTTTGTTGTACAAGGTGCAATAACGATAAAGTAAATTAAACTAAACTAAATATGTTAAAATTAACAGAACAGAATAACAGAGTGGGAAGGGGCCTTTGAGGTCTTCTAGTCTAACCCCTTGTTGGAGGAGACCTTATGTCATTCCAGGAAAGTGGCTGCCCAGATTCTTCTTAAAAGCGTCCAGTGATGGCAGCACTCACAACTTCTGAAGGTAAGCCATGCTACCTTCTATTGTTCTCACCATTAAGAAATTTCTCCTTATTTCTAGGTTGCTTCTCCCCTTGATTAGTTTCCATCCATTGCTTCTTTTCCTGCCTTCAGGTGCTTTGGAGAAGAAGTTGATCTCCTAGGTTGACATGTAATCCGTAAAGCCATAACATGTAATCCCAGACCCAGAAACGTTTTTGAAATGAATTGACATGCTTACCTGCTTTGTATGATATGGTGTTTGTTTTTGCCACAGATTTCTTATAACACAAGTAGGCTGATAATCCCCACTAAGAAACATAACATGGGAAAAGGCAGGTTAGCCTTCTAGGCCATGGAGAAACAAAATGTTGGATCATAAAGTGTTCAACAAATTTGATAACTCAGGCTATGTTCCATTAAATGCTGCTTCTTTAAACCAACTTTTCTGAATACAAATGGAAAGTGCTCAACAATCATATGAAATAGTTTATTTTTTTCATATAAGTAAAAGATAGCAACCCTTTTTTCTCCCCTTCTTTTTATTGGATTCATGCTTGGGGCAATGCTTTTTGGGGCCATGCTTAGTTCTCCTAACTTGCAATTACTCACTCTAGGACTTCTTTTAGCAAAAATGTTGTGCAATTCAATGATTTCTATGCAGGACTAACTTGTTTCTGCTGCTAGCAACATGTCCATGCAAACAAAACATTTACGGTATCCCATTAAACGTTGCCACACATCTAAATTCCAGTGCAGACCAGAAGTAAAGGGAAAGGGGCAACAGAAGCATTTTGGACAGAGACATTCTGGGGGGCAAAAGGCATGTTTTCATGTATTATGTGCATGATAAAATGTACATTTGACTTAGCACTCAGAGCTAAAGTATAAACTAGCTAAGGGCATCGAGAACAGGCAAAGAATAAAATGTCCATTAGCTGCAAAGACAGTAAGATAACTTTGGTGGATATGAATTTTTACAACATCCAAGCATGTAAAAATAATCATGAAGAGATATCTTCCTAATCAACCACTTATACTCCACACATCTTATCTGAGCTCTCCCAGTTCTAACATCTCACAAACTGATACCACTATTTTACTTTTTTTAAGAGCTGCTTTCTAAGTTAGCCTTTCTCAGCATTGCACTACACGACTAGCTTCTTTTCTGTCACCTAAAACAGCCTACAGGTAGTCCTTGACTTATTGCCACAATTGAGCCCAAAATTTCCACTGCTAAGCAAAACCCATTTGTTAAGTGAGTTTTGCACCATTTTGCAACCTTTCTTGCACAGTTGTTAATTTTCTGTATTTCGAAGTGCAGACTCCTAGCCATTCTTATAACAGAACAGCATGATATACTTTGAAATAATAGAAACCTCTGCCAAAATATGATATACTGTACAAGATAAAGGCTGGAAATCTATGATATTGTTGTAAGGTTTAGTAACAAAGGCAATCTGGAATCTAGAGAATACACTAAAATAAAACAGGCTTTGAAGATCAACTTGCTAGTGAATCTCAATATGGACCTCAGGACCAGCAATAAAAAATATATATGAAAAGTTCAAATAACACTGCAATTTGCAAGATATAAATATGGGCAGGAGGACCTATAATCACACTTTGCATTACTTCTTCTATAATTATCCATTCAACAGAAACATTTATTACATGGGAAGCTATGTCTGCTTAATTTTTTGTAAATTTTAAAATGAAGAAGGCTGCTGTTTTAATCTGTCACCATAATTTGTTCCAATCATTGTGACTGAAACACTATGCAAGGTCTTAGTAATTAGAAATAAATTTTAAAACTCAAATGTGCTGATCATGCTTCTCTTTCAGCTGTCAAAATGCACATGGTTTTGCCTTTTTTCTAAGAAATGACCTAAACCCACATTTTATCATTTAAAAGCAGCCCTAAAGAATAGGGAGATAAGGAAATCCTTCAGTTTAACACATAGGAAGACTAGCAACACTATGAAAATGTTTATTTGTAAAAATAAACTATTAGCTTCAATTTTTTTTTACATTTGAAGAAGTCCTTTTGACGCAACTGACCGTTAAAACAGGAGGTTTTCATTTTCTATAAGCCAGAATATCGGAAAATAGGTAACATCTGAAAGAGTAGTTTAATAATTTATGCCTTTAAACCAGAGAATCATTTCAGAACCATTATGTGAATCGTTAATAGTGAATACAAAGAAGGTAATGAAAACCTTCAGTCCCATTGCTTGAAGTTAGCAATGGGTAATTGCCGGACTCTGATTTAAAAAATAATATTTGCACTTGAAATATTAGCCATTAAAGGCAATATTCATGAAAAAAAAATCTCTTAGTATCAGATGCTAAATGCAAACAGGGAGAAATCAGTGCGAATTCCCTGAGATATAGCAGGATATGTCAGTGCTTCTTAACCTGGGTAAGTTTAAGAGGGGTGGACTTCAACTCTTAGAATTCCCCAGTCAGGACCCCCATGGCTGTCTGGAGAATTCTGGGAATTGAAGTCTTAAACTTGCCCAGGTTGAGAAATACTGCTTTATGGCATTCAAGCAGTGCTAAGAACAGACAGCATTGTAACACAACCAAGGAACCAAGAGTAGAACAATAGTTGCTCACTCATGAAGAGCAGCATGGGAAAACGTAGCTAGAAACCCTATAATAATCCAGAATATTAAAAGATGCATTAACAGACCCTCATTTAGGCTATACCTTATGACAAGTATTATAAATTTAAAGACTTTCATGGCTTGGGACCAGGTTATCTGAGGAACTGTCTCTTGCCGGTCACATCTACCTGACCTATCAGAATGAGGAGGCAGGGAATGTTGCTGGTCCCATCCCTGAGGGAGATACACCTGGTGGGACCCAGAAGAAGGGTCTTCTCTGTAGTGGCTCCCTCTCTCTGGAACCTCATCCCCCCAGAGATTAGAATGGCCCCCACTCTAGCACTCTTCCGGAAGGCACTGAAGACCTGGTTCTGCCAGCGGGTCTGGGGAACCCAGAGCGGGATGGAGCCCATTAAATGGATTGTGTGATCTGCTGTCACTGGGAGGCAGGTGCGGGGTGATTTTACTATATTAATTTATTTGATTTTATGAGTTTTATTGTTTTAAATTGTGGTTTTATATGTTGTAAGCCGCCTTGAGTCACCATGGCAAACAGGTGGCAACACAAATCGAATGAATGAATGAATGAATGAATCAATCAATCAATCAATCAATCAATCAATCAATATCCAACAAGGGGGGGGAAATAACTCCAAATCCAGAAACCACCTTACCATACTATTGTTCAGGTTCTTGTCAACTTTACAGAAAGTGTGTGGCGGGGTTTCGCCCTTGCTTGGGATAATGATGCAGATGTCTGTGACCGCCAAGGTGTTCTGGGTCATGTTCTCCGAAGCCCTTCGATACGTGATATACACTTTCTGGGAGGAGGCACCACTGCTGATGTTTGCAGGGCGGCCAGATGGAGTGGACTGGATGATTTCGCATCCCTGTTTCAACCTCTCTTTCCCATCGTATAAAACCCTAGATGGGAGACAAATAAAAAGCAAATACTTCAGTGCTGCCATGGGCAAGGAGCAAATTCAGCCCCAAAATAACAGCATGATCCTGGGATCATCTTCCCTAAAATAGGGGTGTCAAACACGATGTCCCAAGCAAACCTGGGGGGGGGCTGTTTTGTAACCCTAAGTTCTCCGAAGCTCTGTGATCATCCCAGAACACCGATTAGTAGGAAAATTTACCTGCAATAAATTTGTTTTCTTTTTGTGTTGTGCAGGTAACCTTCAAGAAGTGAGGGAAGCTGAATGTCAACTAAAAAATACTTCTTTGGTCTTTTTAGTTGCCAGCAGAAAGGGAGTGGGGGGAAGGCAGTGCATTCCTTAAATGCTTCAGATAATCGCTTTGGCAACCGAAGCCCCTGAGGCGCAAGATAATATATTACTGGAGAGCATGATTGATGACTCTTGGCTATGGATGTGTCTCATTGCAGATTATACATCCAGGGGGTGAAGAGAAGACCAGGGTCAAGGGAGAAATGAATGATGTGTCAGAGTCGGCGGCAACCGGGAAACACCGACATGTCAACTCCTAATAAATCAATCTTTTTCACTCTGAGAGATGTGACTTGAGACTTATGATTTGAATGAGGGTGCATGTCAGAGTCTTGACACTCAATTTCATTGAGGGTCACATCAGGGTTGTGTCTGACCTCGGAGGGGTGGGGTGATCCCATGACTCCGTGATGCTGTGACCGCTGTAAAGACTGAGTGCCTGAACTTTGATCACGTGACTGTGGGGATGGTCAGAAGTGCGAGAAGCGATCGTGAGGTGTTTTTTTTCAGTTCCATTGCATCCTTCAAATGGTCTCTAAACAAAAGTTGTAAGTGGAGGACTACCTGTACACCACTTCAGTCAGAATCTGTAACATACTCAAAATCAAATGCTGTATATAGGCATTTTTGCAAATAAATAAATGTTCTAGTCAATTCTAGTTTTGCCATCCAGTTTTGTATCTAAAGGCCCATTGGATTTATAACTGACACATTACTATTATCATCTGATGAAGGAAAAACCAAAAGAACAGGATCACACTAATCTCCACCATAATCTCCTCACTGTGGCCCACCAGAGGCCAAAGGGAAGTCCATAAACAGGGCACTCAACCTTCCTCTTATGTTTCTCAGCTACGAGTACAGGTAAATAGTGGGAAACTTCCTAAACGCAAACCCAGAGGAATATATTAGCTGCTGATGGCTTTGTCTTTGGCGTTGTCAAATCTCCAAATTGATGGCCATCCTTATATCTTGAGTGTCAACTCAAAAATATTTCTCTGGTCTTTTAGAGTTGCCAGCAGAAAGGGAGTGGGGGAAGTAGTGCATTCCTTAAATGCTTTCATAGATAATTTCTAGGCGACTGAAGCTTCTGGCACACAAGATTATTTCTGGAGAGCATGATTGATGACTCTTGGCTATGGATGTGTCCCATTGGAGAATATACATCCAGAAGGGTGAGTACGCCCAGATAGCACCTGCATGTTCACTCCTAATAAATCTTCTTTAAACTCTTGAGAGATGCGGCTAGAGAATCATGATTTAAATGGGGGTGGATGCCGGAGCCCTGACAGCAAGCTACATATCTGTGTGACAAAGTACTTTTGCTTATTCCAATTTTCCTACTAATGGGTGTTCTGGGATGACCACAGATTCCAATACGTTTGAGAAAGGAAGAAGCTCTTCTCCTTGTTAGTTAATCTTTTTGACAGTCATTTTATGCCTTTGGTATCTTTTAGGATATGTGCACCTAATATTCTAAATAATCATCTGCACCATAAATTCAATTAGGACATTATTAATATGGACAGTTCCATTTTTTATGCCTTTCTCAACAACCTGAGGGAGAGAATTTACTTTTTTTTTTCATAGCAATCAAATCCTGAGTCAGTTTTTCCACGGAGTTAATTCATCATCATGTCAAGCCAGTCGATTCTTGATCAGATCTTTTGTTTTTTTGTGTTAGACTTTTTTTCCCCCCAATGTGCATTATTTTGAAAAGGTACAGATTTTCCCTGTCCAGTTGTGTCCAACTCTAGAGACAGTGGTCCTTTCCATTTGTTGTTGTTCCATCGGTTGTAAATAAGATGGACGATCTAAGGTTAATGGCTTCTTCAAGCAAATATGTTAAAGATTGTTGTGTGCTGTTAATAACTGAGACCTGGCTAAACCCCACTATTCCATGCACTGAAATAGAGCTGGATGGTTTCTTGCTACATCGCTTGGATAGAGATAAGACTGTCGGAAAGAATAAAGGAGGAGGGGTTTGTATGTATGTGAGAGACAACTGGAGTACAAACTCGAAGATTATAACAAGCCACTGCTCTGCTGAAGTAGAATATATGACTGCAAAGATTAGACCTTTTTATTTGCCACACGAATTTAACGCTGTCATCATATTGGTTGTTTATATTCCACCAGATGCAAAAGCTGATCTAGCTTTGAATTACTTGGGTGATGAAGTTAGTAATTTGCAAACTAAGTATCCAGATGCTGTATATATTGTAGCAGGGGATTTCAATCATGTTGATTTGTGAGTTGTTCTTTCTAAATTTCATCAACATATGAGATGTGCGACCAGAGGGTTGAATACTTTAGATAAAGTTTTCACAAATATTGCACAGGGGTATAGGATTCTGCAGCTACCACATCTAGGTATGTCTGACCATTTATCTCTGGTTTTGGCTCCTGAGTATATTTCTAAGAGGAAGAAGGGGGGGGCGGTAGTAAAGACAGTGAAATGTTGGCCTGAGGGGGCGATTACGCAGCTTCAAGATTGTTTTGAACGAACCAACTGGGACATCTTTGAACATCAAGATTTAGAGCATTATACAGCTGTAGTTTTGGGATATATGGCCCATCGCATTGATACTGTTATGACGAACAAGTGCATTCGATCCTACCCAAACCAAAAACCATGCATGACTGGCACTGTTAGGTCCCTTTTGTACAAGAGAAATAAGGCATTTAAGTCTGGAGATGCCTCACTGTATAGTGTGGCTAGAGCAAATTTGAAGCGTGGTATTAAACAAGCCAAGGCTGCATACAAGGGAAAGATAGAAGACTGGTTATCTAATAATAACCTGAGACAAGCTTGGCAGGGGATTCAGCAGTTAACTAATTTTAAAGCACAAAAGGCTAGTATGGGTGGAAAACATGAGTTGGTAGAGGAACTAAACACCTTTTATGCCCGGTTTGAGATGAACCAACTGGAAGTAGAGTTACCATCACCACCACCATTGACCGAGCATTGTGTACCTCTTGTTGTGAAGGAGCATGACGTTAGGTGTATAATGAAAGCGGTAAACTCTAGAAAAGCTACAGGACCTGATAACATTCCTGGCTGTGTAGTAAAAGAATGTGCGGATCAGTTAGCCGGGGTGTGGACTGAGATTTTCAATCATTCTTTGCTACAGTCTATTGTTCCAAGTTGTCTGAAGGCTTCTATTATTGTTCCAGTACCCAAGAAGTCACCTGCAAATGCTTTAAATGACTATAGGCCGGTGGCATTGACTTCTGTGATAATGAAGTGCTTCGAGCAGTTAGTTTGGAAATACATTATTTCTTGCCTTCCTGCTACCTTTGACAATTATCAGTTTGCTTATAGAACAAACAGATCTACTGTCAGATCTACTGTCAATACCGTTCTTCATACTGCCCTATCTCATTTGGAGAAAAAAGGAATGTATGTCAGAATATTATCTGTTGATTTTAATTCTGCTTTCAACACAATATTACCCCACAGATTGATGTCTAAGCTTAAAGATCTGAAGCTACCAGACTCTATATCTTGGTGGATTCTGAATTTTTTTATCACATCGTTCACAAAGGGTTAGGATGAATGAACATATCTCTTCTGCAAAGATTCTCAATACTGGCACTCCTCAGGGCTGTGTATTGAGTCCACTTTTATTCACTATTTATACGTCTGATTGCACCTCTATTCATCTGAGTAATAAGATCATTAAGTTTGCAGATGATACAATGTTGGTGGGGCTCATTTCTGATAATGATGAGTCTGCGTACAGGGATGAGGTTCATCAGTTGTCCCTCTGGTGCAAAGTAAACAATCTTATTTTTAATATAAATAAGACGAAGGAATTCACAGTGGATTACAGGAAGAGCAGTTCGGATATCCAGCCGTTGTACATCGATGGTGTTTTGGTAGAACAGGTGGCAGAATGTAAGTTTCTAGGTATCACCCTGAAACAAGATCTAACATGGGGGGCAAATACTTTAGCCCTAGAAAAAAAAGGCTCATCAACGACTGTATTTTTAAAGACTTTTAAGATCACAACAACTGCCAGAGAGTCTGTTGGTTGTCTTTTATCGAAGCTCTATTGAGAGCATTTTATCTTATTGCCTCTGTGTGGTTTAGGAGTTGTACAGAGGCAGAGAAAAGGGCACTCCAAAGAGTGATAAAAAGGGCACAAAAGATCAGCGGATGTTCTCTTCCCTCATTGGAGGATTTGTACAACATGGGATGTAGAAGGAAGATACAAAAGATCTTGAGAGACCCTTCGCATCCAGGCCACCCAATGTTTGAGATCCTACCATCAGGAAGAAGATATAGAGTGCTGAAAGCCAGGACAAGTAGATTTCAACATAGCTTTTACCCAACTGCTGTGATCAGGTTAAATGCAGAGTTATGAATCTGGTGGTCTTAACATATATATATCCCGGTTGTATAGTTTTTAACTTAAAACTTAATTTGTTTTACATTGTTATTTGTATATGTCTTTTGGTGTTGTTCAGTTGTATGTTGTGAAAGAGCACCTTATTTCGTTGTTCTCAGGTTCTGAGTACAATGACAATAAATTTATCTTATCTTATCTTATCTTATCTTATCTTATCTTATCTTATCATTTCTTATCATTTCTTAGCCAAGGGAGCAAGGGTTGTCCAAAGACATTTCCATGGTCATGAGGCCAGCATGACTATACACCAAGGTGCATGGAGCGTTGTTATCTTCTCACCAGTGGTGGGATTCAAAAATTTTTACTGCACATTTTGTGGGCGTGGCTTGGTGGGCATGGCAGGGGAAGGATACTGCAAAATCTCCATTCCCTCCCCACTCATGGGGGAAGGTTATGCAAAATCCCATTCCCTCCACACCCCACTAACCTGCTCTCCAGCTCCATTCTCCTGTGCAAGGCAACCAAAGGAGACCCAGATGATCAGCTGGGACTCAGGAGGCAGAGAATAGATGGGGGTGGGGCCAGTCAGCGGTGGCATTTGCCGGTTCTCCGAACTACTCAAAATTTCCCCTGCCGGTTCTCCAGAACTGGTCAGAACCTGGTGAATACCACCTCTGCTTCTCACCAAAGTACCTATTTATCTACTCACATTTGCATGCTTTCAAATTGCTAGATGGGCTGGTGTCAACTTTGCTCATCCAAACTGTGTAATCTTCATCTGAGACCCTACTCCAGGTACCCCAGACAAAATCTGTGGAAGGCCCTCCCCACCTGACACCTACATTATGATCATTCCACCATCATGGTAAAATGTAATTTTCTCAGGTTTCGTTGTTACAGACTGTGATTTTGCTGCCTGTTTTGTAATCAATTTATTATCTCTTATTGCAGCTGCTGGACATTTTATGTCCCATAATGCTGCTTTTTTTGTTGGTTTCGGTTGGTTTATTTTAATCATAGGTTTTACACACAGGCAATGAAATTATAATAACTGGTCAGTTTAAAAATGCAACAGATAAACAGATCAATAGATGTCCCATCATTCGTCTGAAATAGCTGTGTCTTATTTTAAAATCAAGCATCCCTCCATAGTGGCTTTAAGTCAGCTACCACTGAAATAGAAAAATCATTATATTGTATTTTTTTTTTTCTGTGCTTCTCAACATGTGTGTTTTTCCCTGGGAACTTTGATCCTTCAACAGGTTCTCTGTCAGTCTGACCCACCTCACAGTTGTAGAGAAAGAACAAGGGGTATGCTGGCTGTCTTTGTTGTAAAAATAATAAATGGTAGGATGTAAACAGGAAAGTGAAATAATGTTCTCCTTTTAGCTCATCCTCCCCTCCCCATTGAAAAATGAGGACCATGAAAGCAAGGCATCTCCCCTCAAGTGTTTAATGCGGCTACCTCCTTCAAAAGTAGCAAGTACCAGAACTTGAGGGGCAGTCACAGAAAAAAGAGGGTCGATCTTGTTAGGAATATAAGTCACCTAACAGGTATTTGGGTTAGAAATATATAAACCAGGATAAAATTTTTAAAACTGTAACTTTAAGAAAATGCAAAACTGTAATTAGGTGTGGTTTCTCAAACGGCCATAAGATGGAGCCAGAAACCTGGTTTGTTTTAGTCTTAGTCTCAGAAGAGAGTGTGTCTGAGTGAGTATCTCTGTTTCCTTCTGTTGGAAAGTATTGCTGTTGCTCCATTTCTTCTAATTGACTGATATTACTGGATTTAATGTCAAGTCTGATACTGAACTGTTTTTGACACTGGAATTTGATATTTGGATTATCCCTGGATGAAAACTGACTGATTTTACCTGTGAATGACTTTTAGATTGCTTATTTTGGACTCTGCTTAAACCTTTCTGGAAGTAAAAACCTACATTTACTGTACAGTGTATCTGTGTACTGTGTGTGTATTATTCAAACACTCCTCTCAAATACGACTCCCTGTATGCACTCATTCTCTTAACGGGGAATTATCTCAACAGATCTCTTCTCCAAAGCACCTGAAGGCAGGACAAGAAGCAATGGATGGAAGCTCATCATGAAGAGATCCAACCTACAACTAAGGAGAAATTTCCTGACCATGAGAATGATTAATCAATGGAGCCGCTTGCCTCCTGGGTTTGTAGGTGCTCCATCACTGGACGTTTTTTTAAAAAGAAAAATTGGGCAGCTGTTTGTTTGGGATGGCATATAAGATCTCCTGCCTTCAATAGTGGGGTTGGACCAGAAGGCCTCCAAATTCCCTTCCAACCTGATGATTCTATGATTCCATGTAAAGGCCCAGAGTGACTGTTTCAAAGGCTTTCTCTGGTTGCTTCATTTCAACAGGGATCTCAGGAGAAGTGAGCATGGATGCACACCCAAATGTGGGAAAGCCATCAACATGGCTGCATTTATCCTCTTGAAGGATGCAGCTGCTTTAAAGCTCCAAAGGCAGGTGTTTCAATCACCCGACATATGTTATGAAAGGTTGATTTCAAACCCTTTGCCCAACCTATTCAAAATATCTTCAATTTCATTCCCTATGGATGCTCCTTCAATTCCCACCAGGTTTTCCCCAGAACAATAAACTAGTAGAGTAAATCTAACTTACCCCAGATCTGTAAGTGGGGGTTTGTCCCTTCCCCTCCTGTAGCACATATATATTTGGGGTCCCATGAGGCTGCCATTGTTGAGATCAGCAGAGAGTCCTGACGGAGTGACATCAATGCATTGGTATCCAGGAGGGACCTCTTCCCCAAGAGATTTAATTATCACCGCCACATCTGTGATTGGTTCTTTGGGCTTTGCAAGCTGATGGCAAGCATCGTTGAAGTGAATTTCCTCTTCAAGTGGTTTGGAAATATCAGTTAATCCCGCCACCACAAAATAGTCAGCAACCCGAGATCCTCTGTCTTCCATTTTCCATTCCAGAAAGTTCTATCTGGTGAAGGATTAAAAAAAATAGTCAACTTGACCATATGGAACTATCCACCCACTTCGATGGTGCAGTGGTTAGAGCGCAGTGCTGCAGGCTACTTCTGCTGACTGCCAGCTGACTGCAATTTGGCCGTTCAAAACTCACCAGGCTCAAGATTGACTCAGCCTTCCCTCCTTCCCAGGTGGGTAAAATGAGCACCCAGATTGTTGGGGGCAAACTGTTTAGAGAGAGCTGTCAAAGCACTATAAAGCAGTATATAAGTCTTAAAGTGCTATTGCTATCCCTTAAAACCAGCAACTTTCAAGAACTATTACATTTTAGGGAAATGACTTGGTCATGTTCAGTTTTTGGTTTAACATTTTTATTGAGTTATAAAATATTATAAGATACAAAATACAAAAGTAAATAAGAAAAAGATGGGGGGGAGAAGAGAAGAAGGATAAAAGAAAAAGAAGCATTGACTTCTGACTCTCTCTGCTGCAGTAAAATAACGCACTAACATAAAATCACAACTTTTTGCTTTTTCATAATAATATGAACAAGCCATTTCTATAAAGATCTATCTGTCTAATCTGTAAAACCCAAAATCAAGTTTTCATTCTTTTCCACTTTAAGCACGAACTCCATGCGGAAACAAAATAACTTCTAGTCTTTTCTTTAATCAAAGTCAGCCACATTCAGTTTTATGTAGAAAAGATTTCTCCTCCGACCCCCTCATAATGGAATGGAAATACACTTAGATTTCAGGGTTTGGTTATACACCCAGATTCCAGCTTCATTACAGTATACAAAGCTCAGATACGTCCATTTATCAACAGACCAGAAGCAGAAAGAGCTTGTCTAGTTGTGAACCCAAAACATTCACAATACTGGGCACGCACAGTTCTTTATTTGCAATAATAGCATAATTACTTATCAAGATACTCACTTTTCAGCCTTCTGGCTAAAATTAACCATAGTGTGCAACAGTGTTCCCCAACCTGGTCAACTTTAGGGTGTGTGAATTTCAACTCCCACAATTCCCAAGCCAGCATAGAGGAGTTGAAGCTTACGCATCTTAAAAGTTGAGACGGTTGAAAAACACTGGTACGTAAAATCACCACGTTGTGTTATATACCGCATAAACCACAACGCCAACATTGTTTTAAGCAACTTATTGTACTGGAAACTTTAAGTGAAATTATAGCCTCAACCCTCAAAAACAATTTGTGCTGACATAATGGAACTTCAATATTTTTTCAAACACAATATCGGCTGGGTGAGCACATGCTTGTAACAGTTTAAATAATGCAAACCAGATTGGCCCCCTTCCTACTTTCCCTGACCCCCAAGCATTATTTTGTACCAGTGAGTAAAAGGGAAATTAAGAAAATAACTGTATGTACCACAGAAATATCAAGTACAGAATGACAAATCATAACTAATAATTTAAAAAGAAAAGAAGGGACATGCTAAATATATACACTTAATTTTTTTTCTCCAGATCAAAACACCTTTCCTGGAGATTTCCCTTCAAAATATTTCTCTGTTAATAGCAATCCTGTGGAGCAGCTTACACTGAAAAAGGATGACTAGCCCAGTGAGTTTTGAGGGGTGGGAGTGGGGGAAATGAACTTGAATTTAATGGGGCTTGCATACAGACAAACACACATGTCGGGATAAAGTGGATTGGATTCTGCTAATTCCTATAAACCAGGGGTCTCCAACCTTGGCAACTTTAAGGCTTGTGGACTACAACTCCCAGAGTTCTTCAGCCAGCTTTGCTGAAAGCTGGCTGAAGAACTCTGGGAGTTGTAGTCCACAAGCCTTAAAGTTGCCAAGGTTGGAGACCCCTGCATAAACAATAAAAATAATAAAACAGACTAACCTAATTGAAAGAGACCTTGGAGGTCTTCTTGTCCAAAACCTTGCTCAAATATCAGATCTTATTCCATTCTGGACAAATCTTCTCTTAAGAACCTCCACCGATGGAAACCCCCAATTCCAGATACAAGCCATTCCACTGGTTAATTGTCCGCACTGCCAGAAAATATCTCCTTAGTTCCAGGTTGCTTCTCACCTTGATGAGTTTCCATCCGTTGTTTCTTGTCCATTGTTTCAGGTGCTATGGAAAATAAGTTGACCCCCCCCCCTTCTTTGGGGCAGCCTCTTAAATATTGGAACACTGCCATCATGTCACCCCTAGTCCTTCTTTACTCTAGAATATCACTACCCAAATTCTGCAACGGATCGTCACAAGTTTTAGTCTCCTGGCCTTTAATCATTTTAGCTGCTCTTCTCTGCACTTTTATGGAGTTGATGTTCTCATCAGGTCTACTAGTGATTTAGCAAATTAGAGTCTTATTTTACCAATTCAGCATTGACCTACAGAATAATAGATTTGGAAGGGACCTTGGAGGTCTTCTAGTCCAACTCTCTACTTGAGCAGGAGGCCTTACACTATTCTAGACAAATGGCTGTCTAATCGCTTCTTAAAAATCCTCCTCCTTATCATACTGTATTCATTCATTCATTCCACTTTGCCTTGAATGTCCAATTTCTGTTGACAGTTCATCCCACAGCTGCCACCAAATAATTGTAGGGGATACATATAAGCACATGTGTGCAGGCATTCACGCATACAGAGTAGGTTGGGTGTGATTGATTTCCATGAGAGCCTCTGAACCCCACACCCACAATCTTATTGCATATCCCCCCATTCTGCTGCTATCCACTATTTCCCCCCAGAAAAACCCCTCTCTGTCTATTTTATTTAAAAAGAGAGAGAGAAATCTTCTTTTTATCCACAGCTTAAACAAAGGGAGAAACGATAGCTAAAGGCTTTTCCCAGACTGAGCGTTGCTGATTCACTAAGTATTGAAGTTTTTAATCCTGCATTAAGGATAAAGAATTAGAGAGAAGGCACGAAAGGAGAAAAGAAAAAAAAAGAGATGGATCAATGACTTTTCAATCACTGCTCCTTCACTGTGGAAGCCCCACAACTGAGACCACAGTCTATAAAATAAAATAAACTTCAAACCAGCATTTAGTTTTCTTTAGTCTCTAGTTTGCCTCTACCTTATCAGCACAATTGAGACAGCAGTTCTGACTGAATTTAAAGCCAATCCCTTATCACCAGGGATTGAGGCTTCTTCTCTTACCTGAGACTCAGCTATCTCTGGGGTGAGACCTCCAGTGGTCAGGAAGAAGGAAGATGAAAGCCAAAAGGAGCTCCCCTCCTTTTTTCTCAAAGCTTATTGGAGAGCCGAAAACTCCCAGCTCCCGATTGGCTCTTCAGCATTTGAGTTTCTTGGGCTTCTATTGTCTCTGCCCATCACCTAGATCCACAAGTCAGTTCATTGTTCTTCCACTCTTCAATCTTCAGATGTATTGGAACTGCAACCCTTACAATGGGGCCTCTAAGCCAGCAATAAATCAGGACAGTTTTACGCGGGTTTTGTTTCATAGGTTCCAAGAACTGAGCCTCGATACAATCAAACGTATTTTTAAATTACGGCCTGCCAGCCTTCAAGGGAAGTCAGGATGACATGCGTAGCCGTCATTCGACGCTTTCACTTCCCACTTGTTCTCAAAGGACATAAAGAAAGGACAAGGACTAAGGAAGACCCAAGAGTTGCCTAATGACTAAAAGGGTCCAAGGGGAGAAATGTTTCCATCACTCGGTTGGGTAACGTTGAAGAATCTCTCTGTCCTCTTGATGGACACTTCCTTCCCTTTTTGGACTTCCTATGCATCACTAAACACCAAGAAGTGCCACTGATTTGCTCTGTCAGAGCAGTTCAGTTACATTCTTTAATCGTCAATCATTCCCTCAGTCAAGCCGGCTGGAAGAACATGCATTCCACTTTTTAAAAAAAATAAATTTATTTATTTAACATTTTGTCAGTTAAAAACAAACATTCGCATTTTACAACGTTGCTAAAGCAGTGTATACATTTGCATTTCATTTCAATTAACGTGTTATACATCTTTGCATCTACTTCTTCATCATGTTAAGCATTATATATGGTACATACATACATGCATTTTTATTTACATGTATTTACACATAAACCTTATTGTTTTATGATGTTACAAAATTATCATTCATCTCCTTTTCCTTATTCATTTGTACCAGACATCTCATATTTTATAATATTCTCCTTCTTCCTTATCTTTCAATAACTATTCCACTTCTAAGACTAGACGGAGAAAGCCTTCACAAATACAGCAAGGAAACATCTACCATTCGAGCCAAATTGATAAAAAAAAGAAGATTCATCACTCCGATTGCATTACTTCTTGTCTTCCAGACAAGAAAGCAGGACAAGAAGCAACAGATGGAAACGAATCAAGGAGAGATCCAACGTAGAACTATGGAGACATTTCCTGGCACTGAGAAATCTTGCCTTCAGAAGTTGTGGCAGCTCTATCGCTGGAGATTTTTAAGAAGAGACTGGACTGCCATTTGTCCAGAATGGTATAACGTCTCCTGTTTGAGCAGGGGGTTGGACTAGAAGACTTTCAAGGGCCCTTCCAATTCTGTCATTCTGTTATTCTGATTCAGTGTAGGGACAAGCACAGAAAGTCTCTATTACTGGTTCTCCCAGCTGCATTTTTGCAGTCACAGCTTCAATTATCTATATATAAAGGATTAGCCATAAAGATAATTCCTCAATGTGTGGGAAGGGAGATTTTCCAATGGGACTTCCAACGATGACATCTCCTCATCTCTCTCCATGACTACTGAAAAGTGGCTGTGTTGTTTCAGCCCTACTAATATGACACTTCCACCCCGCCTCTCATAACTCTGGTAAAAAGAATTGCCAGTTCTATTGTGCTGATAAAGTAAGAGAAAGACATAAAATATTTATGGGGTGATCCAAACAACACAAATACAGGTCATTTCTCCCAAAAGACAAAGCAGTTTCCATCTAAGGATGACCTGTATCTTCAC
This sequence comes from Hydrophis major, assembly GCA_033807585.1. Lineage (NCBI taxonomy): Eukaryota > Metazoa > Chordata > Lepidosauria > Squamata > Elapidae > Hydrophis > Hydrophis major. Next base: position 24,111,893 of record CM066337.1, on the reverse strand, counting down.
AGGAAAGAACTGGTTTCACCTTCCTTAATCCCTGGAAGCTGATGCTATTTTATCAAACACGCCAATCTAATTGATTTAAAAGAAAATACAGGTAGGGTTTTGTTTTTTTATTGAAACAGAGGGAGGAGATCTCAGATTCTTTCTCCAGATGCAAATACTCCCTCAAAAATATGGCTCCTGTTGCAATGGAGGGTGAGCATTTGTTTAAAAGCCAGCCAGGCTCTCTGGCAGAAAAGAAAAGAGGAATGACTCATCCGAGTTCAACAGAGAATCCTCCATCGAAATGGTTAATTCTCAAAAAAACCTCCAAGGATTTCACAGAACTGTAGATTTGGTAAACCTTATTTAACGAATCTTCCCCCCCCCTCCCTTAAACAAACCAAATAATGTCCCTTTAACCCCCTGGACTGATGATTGTATTTATTAAAAAGAAGAAAGCAGATCGTTCTTGTTTTTCAAAATTATCATTTTCTCTCATCCTAGCAATTTTACACTTTGAAACCGAGAAATAAATGTTTTCCTACCTCTCAGTGGAGGATCAGAGTCATCCTGCAAAAAAAAAGAGAGCCCATTCTCAAGCAGAAGAGTAAAAGTTTTCAAAAAAAAATAAAACCCAGTAATGGTTACCTCATAGCCTCCTGCCATGTCAGACAACAATTGCCTAATAACTGCACATTTCACTTCTGAGAAATTAAAGCGGTGTATGTAAAACGATGATTACATCAATTATATCTTTTTATGACAATTTATTTGGTTGTGCAATTCCTTTCGGCTTCCTTCTTCTGAAAAATCATATTTCCAACCCTCAACAAAAATCCATGTTCCATTTGTTATCCTAAGGTGCAATGGATTTTAACTAATCAGAATTTCTTTCCAAGTTCATTTGTTCACTAGCTTTCTGTCCTATACATTTTTGAAGAACCTCAGGAAATGAAGGAGTTCCCCGTACTTTTACTCCTGGGGAGAAAGATACGTTTAGCCGAACGCAGAGAAGGTTTGGGAAAGACTTTATAGCTGTCTTCCAATATTTGAGGTTCTGTCACAGAGAAGACGGGGGCAAGCTATTCTCCAAAGCACCTGAGGGCAGGACAAGAAGCTACAGTTGGAAACTAATCAAGGAGAGAAGCGACCTAGAACTAAGAAGAAATTTCCTGACAGGGAGAACAATTAACCAGTAGAAAAGCTTACCTCAGAAGTTGTGGGCACTCCATCACTGGAGGTTTTCAAGAAAAGATTGAACAAGCATTTATCCAGGACTGAATGAGGATTCTTGCCTTGGCAGGGGTTAGACTAGAAGACCGCCAAGGTCCCTTTCAGCTTTATGATTCTATTTCTATTCAATTACACATAACAGTAGCAACCTACATAGCTGCCTACTTCAGGAAGTAGACAGCCACCTAATATTCACACATATGGAATTACATAGATGAATGAATAATATTAGCATGCTAGCAATGTAATCAAGAAACACTTCAAAATACATTGTTGGTTATTGTATCAACTGGCCCTAAACACTGTTTTTTTCCTTCTGTTCAGTCCTGGTCTGATTATCAGACACAAAGTAACAGGATTATTTAAGACAGAAGAGCAGTACTTTCATCTGGTTTATCCCGTTTTTTTCTTCTTTTTATTTGGTCAACATGAATGAAAATAAGCTTATCCTAACTTCCATGTGATGGGGGACATTCCAAATTTAAATTCTAATTTTTTCCCAAGCAGAATACCACAACTACATGCATCAACATTGTCTTTTCTTTCAAAGCAAGCCGTAACTAATTTTGTTTCTTATTAAAAAGACCAAAAGGTACAATTGTACTTATCCAATTGCAACAAGCCTGGGCTACAACATCACCTTCCTTTGCATCACCACCCAATAACCATCTCATTCAGCAAAGCACACACCGACACATCTGTCAACCGACACCATATTAACTGATTGGCCAATAAATCTATATCTTCAGAAGATTTAAATGTTATGAAGTGCAAGAATACATTTCACCAACATGAACACTTGATGTTCAAAGATTACTGTCATAGATCAGCATAGAACTTGATACTGAAATTTTGAAAGGTGTTCGCAAAAGCTAGTTGTCAGGTTTCCAAGTATTAACCTGCTTCCTCCCAATTTTCCAGTTCCCAATAAAAGCAATTTTCTACCCATGAACTTTACCTTGTGTATCTCACTCTCCCTCTTCCACCAAATTTTATCCTTTCTTCCAATGTAAATTCAATTTGTAGCAAATAGTTTCCCCCTCCACATATTTCTCACATTTAAATATATTCTCCGAAAAAGAAAGTATTTTTGGACATGAAAGTTCACATGCTATCCGGTTAACCTTACAGAATTAGAATTCAGTTTCTCTTGTGAACGTGTTTATAAAAGACCAAAAGAAGTACCTAACGCTATAAATAAAGCCATTCCAAATGCCCATCATTGTGCTGTTCACACAATCATAACAACTCAAGCAGTTAAGCTCCCAGCCCTATTTTCCAATAGCAAACATCCACGTGTCGGATTACTAATCCTATGTAAATTACCTCAGAGAAAAAAATAACCTTTTTTTTTTTTTAAAAAATCATCCTAAACACCAATCTGAAAATACCACCACTACTACTTACAACCAGTAATAATCCTGTACTAAAAATACTATCAAAGAAAATCTTTTTTCAACCTCTGCTTCAGTCTCCGGTAATGAAAATCAAGCATATTTATTTCTGTTTCAACGCAAAGCAAGAACTGCTTACCTAATTTCTCAGGTCTGAAAGTCGGAGTAATTTAAGCATTTGTGCTATATATCCCAAGAAAGTTAAGGATTCTTCTTGTACACGGCAAAATGTCAATATTCTAAACTGTTTTTATCTTCCTTTACTGAAGCATGTGAATCTTCCGCTTCTTTACAAACAGAAGACTCACACCCTTCGATGTAAATGAAATAGGATATATACAGTAAACATTTAATTATCATTCTACGTACAAGGAATGTGATAGATGTAGCCAACCTATAATTATAATGCTGCATAAATGGAACCGGATATATACCGGAGCTGTTATGTTTACATGAAATAGGAACACAGATGGCATTTAGCAAAAAGCAAGGCTGGCATTTTCACCCAAATCCTTTTTCTCTGAGAGGGGAGAACGGGCTCTCAGATTTGATGGCAATAAAACTAGCTTTCCAGGAGGGGAGGGGAGAGAGGAGGGGAGGGAGGGTCTAAAATGCAGATTGAATTTCTTCCCAGGGGAAACTCCAATGACGGACAGATGGCATCCACTGGTACAACTGCCCTGCATCGGATTTAAAATGCCTGACAAAATGAGAATTTAAGATGGGAATATTGAGATGAATAAAGCTGGAAGAGGCAAACTAGACCCACTCTGTTGATGGAGAGTTGGGGGAGTCAGAAGATCATAACATCTCCCACCACCAAGTAGGGCAATTCTTGTTCTTCAAGAAGAGACTGGACATCCTTTTATCCGGGATTGAATAAGGTCTCTTGCCTTGGGCAAGGGGTTGGACTAGAAGACCTCCAAGGTCTCTTCCAGCCCTTTGATTCTACGTCTCACCAGCACATTCGGAAGGAGGTCCATATGGCTTTCCTTTTGTGGGCATCTCCAAAAACGGGAAAGCCCCTCCCCTTTTCCCAATGCCCCCCAGTCTCTCCCAGGGCTTCCCCCTCCTGGGGAGGGGGAGGAAAATCAGAATGAATGAAATCAGCCCCCTCATCCCACTCCTATCCTCCAGTTTCTCCTGCTGGGCTTTCCGGGGGAGGGGTGGTGGTGTGCACGGCTCTGGATCGGGCACCTCCAGGTCCTTGTTTGGGGGCGGCAATGCCAACCGTGGGCAAAGGCTCCAGCATGGCAGGGATGCAGGGGGCAGCTGAGAAATCTGCTTCTCCCAAGGATCATCCTTAACAATTATGATCCCAGTCCTGGTGACATCAATAGCTAACAACAACAATAATAGCAAAAGCAAAAATAATAATAGCAATAATAGCTCCTATTAATGGATTATTATTAATAGCTATTAATAATAATATACTATTAATGGACCTAGCAATAATAAGCTGATATTATTAATATTATTATTATTGCTATTATTATTGCTGCTATTATTGCATTATATACATGAAAAACGACAGTGTACAGCAGCAAACGAGATAACTAGTGACCCAGCACTGTCGTTTTTCGTGTATATAATGCAATAATAGCAAAAAAATAATAACAATATTAATCATAGCAGCTTATGAACGCTAGATCCATTAATAGGAGGAGCAGCAGCATCCCTTAAGCCAGGAAGGCTCTGCATCCCGGGGGGAGGATCGGAATCCCAGCTCTGGTGTCCCCCACCACCATTAACCTCTCCCTCCAGATAATGGGAACCCCCCCCGCATCGTCAGAGACCTTCAGCGCCCCCCCCCCCCACTCCCGGGAACCTTCCCCCTCAACCCGACTCCCTTCGCCGCACGCCCCGCTCACCTGAAGCGCAGGAGGCCTGTCACAACGCCAGCCTCCCGTTACACGCGGCTCCGCCACCAGCGGAACCAGCCGCCGCCGCCGCCGCCGCAGCACTTCGCGCCCCGCCGGGGAGAAGCGCACCCGCCGCCATCTTGGCCGAGGGAGGTGCGCGCCGGGGGGAGGGGGAGGGGCCTCAGGCGCCCTGGAAACCGGCCCGCCGGGGGAGGGGGAGGGGGGGAGGGGTCGCGGGCGCCCCTCTTGTTAGAAGGGGTTCAGAGGAAGGGGCTTTTTGTGGGAGGCGCGGCGCTAATCACGAATACAGGTAACTAGTTGTAGCTCAGGGATGAAATGTGGGGTTCTTGGTGTCTCCTGGGCTTGGTTGGTTTCCTTGCAGACGTTTCATGACCCAACTAGGCAACAGCATCAGTGCTAGTGGGGGAGGAGGAGGAGGAGGAGAGGAGGACTGTGGGGTCCTGAGCACTCTCTGGGCTTAGCGGTTTCCTTGCAGACGTTGCATGATCCAACTAGGCAACAGCATCACTGCTAGAGTTGGGTTTGTGAGTGGGGAGAGGAGGAGGAGGAGAGGAGTTGAGGAAGGAGGAGGAGGAGGAAGAGGAGAAGAAGAAGAAGAAGAAGAAGAAGAAGAAGAAGAAGAAGAAGAAGAAGAAGAAGAAGAAGAAGAAGAAGAAGAAGAAGAAGAAGATCAACAACAACAACTGCTGAGGGGTCCTTGGTCTTCTCTGTGCTAAGCCTAACATCATCAGTTCTGCAATGGATTAGAGTCCGCTGATGACATCACCTAGTTTGGGTAATGAAACCTCTGCAAGAAAAACCGCAAGGACCCCACAAAGTATTAATCACCTCGAATAATGAGAAAAGGGAGGTGGGCAGTTCAAGCACAATACGGGGTGCATAGACACCTTATGAAGCACCCCTGAATAATGGTGTGTGTGTCCTGGGGTGCAGGCAGAAGGGAATGCTCAAAGGGGCTCATAGTGTGAAACAGACCTAAATAATGGGGCACCCCATATGACTGGCATACATTGTATGGGGCACCCCATACAATGGCAGCAGGCAAGAGGGAACATCCAAGGAGAGAGATCAGCTTCAACACCCAGGAATGGGTGTGTGTGTGTGTGTCATATTATTAAGCCCTCCAAAATAATGGCTTTGTTTACAACTGGACACCTCTGAATAACAGGGAGCGGCTTTTGATGGCAGAAGGGACCATCAAGGACCCCCATAATAAGGGGCCCTTTTCACAGGGCCAATGTATTGTTTTTGTTTATTTATTTTATTTTATTTATTTTTATTTGTCAATCCCTTACAAGATAATAGGTATAAGTATAAACATAAGAATACAGGAAATAGGTACGAATAAATGGGGACAGTAGGACAGGGACAGTAGGCACAATGGTGCGCTTTTCTTTTCACAGGGCCAGTGTATTGTAACAGGAGACCCTGATGCCCTGAATTACGGAGGGGCTCCACAGGAGAGAGAGAGAGAGATGTGGGGTTCCCAGTCCTTGGTCCCTGAGGACTAGATGGGGGGGGTTTCACATTCAGGATACTTAAATTACGTTAAAGGGGGTCAGATACCACAAGCAAGGATCCTTCAGGCGCTGCCAATTAAGGGAGAACATCCATATTATTTAATAACTGGTCATGTTAGATTGAAACAGTACAGATTTTTGTCAATAAAAATTAATGATTACATGGAGGCCTCTGGAAAAAAAGGGAGAAAGATGTGTTTATAAGGGAGGGGAGGGGAAGAACAATGGCATGCTTTCATCCCGGAAGGAACAAATGCAGAGAGGAAAACCCTGCAGAATTTATAAAGGGGAAGAAGTTGGGTTAAACATTCACCCCCTTCCTCTCTCCTATGGCCTTCAGATGTTTGGGGTTGCCGCTATTGGCCACCTTGCATAGGAATTGCATAGCACAGGTAGTCCTCGACTTACAGCCAAAGCAAGACAGTTGTTAAGTGAATTTTCCCCTTTTTACGATCTTTCTTACCGCAGTTGTTAAATGAGCCACAGCAATTGGTAAGTTCAAGGGAAGTACTAATACCACTCTATAAAACCTCAGTAAGACCACACCTAGAGTACTGCATCCAGTTTTGGTCACCACACTATAAAAAGATGTTGAGACTCTAGAAAAAGTGCAGAGAAGAGCAACCAGGAGATTAGGGGATTGGAGGCTAAAACATACGATGAACGGTTGCAGGAACTGGGCCTGGTTAGTTGAGTGAAGAAAAGGACCAGGGAGACAGGAGAGCATCTTCCAATATTTGAGGGGCTGCCACAAAGAAAGAGGGGGCCAAGCTATTTTCCAAAGCACCTGAAGGCCAGACAAGGAATAATGGATGGAAACTGAACAAGGAGAGATTCCAACTAGAAATAAGGAGCAATTTTCTGACAGTGGGAATAAACCGTCAGTTGAACAGAAATTTCCTTCAGAAGTTGTGGGAGTTTCATCACTGGAGCCTTTCAAGAAGAGACTGGACGGCCATCTGTCAGAAATGGTGTAGGGTCTCCTGCTTGGGCTAGGGGGGTTGGACTAGATGACTCACAAGGTCCCTTTCAATTCTGTTAATCTGTTAATTTGTTAAAGTTAGTATGGCTATTACGTGAATCTGGCTCCCCCAATGACTTTGCTTATCGGGAAACCAAAGGTGACCACATGATCCCAGGACCCTGCACCTGACATAAATACATGCCAGTTGCCAAGTTGTCTGAATTTTGATCACGTGACCATGGGGATGTGAAAAACCGTCACAAGTCATTTTTTAAAGTGCCATTGTAACTTCAGTCACTAAACAAACTGTTGCAAGCCAAGGACTACCTGCATTGATGTCCAAAACATCCTGAAAATACTCGAAGGATAATAGTATCTACCTGTCTGTCTAGTTAATACTGCCGTGAATTTGGAAAATCAGACTTGGATTATTTAGGTCTTGCTCATTCTAAGCTACCTTGGACAATTGTTAGGATAATGAAAAGCTGTCTCAGGCTTCTAAAAATATTTTGGCAGAGACCTGAACAAAGGTCTTGGTTTCATTTATGTCCCCTTTTTTTCAACAAGGACCTGGAGATTTTGTTGAAAGCCTGCCCAAGATATCCTCAGATATTACTTAAGTAGAACATAGAATTACAGGGCTGGAAGAAACCTCAGAGCTCTTCTAGTCCAACCCCTTGCTTAAGGCAACAGACCTGATCTTATCCTGGTCAAATGATTGTCTAGTTTTCTCTTGAAAACCTACAGCAATGGAAGGACTAGGGGTGACATGATAGCAGTCTTCCAATATTTGAGGGGCTGCCCCAAAGAAGAGGTGGGGGGGGGTCAATCTATTCTCCAAAGCACCAGAAAGCAAGACAATAAACAATGGATGGAAACTAAACCAAGAGAGAAGCAATCTAGAATTAAGGAGAAACTTCTTACGGTGAACCAGTGGAACAGCTGGCCTTCAGAAATTGTGGGTGTTGCTTCATCACTGGATGAAGAGATTCAACAGCCATTTGTCTGAAATGGGATAGGGTCCCATTTCTGCCTGAACAAGGGGTTGGACTAGAAGATCTCCAAGGTCCCTTCCAACTCTTCTGTTATTCTGAAGGCTGCAAATGTTTACCAATTTCTCTTTTAGGCTTTCTGCATAGGTTTTCTCCCAGGTGAAGTCTCTGAAGCTGTCCATGGTTATTATTTTGCATCTGGCTTATTTTGTTCAAGGAAGGAACTCAGTATGCTCACTGAAATGTACTTAAAAATCTGCGTGACGAGCCTCAACATTGTTGTCTCTCTTCAAAATATTAATTGCAGCGGTCCTGGTTTGCAGACTGATGTTATAAGCAACACAAATGGCTTATTGGCATAGAACAGCAATGGATATTTATAATGCAAGAGGGCAACCACATATTGAAATATTCATGTAGAATTTTTGCAGATGTATGTGCATCCATTAATATATTCCCTCTCTGTTTTTCTTTCTTTATAGCTTTTTGTTTCCTTTTAAAAATAATGTTGTGTAATGTTTATTTTTTTTAAAACATTAATGTTCGATCAGAGGCGGATCGGTTCGACAGAGACACGAGACCATTTCGTGAGTTCAGCTCTTTATTAGGTATAGGTAAAGGTCTGGGGATGCGAGCCGCGGCAGCCCTTCATATAGGGCTGGCTCGCAGCTCGGCAGCCAATGACAGCACTTTGAATTTCCCGCGATCGGCACAGCCAATCGCGGTAGATTCCTAGTGCTCCAATCACGGCTGACCTGTTGACCAATCAGGTCTCTGCTGGTCCGGACCAATCGGGTGCGAGGGTTTCTGAGTATGCTAATACTGTACACCCCTCCCCTCTTGGTTTTGTCCTGCGGTGCGTAGTGATGTAGTCGCGTAGGTAGGCGGGGCTTTTTCCCTGCCTCCTTGACCTGCGCGGTTCCGTTCTGGTGTGGTCGTTGACTGGTTCAGATGCCTCCTCTGTCGCTCTGGTTCCTTGGGATGGAACCACCTGGAACATTGAGCTGGGCCTTTCTTGGTAGCTCCCTCCCGGTTCTCCTGGGCTGGTTGAGCTGCCGCTTCTGCTCCCGCTGGGCTTTTCCTGGCCGGGTGAGCTGGTTTGGCTGCTCCTTCCAGGTGAAGACCCCGGGGTTTCGTGCTCCATTGGTCCTGTGTCTACGGGTGAGTAGTGTTGGTTTATTTGTTTATTTACTCTCGGTGGGGGGTGTTCTGTTTGCGTTAGTTGGTTTTCTTCGGTTCCTTCTCTATCGCTTATAGGTTCCCCCCCTGCTTCTAGTTTCTTGTTCAGGTGTTTGGCTGTTTGTGGCGGCTATTCTTGACCTAAGTTGGTTTATGTGCCGTTTCCAGTTTTTCCCGTTGCAAGTTTCCAATCGGTAGGGGCCCTGTTATCTGGGTGATTGTTGCTGGCACCCAGAGTGGTTCTCCTGTGAGATTTTTGGCGTATACTGGGTCCCCTATGTTGAATGTTCTGTGTTTGCTGGAGGAACCTGGGGGTTTGTCTGGGTTATATGTTGGGTGCATTCTGTCTAGTGTAGAGCGTAGTTTCCGGCCCATCATTAGTTCCGCCGGGCTTTTATTTGTGGTTGCGCTAGGTGTAATGTGCTGAATGAGGAGCATTTTATTGATTTTGTCTTGTATATTGGCTGTTTCTATTTTCTGGATAGCTTTCTTGGTGTATTGGACCATGTGTTCCGCCTGCCCGTTCGCCGCCGGGCTTGCCAGGGCGGTTAATGCATGGCGTATCCCTTGGCCTGCCAGAAATTGTTCAAACGCCAGTGCGGTGAACTGGGGCCCGTTGTCTGACACTATTACATCTGGCAGGCCGTGCGTAGCGAAGAGTTTGCTCAGTTTCCTTATCACCGCTTCTGTCGTGGTTGACTTCATAGTGCTTACTTCCAGCCAGTTGGAGTAAGCATCTACTGTGATAAGGTACATGCGTCCCTTGGTTGGCCCCGCGAAATCTATATGAATTCTGGACCACGGACCTCTTGGTTTTTCCCATTCTTGGGTTGGGGCAGCGGGTGGATTGGCTCTGGACTCTTGGCATTGTTTACATTTGGCAACGCAGGTTTCAATCTGTTTATCCATTCCTGGCCACCATGCGTAGCTTCTGGCCAGGCTTTTCATCTTAACCATCCCCGGGTGCCCCTCATGCAACATTCCCAATACCTTTTCCTGTAATTTTTCAGGAATTACTACTCTGTCCCCCCAAAGTATGCATCCCTTTTCAATAAAGAGTTCGGTTTGTCTGTTCCGGAAGGGTCTGAATAGTTCGTCTATGTCCCCTTCCAGCCACCCTTTTCCCACCCAGCTCAAGACTCGCGCCAGCCGTTTGTCTTTATTTGTTTCTCTGGCAATGTCTGGCGCAGTCACGAGTGGGTTGGAAATTGTCTCGATTTGGAGTACCTCTGTTGTGGGTGCTGGGTCGTCTTCCCAGTCTGGTAAGGGTGACCGGCTTAGGGCGTCTGCATGGGCGATGTCCTTGCCGGGCCGGTGTATCAGCTGGTAATTGTATGCTGCTAGGAATTCGGACCACCTCGTCATTCTTGGCGATAGAATGTTCAGTGTAGCCCTGTTTCCTCCAGGATTCCTAGCAGCGGCTTGTGATCCGTGATGATTGTAAAAGTCCTACCGTAAAGGTATTCGTGGAATTTCTTGATGCCAGAGACGACTGCTAGGGCCTCTTTGTCGAGCTGGCTGTAGTTCCGCTCTGGCTTTGAAAGTGTCCTTGATGAGAAAGCGATGGGGGCTTCCCTCCCGTCTGGTAGCTGGTGGCTGAGGATGGCGCCGATTCCAAATGGTGACGCGTCGCAAGTTACCGTCAATGGCAGAGTCTCGCTGTACTGGATTAGTACTGCGTCGGATGTTAGCAGTTTCTTTGTGTTGTTGAAAGTGCTCTCCTCCCATGCTCCCCAGGTCCAGGTGGCTGTTTTATCTAACAGCCTATGTCGCGGTTCCGCAACTGTCGCCTTTTGAGGTAGGAAGACATTTTAATAATTTAACAGTCCCAAGAAAGCCTGTAATTTCGTTTTGTTTTTGGGTCGCGATGCTTCCCTTATGGCTCTCAGTTTCTTTTCTGTGGGGTGAATCCCTTGTTTGTCTAGGAGGTACCCCAGAAATTCGACCCTTTCGGCCCGTAGCTGGAACTTCCCTTTCTTGACTTTAAGTCCTGAGTCTCTGAACTTCTGCAGTACCTCCCTCAACCTGGCTTCTAGTTGTTTCTCATTTTTCGCGGCCACCAAGATGTCATCAAAGTAGGGCACCACCCTTTCTATTCCCCGGAGGAGTCTTTCCATAAGGCTTTGGAAGACCCCAGGTGCCATGCTGACTCCAAACTGAAGCCGGTTGCAGCGGAAAGCCCCTCGGTGCGTTACAATGGTTTGGGCTTCTGCTGTTGTGGCGTCGACCAGCAGTTGCTGGTAGGCTTGCGCCAGGTCAAGCTTTGCGAAGATCTGGCCTCCCCTCAGTGAGTGCAGAAGATGTTGGACTACTGGGACGGGATATGCGCTTTGTTGGAGCGCATGGTTTAGGGTGGCCTTGTAGTCACCACAAATTCTCACTGACCCATCTGGCTTGATGGGGGTGACAATTGGGGTCTCCCACTGGGCATGATTGATCGGTTCCAGCACCCCTTGCGCGATAAGCTTATCGAGTTGCTCATCGATCTTGGGCTTGAGTGCAAATGGCATTCGCCTGGGCTTAAGGCGGATTGGCGCGATGCTTGGGTCTATGTTAAAGGCAATAGGGGACCCCCGGTACTTGCCCAAACGGTCGTCGAAGACTTCCCGGAAGTCCCTCACGAGCGCCACTTCCCAGTCTGCCTCTGCGATGTGGTGTATGCCTGTTACTTCAATGCCCAGGGGTGCGAACCACTGTAGTCCCAACAGGCTCGGCTGATCTCGATCGACGATCATCAGGGGTAGCACTTCTGTGTGGTCCTTGAAAGTGACTTTAAAATGGCCTCTACCCACTACAGGAATTCAGTTTCCCTGATAGTCTTTGAGGGTTAGTGTTTGGTCTTCCAGTTCTTGGCGGCAGATGGTGGGGACCAGGTGCTTGAGTGTGTGCCAGGAGACCATTGAGAGGAAAGACTCTGAGTCCACCTCCATGTCGCATTGCTGGTCTTCTATCCCGACCGTCACGTATACCTTTCTGGTGTCACTGGTGGAGGAATGACCGATGACGACAGTCTGGTGCGTTTCCTCTCTCTGTCTTGTCTCCTGGAGTCGCCTGTTCCGACCTTCCTGGCTCCAGCGGTTCTCTGTCTGGCGATCTCGGGTCCTGGTGCGGGTGCTGTCTCTCCGTCGGGGGCTGGCATCTTGTCGCCGTGGGCTGTAGTGCTTCTTATTCCGGCACACTTTGGCGATGTGCCCCCGTTTCTCGCAATGCCTGCAAATGGCTTCGAGAAAACGACAGTCCGCTCGGGGGTGATCACCGCCGCAGCCGGCACACTGGAACCTCGACTTACGACCTCGTGGTTCCCACCGCTCCTGCGCTGATTGGAGACGGTGGATCTCCTCCTCCTCGTCTTCGGTTTCTGAGAAGGAGTCGATGTCGCCATGGTGTGTGGTTGTGTGGTCTGTCGCGGGCCTCCTCTCGGGGGTCGATGTTGCCTCTCCGGTCGCCGCTCGCGGCATGATGCTCGATTGTCGCATCCGAGCCACTGATTTCTTGGCCGCTTCCGCTGCAGCGGCTTCAGTGAGGGCATCGGCAAGGGAGATGTCTCCCTTTGCCATGATGCGGCTCTGGAGGACGGGGTCTCGGAGTCCCAGGATGACGCGGTCTCGCAGGGCCTCGTCCAGGTCGGTGAACTCGCACAGACCCCCCAGGTCCCGTAGTGCCGCTATGAAGTTGGCCAGCCCTTTGCCCTTGCGTTGATTCCCCCTGTAGAAGTCATGCCGCCGGATGAGGATGGGCACGACGGGGGCGTAGTGGCTCCGCAGCAGGGGCTCGAGATCGTCCCACTCCATCATCTTGACGTCCATCGGTTTGGCCAAGGCTTTGGCCATTTTGAAGACTGCGGGCCTGCAGTGCGTGAGGAACATGGCTCGTTTCTTGTGGCCGTTGGCTTCCTTGAGGTTGCTACTCTCGAGGAACATTTGGAACCTATCGGTATAGGATTCCCAGTCCTCAATAGCAGGGTTGAAGGGAGCGGGTGGCGAGTTGATTCCGGCCATGTTGCTGGTTGCTGCGTGCCGCTTCGCCACGTGCTGGATGGTCTCTTTGTCTCACGATCCCACCCTCGTCGCCAGTGTTCGATCGGAGGCGGATCGGTTCGACAGAGACACGAGACCATTTCGTGAGTTCAGCTCTTTATTAGGTATAGGAAAAGGTCTGGGGATGCGAGCCGCAGCAGCCCTTCATATAGGGCTGGCTCGTGGCTCAGCAGCCAATGACAGCACTTTGAATTTCCCGCGATCAGCACAGCCAATCGCGGTAGATTCCTAGTGCTCCAATCACGGTTGACCTGTTGACCAATCAGGTCTCCGCTGGTCCGGACCAATCGGGTGCAAAGGTTTCTGAGTATGCTAATACTGTACAATTAATGTAGTTAATAAAGCCATTTTTTTAAAGTTGAAGTTCTAACCACATTATGCAAAGGGGTTATGTCTATGTGTGCGTGTCTGTTTGATATGGCATTGATCCTAGGTGGAGAAGAACAAAGAAGCAAACATTTGTAATGTAAACAGTGAGCAAATGTAATATTTCTTATTTCAAACAGCTAATTGGCTCATTCCTTTCCTCTCGTTCTCTTAGGATGCTTAAAGTTTATACAAAATGAGACTTTTGGCTTGCGATCTGCCTATTAAAATTCAGATTATAATGCCAAGAAAAGCTCTTGGTCTGTTTATCAGGAAATTTAGCATTGATCCCTTAGAGCTTATGTTTGATGGGAATTGATTAACTTTAAGCCAAGCAAAGAAATAGTATATTTGAATGCAGGAGTAATGATGGGGGCAAGACTTAAAACAGCAGCTTTAAATATCTTTGCTTCTCCAAAAATATTTTTGTTTTGTTTCTCCAAAAGCAAGTTTGGGAAAGCAATGATGCTGGCTATAATTTATAAAAGAGGAAAGCAAGTATTAGGCATGGGTGGGGGCAAAAGATACTCAACTTACAACCCCAATTAAACCCCAAAATCCTGTTGATAAGCGAGACACTTAAGTGAGTTTGCGTTAATAACCTTCCTTGTCACGGTTGTTCAATGAACCACTGCCCTTGTTAACTTAATAACATGATTGTCATCTGGCTTCCCCACTGACTTTCCTTCTCAGAAGTCCCAGAAGGAGATCACATGACCCCAGGACACTGCAACCATCGTAAATACATGCCAGTTACCAAGCATCCAAATTTTGATCACGTGTGTTGTGGTTCGCCGGCAGCCTGTGCAGACAGCAGCAGAATCGGACAGTGGGGAAGAATGGGGACCAGTCCGGGAGTCTGGGGAGGACTCGGATGAGGCTCCTGCGTCCGATGCAGAGCTGGGGCCAGGACCATCTGGGAGTGGGGTGCTGACTCAGGAGCCTCTGGAGTCTGGCAGCAGCGAGGCAGAGGAACAAGGGGAGCCTGTTCCCAGTGCGTGCATGTGCGCAGAGCTGCTAGAAGGTGAGAGCAGCTGAAACAAAAGGGTCAACTCAGGAGTAGGGCTGGGAGGTGATTGCTCCTCCCATAACGGATAAAGGACAGGCAAAGATGATGAAACCTTTGCAGGAAGCAAAGTCGTTCATTCGGTTCAGATTAAACCTTGAAGCTCTGTGTGGACTTTGTACTTCAGTTGTTTTTTTTACAGTTCATTTGGCCATTTAGTTGGCAGCAACTCAAAGGAGAGAAAGGTGGGTGCTTATCTCGAGGGACTGTTTGGGACTCATTACGGGCTGGGAATGAACATAATTCCTAGCATTGAAATAAAACAAGAGTTGTTTGGATGAAGCATGTGCTTAATTATGGTCCCAGGAAGCCTCGGTGAGAACAACATATTCCTGGGGATGCTGCAGTGGTCCTACTTTTGAAAAATGGTCATAATTAACTTTTTTTGGTGTCGTAACTTTGAACAGTCTCTAAACAAACTGTTGTAAGTCGAGGACCACTTATATTAGAGGCATTTGCAACCAAAATGGCGGTGAGTGAACCTGAAAAGCCATTCTCCTCCGGAATATTTTGTGGGAAGCTTGCACTGATTTTAGAGACGTGGATGAATGCAAGTTATGGCGATCGTGTCTTTTAGAATTGCAAGATCCTTTTGGGTGTTTTTTTTTAAGCAGCAAGTCAGAGGCCCCAATTAGAGGAGGGGTTGTGGCTTTTTAAATTCTAATGCATTTATCATATTTATTCATCAAATCAAATCCATCTTTATTGCATAGCAGCCACTAAGTGCTAGAAAGCAACATTTATTTATATTCATCTGCATATCTGGACGCTACTGTTCGCTTTTGAAGGGCTGTTGTGTTAGCTGATCTTAAGGAAGAAAAATTGAGATATAAATGAGGTGTAAAATCAATATGAAAAATGGGTAGATTTTTTTAAAAAAAATATTTTAATGATACAAATGTTTTGCTGCTGGGTTCTGGATTAATTCAATATTGAGCCAGTAGTTAAAGCATCAGGCTGAAATCCAGGATCTTGAATTATACTCCAACCATTCCCTTTTAGCCCCAGGAAGATGGCAACTTCTGAAATCTTGCCAAGGAAGCTGCAAGAATGTGCCCTGGCAGTCGTTATGGGGAAAATAGGAGGAGGAGCAGGAGGACAGAGTGTTGAATATAATAAATGTTGTGCCTCTGGTGGTGACTGACTCTGAGGGAGAGGAGGAACAGCCGACAGAGAGTGGAAGTGGGACTCCAGAGGTTATGGAGGAGGCTGGGGAGGAGCAGAGGCTGGCTGGGCAGTCAGTCCAAGGCCATCCCCTCTCCATCCTAGGGCATGCAGGAAGGAAAGGATAAGGGAGAGACATGGTCTACTAGGGAAGAGAGGGCCTTGATCCTCTTCATTGACTGCAGTTGTGACAACTGAATAAGAGGACGGACATGCATATGGGTGAACACTGGGAACAAAGCATGGAAATATCACTAGTGGTTCCTCTCTGAGTTTGGCATTCTTCCCAGTGTGTGTTCTGTTATCTGTGGATGTCTTCCAGCCCTTATCTTGCCTAGTTTGTTGCTTTTTTCCTTCTTGTAACTGTTTGTGGGGGAGTTTTTTGTCTCCAGTCAAGGATATTTGGAGCTTGGAAGCAAAGTGAAGGAATAAAAGGGGTTTCACCTGTTTTTTGTGACTGTTTATTTTGTGTCCCACCCTGGATCATCACAATAAAGGAGGGAAATAAGCAAGCCAGCCAGCCAGCCAATCAATCATCAATAATGGCAGTTGAAGCAGGATTGCTGATATAAATTTGGATCTTCATTCTGTTTATCAACAAAAAAGACACCGATTGGAAAAGGAAACTGAAACATGTTATTAATTCTCTCTCTCCAAAGTACAAGTTGACTTACGATCATAATTGAGGCCAACACTTACTGTTGCTAAGTGAGATATTTGTTAAAGTGAATTTTTGCCCCATTTTGCAACTTTTCTTGCCATGGGGGTTAATCACCGCGGATGTCAAGTTCTGGTAGCACAGTTGTTAATGTTATGTATGTAAATAGTTGAATAAAGGCAAGCTTGAGGTAAAGTGCAGGGTTCTGGCCCTGCACTTCTGATTGGGTGTTAAGCGGCTAGATCGGATTGGTCGGGTTCTGAGAATCTGATTGGCCCTTAATGAAGGACTCGTATTGGTACTGGAGCTAGCATTTCACAAGCTCCTATTGGTTATTTAACATTAGCGTTACCTATATAAGTAGAGTTGTTGTTATACAAGTTAGAAGTCACTATGCAATAAAGAGTTGAAAGTCACCAACTAAGACTGTCTCCATTCATTCTACCCATGCCTGAATTTATGACACTGGCGACGAGGGTGGGATTTGGAGACATCTGATCTTAAGGAACTTGGAAGAAAAACAGAGCACGTGAAAAAACGGCGCCACCAACGGAAACCATGTCCGGCGGCATCGTTCCACCCGCTCCGTACGATCCATCCCAAGAGGATTGGGAATCCTACATGGATTGCTTTCAGATGTTCCTTGAAATGAACAACCTGAAGGACGCCACACCAGCCAAGAAGCGGGCGCTGTTCCTGACGTACTGCGGCCCGGCTGTCTTTAAAATGGCTAAAGCCCTCGCAAAGCCTCGAGAAATGAAAGCAATAAGCTGGGATGACCTCGAACCTCTCCTGAGAGACCATTACGCGCCAACCGTATCCACACTCGTGAGACGCCACGAGTTCTATCAACGAAGCCAACGAAAAGGAGAAAGCGTGGCTGACTTCGTGGCAGACCTCCGACACTTGGGAGGCCTCTGCGGGTTCGCAGACTTAGATGAAGCATTGAGAGACCGCCTAATTCTGGGATTAGATGCACCAGGCGTGCAGAGCAAGCTGATGGCGAAGGGCGACATCGGCCTTGCTGACACCATCGCCGAAGCCACTGCTGCTGAGGCGACCAAAAAGTCTGCGGTGCAACTAAGGCGAAGCCGAAACCCAATGACCCCACCGACTGGCGACCTTTTATCCAAGTGGGAAGAGCAGCTCGTTACGACGCACCACGAGGACCTCTCTTCGTCGTCAGACAGCGACGAAGAAGGGGTCCATCGACTGCGTTCCGACCGGGACCCTCGTCCTAAAACCTCACGCCCTTGCGCTGGCTGCGGGGCAAACCATCCCAGGGCAGACTGCAAATTCCGCGGCGCACTCTGCCACGAGTGCGGGAAACGAGGCCACATCGGTCGAGTCTGTCGCAGTTTACCGGGACCAAGCCTGGCCTCAAAGGGAACCAACTTTCGCCAATCGGCAGGAAACCGTCCTGAAAGGCGAGACCCAGCAAACCACTCCTACAGATATCGAGCATTGCAGAAAGAAGAGGCTCACCATACTATCACTATAGGTCACGCCTCGGCCCTGGACGCTAAGAAGATTCGAGTTACAGTAGCCATAGAGAACCAACCCTGCCACATGGAGGTCGACTCGGGATCGTCCCTCTCGATGGTGTCGTGGAAGACATTAAAGCAACTCATTCCTACCATCCAACGCCAAGACCTTCGAATGCAACGCCTTATCCTTAAAGATTACCAAGAGAATCGGATCCCTGTGGTCGGGTCTTGTCGAGTCCGCGTCTCGTTTAAAAAGCATACGGCCTACTTACCTCTAACGATCATCGATAGGGACAGGCCTAGTTTGTTGGGCCTTCAATGGTTTGCGCCACTCGGCATCGAGTTAGCCGGCGTGAACCGAGTCGGTGATTGCGAGTGGGAGGAGGATCTTATGTCCGAATTCAGCGATGTCTTCGCAGACCGTCTGGGCGAGTATAAGGGGACCCCAATTTCGTTCAGCCTCGACCCTAAGGTCGCCCCGATCCATTTAAAGCCCCATCGAGTTCCGTTCGCCCTTAAGGCCAAGATAGATGAACAACTTGACAAACTAATTAAACAAGGGGTACTGCAACCCATTGATCACTCCCCATGGGAAACTCCTATTGTAACTCCCATTAAACCAGATGGGTCAATCCGAATCTGTGGGGACTACCGGGCCACTCTAAACCACACCCTCCAACAGAACGCGTATCCAGTGCCGGTGGTGCAGCACCTCCTTCATTCCCTGGGAGGTGGAAAGGTTTTCGCTAAGCTAGATTTAGCTCAAGCCTATCAACAATTACCCGTGGACGATAAAACAGCCCAAGCCCAAACAATAGTAACGCATAGAGGTGCTTTTAAATGTACCCGATTGCAGTTCGGTGTGAGTGTGGCCCCGGGAATATTCCAAAGTTTAATGGAACGATTGTTACAGGGAATCAAGGGCGTGGTTCCGTATTTTGATGACGTATTGATTGCAGCTCCTAGTAAAAAAATTCTGCAGAATCGTTTAAAATGTATGCTTAAAAAATTCCAAGAAGCGGGATTGAAAGTAAAAAGGGATAAATGTTATCTGTATACCGACAGTGTTGAATTTCTAGGTTATCGCATTGATAGTCAGGGTATTCACCCAACTGAAAGTAAATTAAGGGCAATTAGGAATGCTCCCAGACCTCGTAACAAAACTGATCTTCAAGCATTTTTAGGCCTTATCAATTTCTACAATGTATTTTTACCGCATAAGGCGACTGTGGCTGAACCATTACACCGGTTATTAGATAAGAAAGCATTATGGGTTTGGGGTTACCGAGAAGAAAAAGCGTTTAGAAATGTAAAAGATTTACTTACATCTGATTCTGTACTTATGCAATATAATGAAACATTACCCTTGGTTATAACTTGTGATGCCTCACCGTTTGGGGTGGGCACTATTTTGAGCCATGTGCTACCTAATGGAAATGAGGCTCCCGTTGCATACTTTTCGAAGACTCTATCCCAGGCAGAACGTAACTATGGACAAATAGACAAGGAGGCTCTTGCAATTTTGTCAGCCGTTAAAAAATTCCATGAGTATGTATATGGAAGGACATTTACAATTGTAACCGACCACAAACCTTTATTGGGGATAATCGCTGGGGACAAACCAACTCCCTATATATTGTCCCCAAGAATGACTCGCTGGTCAGAGTTTCTAGCTGCTTATAATTATCGATTGTTACATCGACCGGGGAAAGCCATTCCCCATGCCGACGCACTCAGCAGAGCACCGCTACCAGAGACCCTCGACGATCCAGCACCAACAGTATCGGCGTTACAAATCAAAACGCTCAACTCGCCTCCTATGACCGCTCGAGATATCGCGAGGGAGACCAGACGAGACCACACCCTTGCACGAGTTCTAGGCTGGGTAGAGCGTGGATGGCCATTGGACCAGATCCCAGATGACTTCGCGCCATTTAAAACAAGACAAACTGAACTTTTTTCTCAAAAAGGCTGCGTTATCTGGGGCGATAGAGTCGTCGTCCCAGAACGACTCCAAAAAACGCTGTTACAAATCCTGCACGAAGGACATCCCGGGATCGTACGAATGAAGGCTCTCGCACGGAGCTACGCATGGTGGCCAGGCATGACCGACACATCGAGCAATGGGTCAAGGCCTGCACCAAGTGCCAACAAACCAGCAATGCACCGCCAAAAGCTGCACCAACCGAATGGGAGATGCCACGTGGACCCTGGTCCAGAATCCACCTGGATTTTGCAGGGCCGATCAAAGGACAGACATTGCTGTTGACTGTCGATGCATACTCTAATTGGTTAGAAATTCATTGGATGGCCAATACAACCTCCGAGGCAGTAATTAAAGTCCTCAATAGACTCTTTGCAACTCATGGATTGCCGGACGTCCTAGTGTCCGATAACGGACCACAGTTTACAGCGCTAATGTTTGAACAGTACCTTGCTGACAACGGCATCCGCCATGCGCTCACCTCGCCGGTGCATCCTGCTACCAACGGCCGAGCGGAACGCATGGTACAATTTGTAAAAAAGACTTTACAAAAGATGGACTGTGATAATCTTGACGAAAAAATAAACCGCATTCTACTTCTACAACACATCACTCCGCACAGCAAAACCGGCAGAACTCCCGCTGAACTTCTCATGGGGCGAAAACTCCGTTCCCGCCTCGACCGACTGCACCCTGCTTATGAGCCAGAAAAACCTCCCGGATCCAGCGGACGCTACCGTACCTTCAAGGTAGGCGACCCCATTTATGCAAGGAATTTATCGGGCGACCCAGTTTGGATTGAAGCAACGATAATACGCGAGACTGGGCCCAGATCCTATATTGTAAAATGTATAGATGAAAGACTATGGAAAAGACATATTGACCAATTACGGTCACGATTTATAACTGCTAACCAACATCTTCCCAACGACCAAACTGAGGGGGGGGGAGGAAGAGAAGATGACGATATGCCAGGAAACCTGTTCCAGGAAAGCGATGAATCAAGTGAAACCCCGGAAATGGAGCAAGAAGAAGAATCGTACGCTCCAAGGGAAATCACACCAGAACAAGAAGCTGAGCCACTACAAAACAACACCCTACCTCAACGGGACTGCACGCAGACAGTCCAAAGAAAATCTGACAGACCCAAGAGACAACCGTCCTATTTAAAGGACTACATAGTCACAAACTAATTGTGAAGCCAGGGGGAAGGGGTGTTATGTATGTAAATAGTTGAATAAAGGCAAGCTTGAGGTAAAGTGCAGGGTTCTGGCCCTGCACTTCTGATTGGGTGTTAAGCGGCTAGATCGGATTGGTCGGGTTCTGAGAATCTGATTGGCCCTTAACGAAGGACTCTTATTGGTACTGGAGCTAGCATTTCACAAGCTCCTATTGGTTATTTAACATTAGAGTTACCTATATAAGTAGAGTTGTTGTTATACAAGTTAGAAGTCACTATGCAATAAAGAGTTGAAAGTCACCAACTAAGACTGTCTCCATTCATTCTACCCATGCCTGAATTTATGACAGTTAAGTCAATCTGCCTTCCCCTTTGCCTTTGTTTGTCCAAAGGTCACTAAAGGGGATTAGATAACCCCTGGCGCACTGCAACCGTCACAAGTATGAGGCAGTTGCCAGTTGCTTCTCAAAGAGAGAAGCAACCTGGCATTGAGGAGAAACTTCCTAACAGTGAGGACAATTAACCAGTGGAACAGCTGGCCTCCATAAATTGTGGCTGCTCCATCACTGGAGGTTTCTAAGAAGAGACTGGACAGTCACTTGTCTGAGATGGTATAGGGTCTCCTGCTTGAGCAAGGGGCTGGACTAGAAGACCTCCAAGATCCCTTCCTGTTGAATTCTATTCTGTTTTTTTTAATATATTTTTTTAACAACAAACACAAACATAAAACAACAAATAAAATCATCTTTCCATTGTACAGTGTATCAGTTGGTACATATCTTTTGTGCACAATATAAGAGTCTTTCCCTTCTACATTTAAGCTATAATTCATCATATATCTATGTCTATGTCTATATCTATATCTATATCTATATCTATATCTATATCTATATCTATATCTATATCTATATCTATCTATCTATCTATCTATCTATAAATTATGCATGTATTATATTGTTATTAACACAATTAGACTTTAATTATAAATTCACATCATTCTTTTCAAGCAAATGTCAACTTTTACATGACCTAATACATAGTATCATTCATTTCATTATAATCATGTTCTTTCTATTCTATTCTATTCTATTCTATTCTATTCTATTCTATTCTATTCTATTCTACTATTCCATTCCTCATTTCAATATTCCTATTCTATTCTCCTTCCTTCTTTCTCTATTCCATTCTATTCCATTCCTTATTCCAATCCATTCCATTCTATTCTGCATTCTATTCTATTCCTGAATTCTTCTATTCTATTCTATTCTATTCTATTCTATTCTGTTCTGTTCTGTTCTGTTCTGTTCTGTTCTATTCTATTCTATTCTATTCTATTCTATTCTATTCTTCTAATAATTAAATCAATAGTCGTAAGTTGCTTTTTTCTTTCTGGAATTAAGCCATAAGAGGCAAATATTGTTGTGAATGCACCAATAATTCTGGGCTGCCAAGTCAATGTGACAGGCTGCAAAATTTCAGAATTTTATAACCAAGCCCTTGAGTGGCAAGCCTTAATCTCCTCTCTGAAACATGTTTCATTTCCAAAGGATATTCGCAGCAGACAATGTATCAGGTTTTTGGATTCAAGATGAAGGCCTTTTATTGATAGTTGTAAACATTCCCGTTCCTTCCCAGACTTTCAGTTTTAAATTTGAAATGAAGAAGCCGTTACTGTGGTAAAGATTTCTTACAAGACCATTTCACAGTGGCTAGCATCCCAAATCCATCTTCCTTCTTCTGCCTTCCTTCAATGTTCCCTGTTTCCTAGGATTTACGGGATGCTTGTGTTCTGCCACGATTAATACATAATTAATTAATTAATACATAATTCACACATTTTGCCTGTCATTATTCTAATAAACTCCAGCAGTGGAAGAAGGCACATTAAGGATAATTCAGCCCTCAAAAGGCAGCGCAGTGTCCGGTGCCAATGGGCCCACCCACGACAACAGCTGCTTTGGATTAATCCACTTCTGCAAAAGCCGCTAATGAATATTCTGCCCCACCAAGGGCCAGTTTTCTCTGGCAGAAAATCTGATCTTTCTTTGCCAATGTTAATCAGGAAGGGAGAAAAGTTAAAATGCCGAAAGCATTCAATGTGCAGAAGAAAAAATAGTAATCTGCCCAGTGCAGTTGTGGAGCGATTGTGGAACAGTTGTGGGGATGCCACAGAGAGGAGGAGAGGGGTCAAGCTGTTTTCCAAGGGACAAGAAGGCCAGACAAGGAATAATGGATGGAAACTGATCAAGGAGAGATTCAACATGGAAATAAGGAGGAATTTTCTGACAGGGAGAACAATCAACCGATGGATCAGAAGTTGCTTTCGGAAGTTGTGGGAGCTTCATCACTTAAGACTTTCAAGAAGAGATTGGACTGCCATCTGTCAGAAATGCAGGGTGGGATTCAACATTTTTTACAACCAGTTCTGTGGGTATGGCTTGGTGGACGTGGCTTGATAAGTGTGGCAGGGGAAGGATACTGCAAAATGCCCCTTTCCTCCCCACCCCACTAACCTGCTTTCCAGCTCCGTTCTCCTGTGCAGGGCAACCAAAGGAGGCCCAGCCAATCAGCTGGGACTTGGGAGGCGGAGAATAGATAGGGGCAGGCCCAGTCAGAGGTGGGATTGGCCGGTTCACCGAACTACTCAAAATTTCTATTACCAGTTCTCCAGAACTGGTCAGAACTGGCTGAATACCACCTCTGATGTAGGGTCTCCTGCTTGGGCAAGGGAGGGGGTTGGACTAGATGACCTACAAGGTCCCTTCCAACTCTTAATCTGAAGAAGAAGCAACTCAAGTTGGGGTAAGTTATCAGTTTGCACTTTGTTCCCAGAGGGAAATTGGTGATTTTATGTTATCCCTTTCACAAGTATAATCAGGACTCCCCGGTGAAATAGTAAACCATATTCCATTCAGATCAGGTCTCAGGAGGAAAAATAAAAGAAACACAGCTTTCTTTGTTGGAGGAAACAGCGGATAGTCTATTGACCCATGATCTGGAGATGTTCCAAAAATACGTCTTTGACACATGCCCTATCTAGGAGGGAAGAAAGAGCTTGCAATGTTCCTGTTGATGGATTGGCATTTCAGAAGCAGGCGGCAAACCTACTGATGACATTTGCAGCACAGATTTCCCGGACGTATAAAAGCCAAAGGAAATGTTTGTTTTCTTTTACAATTGCACGGAGGAAATTTTTTTATTTTATTTATTTATTTGATTTGTCAATGGCTTACAAGACAATAAGTATAAATAGATACATAGTTATGAATACATGAAATGGGTCCATATAAGAAGAATAAAAGAAACAATAGGACAGGGACGGTAGGCACGTTGGTGCGCTTATGCACGCCCCCTACAGACCTCTTAAGAAAGGGGTTAGGTCAAAAGTAGACAGTCTAAATGGGTATGATCCGGGCCACACATTTGGGATTTTGAAAGTCCTCCTCAAGAGACAGTCTTTCTCCAGCCTTTGCAAGTTGCTCAAAAGAAATGCAAAACTTTGGCACACAGATCTGTGCTAGAATAGGCTACCTCTGGCAACATCCCATGCCTCCCATCAGAACTGATGAAGCTTCTTGGATGTGAGAAGGGAAATGTTTCTTCTTCTTCCTAGATTCCAGTTGCCCTTTGAGAAAAAGCACCTTTGAGACAACTATGACCTGGATGGTTGAGAATCTCCACAGGCATTATAGGCCAGTTTATGTATTAGTGAGTGCTATTAACAGAAGGCATTACTGTTCTCACCCAGGACCACAGTGAGCAGCTTCTCTCCTTCTTACTCATTCTCGATGCAGTAACTGGATCCCTGAAAATCCAGAAAATATAATCAAAATCAAGTGAGGTACTAATACCACTCTATAAAGCCTTAGTAAGGCCACACCTAGAGTACTGCACCTAGTTTTGGTCACCACACTATAAAAAAAGAGGTTAAGATTCTAGAAAGAGTACAGAGAAGAGCAACCAGGATGATGAGGGAACTGGAGGCTAAAACATACAATGAATGGTTGCAGGAACTGGGCTTGGCTAGTCTAGGGAAGAAAAGGACCAGGGGAGACAAGATAGCAGTCTTCCAATATCTGAGGGGCTGCCCCAGAAAGGAGGAGAGGTTCAAGCTGTTTTCCAAGGCACCCCAAGGCCAGACAAAGAATAATGGATGGAAACTGAACAAGGAGAGATTCAACCTGGAAATAAGGAGGAATTTTCTGTCAGAACAATCAATCAACAGAACAGAAATTGCTTTCAGAAGTTGTGGGAGCTTCATCACTGGAGACCTTCAAGAAGAGATTGGACTGCCATCAGTCAGAAATGGTGTAGGGTCTCCTACTTGGGCAGGGGGTTGGACTGGATGACTGACAAGGTCCCTTCCAACTCTGTTAATCTGTAATAAAATCCAACATGGCACAGTTTTTGTCTATTTGTGTACCTACAACATTTTACAATCATGAGCTTTTTGCAAAAGGAAACAAGCTTTAGATTCTGCACAGCAAAACACTCCCGGGACAGTTTGCAAGTGGTCAGTCTCCATCGAATCCCAGCCTGTCCTACATTTTTGACTAAATCATCACTTAGGAAATGTTTCTGGCACGTTCGGCTTGCCCTGTCTGAAAAAAGAAGAAAAAGAAATAATAGGAACCAGCTGCTAAAACACAAAAGTAGGAAGACAAAGAACAGCCACTTTTTGGAAATGGGAATATAGAGAGCAAAGAATGTGAAAATCAGGAATTCATTATGAAAGCTCTTTGACAAACGTCAAACCTCCAGGAGAACTGCAGCCTCTCCAATAACAATATACTGTACTTTTTTTTTTTGACTCAAGTTGCAAAAATGTGCCATGTAGGAGAAATTAGGGCAAGGATTCGTTTTCCCTTTTTGGGGGGGGGGGCTAAGAATCACTTCAGCACAATGTTCCCTTTCAGTTTCATGGAGGGTGTGAGGGTGTGCGTGTGCTGAGCCCAAAATTTCCATCACTAATCAAGACGTTAAGCGAGTTTAGCCTCATGTTACAATCTTTCTTGTCACAGTTTCAGGAGTGGGATTCTACCGGTTTGGTCCAGTTCTATAGAACTGGTTGTTATGATTCTGCGTAGTTTGGAGAACCAGCAAATGGTGCACCTGGGTGGCCCTTCCCCTCCCTCCCTCCCTTCCCCTCCCCACCCAGTCAGTCCTTAAGGCATTTCTATTTTTCTTCCTTCCGACGATCAGCTGTTCTGGGACCCCCCCCTTGCTTATTGCTTCACCCAGGAGGCTTCCCTGAGGCCCAGGAGGCAAAAAGGGATGCGGGAGCATGAGGGCGGGGTGTGTGCTGCACCCCCCTCCCCCATGCTCCATTTTTTGCCTTCCTGGGCCCCAGTGAAGCTTCCTGTGTGCAAAAATGCTCCTCCAGGCGGCTTCCCTGAGGCCCAGAAAGCAAAAAAAAAATGGGGGAAGGAGATTACTGCAAAAAGAAGAAGCCACGCCCACCCAGCCACGCCCACCTAGCCACGCCCACAAAACTGGTTGTTAAAAAATTTGAATCCCACCCTGGTGTAGCTTCGTTAAGTGAATCATTGCCGTTGCTAAGTTAATAGCACGCACTTGTTTGATGACCTAAGCTTCCCCATTGACAGCTCAGAAAGTCACATGACTCCAGGAGACTGCAACTCTTGTAAATACAAGTCCGTTGACTTTGCCAAGTCCCTGACTTTGGATTGTGTGACCACCGAGATGCTGCAACGGATGTGTGAAAAATGGTCACAAGTCACTTTTTTTCCAGTGCCATGATTTACATTCAGTTGCTTGACAGCTGACTCATATTTACGACGGTTGCAAGTGTCCCGGGGTCATGGGATTGCCTTCACATAAGCAGAATCAATGGGGGAAATCAGATTCCCTTCACAATTGTGTGACTAACTTAATAATGGCAGGGGTTCACTGATCAAATCTGGCATAAAAAAAAAGTGACCAAACTCCCTTCACAAATTTCTCACTTAACAACATAAATTTTGGGCTCGAAATTGTGGTCGTAAGTTGAGGGCTACCTGTCAAAGGGAGGGAGGAAAAGCAGCATTTGGGTTGCATGGCGGGAGCCACCACCTGGCTTTTTGGACTGGTCTGTTGTTGCCTGTCGGTCACTGGCCCCTCCAGCAACCAAATCAGAGGAGGAGGAGGAGGAAGAACAGGTGTGGGAGTCAGGAATCAGCAGCAGGGCAACCTGGGAGCTCCGAGCAACAAGAAGGAATAGAACTGGCAGACAAAGAGAGACAGAGGCGGAGCCTGGGCCGTCCGTCAGCCCTCAAGTGGAGAATCAACAGCCCCCAGGTCTGGAGATGGCTTATGAGGAAGAGGAGGAAGAGCTGGCTCCAGTGCCTGACACACAGAAGGCAGAGGAGAGGAGAGCAGTGGAAATCTATGGGCCGGTCCTTGGGATGGAAGAGCCATGTCTGGAGATGGCTTATGAGGAAGAGGAGGAACAGCTGGCTCCAGTGCCTGACACACAGAAGGCAGAGGAGAGGAGAGCAGTGGAAATCTATGGGCCGGTCCTTGGGATGGAAGAGCCATGTCTGGAGATGGCTTATGAGGAAGAGGAGGAACAGCTGGCTCCAGTGCCTGACACACAGAAGGCAGAGGAGAGGAGTGGAAATCTATGGGCCGGTCCTTGGGATGGAAGAGCCATGTCTGGAGATGGCTTATGAGGAAGAGGAGGAACAGCTGGCTCCAGTGCCTGACACACAGAAGGCAGAGGAGAGGAGAGCAGTGGAAATCTATGGGCCGGTCCTTGGGATGGAAGAGCCATGTCTGGAGATGGCTTATGAGGAAGAGGAGGAACAGCTGGCTCCAGTGCCTGACACACAGAAGGCAGAGGAGAGCAGTGGAAATCTATGGGCCGGTCCTTGGGATGGAAGAGCCATGTCTGGAGATGGCTTATGAGGAAGAGGAGGAACAGCTGGCTCCAGTGCCTGACACACAGAAGGCAGAGGAGAGGAGTGGAAATCTATGGGCCGGTCCTTGGGATGGAAGAGCCATGTCTGGAGATGGCTTATGAGGAAGAGGAGGAACAGCTGGATCCAGTGCCTGACACACAGAAGGCAGAGGAGAGGAGAGGAGTGGAAATCTATGGGCCGGTCCTTGGGATGGAAGAGCCATGTCTGGAGATGGCTTATGAGGAAGAGGAGGAACAGCTGGCTCCAGTGCCTGACACACAGAAGGCAGAGGAGAGGAGAGGAGTGGAAATCTATGGGCCGGTCCTTGGGATGGAAGAGCCATGTCTGGAGATGGCTTATGAGGAAGGGGAGGAACAGCTGGATCCAGTGCCTGACACACAGAAGGCAGAGGAGAGGAGAGCAGTAGAAATCTATGGGCCGGTCCTTGGGACGGAAGAGCCACTGCTAGTAGTGAGTCCCCACCCTAGCTATGGGGATAAAAGGCAGGGCACAAATAGGTGTAGCAGACAACTGTTCATCCTCTGGATGGACAGACTTGTTAGCCTGCGAGAGAAACCTTTTGCTAGGACTCCCAGCATTCCTAATTAAAGGCATCTTTTGAGTTCACACCAGAAGGCTTGTGGTATTTGGGGAGCTGGGTCAGAACACCAACCCTGCAGTTCCCCTCTGCTGCAAAGACCCCCGTCTCCTTCTGTGGGGATCCTTGGAAATCCTTTGCTGGTTGCGCTTCAGAGGTTTTTTTCCATCTCCATGGTGACCGTCTTGTGTTGCCGCAGCAGAGAAGGATGTGCTTTGCACAGGAAGAAGTTTGCCAACGTGGCTTCGGAAAGAAGATGTTGTGGCTTTCCTCGTCCTTTCTGTGGGCTTTGCATTCTGCAATCGCAGCCACTCAGCCGAGGATCCGGCAAAACCCCTTTTCATCATTTTCTGATGCAGGGATCCAAACCAGCCGGAACAACCCAATTTTTCCTTTCCTGTAAACATTGAAAGACAAAAAAAAAGCATTTACAGGTGATCCTTGAGTTACGACCACAAGGGAGCCAAATGTGTCCGTTGCTAGGCAAGGTCGTTAAGTGAGCTTTGCCCCGTTTTACAGCCTTTCTTGTCACGGTGGTTAAAGTAAATCGCTGCAGTCGTTAAGTTAAGGGCAGGGTTGTTGTATCAGGTTTAACAAAATAAAAATCAAATGACGCTGGAGGAGAATATCTGTAGCTCAGGGTTGAAATGAAGGGTCCTTGGTGCTCTCTGAGCTGGCTTGTTTTTTTTGTAGGTGTTTTATTACCAAAGTAGTAACATCATCAGTTCTGGAAGAGTGGGGGGTTTGGAAAAAGGAGGAGGAGGAGGAATAATGTGGAGTCCTTGGTGCTCTCTGAGCTGGTTTTCTTGCAGATATTTCATGACCCAACTAGATAACATCATCAGTGTTAGAAGGGAGTTGGGTTTATGAGTGGGGAGAGGAGGAGGAGGAGGAGGAGGAGGAGGAGGAGGAGGAGGAGGAGGAGGAGGAGGAGGAGGAGGAGGAGGAGGAGGAGGAGGAGGAGGAAGATGACTGTGGAGTCCTTGGTGCTCTCTGAGCTTGCTTGTTTTCTTGCAGACATTTCATGACCCAACTAGATAACACCATCAGTTCTGGAAGAGAGTGGGGTTTGTGGAGTGGAGGAGGAGGAGGAGTGTAGGGTCCTCCATGTTCTTTGAGTCTGGCTGTTTTCTTGCAGACATTTCCTGACCCAACTAGGTAACACCATCAGTGTAGCACATTCAGGCATTCAGCATATTAGTTGCATTTTTTTAAATTGTGCTCGATGGGATCTTGTTCATATCCATCAAGAGCACATTATTGGCTGCAATAATATATAACCCTCACGCCTTTGACTGGCCAGAATACTTAAGATGACTTTGATGACCGAGCCCTCTTCTGCCTCAGCAGCAAGGCTGATGAGCAATGCTGTGTTTTAATGAGGGGCAACTTAAAGACAGGGTTTTGGTGGATTCCCTGGGCTGCATTTCCTCTCTTACTGAGTGTTTAGCCCAGGGGTGACAAACTCGATCAGGGTTGTGTTTGACCTTGGGGGTTGGCTGGGGTGGGCATGGCCAGGAAGGGGGGGTGGCCAGCTCAACATCACCTCAGTTGGGGGTGCCTGGGTTGGCCCAAATGCTCTGAGAGTGAAAATGGGCTCCCGAGCTCTGTTTTCAGCTGCAACAACCTCCTGCAACCCTCTGCCATTGAAAACGGAGCTTGGGAGGGTCCCAAGCTCCATTTTCGCTGGCAGAAGCACCACGGGCCAGTCCTTCACTCATGGGTGGGCTGCTGGGGGCTCACAGGGGCTCAGGGGAGCCCCTAGCTAAGTCTCTGCAGAGCTTGGAGAGCCCCCCATAACCTCAGAAAGAAAAGTCCAACCTGATTTTATGACCTTTTATGATCTTCTGTGGAGATTCTCAATCATCCAGGTCATGGTTGTCCCAAAGATGCTTTTTCCAGAAGGCAATTGGACTTTTCTTCCTTCCTTCCTTCCTTCCTTCCTTCCTTCCTTCCTTCCTTCCTTCCTTCCTTCCTTCCTTCCTTCCTTCCTTTTTTCCTTTTTTCCTTCCTTCCTTCCCTCCCTCCCTCTGCTTTCCTTCCTCCCTCTCTCCCTTTTCCTTCCTTTCTTGTTTCCTTCCTTCCTTTTCTTTACCTCCTTCCTGCCCACCCTCCCCCTCCTCCCTTTCCTTTCCTTCCTTCCATTCCTTCTTCCTTCCCTCTTTCACTCCTTCCTTTTTCTTCCTTTCTTACCTCTCCTTTTCCTTTCCTTTCATTCCATTCCTTCCCTCCCTCCCTCTCCCTCCTTCCTTTTCCTTCCTTTCTTTTCTTCTTTCCCTCCCTCTCTCTTCCCCTTTCCTTCCATTCCTTCTTCCCTCCTTCCTTCCCTCCCTCTCTCTCCTTCCTTCCTTCCTTCCTTCCTTCCTTCCTTCCTTCCTTCCTTCCTTCCTTCCTTCCTTCCTTCCTTCCTTCCTCTTCCCATCCAAGAAGTTTCTCCAATTCTAACTGAAGTTAGAAAAACGCACCTTGAGGATTCTCTGGAAGTAAAAAAAAAATCTGCTTTCTGCTGCGACCGACTGCCCTGGAAGGAAACATCCAGTGACCACAGAGGAGTGGCGTGGCCCACAGCAGTCAAACATGTCTCCAGTGGGAGCTGGGAAGAGCCCAGGCCCTGCTTGAGTCACTGCCAGCGTTGTGCAGGTTGTCCCAGATTCGTTTGTATGGCAACGGCGAGCAAGAGAACGGGGGGGGGGAGGGGAGGGGGGAAATTGCCTTGAGAGAGTAGCTAAAAATAAATCCAAGTTGCCTGTCTGGTGTCGTGAGGAGAAGACGAGGCATGCCACCTCACAAAACAGTCCTTGGTGGGAATATCTTTCGGCTATGGTTCGTGGGTGAAAGTAGATCCTTTGAACACAGGTAGTCCTTGACTTACGACCACAATTGAGCCCAAGGTTTCTGTGGCTAAGCAAGTGTCAGGATTCCAGCAATCGCCCTAATTAAAGCATGTTTCTTGAGCCAAACTTCAAAGGACTCACTAGAGGTGACCTACTGACACTGCCCTATATGAAGCCAACTCTGGCACACGTCATTTACACTCACCTGTCACCCTGTTTCCCCCCTCCCCTCAGCACTCCTTCAGGGCAGCTATAAGAAAACACCAATAGCAGAACAGGTATGTAGATGTGGTAAAGGAGAAATCGAAGATATCTCACATGTTTTATTGTACTGGGAGTTATACAGAGTTTATAGGTCATTGTATGTTCTCCCCTTACTAGAGAGATTGCCAGGGAGGGCAGACCATTTTTATGGAGGCTTTATCCTCCAGGACTCAGACCTAGTTGTTACATGTGCAGTGGCAAAATTCTGTGTTGCTGCAATGTATGCAAGAAAAAAAAAATTGGTTGCAGAATTATAGCTGTCAATTTGTGCCAATTTTTGGAGATAGAACAATCTTTGGAAAATGATATTTACGCACACACTTCTTGCCTCTCCACTCATATAAACCAGAAAATCTGCCTTTGTGAAAATCATTGGAACACCAGAGCAACTTTCCATGTTAATAAGAATGTTCCAATTTTGGTTTTGGACAGACATCTGGTATGTTTAGATTAGGGAAGAAGCAGAAATTTAAGGGGGCAGAACAAAAGAGCCCAGGGATTTGATGCCACGTTGTGTGAATCAAGCCTTTTCTGCCACAAGACAAAACTTCCTTTCCAAAACTCAACCACACCAAAGGGAGCCTCTCCCAAAAATATCAGTTGTGTCTCCTTTTCTGGCTGCTTAAAAACACAGAAGGGAACACGTTCATTTCACCC
The DNA here is from genome assembly GCA_033807585.1 of Hydrophis major. Taxonomy (NCBI): domain Eukaryota; kingdom Metazoa; phylum Chordata; class Lepidosauria; order Squamata; family Elapidae; genus Hydrophis; species Hydrophis major. The sequence goes on along the minus strand of CM066337.1, from coordinate 24,079,555 downwards.
ATCTGTGCTGCCTAAAATGGTTTTTTCCTGAATACAGAATGCAAAAATTCATAGGACGTAGAATGATAAGATGATAAGAATCAAAATGAAAAAATGATAAGAATCAAAAAGGACCTTGGAGGTCTTCTACCTTGAGCATAAGTAGTCATAATCACAGGGTTGGAAGAGACCTTGGAGATCTTCTAGTCCAGCCCCCTGCTCAATCACGTAAGTGGGTTGTCCAGTCTCTTCTTAAAAGCCTCCTGCGTTGGAGTACCTACAATTTTTGGAAGCAAATTGTTCCACTGATTCATTGTTCCCACCTAGGAAATTTCTCCTTAGTTATAAGTTGCTTCTCTCATTGATTTAATTTCCATCGATTGCTTCTCGTCTTGCTTTCTGGTGCTTTGCAAAATAGTGCAACCCTCCTTGTCCTTGTAAGAGCCCCATAAATATTGGAACCTTTCTTTTCTCTAAAGTAGTCACATCCAGTTCCTATAACCTGTATGAGCCTCCAGTCCCCTAATCCTCTTTGTTGCTCTTCTTCTTCCTCCTCCTTCTTTCCAGAGTCCCAACAGCTTTTTTTTATACTGTGGTGACCAGAACTGAATGGAATATTCCAAATGTAGCTGTACTAAGACACTCTCTTCTTCTTCTTCTTCTTCTTCTTCTTCTTCTTCTTCTTCTTCTTCTTCTTCTTCTTCTTCTTCTTCTTCTTCTTCTTCTTCTTCTTCTTCTTCTTCTTCTTCCTCTTCTTCTTCTTCTTCTTCTTCTTCTTCTTCTTCTTCTTCTTCTTCTTCTTCTTCTTCTTCTTCTTCTTCTTCTTCTTCTTCTTCTTCTTCTTCTTCTTCTTCTTCTTCTTCTTCTTCTTCTTCTTCTTCCTCCTCCTCCTCTCCTCCTCCTCCTCCTCCTGCTCTTCTTCTTCTTCTTCTTCTTCTTCTTCTTCTTCTTCTTCTTCTTCTTCTTCTTCTTTCTTCTTCTTCTTCTTCTTCTTCTTCTTCTTCTTCTTCTTCTTCTTCTTCTTCTTCTTCTTCTTCTTCTTCTTGATTGGCTCAGTCAGAGGTGGGATTGGCCAGTTCTCCGAACTACTCAGAATTTCCACTACCAGTTCTCCAGAACGGGTCAGAACCTGAGGAATACCACTTCTGAACTGTTTCCAAAACATCTCTTTTAAAATTGATTGGACAACAAGAGGCAAGGAAAAGGAAACGACCAAGGGAGGAAATTTAATTGGGAAAATTTGGCATGAAGCCTCAGTACGGGCTTCTCACCATTGTAATTCACTTGACTTCTAGTAAACTATACCTTTCTCAACAAACTGGAGTTAAGGATTGTCTTTACTTAGAAGACTGAGTTGAGGCAGGTCTGACATCAAGGAGCTTTCAGGGCTGAAGATGGACTAGGATCTTGCGACTTCTTAAAATCCAACACTTCAAACCCTTCCTCACATTATTCCTCCTATACTCTCAGCCTGGTTTGGTGTGTTTTGTAAAGTCTGATGAAGTTAACAGCTTCCTTTGTTGTTCTGATTTTTGGGGTTTTTTAGTGGCAGATGGAAAAAACCAGGAGGAATTGGGTGAGGTTCTGTTTCCACCTCCATGCACGGAAACCCAAAGCTTATCAAGGCAATTGCAATTAAAAAGAAAAAAAACCTGTAGCATTAAAATAACAGGAAATTCTACCTGGTCCATGGTTTCCAAAAGTGTCAGGGATGTGTGACCACAGGGGAGGGCACTCAAGCATGCTTTGTCATGTCACCTGTTTGGCATCTTCTGAATAGTAATCTTACTCATCACTGGTCGTTCAGTTGTATTTAGTGTGCTCTACCCATTCACCCAGACGTTGCCTACGATGGATTGTCAATCTGCTATGTTAGGCTGCCATGTTTAACAGGGAGGGAGAATTGTGGGGTGGAGGTAAGGGGGGGTTATCACGAGAGGTATCGAAACTAAGCATGAATTTGGACTGTCCTGTGAGAGTCACCAGCCATTACAAGGTCACAGTAAGGAATACAGAACCACTCAGCCCGCAAAGACAGAGACTGTTACCCAATTTGTTAGCATCTAATGAGAGAGAGGGAGAGGGAGAGAGAGAAGGAGGGAGGGAAATAAACAATTTGGAAAAAACAGGGGAAAGATTATGTTAGATCTGAGGCGGATCGGTTCGACAGAGACGTGAGACCATTTCGTGAGTTCAGCTCTTTATTAGGTATAGGTAAAGGTCTGAGAATGCGAGCCGTGGCAGCCCTTCATATAGGGCTGGCTCGCGGCTTGGCAGCCAATGGCAGCACTTTGAATCTCCCGCGACTCGCACAGCCAATCGCAGTAGATTCCTAGTGCTCCAATCACGGCCGACCTGTTGACCAATCAGGTCTCCGCTGGTCCGGACCAATCGGGTGCGAGGGTTTCTGAGTATGCTAATATTGTACAGATTAAAGTGCTTCCAATAAAGGAGAATAGCTTAGGGTTAAATGAGGAATCCTTGGTGCTCTCTGAGTTTGGTTGTTTTCTTAAAGACGTCTCATCACCCAAACTAGATAACATCATCAGTGCTAATCCTATCGCTAGCAAGGATGATGTTATGGAGTTGCAGGCATTGGGTATGGGTGTCTACTTTAATGAAAAGAAGGATTAGGAGAGACATGATAGCAATGTTCCAATATTTGAGGGGCTGCCACAAAGAAGGAGTCAAGCTATTCTCCAAAGCCCCTGAAGGCAGGACAAGAAGCAACGGATGGAAACTCATCAAGGAGAGAAGCAACCTGGAATTAGAACCTAGAACTAAGCAGAAACTTCCTGACGATGGGGATAATCAACCGGTGGAACAGGCTTGCCTTCAGAAGTTGTGGGGGCTCCATCACTGGAGGCTTTTAAGTAAAGACTGGACAGCCATTTGTCTGAAATGGTATAGAGTCTCCTGCTTAAATAGAGGGTTGGACTAGAAGACCTCCAAGATCCCTTCCAACAACCAAGTTCAAGGAGCACCAAGGACCCCTCACTAAAATGCTTGGAAGCTTAACAACTTTAAGTTATGTCTATGGAGATTCTCAGTCATCCGGTTGTCCCAAAGGTGCTTTTTCAAGAGGCAATTGGAGTTTTTGTTTTTTTCTTTGAAGATGTTTCACTTCTCCTCCAAGAAGCTTCTTCAGCTCTGATGAAGAAGAAGCTTCTTGGGTGAGGAGTGGAACGTCTTCAAAGAAAAAGCAGAAAGTCCAGTTGCCTCTTGAAAAAGCACCTTTGGGACAGCTTGAAGCTGGACAGATGAGATCTCTGGGGAGCTGCCCCAGCAAAGTGATCTACCACACTGGACATTTCTCAGACTTTTCACTCTAGCGAGGAACTAATTTTAAGCAGTTCCTTCAATAACAGCTTATAAATGGCTTTGTAGGTGATATTGAAACTGCATCTAGAAGCCAGGGTGGATCTTTAACCTTATTGTCTACTATTGACCTCACCCCTTTCCTAAGAGGTCTGTAGGGGGCGTGCATAAGTGCACCAACGTGCCTACCGTCCTCTTGTTTCTTTTATTTTTCTTATATGTACCCATGCATATATGTACCTATGTTGGCCCATCACTCACATCGTGGCATGCATCTCCTCGCCTGGCCTTTCGTGACTGTGGGGATGCTGCAACAGTCATAAGTGTGAAAAATGGTCATAAGTCACTTTTTTCAGTGCCATTGTAACTTTGAATGGTCCCTCCACACAAGCAAAGGAGGGGGAAAAAAAACTCCAGAGAAGTTCCTGAGACAGGAAGTCCAGTCCTGCCAAGAATGTAATCAGGGTTAACGGAGAGGCAGTTTCTGTAAGCAACACCAGAAAGTTTCCTTCCTGCCTTCCTTACAGGATTAGGCCAGTAATTTCTTCTAAGAACCGGTTCTCCAAACTGCTTAAAAGGTTAACAACCGGTTCTAGTGAATAGCTGCAAACCTGTAGAATCCAACCCTTGTATCCATGTATTCATAACTATGTTTTTACTTATACCGATTATCTTGTAAGCAATTGACAAACCAAATAAAATAAATAAAAATGTGCAATCCTTGCCAGCTCTGATTCTGCTGGCGTTTTTTAAGATCAGCCAAATCTGGCCACCTACTGCCACCTAGACCTCAATTTAATACTTGTGCCTTCATCCCACCCTTGTTTCATCACTTTTTTTTCCTTTGCCTTTCTTTGGAAGCAGATGCTGAATTAAAATTCCAGGAATCGGGTGTCCTTTTTGAGTCCTCCTACTGATGGAATAATGATTTTTTTTTTAAGTCTTCGGTAACATCTGTTGTTTGTTCTGCTTTGGAGGCTTTCCTGAGGCAAATGGGATCTTCAGGAGAAATGCTGGGAATCTTTGCAAGGAATAAGCCAAAGGGCTGCAGAATATCTGGAGCGTGTGTGTGTGTTTTGTGTGCAATTGTCATCATTTATGCAGAAAGGGGCAAGACCTAAAGTCATTTTATTTTTCCAACTTGGACACTTGTCCTCCCCGCTCCCTTCAGACTTCCTACCTGGGGTGTGTGTGAGAATTTTGCAAATGGGTTTGTCAAGAGTAGAGAACAGCAACCAAACAGGACAGGGATAATTATCAACTGATAATGAAGACTGAAGGGGAAACAAAAACGACTGCAACCAGCCTGATTTCCATTGAGGACCTGTAAACTGCAGAGGTTAGAAAGAGGACTGAAGAAATATCTACAGACCCCCTCACCTTCGGGACATAAACTATTCCAATTCCTCCCTTTGGGACTCCGCTATAGGGCATTGCATGCCAAGACAACTAGACACAAGGACAGGGTTTTGTCTCCTGCCATCCCTCTTCTGAAGGCCTAATTCCCACAGTGCCCTAAAGATATTTAATCCATGTAGTTGGGCCCTATTGCTATTATCCTTCCCAATTTTTCTACCACTTTCTATTTTTGATATCATTATGGTGATTATTATTTACTCTGTTGTTTTGCATCTAGAGGGTGCCCCTGCACCAGAGGCAAATTCCTTGGGTGTTTTAATCATAGTTGGCCAATAAAGAATTCTTATTCATATATTCTTATTTGTATATTCTTATTTTTTTATTCTTATTCTTTTATTTTTATCATATTCTTACTCTTTCATTCTTATTCATTATTTTTGATTCTTCTTTTATTCTTATTGTTATATTCTTATTCTTTTATCCTTATCCTTATATTCTTATTCTTTATTCTAATTATGTTCTTATTTTTTATCCTTATATTCTTAGGATAAGGTTCCTAAGCAGCTGGAAAGGGGATCCTGGGAATTGAAGTCCAACCCTGTTAAAGCGGCCAAATTTGAAAAACGCCGATTTTAAATGGAAAAAAAACCCAAACACGCTCAGCAGCAGAAACCACTCCGCAGGAAGGTTCCCCGGAGGAAGCGGCAGCCAGAGTAATGAGAGAAAAAGGAAAAAAAAAAGGAAAGAACCGAGCAGGTTCCACCGAGATTTGAACTCGGATCGCTGGATTCAGAGTCCAGAGTGCTAACCATTACACCATGGAACCGCAGCGCCACCAGTGGTTCCAGGCGCCCGTAGAAAAGCCTCCTCAGCAGAGGCTTCGTTCCTTGCCAGGCTAGAGAAAGAGGCATGGGTTTTGGAGTGGGGTGGAAGGGTGGAGATTTAAAAGGCCACTGAGCATGCACAGAGGGCAGCTGGGGAGGGGTGTGGGAGGGAGGGAGGGAAAAAAAAAACAGCTACTCCTTTGGGAAGAAAAAGGAATTCTGCGGATGCTCTGCGGCACCGAGAGAGAATTGCAGCCAGACTCGAACATCTGCAAAGGAAAAAAACAACAACCGCGGGAGCGGAGGAGAAGGAGGCACTCTGTGCATGCTCAGGGGCATAAGTCCTTTGCAAACCCCGCCTCTCTCCTACCCCTTCCTTTTTTTTGTTTTTTTTTTCGTAGTTCCCCGACTTTTTTCATTCGTGGCTGCAACGAGCCTGCCGACTGGCAGTGGGGAGCAAAGCGCAGTTCTACTTCTCGCGGGCGCAGCCGCGTGGCCGCCGTGCCGCCACATACGGCAAGGCTCCTCGTTCCCCACCCCAGCCCTTACTGATCAAAACCAGAGAGTTCCTGCCCAGGTTCAGCCCACTTCCGGCTTCCACTCCCTAATGAACCGGAAACTCCCGGAGGAGACGCGCTAACCCTTCTTACGTCTCGGTGGCGCCGCTCTTCTTTCCGCCTTCGGCACCGGAAGAATTGGTGGTAACCCGGGGGAGGGGGGGGAAGAGAGAGGGGGGGGAGGCTGTCACCCCGGAAGCGTTTTGGAGCCGACCCCCGGAAGCTGTCCGGGGTGGGCGGAGAACAGCGAACGAGGCCGGTCAGGGGGCGGAACCGGAGCGTCACTGGTCCGAAGGCGGGGAGGGAGCCGCGGCTGCTGCAGGAGGAGGAGGGAGCGGCTCCTTGGCTCTTGCCTGCGCTTCCTTCTTCGCTCCGTTCGCCATCGCCGCCATGGGGGGCTCCCGCGACGACGAGTACGACTATCTCTTCAAAGGTGGGCTCCCCAAGACCGCCCCGCCCCGCTCGCCGTGAGGGAAAACCCGACGGCCATTCCAGCCGGGCGGAGAGGCTTCCTGGCCTCTCCGGGTGTTAATATGGGGGGGGGGAGGAGGGGGGGGAGGGGAGAGGGGGCTCAGAACGATGGTCTGGAGGAATACCCGCCTGGGCCCCGCCCTTTTTCTCCTCGGCGGGGGTCTCCAAGGGGAGTGGGAGTCCGAAGCTGCCCCTCGTGACCTTGATCTTCCCGAAGCCCGTCCTGCCTCGCAGGGCTGTCGTACGGGGGCGGGGGGGGAAAGTCTTCCTTCCCATGTATGGTGGGGGTGAAACGAGTGAGGAAAGCTTCCTCAGTTCCTTTATTGGACGCCCACCTGGGTGGGGGGGGGAGGCTCTCCTTTCCCTTGAACCCCCCCCAGGACAGCCCCCCTCCCCTCTTGGCAAGGGGTCAATCTAGGCCAAATGTGACTACTTTCCCCTCATTCACTTTTTTTTGGGGGTGGGCAGCAGACTTTTTTTTGCAGGGGGGGCAGGTGCAGGTGGGCTGCAGAGGCTGTAGGTGCCTCACCTGCATAAATAGGTTTTTGGGGGGGCTGGATTTGGGTGGTCCTTGGTGGGTCTCTTCACACACACACACACACACACCCCGATCCTTTGAGACCCATTCCTTGTCAGATGGGCCCCGGAAGATGGAGGGGTACATAACCTTCACTCCTGGTTTTTTTTCTTTTTGCCCCCAGGGCATAATAATAATTTCTCATTTTAATAATTCTCTTTCTCATTTCCGGTCTTTGGGGGGGGTGTGTGGAAAAAAACAAACAAACTTTGGCTTGTAAAAAAAACTCAGGCTGAGATACTTGGTGGTGAACCTTGAACTCAAGACCAGGTTTTCTCTTCTGCCATGCAAATAGATATATAGAGAGATTAAAAATATATATCTATATATACAGACCTCATTTTAAGGAAAGAATAAAGACTTCTGAGAAAGCTTGAATTCCTGAAGAATTTATTATAAATATTTATTAAAATAGCTAGGAACAGAAGTTTTTTTTTTTAAATTAGCATCCTACCAATATGTAGATCGCCTGTTATTCAGAGGCAAATCACTTAATTCTAGCCAAACTTACGTAACAACAAAAAACAAGGTATTTGATTCAGGTGGGGGAAAAAAGAATGGAAATAAACCAGTCAAATTAATTTTTTTTTTATTCCCTCTTTTTCCTCCCCAGTTCTCATTTCTTCTCCCACCCTCCTAGAATAAGGTTCTGCATTCTGAATATGCCAGCTTATTAAAGCCTTTTCTCCAGAATTGTCTTTCCTAGCTAGGTGTAATCATTGAACCTTTAAATAAGGGCCAGGTATTAGGTAGTTCAGGGATGGGCAGGGTGGCACAAAGCCTTTGCAGCAAAGGAGGTTATCCGGTGTAACAAGAATGTCTTGTTACAGAATCTTTCAGACTTTTTTTTTGCTTTTTAATCTGTATTGTTTTTCAGTCCTCCAAAGGATGTTTTGTTGCTATTGCTCCAGTACTTAATTTGTTTCTTACAGTTTTGTGGGTACAGCAAAGATCAAATTCTTCCTAAGCTTTATGTTGGTTGCCAGCTCTTCTAAACACTCCTTTGATTTGAGGATCTAAACTGTTAACTTTGTTATAGTTTTTTTCCCGAATGATTGCTGCAATAGTTTGGAAGAGATATTTGTAGGGTTGAGGCTTGACTTTTGTTCCAGATGTGTTGGATACGGTAGTTTCTTGATTCTGACAAATAAAAGTTTGCTTACCATGTTTTTTTTTTACATTTTCAAACAATTTTTAAAGTACATTTACAGTCTGAGAATAAGCCGTTGTTACCTTGGCTTTGGGTTTGAAAAAGTATAATTTTCACTCCTCTTTGATCTTTCATTTATACTTTTTTGCTTCCCCAATTTTTGTGGCCCTTTGACATAGAGGAAGTGGTTGCCAAAGCGGTAAGACTTCAATCTGGAGGTTAGTGATTTAATATATTAATGAGGTTTGTTTTAAATGCATGAACTTGCAGGTTTATTTTGTATCTTAAAGATGTGGGAAAGAGAAAGCTAACTTTTGAATCTGAGATTTGTTTTTGAATGTATTGCATACCTTTTACAGTGAATGTACATTTATCCTTTATTTTTAAGGGTAAATTGGATTCTCTTTAAATATTTATTCTTCCCAAGCAGCAGTATAGCAACAGACGGGGTGTGTGTGTCAAACTCAAGGCCCCCAGGCTGGATCCACCCCGCAGGGTGCTTAAATCTGGCCTGCCCTGGAAACAGTGATGGACCGGCCCATGAAAATGGAGCTCGGGAGGGTGATGTACAATCCTCTTAGGCTCCGTTTTTGACTGCAACCCTTTGCCAGCGAAAATGGAGCTCAGGGAGGCTGTGTGCAGCTCTCCCGATCTCCGTTTTCACTGGCAGAGGGCTGCAGGAGGCTGTCACACCGAAAATGGAGCTTCGATGAGTGACATTGAGCCTGGCCATGGGGCCCCGAGGTGAAACACAACCCTGACGTGGCCCTCAATAAAATCAAGTTTGACACCCCTGCAATAGACACCCCTCCCTTGACCTCTTCCATCCTTCTTTGTTTTGGGATAGACATTTTGTGAATAGATTAGCTTCCCTTTGCTGATAAGTCATAACACCCAGGAGAAACGCTCTGGATCGCAGATGCTCCCGCTGACCCACAAAATTCAGGATTTTTGGCAGCCAAACCCTGATCTGTGCGGACAAACAGAGGAAGGCACTGTGGGTTGCCTGGTTCTGATTCTGTCACTGACCTCATTTCCCTTCCTGTTGTTTCTGCCTAAATTCATTTGAGTGACTGTCCCCCTTTGGGATCGGTATACATTCTTCCCAGGTTGCTTATTCAGCTTTCTGATAGTGAACAGGATATGCTGGGAAGGACCATATTTGTCTGCTTAGATAACGGGCATTGCATTATGAAAAGGAAGTATTGCACAGAGCTTTTGCAGCCAGCTTTTTAGAAGCAAAGGTGATTAAAGTGGAAACACACACTGGTCTATTTCCTAGGCTTCAGAACTGGGTTTCCTTCCCAGTTGGAGAACCTGTGCAGTGAACTGAAATTCCTTTTCAGTCCCAGGTCAGATGTAGAAACATCTGCCCAATGATGCCGATTTTAATTAACATCTTCCAAGACCAAGGGAGAATAAAGTAGCCCTGTCATATTCTCATATTGACTCACGTATTGGAAATGCCTCTTAAGTGCTTTCCTATATTATTCCTTAGATCATTTTGGCCTGCATGGCATGAATATAATTTGGATTTCAAAGAACTCCATGGTAATACTGGTATTTATTCATTTACTCCATTTATATCCATGACATCTTGAGTGTTAGTTATTTATATCCCGCCTTTATTTATTTATTTATTTATTTATTTATTTATTTATTAATTAATTAATTAATTAATTAATTACAAATCAGGCAGCAAACACACACCATATACTTTTCCTCCTCCTATTTTCTCCACAACAACAGCAACAAACAGGTGGATTGGGCTGAGAAGGAGTGACTGTCCCAAAGTCTTCCAGCTGGCTTTCATGGCTAAGGCAAGACTTGAACCCACGGTCTCTTCCTTCCTAGTCTGGTGCCTCGTGGTGGCTTACCAATATCATAAAATTTAAAAATAAACAGTCAACATTTAAAGCATAACACACAATGACATAACAGTCTTAACCAATGTAGGAATTACAAACATAAAATAGAATTTAAACAGCCAAATGGTATGATATTAATCAAATACAAATAATCCTTGACTTACAACTGTTCGTTTAGTGACTATTCAAAGTTATAACAGCACTGAAAAAAATGGCTGCTTTTCACACTTACGACCTTTGCAACATTCCCATGGTCATGTGATCAGAATTGGATGCTTGGCAACTGGCTCATATTTGTGACAGCTGCAGTGTCCCAGGGTCATGTGATCAGCTTTTGTGACTTTCTGAGAAGCAAAATCAACGGGGAAGCCATTGTCTGCAAGGAGTATCAATCCTTCCATTCCTCACCATCCAGTCAGAGCTGAAGAAGCTTCTTAGAATGAGAAGTGAAACATCTTCAAAGAAAAAAAAAGTCCAGTTGCCTCCTGAAATAAAGAACCTTTGGGACAACCATCACCTGGATGTGACTGAGAATCTCTACAGACTTTTAGCTATACAATTTGGGATGAACACCCTTGGAATTGTGCGGGAGAAGGAAGGGATTTCCAGAGGAAAAAAATTGCAGACTACAGGAACCATTTGCACTACTTAGGTGACCCCGAGGACACAGATAAACCTCCAAGTGGCCTCAATGACCCTCTAAAAGGATGCAAATGACCAGCTGTCTGCAAGGAGTATAAATCCTTCCATTCCTCACCATCCAGTCAGAGCTGAAGAAGCTTCTTAGAATGAGAAGTGAAACATCTTCAAAGAAAAAAAAAGTCCAGCTGCCTCCTGAAATAAAGCACCTTTGGGACAACCATGACCTGGATGACTGCGAATCTCTACAGACTAATGGGGAAGCCAGGTTCACTTAACAACTGTGTTACTAACTTAACAACCACTGTGATTCATTCACTTAACAACTGGGACAAGAAAGGTCATAAAATGGGGCAAACATCACTTAACTATCTTGCTTAGCAGTGGAAAGCTTGGACTCAATTGTGATCGAAAGATGAGGAGTACTTTTAATAAAATAATGAGTTTATATAGTAAATTCCAACGATGAAAGCATTGCTCAAGTACGACGAAAGGTTGCCTTCTGGGAAGGTGGCTTTATTTCTATAATGCAAATTGGGAAGAGAAATAATATTGCTCAGTTGCCATAAAAATGGCAAAAATTTTCCGCAACAAATGTGTGCTGGAGCTTGTTAGGTTGCTCATATTGTCTTTTCCTGCTACAAGCGAATAAACGAACCAGAGATTCCCTGGCTTTAAAAGTTGCCCAGTTTGGGGAAAAAAACTGATTTAAAACTTCTCTTTAGATCAGTATTCCTCAAGCATGGCCACTTTAGGATGTATGGACCAATGCCCAGAATTCCCTAGCCATCAAGTTCACCCCATCTTAATGTGGCCAAGCTTTAGACCAAGGATCTTCAAACTTGGCAAGTTTAACACTTGTGGACTTCAACTCCCAGAATTCCTGAACTAACATAACTGGAGGAGGAATTCTGGGAGTTGTAAGTCCACAAGTCTTAAAGCTGTCAAGTTTGAAGACCCGTGGAATAATTAGATAAAGAGGTAGAATAGATAGAAAGAGAGATAGAATAGATAGATAGAGGGAGAGAGAGAAAAAGATAGAATAGATAGATAACGAGAGGTAGAATAGAGAGAAAAATAGAAGAGAAGAGAATAGAATAGAATACAATAGAATAGAATAGAATGGACAGATCAAGGGTCTTCAAACTTGGCAAGTTTAAAATTTGTGGACTTCAGCTCCCAGAATTCCTGAGCTAACATGACTGGAGAAGGAATTCTGGAAGTGGAAGTCCACAAGTCTTAAAGCTGTGAAGTTTGAAAACCCCTGCTTTAGACCAAAAGGCTGAAGTGGTTTATATTCAATATGTTCTTATGGATTTATAATCTCAGCACACAACTTGGAAGGATAAAGATTGGAGCTGGGAAGGGAAAAGGTATCTATTGTTAAAGATGTCTATTGGTTCATCCATAATGACTGTCAATGGATGGACGCTAAACAAGGAGAGATCCAACCTGAAACTAAGGGGAAATTTCCTAACAACCCGTGAAACAGGTTGCCTTCAGAAGTTGTGGTGCTCCATCACTGGAGGCTTGTAAGAAGAGACAGGGAACTCATATGTCTGGAATTGAGCAGGGAGTTGGACTAGAGAAGACCTCCAAGATCCCTTCCGACTCTATTATTTTGTTGTTCTGATCCAAAGTTAAGGATCAATTGCACAAATCTTGAAATGGGCTGGGTTGAAGCAACTACGTATCTGCATATATTTATTTGTTAAATGTCTGTACTGCCTATCTCACTAACATAGCAACTCAGGGTGAATTACAATATTATAATAAGATAAAAAGTGCTAAATTAAAATTAGAATAAAAGGATTAAAAGTTAAGAACCAAGATCATGGGCAGTCGGAGAGAGATAATTTTCTTAACTTGAAAGCCACCCCCCAATGTAGTAGACACATTTTTAGACTCTTCCAGGAGGCCAGGAGGCCAGGAGAATGGAGGAAGATCTTACCTGTAAAGGAGAATATTTGTAGTTCAGAGTTCAAATGAGGGGTCCTTGGTGCTCTCTGAGCTTGGTTGTTTTCTTGCAGACGTTTCATTACCCAACTAGGTAACATCATCAGTGCTGGAAGGGAGCAGGATGCACTGATAACATGACCTAGTTTGGGTAACAAAACGTCTACAAGAAAACAACCAAGCTCAGAGAGCACTAAGGACCCCCAATGCTATCTTTGATGGTAGAACATTCCAGAGGGCAGGGGTCACAGCAGAAAAGGCTCATTTTCTGGACCTTACTGGCCAAAATTCTTTGGTCAGTGGTATCTGAAGCAGACCCAAGGGTGGGATTCTACCAGTTCACACCTATTCGCTAGAACCGGTTGTTAACATTCTAAGCAGTTTGGAGAACCAGTTGTTAGAAGAAATTACTGGCCTAATCCTGTAAGGAAGGCAGGAAGGAAACATTCTGGTGTTGCTTACAGAAACTGCCTCTCCGTTAACCCTTATTACATTCTTGGCAGGACTAGACTTCCTGTCTCTAGAACTTCTCTGGAGTTTTCCCCTCTCCTTTGCTGGTACTTTGCTTGTGTGGAGTGACCATTCAAAGTTACAATGGCACTGAAAAAAGTGACTTATGACCATTTTTCACACTTACGACTGTTGCAGCATCCCCACAGTCATGAGGCCAGGCGAGGAGATGCGTGCCTCAATGTGAGTGATGTTGAGTTGGCCACGCCCAGCCAATAACATGACCACCAAGCCACACCACCAACTAAGCCACGCCCACAGAACCGGTTGTTAAAAAATTTGAATCCCACCCCTGAGCAGACCCTTTCTGCTAGAACAAGTGGGCTAGGCTAGTCCCAATGGGCTAAGGCAGTTCCTCAGATACCCTAAATATCCACGCCACAAGGAGTTTTATAGGTGAACACCTTGAATTGGACCCTAAAGCAAACTGACACCCAATGCGTTGATGTAACAGTGGTATGTGTACCACCTGAGGGCACAGAACCATCTGGAGTTCTGCACCAGTTGTAGCTTCCAAATAGTCTTCAAGAATAGACTGCATTGCAGTAATCCATCCAGGAGATGACCAGGGCATGGGTGACTTGTATAGAGGACCTCACAATCCAGGAAAGCAACTTGCCCACCACTCAAAATTGTGCAGAGACTTTCCTAGCTTGAAGCAGGAGTCAGAAGTCTTTCAGAAATTCCTTTCGGTCATTCAGAAGGTATTCTTTCCCTCTTCCTTTTCTGTCACTCAAAGTCATGGCATATCCTGCTGGCTAGGACATCGTTGCAGCATCGCCTCTGGATCAGAATCCATGGTTTGTTCCTTATTTCATAAGCCAGGATGTTAAACCAGCCAGATAGAGCAGAACCTGCCCATAGATCTCTAATTTGTTTAGCTTTGCTTCTTGGCAAGGCAAGCAGAGTCCAGCATGAGTGTGAATTCTGGCTTCTCTTGTTATCCAAGCTGTATTGAATGGGAAATATGTGGCAAGATACTATTTATTTAGTTTTTATTTTTATTTACTTATTAGATTTATTTGCTGCCCCTCTTGTTTTGTTCTCAATGCCATTTTCAAATATATTTTTGAAGTATACCTTTTGAAGTTCTCTTTAAAATACGTTCTCCACAAGCTGGAGAATATCCTTTCTTGTTTGGGGACAGCCATTTCACAAATAGATTAGCTTCCCCCATGCTGGTCCGTAGCCCCCAAAATATATGCTCAGCCTTGCAGATACTTCCCCTGACTTTGACCATTCAGTATACTTTAATTGCCTAATAATTTAATTATTTGGGTCTTTGAGGCAGCATTCAAAACTGTTTTCTCATTGGGTGGCAGATACAGTTTTAAAAACTAGGTATATCACAGAGTCAGTTTGCTGCAGTGGTGAAGGAATGAGATTAAAAACTGAGAGGCCATGAATTCAAATCCCACCTTAATCACAAATCCCACCGAATAATCTTGGGCCGGTCATTTTCTCTCAGCCTTAGGAAGGAGGGAATGGCAAACATCTTCTGAAAAACCTTGCCAAGAAAACTGCAGGGACTTTTTCTAGGCAGCCTCTCAGAAAGAGAATGCAGTAATTGAACAGAAGAAAAAAAAAAACCCAAATTACATCGTAGTGAGTTTCTTATAAAGGATTTTTGGCAAAGGAACTGGACTTTTGTCCAAGATCTTGGATTGCAGGTAGATCCAAATGACACCATCAGTTGCCTACATCTAGTTCAACAAAAAGCAACCTTGTCACCACCAACATTGCCAGATAGCATCAGGGAGGCAATATTGGAATTAGAGGCAAGTCAGTTGAAACTTAATTCTGTCTTATTTTTCATTAGGAGTAAATTACACAGTGTAGTGTGGGAGTTCCTGTTGATCAGGCTATTAGAAGTGCTGCTTGTCAGCTTCAATTGGGCTGCTGGTTGAGTCCTTCTGCATTAATCTTGCTTTGCTGATATTTGCACTGGAAGCAAATCCAAAGCACACTCTTTTGCAAAGCATCCTTTTTTTTCAAGGCAGCTTGGAGACTTGAATTCATTTTAGAAACTTCATCAAGAACTTGTAGGAACAAAGCAGTTGGATCATGCAGTTTCTTCCCCACGTTCTTTTTACACTGATGATTTTAACACTCAATGTGTTGGTTTAATGTTTTAAAAACTTTCCCTAGAGTGCAGTTGGTTGTTAAAAGTTCTGCTCGAACCAGATCTGTTTAGGGAGTAACAGAAGCAGGATTTTTTTTTCTCTAAGAAATGGGTTGTTTTTATTTAGGATAATACAGCATCTTATGCAAGATGAAAGTTTAGCACTGAGAAATTAAAAATGTGTTAATATCTGAGCAGCAGGAAATTAACATGGAAAGAACTATTGAAAATGTGCAATGTCTGATTTTTGTACAGGTGTTGGGGATAGAACAATGCTGACCAGCCTTCAATGTAATTTGACAACCAAAATGATGATGGTGATGATACATTTACATAAAGTATAAAGACATATATATGTCTATGGAGATTCTCAGTCATCAGGTTATGGTTGGCCCAAAGGTGTTTTTTCAAGAGGCAACTGGACTTCTTTGGTTTTTCTTTTAAAATGTTTCGCTTCTCATCCAAGAAGCTTCTTTAGCTTCCCCCCCCCCACCTCAGCATTCAAAGGGTGTTCATCCCAAAATGTCTATGGAGATTCTCAGTCATCCAGGTCATAGTTGTCCCAAAGGTGCTTTTTCAAGAGACAACTGGACTTCCTTGGTTTTTCTTCAGCTCTGAAGAAGCTTCTTGGATGAGAAGCAAA
The DNA here is from genome assembly GCA_033807585.1 of Hydrophis major. Taxonomy (NCBI): domain Eukaryota; kingdom Metazoa; phylum Chordata; class Lepidosauria; order Squamata; family Elapidae; genus Hydrophis; species Hydrophis major. Next base: position 24,063,582 of record CM066337.1, on the reverse strand, counting down.
ATGTCTTTAAAGAAAAGCCAGAAAGTCCAGTTGCCACTTGAAAAAGTATCTTTGGGACATAAAGACATATAAAGCTATATCCTTCTACCCTAAAAGAGGGAAATTCTGGGGAATGGCTGCCCTGAGCCTTCCTAGGTCTCCCATCCAGTTCAGGACTGTGCAGTCACTTGTTTTGGGACCTTCTCTGGAATGTGCTGCCGCCTCCACTGTGGTACCACCGACATTTCCCGCCCCAAAGCTCTGTCACCTGCACATTTAATCACATCTGACTTAGAGCATAGAATAAGAGAGTTGGGAGGGATCTTGGAGGTCTTCTAATCCAACCCCCAGCCTATACCATTGGCGGTCTAATCTCTTCTTAAAAGCCTCCAGTGAAAGCCTTCTGGCGGCAAGTTGTTCCCCTGGTTAATTGTTCTCCCTGTCAGGAAATTCCTCCTAAGTTCCAGGTTGCTTCTCTCCTTGATGAGTTTCCATCCTTATTGCTTCTTGTCCTGCCCTCGGGGGGCTTTGGAAAACAGCTTGACCCCCTCTTCTTTATGTAAACCACTTAGAGATTGGAAGAACTGATATCATGTTGCTCCTCGTCCTTCTTTTCCTGGTGCTATAAATCCCTTCTGGTCTGAGGGGATGGCTGCATTTTCCACCCCGAAGTATTGTGGGCACAACACTTGATCTGTTTGAGACCTCTTCTGGAAATGGGGAGCCTTGAGAAAACAGAAGTGAACATCCAAAGTTCTACCAGTTTAGTCTCAAGCCATAGTCCTCCCCTTTCTGAAGGGCTGGTGCATGATATTTGTCCTCATAGAGAAGGGCTAAGATTTTGGGGAGACGCTTTTTAGATGACAGCATGATAAGCAGGACATCCTTAAAGGAGCAGCAGAGGTGACTTCTGGTTGCCTTCATCTCCAGAAAAAGGAGAGATTATGAGGTTTCCCACCTGTGCTCCCCACGAGTATACTGCAGGAACGGAGATTTTTGCAATCAAGCCCTGGGTGGCTTGGAGTCGAGGGATGCAGTCTGCATGGACAAAAAGCTCAGCTGAGCCTTTCTTTTTTGAATTTCCTTTGAATTGCTTTTTATTTATTGAGAACTTTTGGATCAATGTGTTTTACAACATTCCTTGAGTGAGTCCCATCAATCCTTGAAGAAAGAAGTTGTAGGTGCAAGATTTAAGGTCTTAAAAAACGAGGAGGGAAAATAAACATAAAAAAACATGTTTAGAATCTTTATTTTAGAAAGTTATAAATGGGTTAAGGGTCCAGAGGGATTTCAAATAGTTATAACAAATCTTCCCATGGGGAAATGCTATTATTTAGGAAAACAACACATGATAAGATGGGATTTAGAAGGTTGGACACTAGAAGGAACCTGAAATAAACTGAAGTTTATAATTAAAAATAATTTACATTTGCCTCAGTAACACAAAATGGAGCAAAATACTTTAATTTTGGATGAACTGGAGAGTATTCCTAAACAATAAAGTCAAGTTAGTCTTAAGATTGTCTGCTATCATAGACAAGCTGGTTTTAAAAGAGATTATAGAATAGAAACAAGTTTTACTGGACAAGACTGAGGCTGATTTGAATATGGATTTAAAAATGACAGGTTACAGCGATGGTAAGGACAAAGATGTTATACAAATGAAATCTAAGTAATTATAAGGGATATACAAATAAGAAACAAGAAGAGTGACTTGGATACTTATTTTGGATTTGCAAGAGACTTGTTGAAATTTTGAAGGATTTTTTGAGAAGGGACAAAGACACCATGAAAAGAAATAATTTTTTGAGAGATTATTTAAATAGACTAAAGATTAACATTGTTAAAATTAAAGGCAAAGAATATAAAATTGGATTATTTGATCAAGTGTAAAATATAAATGTTATTTCCGGTAACCCCCAATGGATTTTTGCTGACCTGAATTGAATGTATAGGAACCAAAAATGTTTTATTGTATTTTCAGAGAAAATGATAAGTTTCTGACATTGCTTATACATGCTGTGATGAAGGGAGAAGTTACTTCTTTATTTCTTTTCTAATGTATTCTTATCTTTTTTTTCCTTTTCTGTCTTTTTATTTTTTGCATTTTCAATTTTTTTCTTTTTATTCTTGTTCATGTTTGTTTAATTTTATTAGTTATTTTTTCATCTTTGAAATTATAAACTTTTCCTCCATTCAATCTTGTTCAATTCTCAGAGAATTCCTGGACAGGTCCCTGCAGTTTTCTTGGCAATTTATTTTGACAAATCTTAATCAAAAAGGTCAAGATTTTCTTTGTGAGCTTGATTTTGTATTTGAGACTGATGGGTGTGTGTTACTCATGTGATTTTACTGAACACAAATTTTTGCGGAGAATGGAGACTGTGCTGGCTATTTTTATGTATACAGTATATTAGGAGTAACTGAATGGTCCTTGTAGATTATTGTGAATTTGACTCCCTGGGATCCTATTATCCAAGTTACGTTTCATGGCATAGTTGGCATTCTAATGCACAAAGTTGGACTCCATGGGCGAGGGGCAAATCCTGCTTCTCCCTGTAACCCCTTGAATCCATCCAAATCTTTTCCAGAATCAAATTCCCCTTCTAGTCGTTAAGAAAGTGGGAGAGCCTGAGTTCTAGTCCTGCCTTAGGCATATCTTTGGGCCAATCACCAGGAGACCGTGAGTTCTAGTCCTGCCTTAGATACGAAAGCCAGTCCCTCTCTTTAAGCCCAACCCCTCTCACAAGTTTGTTGTTGTTGGGAAAATAGGAGGAGACAGATGTGTGGGATACGTTTGCCACTTTGAGTTATTTGTAAAAATAATAGAGTCGGGATGTAAATAAATAAAATAATTTTAAAAATGTGCAAGATTGGATATCATTCCCAGAAAGGACTATTTTACAGGAGGGGTTTGGAGGCACTTCAGTGTGACCTCCTTTTGCTGCTTTTACCCTTAGCTGAACTTGTCTTGCTGGCTTCCCTCATTCTTGGCCCAGGCTGATGGGAGTTGTGTTCTGGCATGTTTGGGAATTACGGCACAGACAGGACAAGGTGGCAGGAGTTCTGCTTCCTCTTTCCGGCCTTTTGGTTACCGCTTCATGTTCTGTTTGGAGGCTCTGGGCCACTTGCAGAGTTTGGGAAGTTGTAGGATGGGCAAAGTGAGCCTACCATTCTCCTCCTCCACCCAAGTTGCAACTAGTCCTCAACTTATGGCCACAATTGAGTCTCACATTTTTGTCCCATTTTATGACCTCCCTTGCCATGTTGTTAAGTGAATCTGCCCCCCCCCATTGATTTGCTTGTCAGAAGGTTGCCAAAGGGGACCACATGACTCTCAAGACACTATAAAAGTCATAAATATGAATCAGTTGCCACAAGCGTCTGAATTTTGCTGGCCCGACCATGGGAAGGCTGCAGTGGTCTTAAGTATGAAACCCCCCCCCACCATAAACCACTTTTTCAGTGTTGCAACTTTGAATGGTCACTGAGCAGATGGTCGTAAGTCAAGGACTACCTCTATTTTGCCCCCCCCAAAATGCAGAGCCTTTTAAACTATTCCATCTTTTCTCCCCTGGGGGGGGCGGGGGGGGGGATAGCCTTTCCAACCTGCCGAGGCCAGTTTCATTTCCCACCTGGTGCTTTTATCTGCCAAGCGTTTGCAGAACCTCGGCCTATGCGGTGGTTTTAAGCCGTTTGGATTTGTAAATATGAGTCAGCTGATTTCCCGGTGAGGTAATGGATTTTCCTCGCTGGCTTCTGTCCTTGGGAGTTGCTGAGGCCAGCTCATTGTGCCCTGCCTGCTGCTGGAAGAGCGGTGGGGGATTTTCAGCAGGCTGGCTGGCTTTTTGGGGGGGGCGGGATGGGACCCCCGTGCTGGGCGCTTCTCTGGCTCCCCAGATTGATCACTTTCCAGAGAAGCCACCAAAACTTAATTAACCTGGCGTTTTGAATGGTGTGCAGCTTTGGCTTGGCGGTCTGGGAACGTTCATAACCTTTGGTGTTTTTGTCCAAAAAGCTGTTTTCCTGCTGGGGCTGCTTATCATGATGGATCACTTTTTCTTTTTCTTTTTAATGTGTGAGAGGCTTGCTTTCTCAGGAAGAGCTTGTTGGTGGATTGTGATTTATTATTTGGCATCTCACATAACGACGAAGCCCCCTACTCCATAGATTCACAGCAGCAGTCAACTTCAAAAGCCCAGCCTTCTTTCCCAGCCAGACGTATATAGGTCTCTGAACTTAATTTATTACTTTATAACAGGAGTTGCCAAGTTTGGAGACCTCTGCTTTATAAGTACAAGTAGTCCTTGAGTTACCACAGTTCATTTAGGGACTATTCAAAGTTACATTTGAACATATATATTTTTTTTCTTCAATTAAAACAATTAGTTTTGCCATCTCTGCCAAATTTTTCCACCCCTTCTTCCATTTTGATGGGCCTTTCTATTTTTTGACACCCACAGAATTCTCCCTGCAGTTGACGTAATAGAATAACAACATTCAATTTTTTTCTTTTTCTTTTTCTTTTGGTTCCAAGTTCTTTCTCCAATAATCTTCTGGTTTCACCTTTCCAGTGGTTCTCATTGGGGACTCCGGAGTTGGCAAAAGCAACCTCCTCTCTCGCTTCACACGTAATGAGTTCAACCTGGAGAGTAAAAGCACCATCGGTGTAGAGTTTGCCACCCGGAGCATCCAGGTGGACGGCAAGACCATCAAAGCTCAGATCTGGGACACGGCTGGGCAGGAACGATACCGAGCCATCACATCTGCGTAAGTGTCCCTTCTCTTCCTGCCCAGACGATCCAAAGGAGTCTTAACGTATTTATTATGCCATACAGTTTTCTCTGGATTAATTAAAATAAATATGGTACAAGAATACTTTTAATTTCTAAATTTATTTTTAACATGACCGAGGAGGTATTATGTGGAGTGGTGGGATGGCCTAGAGGTGGAGCTCTTGCCTCATAAGGAGGAGGTAGAGGCAGGTATTTCTCTGGGCACAATGAGAATATATCTGCTGAACAAAACTCCGCATTGGCAATAGGAAGGGCATCCGGCCAGTACACACACTGCTAGCTCCATTCTGTTGCTCAGGCTCCACCCCGCAAGAGATAATGGAGTCATTAAAAAAAAAGAGGAAGAAAATTACGTTGTGGGAACAGCCATGTTAGCTATATTAAGGTGGTTTAAATCAGGGATCCGCAGCCCATTTGAAACCAGGCCGTGGGAAGTGGTGGGTGAGTGCGCATATGCAGAAAGTTTCATTTGTGAAAGCACCTCTGAAACCGTCCCCTCTTCCTCTACTGCCACCGAGGCCTCCGTCAGTCTACCAATACAGAAAGATTGGGGAATGCTGGTTTAAATGCAAGGTAAACTTAAATGTAACACGAAATCACATTTAGTGCTTCCTCCTAGTCCTCTTTGCAAAACATTTGCACCCTTAATTTAAAACTAAATCACACAGTGTGGGTTTCCCTTTCCATGGGTATGAAACTCTCTGCTCCTAGGCCCTTGTTAAGTGCTTTTTAGAAAAGCTTTTAGACTCTTTTATTTGTAAATAAATCAGGAATGATGTGATACAATTAATGTCATTGAAGTCCTGAATCCTTGTTGTTAGATTTGTTAACAAAAAGCACATTAGTGACAGAATTAACTGGAAGCTCTCAGATACTGTATTCTGCAGTTAGTGGGTTTTCATTTGCTGAGGATCAATGGCATCTTACCTATTAAGTTTCTTCATTACACTAAGGTGCAGCAAGGTTTGATTGGTATAAGTTCAGTGTGTTGTAATTTAACAGATCATGGTTAAAATAGATGATGGCTTCAGCTTCTCATTGATTTTCTTTCACATGTGGAAGATTGTCCACTCTTTGTGAGTGGGACCAAAGATTACTTCAGAAGGAGAGATTTATTTATTAGTTCAATACATGTCCCACTTTTATTCTGTACAAGTAGGCATTAAGTGTACAAGGTTGCTACCTCATATTGTCTCCATGCAACAATTTCCCTTGAGGTGGATTGGAATGAGAGAGAGAGAGGGAGGGAGAGAGAGAGGGAGAAGGGGAGGGAGAGGGAGGGAGGGAGAGTCAGTCTGGTCTAAAGTTACATGTCCATCTTCCCGGTCCATGGGTGTACTAGAACTCACAGCCTCCTGGTTTGTAGTTCCTCACCATGGTCACTGCATCTGGCTGACTCTCTTAAGTGAAGGAGCAGGTACATCTGTAACACTTTAGGTATAAGTTTTATTCTTGAAATACTTCAGCCTCAATTTTTCTGAAATCCTGGCAGTTGGCAGCCTACAATACTGCATTCTTAATCACTACACCATTACAGCATGTCCCTCCCTCCCTCCCTGCACTTAGACTTCTATACCACTCCACAGTGCTTTTACAGCCCTCTCTAAGTGGTTTCCCCCAACAATCTGGGTCTTTCTTTTACCCAGCTTGGAAGGATGGAAGGCTGAATCAACTTGCACTGGTCAGGATCGAACTGCCAAACTGCTGGCAGTCGGCAGTCAGCAGAAGTAGCCTGCAGTAATGCACTCCAACCACTGTGCCACCGTAGCTTTTATACAGCATTTGTTATTTCCCTCCTCGCAAGCCCCTCAGATTTGTCAGTGAGTGGGGGGGGACCTAGAAATGTTAAACGACGGATGATCGGTGATGGGCTTTGTTCCTCCAGCTATTACCGTGGTGCCGTGGGGGCCTTACTGGTTTACGACATTGCCAAGCACCTCACCTACGAAAACGTGGAGCGGTGGTTGAAGGAGCTGCGGGATCACGCCGACAGCAACATCGTTATTATGCTTGTGGGGAACAAAAGTGACCTCCGTCACCTGCGAGCCGTTCCAACAGACGAGGCCCGAGCCTTCGCAGGTCAGTGGGTTTGGCTGTGGTGGCATTCAAATTTTTTTTTACTACCGGTTCTGTGGGCGTGGCTTGGTAGGCGTGGCTTGGTAGGCGGGGGAAGGATCCTGCAGAATCCCCATTCCCTCCCCATCCCACTAACCTGCTTTCCAGCTCCATTCTCCTGTACAGGACAACCAAAGGAGACTCAGGGGGAGGCAGTGAATAGATGGGGTTGGCGGGGCCAGTCAGAGGTGGGATTTCCCGGTTCTTCAAAACTACTCAAAATATCCACTGCCGATTTTCCAGAACTGGTCAGTACCTGCTGAATACCACCTCTGACCCCCCCACTGATGGTCACTGTGTCCCTGGGACATCCTCACCTGTAGAGCGATGTTTATGGCAGATTGCTTTAATTGTTTCTGATGCGACTTGTATGGCTAAAAAGCTGGACCCAAAATAGTCGAGACACCAACCCTGTCAGCATTGGGCAATGATGGGACATTTTGCAGTAATTTTATTAAGCATAACAATGAAGATACAAACGAAAAAGAATTAGAGAAATTAAAGAAGTTGATATAAAGAAATAGAAAAGAAGAAGAAAATGATATAGGGAAGAAGAGAAATATACAAAAAATGACTTTTCCATAAATAATTTCAGTGGCTTGTCACTTTCTTTTTAAGAGCCAAGAAATGATCATCTTCTCATATCTCATCTCTTATCTATAAACAAATCCTTAAAGTCTGGTCAGCAGAAGTCCATTAAGAGGTAACTGGAGGCTTTCAAGAAGAGACTGGACTGCCATATGTCAGAAATGGGGTAGGGTCTCCTGGTTGGGGGGTGGTTGGACTAACCCTAACCCTACAAGGTCCCTCCCAACTCTGTTATTCTGTTAAAGTAACCAGATATCTGTTTTAACCTTGATCAGATAAACCAACTTTATATGTCTTCCTTTTCCTTTTGGCAATCTTGTTCTTTAATCCCTTAATATCCCAGAACTTGACTTCCTTTCATTTTTTCCTTTGTCCTCATAAATTCTTCAGTTTTAACAGCCTGTTTTATAAATCCAGTAGGAGAATTATCCAGATTTTCTATTTGTGTATCTCTTTTAATTATTAAGACACGTTAGCTGGTCTAGTGTAACATCTTTTAAAGACAGTCTATGTATAATGGCAGGCCCTCTTAAAATTAATTTTTGGGTCCATGATTTGCAAATACTATCTAATGTTGAATTATTTTGTTCCATTCTGTATTAGTAAGTCGAATTAAATGTTCTTTTCCTTTAATTGTAATCTTTAGATCCTTTTAGTTCTTTCCCATCATTTTATGTTTTGCTTTAAAGAATTCAAAACAACAGCATTTTCCCACGGGAAGGAGTCTGATAATTAATTTGTTAAATTATATTTTTTTAAAAAGCCCCAAACTCTGTACTACTTGTAAGGAATTTCCAGTCAACAGTGAATGTTGATATAAAATAAATCAATTTTTTGTGTCACTTTCACCAAAGCATTCCTCCATTGTGGATAATGCTGAATTTTTCCATCTTTAATCTTGCCGCAGTTATCATTCCATTACTTTTTTTCCCAACTGTTTATCCATTCCCTGAGAAATGCCCCCTGATTTAAATTACATATTAATTTTCAAACTCCTCTGCATTAGTGTACATATTTGAGCTTTCTGGTTTTTTTAAATACATCCACCCAACGTGATAAAACCGCCTTTCTTGCTGTTCAGTTTGCCAGGCTACGTTTGAAGGGCCTTTATACACTCTAGACCAGGGGTCTCCAACCTTGGCAACTTAAGACTTGTGGACTTCAACTTCTAGAGTTCCTCAGCCAGCAAATTCTGGGAGTTGAGATCCACAAGTCTCAAAGTTGCCAAGGTTGGAGACCCCTGGTCTAAATCACGGATGTCAAACTGGATCCCGTCCCTGGCCACATCAGGAGTTTGCCCTTGAGGAGCTGGGGTGGATGTGGCGGTTGATAGGGTGGGTGTAGACAGGCCCAGGATGGCAGTGGCCAGTCCCTCGCAGTCTCCAGGGGTCAACTCCACAGCCTATTACGGGCCATATGTGGCCCGCAAGCTGCATGTTTGGCACACCTGCTCTAGACAATTTCTCTGGTGACATGTACAAACAACACATTGTTTTATAGAACTTCTTTTTAAGACTATAGTATAGTGTAAATTTCAATCACATATTTCCCCATTATTTCATATATACTCATCATAGAGGTGCCACTTGATGGTTGCTCAGTGACTGTTCATAGTTACGATGGCCATTCCTGGGAATATAGGTCTGATGTTTCCCACCCATGGTCATGTGATCACAGGTGGCCAGGATGCAACATCCTATGGTAACATGACTGCGTTTTATGACAGTTTTGCCCAACATTAGCATTTATTTCTAGTTTTTAGCAAAACCAGCCCACTGAGAATTATTGGTTTGCTTAACAACCATGGCATTTCTCAATGACCACTGTGGTTAAGGATAAGGTGACCTGCTTTACGACTGCTATAACCTATGACCATGATGAACAGGCTCCATTATGATCATAAGTGAGAATTACTTGCACATTCCCTCATAGTCCTTTCCTTATGTTTCTATTCTGGTCCTTGAAATACTGAATAAATGAGAGTGGAGAATGGGTAGCCTGCTCTTGTTCCTTTTTGTATCTTACATGGTTTTGTTAGATTTCCCTGAACAATTACGTGTGTTTTCTGTGAAGCATAAATCAGTTTCACCCATTTTATAAAATATTCTCCGAAATTCATATTTTCTAAAATCTTGGAACCACAAAGCCCCGTTCAAATGGTCGAAGGCCTTCTCTGCATCTAAGAAATTCAATGCAGCTTGTTTTTCATTCTGATGTTACTCCAAATGTTCCAAAAAGGCCAACACATTCCTAGTGGTGTCTTTTAGGTAAAAATCCCTATTGATCCTCATGTGTAAATTTTTGAAATATTATTTTCAGTTTATCAATTAGAATTGTGGTGAACCACTTGTAATTGTTAGCGATAGCACTTAGACTTATATACCACTTCATTAATAGAGTAAATAATTATAATTTCTTGTTAAGGTCAAATCTTGACCCTTTTTAGGTAGTAGTGCTATGTTATATTAGCCTCTTTTCAACTGTCTGGAGACTTTCTAGCTTTGTTTATGGTAATTTCTAGAGGTTGTAAAAGTTTGTTCTCAAACCATTTATAATAAAACCTAATAATCCACCTGGTCCGGGGGCCTTTCCCAGTTTAATCTTTTATATAACTTCAGAAACTTTGCTTATTGTCATAGGTCCATTCATAATTTGTCTCAGAATTCTCAGGAACATTTGTTTCTTTAGATATTCATCTATTTTTTTTTCTAAAGTGATGTTATTTCCTTTGTACAAGTTATAATAATAATTGATAAAATGCATTTTTCATGGCCTCATTGTCCTTTAATAGAGTATCTCCTTCTTGTAATTTCAGTATCATTTTTTTTTCTTTTTATAATTTAAATGCCAGCCACTTCCCTGGTTTATTTGCAAACTCAAAATCCTTTTGTTCGTTTTTACTTCAATTTTTCTTAGAGTTATCATAGATAACTGTGATTTTAATAGTTTAATCTGTTGAGAAATGCTTTTCTTCTCTGTGAATTTCTCCCACCCCCCTTTATCTTCTCCAAAATAACTTGTGTTTTCTCTTGTCTCTTCTTTTGGAGCACACTGTTATACTGTATAAAATAATCTCTAATAAAAACTTCACGCATATTTCCAACCATTCTTAAATCAGTGCCTTTATCTAAATTTTTATTCAAAGAAATTCTTTTAATTTCCTTTTACAGGCCTCCACTATTATTACTTCTTTCATTTAGTCACTATGTGAAAGGACTAGTTTTCCTTTTATATAAACCAGCCTCACAGGATTATGGTCTGAAAAAGTCCTTTGTAATATCTCTACTGTAGAAACCTCAGAAGCCCAAGTTCTCTGAAGTCCAATCTATTCTTAAAAGAGAAGTAGATCTTTCTTAAGAAAGTGTGTACTTGCAAGCAATTCAAGCCATTTTTCTGTCTCCATATATCAAATAGCCCTAAATTGTCCATTAAATTTAAAAAATGGATAATTTATCTTGAGCGTTTTTTCAACTTTTTTCCTCAAAAGCTCTGTTTGGTTTTGGGTTTTAATCACTCCATAAATCATTTACAGAACAGTATTTTATCCTCATTTGGGGCATACATTTCCAATCTCACTATGCAAATTAATGTCCACCGCCCATCAGTCAGTACAAGTTCTGGTTTTAGTTGGTGATGAATATAATAATTTCAATGAATATTAATATTCATTAATATTAATATTCATTAATATTAATATTCATTAATAAGATTACTGAAATAAATCCTTTCCCCGTATTTGTATAAATTATTTATGCCCATTTTAAGAAGAAAAGAAATGTAGGCAAATTATATCTTGTTTTAATGTTTTTCAAACTATGATTTTTTTTTCTTTTCTGAGGAGCATTCACTCCGTTTATTATTCTACCTTAAGCATGTGTAATCCATAATCCATAAAAAACGTTAGGAAAATCAATAGCCATAGTAGTGCCTCGCTCGGTATCTTCCATGTGAAGCCTGTTCTAAGCTGAAATTTAATTCACTTTGGGCTGCTGACCTGACAGATCTTTCACTCACTCCTGGGCCAGCCTGACAACAACAGCAACAAAAAAAGCTGCAAAATTGTCTTTTATTTGTTTGTTCATTTGCACATTATTCTTAGATGTGCTTAAGGCATTTCGGTGCCCTTATTTCTAAATCTCAGCTTAGTTTCCCGATCCCCCATCTCGGCTTCTCTCTGAATCCTGTTCAGGCGAAACACCATTTCCTTCCTCTGTTTCCTTATTTATTCTTTTTTAGAAGTTGTTTGCAGTCCTTTCCTTTACGAGGACTACACGGTGAGGTCATGGCTCCGTGGTGAAGGTGAAACCTTGCAGTCCCATTGTGTGTGTTTAATTTGTGGCATGTCATGGCCGAAACGGTTTTACAGGGCTTAAAAATAGGGGAACTACTCCTGCATTCACCGCCATATTGGAGCCTGGAGTTTCTGTAAGTCATGATGGTCGAATATCGAGGCACCCGTGGGACCAGGTCTGATTTTATGACATAAGTCACGATGGTTGCATATCCCATGTGATCAGATCTGATTTTGTGAGTTTCTGTGCAGCAGTTTTCAGTAAACATGGCAGTCATTAAGCAAACGCTATGATAGTTAAAGTGAATCCATGTACTGTATCCCAAAGGGCGGTTTTGTTTTTTTTTCTTTTTATAGAAACCTACAAAAAATTGAGGAAACTGGCAAAAAACCCCACAAATCCCGGTCATACGGCCATGCAGTGCTACAGCTGGCTGTGCAAGTGAACTGATTGCCAAGTGCCCAAAATGCAATCATGTGATTGCAAGGACATGTCACAACTCTGGAACTGAGTCATAAGTAGTGTTTTTTTTTTGGGGGGGGAGCGGGAGTTGTAACTTTGAATTGTCACTAGGTGACTGATCATAAGGTGACTCCCTGTTGAAGGAGTCTGTGGACTTGCTTTGTATTTAGCAGGCTTGCGCCTTGATTCATCTCCCTCTTTCCAGCTTAGTTTGGTTAATAACAGAATAAGGGACCTTGGAGGTCTTCTAATCCACCCCCTGCTCAAGCAGGAGGACCTAAACCATTGCAGAGAAATAGCTGTCCAGTCTCTTCTTAAAAGCCTCCAGTGGTGGAGCCTCCCACAACTTCTTGTGGCAAGTCGTTCTCCCTGTCAGGAATTTTCTCCTTCGTTCCAGGTTGCTTAATTAGTTTCCAGGCGTTGCTTCTCATCCCACCTTTCCTTTGGAGAATAGGTTGACACCCCTCTTCTTTGTGGCAGGTCCTCAAATACTTCAACACAATTTCCACTCCCCCCCCCCCCCCTTATCTTCTCCTGGCTTTCCTGATAGTCTGTCCAGCGAAATGGCTGGTGCCTAGAATTGCTTTTCTTTGCATATTTGTCAACCAGAATTATATTCTAGTGACCTATCCATCCCATCAACGGGAGTGCAGATCAGCTACACAGTAGCTAGGCTTTTTAAAAAATTAAACAAGGATCTGCACTTTTTCCCCTTCTCCCCCCCTCCCCCCCCCCACACCCCGAAGGGCAGAAGCAATTAAACAACAGAGACGTGTGTGTGTGTGTGTGTGTGTGTGTGTGTGGTGACCTCATGGGAATAAATCTTGAGTTTCAGACTGGGGGGGTTTATTTCACTCTGGAATGTGACACCGGGTCCTTTGCACTAATCATGATTAAAAAGGCTTGATTTATATTCCCCCTTGCAGTCAAGAGAAGATTTCTGATTATTGGGAGGGGGAGAGGGAAGAGGAGAAGGAAAATGCTGGCCATTGGATTTTGTGTTAAGAGGAATGGCATGCCCCCCCCTTCCTCAATTCCCCACACAGCCTCTTGCACCAAAATGTTGTTTTCTGAGGATTGCAAAATTCCATCCTGTCTGTGCACAGGATACTGTACACAGGAAGGGAAAAGGAGAAGTGGTACAGTGGAAAAAGGTTGCCTTGAAGCCAGCTTGACATTTACTCCTATTTCCCACCCCCCATAATTAAAAAAAAAACATTCTTGCCCTTCTGATGAAAGAAGCTTTTTTAAAAAAAAATTAAAAAGGTGTGAGCTATAAGGGGAATGCAGGTAGTGCTTGACTTACAGCTATTTGTTTAGTGACTGTTTGAAGTGAACAGTGGCCCTGAAAAAAGTGAGTTAACAACTGTTTTCCACTCTTATGACCGTTGCCACATCCCCATGGTCATGTGATTTACAATCGGACGCTTGACAGCTGGTTCACATTTATGACGTGATCCTGGGGTCACATGGTCCCCTTTTGCGACCTCAATGAGGAAATTAGATTCTCTTAACAACTGTGCTCCTGACTTAACAACTGAAGTGTTTCACTTAACTCTGGCAAGAAAGACTGTACAATATAGCAAACTCACTTAACAACTATCTTGCTCAGCTCAATTGTAACTCGAGGACTACCTGTATGGCTTTTCAACAACCCCTCATTCTAAGCCTTGGGCCAGCCAGAAGCAAAGGTTTTGGTACTCCCTTCCCCAATTTTGTTCTACAAATCCCTTGAAAAAAGAAACATTCCAACACGGTGTGGTTCCTAAAAGTTTACATATACTGCAAATTTAAGTTGAATAAAAAAGAGGAAGTTAGAAATCAAAAAAGCCCTACCTGATTTTCCAAATAGTTCCTTTTTTTCTTTTTGATTTGGTTTTATTTTCTTTCGTTTTTCTTTTTAACAGTTATAAATAATCAATAGCGATGCGCTGGAGTTCTTAATGTTAGCCATTAAGCTCTAAGACAGAAACCTTTTTTATACTACAAGATAATCGAATGTATTTTGCCACCGTCTCTCGATACTTAGCTTTACAATTCAAACAATTTTAATAACTTTTTCAAAATTATCCTTTTAGCATTGATATAAATTTGTTTCTCCTTATCTTTAAAAGTTTACCCTATAGTGTTTACACCTTAGTGTTTCCTGTTCCTGTGCAAGAACCCACCATAGTATTAATAGTTTTTAGTTTGCATTGTATAATTCCACAACACCCCACTCTGGTGTTGGAAAGAAAAACAGAACAGGTGAAGTCACCTAGTTCTTTGTTCAACAAAGGGAAACTGCTCTTATGTCTCCAAACAAAGCACTATAAAAATATTCTGGCACTGGCAGGTTGGTGAAGGAGGGCGTAGAGAAGAATACAAACATAGACTCATGTGCTTTTTCAAGAGGCAACTGGACTTCATTTTTTGTTTTGTTGTGAAGACGTTTTGCTTCTGTTGGAAGAAATATCTTTCTGGGTTCAGTTCCAAGTGGGAAAGAAAGACATTGGAAACATGGAGGCTGCTTGGAAAGATGGCTTAATGATGGACAGGACCACATGCCTTGGAGCTCCAAAGTGAAAAGGATGACCACATGCTTCCAGATGTTGGGTGAAGGAAAAGAAGGGAAAAAGGGCTGAGATGCTGAGAGTCCCTTGGTTTTATACCCTTAGTGTTTCCTGTTCCTGTGCAAGAAATGCATCCCATTGGCTGCCAGACTCCCAGGGGCGGGGTCTTCGTTAACTTTGTAGGCTTTGTCTGGACCACATGGCTTCACCTGAGGGCTGGCTGATGCAATCTTGCCAGGCCAGGTGGTGAGATGGGTTTGTTAGAGGCCTTTGTTATGTAGAATATTCTGGCTTAGATCTTAATGGCCCTCCCATTAACAAAGGTGGGGGTGAGCTTCTGCCTCTCTGAGTTTCTACTTCCCTTTTAGGGGAAATATTCTGCCTTTTTAATATTTCCTAGGATATTTCATTTTATCTAGAAGAGGGGTGGGTACTAACTTCCTACACTTCTCATCCAAGAAGCTTCCCCAGCTCTGACAGGATAGCAGGGAATGGTCTTCCCATTCTTCCATGACCTGGATAACTGAGAATCTCTACAGACTGTTGGAAGTTAAAACCTAGCCGTCTCCTAGAGAAATGAAATATTTTAGGATATATATTAAAAAGGCAGAATATTTCCCCTAAAAGAGAAATAGTAACTCAGGGTGAGTCAGAAAGCCCTCTCCCACTTTTGTTAATGGGCCATTAAGGCTACATAACAAAGATCTACCTCCTTCAGGCCATTCAATTGCCCTTCATTGCATCACCCAGCCAGTTTCAACCAAACTTAGCGCACAGCCTACAAAGCTAGCTAGGACCTCTGACAGCAACCAATCAGGATAGAAGCTCAAATTCAAATCCCAACAGAGGGCATAAAACCCAGGGACTCTGAGCATCTCTTCCCTTTTTCACCCAGGTGCTCCAAGGCAGGTGATCCTGCCCACCATGAAACCATCTTTCCAAGCAGCTTCCATGTTTTCAGTGTCTTTTCCCCCCACTTGGAACTGACCCCAGAAGGGTTTTTCTTCCAACCAGACTTACCAACTCATAGGGTTGGAAGGGGCCTTGAAGGTCTTCTAGTGTTAATTCCCTACTCAAGGCGCAAGAGATCTTCTACCATCCTGGACAAATGGTTGGGAACTCCAAAACCTCCAGGGATGGAGCACCTCCCAAACACCTCCAGGAGGAAAACTGTTCGGTTGATTCATTGTTCCTACTGTCAGGAAATTTCTCCTCCATTCTAGATTGGTGTTTCTCTTTTACAAGCTTCTCATTCCTTCTCCTCCTGCATTTTGGTGCGTTGGAGAATAAGCCAACTCCCTTTTCTCTGTGGAAAGGTAAAGGTTCCCCTCGCACAGACCTGCTAAAGCGTTTCCGGCTCTAGGAGGCGCTGGTGCTCATCTCCGTTACAAAGCCGAAGAGCCAGCGCTGTCCGAAGACGTCTCCGTGGTCATGTGGCCTGCCCGATTCAATGCCGAAGGCGCATGGAAGGTTGTTCCCTTCCCACCAAAGGGGTCCCTATTTTTCTCCTTGCATTTTTTTTACATGCTTTCAAACTGCTAGGTTGGCAGAAGCTGGAACAAGGAACGGGAGCTCACTCTGTGACACGACGCAAAGGATTTGAACCACCGAACTGCCGACCTTTCTGATCGACGAGCTCAGCGTCTTAGCCGCTGAGCCACCGCCTCCCTCTTCTCTATCAGAGCCCCTCAAATTTTAGAAGACTGCCATTAAGTCAATCTGTCTCTATCTCAATATGTATCTACTGTATCTCTATTTATATTTCTATACAGGCAGTCCTCAACTTACGAACCACAATTGAGCCCCAAATTTCTGTTGCTAAGTGAGACACATGTTAAGTGAATTTTGCCCCATCCCATTTTATGACCATCCTTGCCACGGTTGTTAAGTGAATCTCTGCCGTGGTTAAGTTAGTAACCCGGTGGTTAAGTAAATCTGCCTTTCCCATTGACTTTGCTTCTCAGAAGGTCGCAAAAGGGGATCCTTTGACCCCCTGGACACTGCAATCATCATAAATATGAATCAGTTGCCCAGCGTCTGAAGTTTGATCACGTGACCATGGGGTCATGCGACAAGGGTCATAAATGTGAAAAAGTCATGAATCACTTGTTCAGTGCTGTTGTAGTTTTGAACGGTCACTAAATCAACTGTTGTAAGTCGAGGACTACCCTATCTGTTAAATATGCTGCCCATCTCGCTGTTCCGAGGGACTCTTGAGTGGGTTGCAGTAGTATAAAAGCATAAATATAAAAACATTAAAAACATCAAGAGCCTGGGGGGGTGCAGTGGTTAGAAGGCAGTACTGCAGGCTACTTCTGCTGCCTGCTGGCTGCCTGCAGTTTGGCAGTTCGAATCCCACCAGGCTCAAGGTTGACTCAGCCTTCCATCCTTCCGAGGTGGGTAAAATGAGGACCCAGATTGTTGGGGGCAAGAGGCTGACTCTGGAAACTGCTTAAAGAGGGCTGTAAAGCACAGTGAAGCGGTATAGAAGTCTTAAGTGCTATTTCTATTTGTATTATTTTTATTTGTATTATTTCTTCTGTTCTATTCTTCATCCCAATATTCTATTCTATTCTATTCTATTCTATTCTATTCTGTTCTGTTCTGTTCTGTTCTGTTCTGTTCTGTTCTGTTCTATTCTATTCTTCCATTCCTCATTCCAATATTGTATTGTATTCTATTCTATTCTTCATTCTATCCTAACCTATCCTATTATTCTATTCTAGTATAGTAGTAGTTAGAATACAGTATTGCAGGCTAACTCTGCCCACTGCCAGCAGTTTGATCCTGACCAGCTCACGGTTGACTCAGCCTTCCAAGGTCGGTTAAATGGGGACCTAGATTGTTGGGGGCAAGAGGCTGACTCTAAACCCCTTAGAGAGGGCTGCAAAGCACTATGAAGTGGTATATAAATCTGAGTGCTATTGCTATTAAGATTAACAATTAAAAAGAAGTTTAAACTCAAACATACAGGGATGAACTTTGCCCCTCAGTCAGCCACTTCCAGCATAGCCTGCCCTCATAGGGTCCCCAAGGCCTTCCTGGAAGGCCAGAAGGATGGTGGAGGCAGGTCTCAACTCCAATGACACAATTTCCAGTGAGACATAATAGCTGGTAATGCAGAAGCCAATGTTTTGGTTCTCCAGATTAGAATTCTTTTATTGGCCAAGTGTGATTGGACACACAAGGAATTTGTCTTGGTGCAAATGCTCTCAGTGTACATAAAAGAAAAGATACATTCGTCAAGAGTCAAGAATCATCAGGTACAACACTTAATGACAGTCATAGAGTACAATAAGCAATCAAATCTAGGAAATAGTCAATGTGATGGACAACTGAGAAAGCCAGGTGTCCATTTTGTCCTCCAGTTGCTGCTTCCCGAGGTCAAGAAGCTCCCAGGCCAACCCCTTGACCAGCCTGTCCTCTTTCCCACAGAAAAGAACGGCCTGTCATTTATCGAAACCTCTGCTTTGGACTCTACAAATGTGGAAGCTGCTTTCCAGACCATCCTGACTGGTGAGTGGGGCCTTTAGAGGCCACCTGGAGTTCTCCTTGTCCCTGAAGCTCTTTAAAAAGTATCTGGCTGACTTTGGCCTTCAAAGGTGGATAGCATTTGGGTTGAAAGACCAGCGGTAAGATTGAATCCTGAAGTAGGAATGCTTTGGAAGAAATTCTGCTTTCCTCTTACAACTCTCCATCACTTATTGCTGTTGTTCTCCAATATGCAGTGGTTCCCTCTGAAAGAAGGAATGAGATTGTGACAAGACCAAAATGTCCAGATAACGGGCAATATTTTATGTTGTAAAACATATTTTTTTCCCCATGCTGGAAGCACCAAAGTGCTTGCCCAGGGGGATGTCCAGTTGGGGGGTCCTTTTATGGTCCCAGGAAGTTTCCCACTGAAGGGGTACCCATTAATCTACTTGGGGTCACCCACTTTCCAACTGCTGGGCTGGCAGGAGCTGGCGCATGTAACCCCGTCCTGCAACAGTAACAGGACTCGAACGTGAGCCTGCTGATCGTCAGCCCAGCATTCTGACCTCGTGAGCACCATGTTCCTCCATAAAAACAGTAGAAGATTACGAACTTGAAGAAAAAAATGGGTAAACCAGGTTAGCTGCCATCCCATTGTTCCTTCTCAAAGCATTCCATCTGCCACCAAGCAAAACTTTGGTGCATCATGGGCGGTGCATTTGCATTTGCAAATCAGCAAACAAAAAGGAATTCATATGGATGACCAGAAAAGTTTACAAAAAGGGGGCACAATGCATGTATCACATATATTCTCTTACAATCTATGTACAGAAAGCAGGTTGTCCCATCCGAAGGCTCCCATTTTTAAAAATTGCCATTGCTATATCCTGGTTGTCCCACATGAGCAGTGAGGAGAAAAGTCCTTCTGTTCCATCAGGTGCACCCAAAAAACAAGCAAACCACAGGGAGACTAGATTTCCCTCCTGACATGTTTGTAGTTTGACGAAGTTTTGAGAATTCTGCATGCTGAATTTGTGTCCCAGGAAAAATGAGTGTGGAAGTGATGGTTAAAGTCCTTTCAGTGCACAGCTGGGTTATGGCTGAAGGCTTTATTTTTGCCCTTCCTATATGCAGCTGACTTCCCTTTCTTTTGAAATTCTTTGGAACCGTTGGGGCATTTTCGTTTTTGAGCAGTTAATGCCACCAGTAAATGATCTGCAGAAAAGACACTAAAGAATTTGCCAACAGCAGCATTTCAAGAGCATACCTCAGTCTGTGTTTTAAAAAAAGATATTGCCCTTCTCTAGGAAAAGAGGGTAGAAAAAAGGAAAAACACAACAAATAGAAAAGAGGTGTGCAAAAGAAAAAGCTCAGTTTTGCAAGTTTTAAATCTTAACAACACATCCCACCCCGAGTTGAATATTTTGTTGGTAAACTTCTCCTCTTCCTTCATTTCCCCAGCTGTCTCGTGGCCTTGGTGTGCTCCAAGAACCATGGCACACCTGGATGCACCTGTGTCTTTTATTCCTTCCCTCAAAAGCAGGGCAAGGCTGTATTTCTTTCTACAACTGCCCCATTTTGAAAGCATGGTTAACCTTTGCCTCTAGAGTGTCAGGCTGGTTGAAGACATGCCATTCACCGGTCCACGCTCATTCGAATAAATGGTTAAATTAATATTTTTTGTAAGTCCCCCAGAATAACATGAGAGTGAGTGGGTGGCCATATAAATTCTCTTAAGTAAAAAAAAACAATAATTAATGAAACAACTGTTTTGGGGGGGAGATGGGGCCAAATTGAGACTTGCAGGGAGAAATTCTGAACACCAGTGGAAGGAAATGGGGTGGGGTAACAGGGACAGGAGGCTTCCCTGTGACCCTGGGTGCAATTCTTTGGAGACAGGGGCATAGGTGGGCTTCAAACATTTTAGCAATGGGTTCTCTGCCCGGTTGCTGGGTGGACGTGGCCTAGTCGCCCTCCTGCACCACAACGGGGAGGAGTTTGGCCTCCCCAGGCTCCGGAGGCTTTTCCTTGAGCCTCCAGGAGGGTAAAAATGCCCCCCCGGACTCCGGAGGCTCTCTAGAAGCCGGAAACAGGCCCATTTCCTCCCTTCCCTATCAGAGCATTTGACAGCTTGACTACCTTTATGAGACAAGCCAGGATCAAAACACAGCACACAGAGACGCACACCATTAACAGTGGTTTATATGCTGCAGTTATATACAGACGTGATAGGCAAAATACCTTTAGAACAGGGGTCTCCAACCTTGGCAACTTTAAGTCTTGTGGACTTCAGCTCCCAGAATTCCTCAGCTAGCAAAGCAGCTGAGGAATTCTGGGAGTTGAAGTCCACAAGTCTTAAAAGTTGCTAAGGTTGGAGACCCCTGCTTTAGAGGCCAGTTTTCTTCTTCTTAACACCCGGAGAACTTCTGCACTGAATACTGGTCACAAGGAAAGAGAACCACGCCCTCTAATGGCTGCCTTTTATACGCACACCTCTTAAGGGGATCTTTAATCTCCAGTCTTAAAGGGGAAATACTCATGCTATGCTGAATCACTCTTGTTTCATCAGCCTACATCTGGCAGCTATTCACCGCTGGTCAGTTCTTAAATCGTAATACCTTAACATTCCCAAACTTGCGGGAGGCCCATTTTGCACCCTCCCCGAGCCTCTGTGAGCGCCCTGCCGTTACCTGCATCCAAAACGGGCCACGTGGGGACTCCGGGGAGGGACAGGGTGGGCGGGGCCAGCCAGGAGTGGGATTTGGGGGTTCTCCAAACTGCACAGAATCTTAGCTAGGGGCTCTCCTGAACCCCTGGACAGGGGGATTGTCCAGCCTTGGCCATGCAGAGAAGGGAGAGCAGGCAGGGGGGCAGCCCAGCCTCACCCTACTTGTCCCATCACATCACTCTGGGATTCCCTCCAGATATTGGCAAGTGGAAGGTCAGAAAAATTCTGGATTGTGTTTCTGCTGAACTATGTGGTCCACCTGAAGCATTTGGGAAGAAGACAGGTAGCCCTGGACTTAACAAGCCATAATGGACCCCAAAATTTCTCTTGCTATATAAGATAATTGTTAAGTGAATTTTCGCCCACTTGATGACTTTCCTTGCCACATTTCTTAAATGAGTCGCTGCAGTGGTTAAGTTGTTTTAACAATGGTTGTTAAGTGAATCTGGCTTTCCCATGGACTTTGCTTGCCAGGAGGCCCCCAATCTCATGACCTGCAAGACAGTGGAACCGTCATAAATACAAGTCACTTGCCAAGCGTCTCAACGGTCCTGAGTTACTTTTCCCAGTGCCGTCATAACTTTGAATGGTCACGAAAGGAACTGTTTGAAAGTCGAGCGCCACCTGTATCTGGAATGTACAGTTTGAAACCCAAACAGAGCGGTCTTCTGAATTCAGGATAAGGGTTTCCCTTTCTTCTGGTTGAGAAAGTTTAGTTTATTGTCACTGCACACCATAGAACAAAATTAAATACTAAATACAGTAGAATTCAACAGAGTTACTGCCCTGGGACAGAAGCTGTTTTTCAGCCGATTTGTCCTTGTTTTTATTCTCCTATACCATCTGCTAGATGGTAACAGTTCAAAAAAAGGGTTCCCAGGATGAGATGGATCTTTGAGGATGTTTTGAACTTTCTTAAGGCAGCGGGAGCTATAAAGCTCTTCCAAAGAGGGGAGAGAGCAACCAGTGATCCTCTGGACAATGACATTAACCCTCTGGAGTGCTTTCCTATCTGTCACTGTGCAATAGAGGTGCAGTATGTTAAAATGCTCTCTATGGTGCAGCGGTAGAAGGTCACCAGCAATTTTTCATTCAGTTGTTTCCTGAGAAGTCTCAGGTAGTATAATCTCTGCTGGGGCCTTTTTACCAGGGCTGCAATATGAGCACCCCAGGTCAGGTCCTCTTGGGTAACACCCAAAAAAGCCCTGCAAAAGAAGGCTTGTATCCTGTTGGAGCCTCATTTGGCTCCCCCACTGCTCCACTTAAAGGAAAACAATAGGATTGGTTTGTTTCAGGAGTGTGTGTCCTGAAAATCCAGAGGCCAGATATCCTAATTAACCACCTGGGGATTATAGCAAGTCCCAAAGGTAGCATTTGCAATACTACGTGTCCCAAGAGGTAGGAAGTGCCCCTGGATCTCTGCTTGATAAACAGCAGCTTAGAGGAGATAAGAATGTGATCTTCTGGAATTTGGAAGTGGTGCTTGGAGTGGCTTTTAAGTTCAGGTGAAAACCAGTCATCCCAGGACAGGTTTTAATCCCCATAAAGCAGGAAGAACTCTCTGCCAGGGCATTGGGTCAATAGAAGTCAGGACTCAGCAAGGAAAGGCTTAGACATTCCAAGAAATTGATTCGTACAGACCAGCTTTTGCCACCCAAGATGTGTGCCGTTTACAGCTCCTAAAATCCCAGGCATACCAATCCCATGAGCTGATTTGAGATCTCCAGTCTGGCCCGTGGCTAGCCTGAGAGTGGGCAGGATGTGGACCCAGGCCCCACAGAAATCTTGGGAGTCCCTCCTGCAAAGTATCTGTAGAGCTTACCATCAGATTGTAATCGCCAAGGGGATAGAAGATTGCCAGAATAGTCAAGAGGATGGGATTTTTAAAAAAATAATTATATGTATGAAATCATTTCTCTCCTCCATGGTACAATCCTCCATGTGTCAACGGTTCACTTTAGTGACTCTTTGAAGTTACAACAGCACCGAAAAAAGTGACTTATGACCCGTTTCCATATCTTGTTCTCAGGCCTACTGCTTCAATGGCAGTTGGTTGGACTGTTTATTGTTACCTTGTCTGACAGTTTTTGATTAGGGTATTTGCTTCTTGATCGATGGTCTTGACTTTAAAATAGAATTAGTCCATCTGGTTCTATTTTTGTCTGGAGCACTGACTTAGGCCAGAGGTCCCCAAACTTGACAACTTGAAGGCTTGCGGACTTCAACTCCCAGAATTCTTCAAGTTGCCAAATTTGGAGACCTCTGACTTAGGCAGTGGAGATCTCCAAGTTGGGAAGGTTCATTTCATATTGGTTGTTCCGGTTTGGAAGTAGGAACCTTTATGGGCCAAAGTGTCTCCCATCTCGGCCCTGGATGTCAGTAACAGGCTGGCTTTGCCAACTTTCTAATGGCGTATTTCTGATTCCAACTGGCGGAACACACTATTCTTCACCATTTATTTCATTGTCTGTTGGAATAGATGCCCAGGCTCAATCTTGTTAACGATCTAAATGATGACTGAATAGGCCTACCCTTAAAACCTAGCCCACAGATTGTTCAGTTCAATCCGGCAGTTCACAAGGGATGGCGTTGGCCCATCTAAACAGCGCCAAGTTGGGGAAAGCAGCCTCAAACTAACAACCATGGGGAAAATGTTGGTCTATTGATTGGTTGCTTTTTCTTTGAGTTTATCTGTGTGCCTTACAAGAACCTGCTCACAAATTAGCTAGCTAGTGGAAATAAGTTGTGCAAGAGGGAGAGCGACCTGACATTCTCAATTTTTTTTTAAAAAAATTAAAGTATCAGAGGCTCCCGATGACCTCAACTTCTCCAAATGAGAACAAATCTGCAGGTAGTCCTCGACTTAAGGACTGCAATTGGGACCAGAATTTCCATCGCAAAACAAAGTTAAGGGACTTGCACCCAATTTGATTACCTTTTTTTTGCCACCGTTGTTAAGCAAACCAGTGAATGGTGTGGTTGTTAAGTGAATCATGAGGTCATTAAGCAAATTGGGGTTCCACCGTTGACTTTGCTTGCCAGAAGCCAGCTTGGAAGATGGCAGGTAGTGATTATGAAGAGTGTCAGGGCTCCAGCATCCACCCCCATTCAAATCATGAGTCTAGCCACATCTCTCAGAGTTTAAAAAAATGATTTATTAGGAGTGAACATGCCAGTGCTACCTGGGTGTAGCCGACTCTGAGACACATCATTCATTTCCCCCTTGACCCTGGTCTTCCTCCCGCCCCCTGGATGTATATTCTCCAATGGGACACATCCATAACCAAGAGTCACCAATCACGCTCTCCATTAATAATCTTGCGATCCAGATTATCTATGAAAGCATTTAAGGAATGCACTACTTCCCCCACTCCCTTTCTGCTGGCAACTCTAAAAGACCAGAGAAATATTTTTCAGTTGACAGAGAGATTGTAACGGCCATAAATGAATGCCAGTTTCCAAGGAACCGAATTTTAATGATGTGATTGTTGGGAATGCTGCAACGATTATAAGTGTAAGGGCCAGTTGTAAGTCAGTTATTTTCAGTGCCATAGTAACTTTGAATGATCACTAAACAAATGGTTGTATATTGAAAAGTACCTGTACATAGCAAGAGAAGACCTGAAGTTAAATGGAGTAGATGTTCACAAGCTAACCCTTCCTGTGAGGGGTCTAGGATAGGGGTCTGCAACCTTGGCAACTTTAAGACTTGTGGACTTCAACTCCCAGAGTTCCTCAGCCAGTCCACAAGTCTTAAAATTGCCAAGGTTGGAGGCCCCTGGTCTAGGACAACCCGCCACAAACAGTTCACCATAGCTATGGCCAACTCACTGTAGAACAACTCGCTGCAGGCCAAGAGTTAAAACGATATCAAAGAAATAGTCAAATAGAATCATTAAAGAAAGGATGCCAAAGGAGGGACAGAATAAAATAGGAACAGCAGAAATTAAAATTATTTCAGATAATTAACTTGGGATTGTTGAATTGTCTTGTAGCGAGTTGTCCCATTCCACCTGTAAGTGGGGCTCTATGGTTGGTGCATTATGGAGGAGGGTGAATTCCAGAATGGAGGCCTCAGTTCCTCTGCCTCCTTTTCCTCCCTGGTCACCTGCAGCTTCTCTCTTTCAGAGATTTATCGCATTGTGTCGCAGAAACAGATGTCAGACAGACGCGAGAATGACATGTCTCCAAGCAACAACGTGGTCCCCATCCATGTTCCTCCAACCACGGAAAACAAACCAAAGATGCAGTGTTGTCAAAATATATAAGAAGTTCAACTCCTGGAAAATGGTGTATATTCCCCCGGATCTGAATGGAAGTAGAGTTTGAGCTGACATTACTTTTTCTTTTTCTCTCTCATTCTCTACTCTCTCTTCCCCCTTTTTTCCCTCTCCATCACATTTTGCCTTTATTTTATTCTCCTCTCTCCATTTCCTCATTTGGTCACCGTTTTCTCCTTGTCTTCCACCTCAGTTCTGTGACTCATCTCTTTTCACACGAGGCTGCAGCATCATTTGGAATGCTTGCGTCCTGCAAGGCAAACTTGGTTAACCGATCACAGTGGATCACCTGCCTGGCTCACCTGGGGAAGGAGCAGAGGTGGCTTCTGTCAAAGCATCCCCAATTCAGACACTCCCATCAACACAACGGCATGATTTGATAACTCCCTTGTCCACTATGGCCTCAGTGCTTAGATGCCATCTCTCTCTCTCTCTCTCTCTCTCTCTCTCTCTTGGCCTTCCACATCCCCAGGGCCCTGCAGACTACAGCTCCCATCATCCCTTCTAGCCCCACTGTTGGCCAAAGATAATGGGAGGTGTAGAAAAATGGGTCTGGAGAAAGCTAGGTTGAGAGAGTTCATCCGGTGGGCAATGGATGGCCTGGGCCCTTGGGTCAAAAAATGCAAATTGTTCATTGGGTTGACTTTCTGTCTGACCAGGACTGTGATCCTGTTTGGAAGACCCAAGTCGGGGAGGATAACCTCCGGGAACAGCTGGGCCTAACGGATTAGCATCCATGAGCAGGGCCTGTGGTCTCACTTTTGGAATTGGCTTTGTTGAGGCCACACACGCGTCGCCTTTCGAGGGGTTTTTATTCATGATTGAGCAGATGGATGACGTCTCCCCTTGCAAGCAAGGAGAGGAGGATCAATCCTCTGGCTGACAAGGCCACTGTGCGAATTAAATTATTGCAGCCCACCTGGCTCAGGCCCAACATCTGTTGCTGGATGTTGGATGATGCCACATAGTTACCCTAAGACGGAAGTGCCACCTTGCTTCGCTTGCTAGTCCCTGTGGCTCATCTGTGGCATTTAGTTGTGTCGCACAATCTAGTGTGGGCCCTGGGGGGAAGAATCATTTTGTACGTTGCACATATACAGGTGATGGAGAAGGCTTGGAGATTGGGTGTCGCAGCTCCTAAGAAACTCAGACTTTTTAATGAGAATTGTCAGTAAACCTGGCACTGATGCATCCTCCCCCCACCCATTGCCCGCCCAAGATTTGGCTTAAACTGGTTTAATTTCTTGGGGGGGGGGGCAGTTCCTGGCCTGGAAGCCCTTGAAGCTCTTCAGTTGCACACTAAAAGCCCAAGTGATTGAGCACTTCTGGGTTTCCAGAGGACATTCCTTCTCATCTCACTCCCCCAGGCAGCCTTACGGTTTGCAGCCCACACTGCCTGTCCGTCTGCAGCACTGTTCAAAAGAGGGGTTAGGGTGTGCACATCAGCACACACAGAATTGTGCAGTCTTTGGGAAGCCCAGCTGAAGAGGAAAGAGTCCCTGGTTTATAGGGAGAAGGGAAGGAAGGAAGGAAGGAAGGAAGGAAGGAAGGAAGGAAGGAAGGAAGGAAGGAAGGAAGGAAGGAAATGCTTCTTGCAGATCTGTTCTTCCTGCTGCATTGAAAGCTACTCCACTCAGCTTGTCTGCCAGTCTTGCAGTGCTCATGACGTGTAAGGCACACCGAGGGCATTGCTGTAGTCCAGTCATCTTTTGTTTTTGTTTTCTTTCTCCAGAGTGTTGTTATTTTTCTGCACACTTTTTTTTTTGGTTCTTTCCCTTCTCGCACCCTTTTTTTTTGTAAATTGCTTTGTACTGTTATGCACATTCTGTACCGAGTATTTTTTAAGATTGATTTAAAATTATTCATTTTTGGAATTCTAATAAAAGAATCACAGGGGATTGTTCAGAGGTTGTGGAGTGAACTTACTTGGAATTAAAGACTCTGATGGGCCTTTGAGGTTTTTTTTTAAAAAAGGGAAGAGGGCCCTTGAACTGCAGGAAGATAATTGGAATTAACGTGTCAATAAATTACGCGGATCGACTTGACATGCAAATCTGATTCATTTACAGTTCCACTTTGCACTGTTAATTGCGTTCCATTGGCAGATCTTTAAACTTTGGGTGTTTTGTTATTGTGGGAAAAGAAAGCAAGTTCTCCAAATAATTTTTTTATTTTACTGGATGCTTCTGATGGACAAAACATTCTGGATGAACAGAACTCCATCAGCCACTTCCTTTATCTTACAGCATGCCAAGAGGATTAAAAACAGATTCGGGGGGAGTTGGAGGCCCAAAAACAACATGGCCACTAACTCTTCTTTTTGGCCTCCAATTTTTTCCAGATCTGGTGACCACTGGCAGTGCTTACAGAATAAAGTCAGACAAAAGGCTGTTTATGTCCACTTGGATATAAGTCATTCCAGACTATATAACGCTTGGCAATTGAGATCCCAACCAATGAAATTCAGTGTAGAGAAAAATAAAGGTTTTACACTTAGGCAAGAAAAACCAAATGAGCAGGTACTGACAGCAGTAAATATATCAAGGATTTTGGAGTTCTAGTAGACAATTACTTAAAGATGAGCTAGCCGTGTGCGGCAGTAGCCAAAAAAGCCAACACAATCCTAGGCTGCCTTAACAGGGACAGAATCAAGATCACATGAAGTATTAGTACTGCTTTCTACCACCCTTGGAAATAATGTGTCCAGTTATGGTCATCATATTATAAAATAGATATAGAGACTGGAAGGAGTGCAGAGAAGAGCAACAAAGATGATTCATAAAACATGAATGGTTGTAGGAATTGGGTATGTCTTGTCTAGAGAAAAGGACTAGAGGTGACATGATAGCAGTGTTCCAATATTTGAGGGGCGGCCACAAAGAAGAAGGGAACAAACCAGGGGTGGGAATCAAAATTTTTAACAACCGGTTTTGTGGGCATGGCTTGGTTGGTGGGCGTGGCTTGGTGGTCATGACTGGGTGGATATGGCTTGGTCATGTTATTGGCTGGGTGTTGGCCAATTCAATATCACTCACATTGAGGCACGCATTTCGTTGCCTGGCCTCTCATGACTGTGGGGATGCTGCAACAGTCGTAAGTGTGAAAAATGGTCGTAAGTCACTTTTTTCAGTGCCATTGTAGCTTTGAATGGTCCCTCCACACAAGCAAAGTACCAGCTAAGGAGGGGAAAAAAACTCCAGAGAAGTTCCAGAGACAAGAAGTCTAGTCCTGCCAAGAATGTAAGAAGGGTTAATGGAGAGGCAGTTTCTGTAAGCAACACCAGAATGTTTCCTTCCTGCCTTCCTTACAGGATTAGCCCTGTAATTTCTTCTAACAACCGGTTCTCCAAACTGCTTAGAATGTTAGCAACTGGTTCTAGAGAATAGGTGCGAACTGGTAGAATCCCACCCCCTGGAACACACTATTTCCTAAAGTACCAGAAGGCAAAATAGGAAACGAAGGGAACTAATCAAGAGAACCAATCTAGAAATAAGGAAAAAGAATAGTTAACCAGCAAGTAGAACAACTTGCCTCCAAAAGCTGTCAGTACTCCATCTCAACTGGACAGCACTTGTCTGATTTAGGGTCTCCTGCTTGAGCAGGGGGTTGGACTAGAAGACCTCCAAGGTCCCTCCCACCTCTGTTATTCTGTTACGTTTTTTGCTTTAAAACAATGAGCACTTTACACAGATCAGTGTACCCAAGGCTTAGAAGTAATCATGAGCGGGGGGAGGGGGGGGAACAAAATGCAACAGAGAGAAATTCAGTTTTATTTTTTAACAAGCTGTATTACCTTTGTTTGGTCAACAAATATTACAAATACGTCTTGTTTTTAAAAAAGTATTGCCATTACAACGTTTGTATTCTCCTTTAAAGGAACGGGTCTGCTTTTCAGTGTCTCCTGCTGGATGTAATGTGCCTCCCCCCCCCCCCACATCTTCTCTACCCCTTTATTTTGGCCAAAGGACACTCCGTTACATTGTACAGCAATCTCAAATGCAGCATAAACATTCCCTGGATCTGCAGCCGTCATTTCTCTTGCTGGAGAAAACGTTCCCCTGAAAACTTGCATACATTTACGAACCGGATAAGCTTATATAGATTACCCATATTTTGCATCCATACCTCCCTCAGAAAGCAAGGTTGGTCCTGGGCATTCTTGTATCTTCTGCAGGCATGTCTTCTTGGAAAAGTGCAGCGGTCCATATTCCTGACTTCTTAATCTAGGTCGGTATGTTAATTCCCAAGTCAACTTCACTGTGAATTTGCCCAATTGAAATTTAAAAAGCCTTCATGGAGGATTTTTCTTTCTCTTCCCCCTTGCGAATTACTGAGGTAAGACTTTTATTCCCTTCCCGCCCCCCTATACATGTATTTAAAATATATATTCCCTACAGGTCCTACAAAATAAAGTTCTACTTTTTAAATATATTTTTGGATAAGGCTCTCTTGGAAAGTAAAACAGCTATTGCCAATAGGTCATATTTTTTCCCCATGCATACATGCAGCATTCATGTAAATAATTAACAGTTTTTCCCCCTCTGCTGTAGAAAAAGAAAAAAAAAAGTCATTCTCCTAAAACCTCACTGGGATGCATTTTCGTTCCATCCGCTGACCAGTGCAGAAATCCACCCTCTGCTTTGCTTTGGAATTAGTCTTTCATTTCCCACTATTTCCCCCCCCCCCTCAAAAAAAAATTGCTTGGCTTTCATTGAGGGACTAAACTAACTCGGTTTCCAAGCATTCCTTCTGCCATGGAAGACAGAAAAAGCAAAGTTGAGCTTGATAGACACAGGAATTGTTGCACAGGCAAAAGGGGATGAATGCTTTTTTTTTAAAGTCCAGAATAAGATAATATTTGGAAAGAGCTCAAGCAGACACCTACCTAACTCACCGCAGGGTGAGAGAAGGAGAAGGCGCAGCATAATCAAGACTCTGGTCTGGTCTGCCTGGTGGAGGAGACAATCATGTTCTGAAAATGGTTTGGATTAAAATCTAGGAAGCCATCCGTAGAAGGTGTTTTCTGCTCTAAGCTACTCGATTCCTTACCTGTCCTATCAATACAATTACCCTAACATTACTAGCAAGCAAATGCTTTGGAGTAAAATGTGTGAGCTGATTGTTTTGCTACCATCAACAAACACGACTCTCTTACAATATTCTAATACTTGTTACTAACCACAGCAGAACTCCCATGCTGGGCTCTGAAGAGATGAGACTCTTGGTTCTCCAGATGGACATGGAGTAGGGGACGATGGGTCCTTCCTCTGCATCCGTTTGATGAGAAATGTTACCCCATTCTTCCTCTCCATAGCTTTGCAGTTTCCCTAGCTCGTCAAACTAATGCGAAAGTATCTCGTCTGCAAATGTGGTCCTCTTAAATCCCCCATATCTGTGCCTCTCATTGAACGAACTGGTTTGGCATCTGGTTCAAGGAAGTTCAAAGCAGCAGTCGCCATAAAAATAGGGAACAAGGTTGGGCTACAAGTTCCTTGTTGGTCTCCTCCCAACTCCACAATTTGGATCCTAACTTTTTCAGGAGCTGCGAAAGCCACCTTTAAATGCAGGAGTCTCCAAACTTGGCAACTTTAAGACTGGTGGACTTCAGCTCCCAGAACTCTCCAGCCAGCCATACTGGGAGTTGAAGTCCACCAGTCTTAAAGTTGCCAAGTTTGGAGTCCACTGTTCAAATGAATCGAGAGATCTCTGGGTCATCAAGCCAAAAATTGTGCCATCCCAGGTGTCACACCCAAATCTGGGATTTGTAATCCCACATCTGGAGATAACAGTCTCGTAGTCTATGCTGGCGGCAGCAAATCTGTCTGACAAATGCTCAGTTTGTGGCATTCACAACTCTTGTATCTTGCCACTAGTGTATATATACAATGAATTATCCATCTGGGGTCTGCAACAGGTACTCTGACCCCTTTAACTTCTATATTTTACATAGTCACCAACTCTAGCAAGATCCCTATATATCCCTACATGGGCTCTCCTGAGATTTCAGACAAGAATGGAGAGGATCCAGTAAGCAATATTTTGTTTCCAACGGAATATTATCGCATGAGAAGCGATATAGGTACCCACCACCTGAAAAGGTTCATTGACCCCTCCTTCACGGTGCTGATAATACGTTCTGGAGCTGCATTCTGTTATTCAATTTATTTCTGTTTAAATAATAATTCCAACCTATCCACCTGAAAGAATCCTGATCAGTTACAAAGTTGCACAACAGCGGATCTGATACCTTTTGTCACATTTTAGGAAGCCATTCTTTTCATTTTCCTTTTTCTTACAAATTCCACTCCATTGTGCCTTAATAGTATATGGACATTTCTTGGTGAAAGGCATCCTTTTCACTATATTAACAATTGTTGGATGAAAAGATTATACAATATCAACATTTGATCCTATCCAAGAAGATCTACACGCAAACCACGAGCATTTACCCAAACTGAAGTCCAACTGCAAGCTAACAGCGATTTCAGGTTTCAGAAGGTACTTATGATACAGAAACAATCTTCTTGAAATGATGTGTAGTTAATCTTGTTCTACTAGAGTGATTTGAGGGAACAGCATAGCTCCACGATTGAAATCTTCTTGCCATGCACAAGTTCTCAAGTTCTACACTTGGTATCTCCAGGAAAGATTGGGAAGGATCTCTGCTAGAAGCCCTGAAAAACCATAGACATTCCTCGCCTGGTGTTTTCCAGCTGTGTCGAATTTCAGATCCCATCACTTCCATTTAGCATGGACATTAGACATCCTGACTGGGAAGGAGGATGAAATACAGCTTCCCCTTACTTGGTGGCTCTTCTTATGTAGGGATTGAATCTCCATAATTCTTTGGCCAATGACTATTGCTGAGAGTTTTGGGAATGGAAGTCTACACATCTGGTGGACACCAAGATCAAGGAAAGTTTTGCAGTCCATTTCTACTAGAGTAAACCACGTTGATGAAGGATGCCACCAGTGTCCAGTTCCCGTTTAGACAATTGTCATGTCTGTTTGGATAAGGCCATTGATGAACATCTTTTATGTACTTAATCCTTGGTACATTGCAAGCATCCCAGCTTTGTCAGCAGAAGGAGCCAAAAGTGTAATTAGGAGTCCGTGTGCATTAGCTTTTTTCAGCCCATCTCATTCCACTGCCAGAGAAAACAAGCATCTTGAGATTGCCCCAATCCACCTGAGAAACAGAGGGGCACGGACTTCTGTTGCAGATTAGCGTCGTTCCATCCCATCTTGTGACGATGGATGGATGGAGACCAGCTCCTAAAGGTGGAACGATGGATACATGGGGTGGGCAAGGAGCAGAAGAAGTCATGCTCAGTAGAGTAAGCGCTTTTATGAACTGAACCTTTCATAAACTCTGTAGACCAAGAAGAATTTCTGAAGTTCTGCAGCCATAAAAGGACTGAATCCTTCACTCCGTGTAGAAGGAAAGACTATCACATTATGGCAGCAGTGATTTCCTAAAGCACCTTGTCTCTGAGTTCCTTGAAGGAGTACTTTCTGGAATCTGGACTACACAGGAGGTTTCATAACTTATCCCCAATCTATCTGAAGGTTATTTCATGTCTTTCTCTCTCTCTCTCTTATTTTTTTTAAACAAAAGAATTCTTTAAGCAGATGATAATACAGTACAGATACAGCTATAAGAACTTGCAGCAAGGGGAAATTTATTCTCCCTTCCCCTCCATTTTTTTTAAAGCAAAAACAAATCACACGTGGTCCAGGGTTGACCTTGGTTAGATAAATGGCTTTCCGACGTCTTCTTTCTGCTGTTGGAACGTAAAGGAGCTTTCTTGGTTTTTTTCTTTTCTTTTCCTGCAACATGTATAAAATTATTTTTGTCAAATAATAAAGAGTTTTTCATGCAGAAGCAAGTGGGCCCCAACCATTGTCTTTGGGTGGTCTTCCTCTCCTCCAATATACAGCAGGATAAAACGGAAAAAAAAAAAAAGATTGTCATCTTTGTTGTGTCCAAGAACAATGTTCACCTGGCACGTGGTTTGGGGTGGGTGGTTGGGGATGTCCGGGTGGCCTGGCCCTTTAAGAGGGCTTATCCCAGAGTGTCCCATGAGTTGGGCTGTGCCTTAGCGGGACAATGTCATAGTGGCTGGGGATGTGGCTGTTTCTGGGAAGATCGTATGGGTTTTGGATGTAACCAGCATTGCGGAGACGCATCTCTTGGACCACGCTGACCGTGGGCTCTGTGGAAAGAACGACAAAGAGACAGGGGTTTTTGGGGGGGCCCATCAAGCATCTTAGGAAGAGTATCCACACGACTCAGAGCGGGTGTGTGTGTGTTTCAAACTCCATGTCATTTGAGGGCCGCATCAGGGTTGTGTTTGAGGGCCGCGGTGAGTGTAGCCAGCTCAACATCACTCGTGTTGGGGGCGCCAGCAGGGGGGGCTTCAAGAATTTTAGCAAGGGGTTGTTCTCTGCCCAGTTCCTGGGTGGGTGTTCTAGGAGTCAGCCTCTTGCACCATGGCCGGGGGTAGGGACGTTTTTGCCCCCCCCCCCCAGACTCCAGAGGCTTTCTTCGAGCCTCCAGGAGGGCAAAAATGGTCTCCTCAGACTCCGGAGGCTCTCTGGAGGCCGTAAACAGGCCCATTTCCTGCCTTCCCGAACTTCCGGGCGGCCCATGTTTCACCCTCCCTGAGCCTCTGTGCGCACCCTGCACTTAGCTGCATCCAAAATGGGCCACTTGAGGACTCCTGGGAGGGGGAGGGGAGGGGTGGGTGAGGCCAGCCAGGAGTGGGAATTTGGTGGTTCTCCAAATTGCACAGAATCTTAGCTAGGGGCTTTCCCGAACCCCTGCGAACCCCCAGCAGCCCAGCCCTGGTGCCAGTGGTGGCCTGGGCGTTCTGCCCAGTGAAAACAGGGCTCCAAGCACTGTTTTTGGCTGCAACAGCCTCCCGCAACCCTCTGCCAGCAAAAATGGAGCGGCCTTCCTGAGCTCCCCTTTTGCTGGCAGAAGCACAGTGGGGGCCGGTCCTTCACTGTTTCCAGAGCAGTTCCGTGGATCTGGCCCTCAGGCCTTGAATTTGACACCCCTGCCTCAGAGATTCACTCCTCAGATGACACAACAGACAGACAATCCAGAAACATTTCAAGAATCCCTATCCTTTTGGTTCTTCTGTGGAGGTAGTCCTCGACTTACGGGCCCCATTTCTGTGGCTCAGCGAGAGAGTTTTCAAGTGACTTTTGCCTCATGTTCTTTCTTGCCACTGTTGTTAAGTGAATCACTGCAGTTGTCCTTTTAGTAACAAGGTTGTTAAGTGAATCCAGCTTCCCCACTGATCTTGCTGGTGAGAAGTTCACACAAGGAGACCCCGTAACCCCAGGATGCTGCAACTGTCATAGATACATGCCAGTTGCCAAACGTCTGAATTTTAATCACGTAACCTTGGGGAAGCTGCCATGGTTGTGAGGGTGAAAAATGGCCATAAGCAGAGGTGGTATTCAGCTGGTTTTGACCAGTTCTGGAGAACTGGTAGTGGAAATTTTGAGTCGTTTGGAGAAGCAGCAAATCCCACCTCTGACTGACCCCGCTCTCATCTCTTCTCCACCTCCCATTGAGTCCCAGCTGATCAGCTGGGTCTTCTTTTGTTGCCCTGTCCAGGAGAATGGAGCTGGAAAGCAGGTTAGTGGGGCGAGGAGGGAAGGGGGATTTTGCAGTTTAACTTTCCTCTGCCATGCCCACCAAGCCACGTCCACAGAACCAGTAGTAATTTTTTCTGGAATCCCACCACTGGCCATAAGTCATTTTTTTCAATGCCCTTGTGACTTCAAATGGGCACTAAACATACTGTTGTAAGTTGAGGCCTGTCCGTATCAATAATCATTATGAACTAATTGAAGGAGGAGGCAGGAGTTGAAGAATGGTTTGACTTCCAAAGAGAAGATGGACCACTCAAGGTTCCAATTTCAGATCTTCTCTCCAAGCCAGCAGGAGACATGGAGATGTTTTAATGGAAGGACTCCGTTTTGCATCATTCCTTCCTTTATGACCGGTGGGCAGACAAGAGGTGACAGTAGGACAGTTTACAAGAAAAGGAGTGAAAAGTTAATATGGAGGCCACAAACATGAGATGGAAGCTCACCAATGCTTTTACATGT
Source organism: Hydrophis major (assembly GCA_033807585.1). Classification (NCBI taxonomy): domain Eukaryota; kingdom Metazoa; phylum Chordata; class Lepidosauria; order Squamata; family Elapidae; genus Hydrophis; species Hydrophis major. Next base: position 24,028,188 of record CM066337.1, on the reverse strand, counting down.
ATTGCAATTCATATTTTTTGAAATAACGGGCTTTGATTAATTTATTGTGGCAGCCATCTTGACTTTTTGACACCTCCCCTACTCTCTATAAAAGGGCTGTGGTGGCTCAGTGGGTAAGATGCTGAGCTTGTCAATCAGAAAGGTCGGCAGGTTGATGGTTCGAATCCCTACCGCCGCCTAACGGAGTGAGCTCCTGTTCCTTGTCCCAGCTTCTCCCGTTCCTTGTCCCAGCAGTTTGAAAGCATGTAAAAATGCAAGTAGAAAAACAGGGACCCCTTTGGTGGGAAGGGAACAGCGTTACGGGTGCCTTCGGCATTTAGTCATGCCGGCCACATGACCATGGAGACGTCTTCGGACAGTGCTGGCTCTTCGGCTTTGTGACGGAGATGAGCACCACCCCCTAGAACCAGAAACGACTAGCACATAGGTGTGAGGGGAACCTTTACTTTTATCTTACCACTCTCTACAGACTCCCCTGTTATCATTTCTCCTCCCTTTGGACACCTCTGAGTGATGGAGTCAGAGTCTCATTATCCCGGGGTCATGGGATCCAGGGGTGCGATTCAAAATTTTTAGCAAGGGGTTTTCTGCCTGGTTGCACATGGCCTAGTTGGCCTCCTGCACCACGGCAGGTGGGGATTGTGTTTCTGCCCTTCCCTGGCTCCGGAGGCTTTCCTCAAGCCTCTGGGAGGGGGAAGCCAGAAAAGGGCCCATTTCCGGCCTTCCTGAACTTCTGGGTGGCCCGTTTTTCACCCCTCCCAAGCCTCTGTGCACACCTTGCACTTACCTGCATCCAAAACGGGCTCCGCTGGGATTCCTGGGGTGGGAGGGGCAGGGCCAGCCAGGAGTGGGATTTGGGGGTTCTCCAAACTGTACAGAATCTTAGCTTAGTCCCCTTTTGCGACCTTCTGACAAGTGAATCCATGGGGAATCCAAAATCGCTTAACGAGGTTATTAATTTAACCACTGTAGTGATTTGCTCAGCCCTCGTGGGAAGAAAAGTCATAAAATGAGCCAAAACTCACTAACCGATTTTTTTTTGCTGTGGGCTCGATTGTGGCCATATGTCGAGGACTGCCTGCCCTAACTTCTCCAAGCTGCTCTTCTCTGGGGGGACTTACCAACGTCGTAGATGTTTTTGTGAGCCGGCGAGGAGGTTGGTATGTCCAAATACGACGCGTCCCGATGGGCAGGAGACTTCATTTCCACATAGCTGTTCTCGGGCGGTTTGCGGGTCAGGATGGGAGGGTCTCGGATGGTGGCGTAGGGGTTTTCGCTGCTGTTGAGGGAAGCGGAGCTGGAGCTATGGGCAGATTCCTTCACGTAGTCTGCAAAGACAAGAGGCCGGCTCGGTCTCTTAGTGGGCGGGAACCACCGGGCCTCGAGGTACGGGGGTGAGGGGGTAGGGAGAGGTTGGAGACCTAGCCCTCAACGCACACAGCACAGGAACCCACCAGTTACGCCTCGGGAATGTCCGAACCACCAATGTCTCGCCAAACCATCTGCTCATCCAAACTCATGTGCAAGTCATGTCCTGAACATTTGGTGGGAAGAAAAACAACCCTTCAGTACCACAGCTCTCACGGTTACAAGGGTCTTGATGTGACAGTTACGTTTACATTTATGCGCCCATGGTGCTCCAGCCCACCCAGCCACCCGTGGAGGTGCCACCCGAGGCGCCAAGGAGCATGCACGACACAGGTGGTCTTCAGCCGGTTCTGACCAGTTCTGGAGAACCGGTAGCGGAAATTTTGAGTCATTTGGAGAACTGGGAAATCCCACCTGTGACTGGCCCTGCCAACCCCATCTCTTCTCTGCCTCCCATTGAGTCCCAGCTGATCGGCTGGGTCTCCTTTGGTTGCCCTGCACAGGAGAACGGAGCTGGAAAGCAGGTTAGCGGGGTGGGGAGGGAATGGGGATTTTGCAGTATATCCTTCCCCTGCCATGCCCACCAAGCCACCCCCACACAACTGGTAGTAAAAATGTTTGAATCCCACCAGTGATGCACGGCCGTCTCCCTTGGATCTCTTGGGAGATCACGGTCAGGTAGTGGAACACCTGGTTGAGATGCATCAGCCACAGAGCACCCGCCCCATCCTGGGGATTCTCAACCTGGACTTCAGAGATTCAGCTCTTTTGGGAACCCATTTATCTCTCATGGGGCTATCAGAATCAGTGTAGCCGCTTAAAGCAGCTGTTCTCCTGATAGCAGCCAGTCCCTTCAGTTCCTTTATTGCACGAAAACATGGGCAGAAGGATAATTCCTTGCTTGGGGATCCCTGCAGGAGGATGTGCACGAGATACCTTTTGCAACCTTTTGACAAGCAAAGTCAATGGGGAAGCCAGATTCACTTAACAACCGTGTTAGTAACATAACAACTGCAGTGATTCACTTAACAACTCTGGAAAGAAAAGTCGTAAATGGAGCAAAATTCCCTTAACAGCTGTTTTGCTTAGCAACAGAAATTTTGGGCTCAATTGTGGTCATAAGCCCAAGACTATTTGCATGGCACAAGGGGGAAATTATTCCATTTGTGGCTGGACCGTAATTGTGTCAAATCTATTCAAATTAATTCAGTGTAGATGCGGATGAAATGAATCCAAGTTCGCTGAGCTTGGATTCACCTCGACACCCTGATTCCAGTGCTGCCCAAGGAAGAGAATGCTAAACACAAATACCTCCTGACCATTCCACAAGGAGAGGATCTAGAAGGGGAGAATTGGCACTCTTCTTGGCATGTTACTTGGAAGTTTTAATTTGCTTTCAGAATAACTTTTTTTTCTGCAAGGCGGTTTGAACGATGGAGGGAAAGCTGTACAAACAGGTCTGTATCATCCTTCAAAAGCATTTCAGATTCATCATTTGGGTAAAACAGGAAATGCAGGGGTGGGGGGTGGGAGTTGAGCATTTTCTAATTTCTCTGCCCCCCTCCAACCCTTTCTAAATTGAAGGTCTGTGCTTGGGATTTGCAGAAATGAACTTTCTTTATTCTTCATGATTGTATAAATATATTTATGATACAATGGTAATATATGATATGATATGACATGACATGGCATGATATGATATATAAATCCATCTATCTACCTATCTCTACCCCTCATCATTTACCTGTCTTTCTATCTATTCTCTCATTATCTATCTATCTCTCATTATCTATCTATCTATCTATCTATCTATCTATCTATCTATCTATCTATATCTATCTTTATCTATCTATCATGTATCTATCATGTATCTATCATTATCTATCTATCTATCATCTATCTATATCTATCTATCTATCATTATCTATCTATCATCTATCTATATCTATCTATCTATCTATCTATCTATCTATCTATCTATCTATCTATCTATCTATCTATCTATCATTATCTATCTATCATGTATTTATCATCTACCTATCTATCTATCTATCTATCTATCTATCTATCTATCTATCTATCTATCTATCTATCTATCTATCTATCTATCTATCATTATCTATCTATCATGTATTTATTATCTATCTATCTATCTATCTATCTATCTATCTATCTATCTATCTATCTATCTATCATCATCATCTCTCTATTCCCCCCCACCCTTTCTCGAGCCAAAGTCACAGACACACAGACAGTAATCAAGGAGATAAAACATACGAAGAACGTTTGCAGGAACTGGGCCTGGCTTGTCTAGGGAAGAGAAGGACCAGGGGAGACAGGATAGTATCTTCCAATATTTGAGGGGCCGCCACAGAAAGGAGGAAGCGGGTCAAGCTATTCTCTAAGGCACCTGAAGGCCAGACAAGGAATAATGGATGGAAACTGAACAAGGAGAGATTCAACCTGGAAATAAGGAGGAATTTTCTGACAGGGAGAACAATCAACCAGTGGAATGGATTGACTTCAGAAGTATTCCATCACTGGAAGCTTTTAAGAAGAGACTGGACAGCCACTTGTCTGAGATGGTATAGGGTATTTTGCTCAAACAGGGGGCTGGTCTACTCAAGATGTCTAAGACCACATCCAACTCTGTTATTCTAAGTTCCTTATTCTATACCTACACAGGATTCCTGTGGTTTGACCTGATGACCATTACATGTTTCTTTCCCCATAAATGCTGGATATAACCAGTAGTATTTACATGAAACCTCATCTGAATACCTACAAACCAGAGGTAGGTATTCAGCCGGTTCTGACCAGTTCTGGAGAACTGGTAGCGGAAATTTTGAGTAGTTCAGAGAACCAGCAAATACCACCTCTGATTGACCCCACTAGCCCCATCTATTCCCTGACTTCTATCGAGTCCCAGCTGATCAGCTGGGTTTCCTTTGGTTGCCCTGCACAGGAGAACAGAGCTGGAAAGCAGGTTAGTGGGGTGGAGAGGGAATGGAGATTTTACAGTATCCTTCCCCTCCCATGCCCACCAAGCCACGCCCACAGAACTGGTAGTAAAAAAAATCTGAATCCCACCACTGTTACAAACTCCTTCCATACTTTGATTTAAGCAAATGCTTATGGCTTTCCGTTACGTACGTTCATACCTCCATTCATTAGTTTCTCTAAAACTAGTAGGTCACTAAAAGACTCTGTGACAATCCAGAGAATCTGTTTTAAGGAAGATGCCTCCCTTGGTCTATTCAGTCAAGTTGAAATCTGCTACACAAGGAGACCCATGTCCTGGTCCTCCTTTAGGGACAGAAGCCAGCTGGGTGACTCTGAACCAGCCTTTCTCAGTCCTTTGCCCCTGGCTGAGAAGGTGAAAAACTTCTGAAATGGAGAAGATGAAAAACAACCCAGAAATGGATCAAAAATGCATACGTTGAGAAGTTGAAGACCATCCTGGAAGGCGATACTTATGAAAAACCTTCTGCAAAAGTTGAAAAAACAAAACAAAACCCTACATGGGAGTTGTTGGGTTTGTTTTTTTTGTCACCGGAAACTAAGCTTGACCCAACGGCCATAACAACAATTCTCTTGGTGTTGTTGAAAGCTCACCCAAAGAATGAGATGAGAAGGAATAGAGAGAAGAAGGAGGAAGCTACTGGCAAGAAACCTCAAGAGTAGTCAGGGGTCATGCAAGGATTGGAGTCCATCCTCTGAGCTGAATAGTTTTCAAAGATGCTCCCAATGCACTTCTTTTTGTAACAGTTCAAACAGAAGCCTGGGGGAAATGAAAGCATGGGTCTTCTCTATAATTATAAGCAATCCAGGGCCTGTGCGAACTGAGGAATCTCATTTATAGTCCCTGGCGTCTCTTACAGGCTGCTCCCGATTCTTGAAAGGGTATTGCTGGATGAAGGAATTAATTGCCCCCGGTAGGAACCTCAGAAGCTGCCTTCAACTAATTATGAACATCCACTGTTAGGGATAACATTGTTTACCCTAACTGGTTTAGGTAAAATAATATGTTATCATGGTTTATAAGTTAAAGTGTCTGCAACTTTAAATATAGGAATGTAATTAAGGGAGTGGTTGTGAAAGCAACATAAAAGAAGCAAGGAACATCAGCTTGCTCTCTCTCTGGCTTTGATGATCCCTAATTACTGCATGGACTCAAGACTGCGTTACTCGAACGGGAGAGATAAACAAAGGACTGATATGTAAGTGAACTGACATAGGATATTCTACACGGACTTTGCTAACTGAATATCCTTGAATGGACTGACTAAATGATACATGACTAATGGACTGTTATTTTGACTATGCTATAAATGGAATAAACTATATTTTTGATAGCACAAGTGTATCTGTTATTTTTACTGTATGTTAACAAACATACAAACTTATCTCACTCATTTATCTGTGTGCCTATCTGACTAACGCTGCACATTCTGTTTAGCTTTCTCCTTAACCCTGGTTGGGGAACCCAGGCTTAACATCCACCACCGAACTCAAGTCTACATCCAAGTTAGATGCACTTCTTCCACTCTGTCAAGTATGGAATCAGGGATATCACACAGCACACTTTAAAAAAAAAAATAAGGAGAGCCTTGATTGCTAACTTGACTTGTGTTTTTTTTTAACCATATCCTGAGGGCACCTTTGCTTGGAATGTGAAATATTTCTATCAGAAGCGATTTCAGAAACTCTGTCTTTCTGTGGGCAAAATACATGTCCTGACCCAGGCTTCCTAAACCATAATTACCCGCACACTTATTTTAAAAACAAGACTTATTTTACTGCAACCCTGGGAATTGTTTTCATTCCCAGCCAGAATTAATCTCAAACAGTCCCCTGAGATAAGCACCCACCTTTCAGTTCTGTGAAGTGCTGCCAATAACAGAAGTATCAAATTGACTAGAAAAAATATACCTGTTATACCTATTATCTTGTAAGCGATTGACAAATAAAAATAAATGAATAAAAATAAAATAAATAAATAAATCACTGTTAAAAGACAAAGGCTTTGTGTCCTATGTCCTATGCTCCTGGGTTGTCTCGCAATAGTACTCACGCTATAAACACTCTGACATCATGGCTAAGATGATGGCTGGGAGCTAAGGACCTCACGCAAATCCATTTTAGCCAAGGCATCCATTGGATGTGATTTTCAAAAAAGGCAAGGTGGTGGCCTTGTTGGTGTAGCTGAAGCTCTGGCCATTTGGTGTGTGATGCGCACAGAAATATATAAAGCTTTGATCATATCGTCGCAGCCATTATCTTGACTTTCGTTTAACCACCATACCCAGCAGATACCTTTGTAGTCCAGTCTGCTCTGTGCACTCAGCCATGCAGCCTCCTAATTTCCCCCTTTTGATATCTATGCCTTTGACAAACCAACACCTAATCAATCAGCTTCAGAAGTCCCTGAGACTCCAGCCAATAATGGGATCTCTTCTAGCTGACAGGCAATTAAAACAGAAAGCAGGATGAAAATAAAATAAAATGTGGGTAGTAGTGTATGATGAGAGAGGATGCAAACACCGCTCGCTATAATAACTTTAAATCAAAAGCAAAGATTCCAGGCTAATTAGCAGGGCCTCTTAAAAGAAACGAGCCTTTCTGATGTTGCCAAGATGAAAGACAACATAGCAAGGAGTCAGATGCATAATTCTGCTCAGGATGGAGCAGATGAGTGGGTCTTAAGGGGGAAAGCAACAGGCTCACTCACACCAAAGTACCTTCTCCTCAGAGGTGGTATTCAACCGGTTCTGACCAGTTCTGGAGAACCAGTAGCAAAAATTTTGAGCAGTTTGGAGAAGCGGGAAATCCCACCTCTGACTGGCCCTGCCAACCCCATCTCTTCTCTGCCTCCCATTGATATTAATTATACGTGTTAATTATATATCTGATGCTAACTTATTCATTATATGTCATTAATATTATTATAAATCTTAACATTTTTCCATTTATTTATCTAATCTTCCTGGGGTCCCCAGGAATCAATACTGACTTAATGGCACACAGTCAAACTCATTTACCTATAAGGTGCTCCTGATATCTCGGTCTAGTCCTATTCAACATTTAATAATTATTTTGTCATTATTAACCTCTAGAACTCTCCCTAACCTTTATCAGGAGCAGTAAAGACAATAAAGCAAAATAAACTTGTCTCAAGGTTTTACAGGTTATTTTTTGATGTACAACTATTCATTTAGCAACCGCTCAGTTACAACGGCCCTTAAGGAAGTGATTCGCAATTATTCCTCGCACTTACAACGGCCACAATGCCCCCCAGGATTACAGGATCAAACAGCAATGGCAAACAGCATGTATTTCTGATGGTTGCAGGAGGGGTGGACTTCAAAAATTTCAGCAACAGGTTCTCTGCCCAGTTGCTGGGTGGGCCACCCCTGCCTGCAAGCCATTAAGTCAGTATTGATTCCTGGGGACCCCAGGAAGATTAGATAAATAAATGGAAAAATGTTAAGATTTATAATAATATTAATGACATATAATGAATAAGTTAGCATCAGATATATAATTAACACGTATAATTAATATCAATAAAATGGTTAAATTATTGACATTAATTATAAATATTTTAATTATATATCTTGCATATTTTCATTATAAACATATAAAACCATATTAATGATATTGTTCTCATTATTGTTATTGTGTTATTCCTTGATTGTTCTCCCTTCTGAAGATGCCAAGATTTATTGTCTAAACTAGGAACACAGCATAGGTAATCTTAAATAAAACCATTGTAATAAAATCAACTCAAGAAAAAAAAAAATTGTCTCCTCAATTGTGATTGTCAACAAGCCCGGCTTCCATCATTTAATTGCAAGGGGCCCGGGGCAGGGGACTATCAGAACTCCCTTTAATAAATGGGATTCTCAGAAAAATATGATAAAGGGAATGTATACTTGATATTGCATGTTTTAACAGAAGCAATAATTGTATTTGCACAATATTGGAAAAGTGAGGAAACCCCTACGGGAAGAAGATATAATGAAACAAATATTGGACTGTGCAGAAATGGACAGATTAATACAGAAGATAAAAGAAAAAAAAGACACAGAATATTTTCAAATTTGGGAGTTGTTTTATCAACAGTTGGGTAAAAGGGATATGAAATTAGGAACTTAATAAGCATTAGTATGTAAATGAATTGATCCAGACGGTGCGCTGTTCACACACACACACACACACACACACATTTGAAGAGGAAGAGTCTTGGTTGCCAAACTCATGGTGAGTTGAACCAAATCAGATCCTCAGCAGATCCTTTCACATCTAACAGATTGACAGAATTGGAAGGGACCTTGTAGGTCATCTAGTCCACCCCCCTGCCCAAGCAGGAGACCCCACATCATTTCTGACAAATGGCAGTCCAGTTTCTTCTTGAAAGCCTTTAGTGATGAAGCTCTCACAGGTTTCTTCATGGCAGCCATTACTGACCGCCGCTCCTCTGCCTTGGGAAAAGGGGGTTTTGCTGGCTGGGGAGGGGGTCTGCCACACCTCCAAGCCCTTATCCGGATCCCCCCTGTCTTCAGCTGCCTCTACGGGGCAGCTATATCCCCCAAATCCGAGCAGATCGGGGGAACCTTGGCAGCGAGCGCAGCAGGGATCGCGCAGTATTGCGAATCCCTGCTGCTGCCGAAGCCTTGCAACTGGAAGAAGCTCTTACAACTTCTGAAGGCAAGCTGTTGATTGTTCTGTCAGGAAATTCGTTCTTATTTCTAGGTTGAATTTCTCCTTGATCAGTTTCCATCCATTATTTCCATCCATTATTTCTTCAGGTGCTTTGGAGAATAGCTTGACACCTTCCTCTCTGGGGCAGCCCCTCAAATTTTGGAAGACTGCTCTCCTGTCTCCCCTGGTCCTTCTCTTCCCTAGACTAGCCAGGCCCAGTTCCTGCAACTGTTCTTTGTATCTTTTAGTCTCCAGTCCTCTCATCATCCTGGTTGCTCTTCGCTGCACTTTTTCTAGAGTCTCGACATCTCTTCTATAGTGTGGGGACCAAAACTGGATGAAGTACAAAGGCTTTATAGAGTGGTGTTAGTACCTCACTTGATCTTGATTGTATCCCTCTGTTAATGCAATTTAGGATTGCATTGGCTTTTTTAGCTGCCACTGCACATTGCTGGCTCATATTTAGCTGGTTGTCCACTAAGACTCCAAGATCCGTTACTGCTACTGAGTCTGGTTTCACCCAGTCTATCTAACCTTAGTCTCTCGATCAACACGTACTAAGGATGGCAGGCCATGGGAAACTTCAGGTCAACGTTCCTCAAACGTGGCCATTTTAAGACATGTAAACATCAATCCCCAGAATTCCCCAGCCAGCACTGGGGTGCTTAACTTTCACACCTATGAAAACATTAAATGTAGACTTCAGCTTCCTGATCATCTCATCTTATTTTGATGAGAAGGGGGTCCAAAAAAAAAAAAAAAAAGCAAGCATCTGGTCCTTATGGGAAGATATAGTATCATAGAACCGTAGGGATGCAAGGGACCATGGAGGTCTTCTAGTCTACCCCTGATCAAGGCAGGAGACCTTATTATCATCCTGGTCAAATGGTTGTTCAATCTTTTCTTGAAAACCTCCAGGGATCCACAACTTCCAGAGGTAAGGCCTTTCCACTAATTAATTGTTCTCACTGTCAGGGAATTTATCCGTATTTCTAGGATGGTTCTCTCTTCGATAAGCTTCCATCCATTACTTCTTCTCCTGTCCTCAAGTGCTTTGGAAAACAGGTTGATCCTTTCTCTGTGACAGTCCCTCTCGTTCTGGAAGACAGCTATCATGTCATTCCTAAACCTTCCCTTCATTAGGATAAAGATACCTAGTTCCCTTGGAATGGAATGGAATGGAATGGAATGGAATGGAATGGAATGGAATAGAATAGAATAGAATAGAATAGAATAGAATAGAATAGAATAGAACAGAGGAATGGAATGGAATGGAATGGAATAGAATAGAATAGAGGAATGGAATGGAATAGAATAGAACAGAACAGAACAGAATTCTTTATTGGCCATGTGTGATTGGACACACAAGGAATTTGTCTTTGGTGCATAAACTCTCACTGTACATAAATAAAAAATAAAATATATTCGTCAAAAATCATAAGACAGAACACTTAGTAATAGTCATAGGATACTAATAAGCAATCAAACCATACTAGGAAACAATAAAAACAATATAAGTTGTAAAGATACAAGCACCATGGATATAGCCATAAGTGGGAAGAGATAGGTACTAGTAAGGATGAGAATAATACCGTAATAATAATAATACAGTCTTAGTAGTTAATTTGACCGTGTCGTGGGAATTAGTTGTTTAGCAGAGTGATGGCATTGGGGAAAAAGCTGTCTTTGTGTCTAGTTGTTCTGCTGTGCAAGTGCCCTATAGCGTCTAGTCTTAGCTGCTCATTATACAATTTAGCTTCCAGACCCATAATATAAGATTTTTTTTTCATATATTAGGATATTAAGATATGCTTGGAAGTTCTGGAAATGTTGGCTTGCTGTACCTTCCTTGTCCCCACGAATAATCCACCCTAAAAGCACCAACATTGGCAATGTCCACCCTTTCCAAAATGAACCGTGCCCGAGAGGGACATTACTCTAAATCTGAAGTTACGGAAAATAGCTTTTTTCTTGGCACAGAAATCTTTGGCAAAGTGAAGCAGGGGGAGAGAGTGACATTTCCCCCATCCCTCCAGGGACCCTCGGAGAGGGAAAAAAAACAAAACCCAATGAAGGTGCTCAAGAAGAGCCAGTCTCTCCAGAGTGGAGTTGTTACAGAAAGGCTCCGTTCATCTTCCGACAGTTTTTCCCTTCCTTGCCAAACTCCATCCCTTTGCGGATAACAAGGGCAGCCATTCAAAGCATGCCTGGGCCCCTCTAAGTTAATGATCCTTTGCTGTCAATCACAACCCAGATCGAAATAGCCAACACTTTTGTGGGAAAGAATAAAGCCGTTTCAATTTTGTGATTAAGCTACTTGCAGACTTGACTGGTTCGGCTACAAAAAGAAAAAAAGAAAAGGCAGGGATTTTTTTTTTAAAAAAAGCCAGGAAATATGAAGCCTTGTTTATCTTGCAATAATTAAAGGCTTAATTTAGAAACCTTCGCTGATGAAATAAACATGTCGCTGCCTGAATTCAGAGGCACTTTGGCGCTTCCTTTGGCCAGTGTGAAATTTGGAACTAAAGAAAGGAATAACTATCTTAGGTGTGAAAAGGCGAGGCCCGCCAGGGACAAGCACCCCTAAAACAGTGGGGTGCTTTCTTATTTTTTGTAGCTTTTGTAGCTCAAATGCAAGCCCCACACAGCCTCCTTACCCTGCAGTGAAAACACCCCACTTCTTCTTCATGCTGGGTATTAATGGCTCACATCAAGCAGCCAAAATATAGAATACAGAATAACAGAGTTGGAAGGGACCTTGGAGGTCTTCTAGTCCAACCCCCAGCCCAAGCAGAAGATCCTGCCCCATTCCAGACAAATGGCTGTCCAGCCTCTTCTTAAGAGCCTCCAGTGAGGGAACGCCCACAACTTCTGCTGGCAAGTTGTTCCACTGATTGTCTTTACTGTTAGGAAGTTTCTCCTTAATTCCAGGTTGCTTCTCTCCTGGATTGGTTTCCGTCCATTGCTTCCTGTCCTGCCCTCAGGGGCTTTGGAGCAGGGGTCGTCAACCTTTTGGACCTCAGGGACCACCAAACTCATAATTTTAAATCCCATGGACCAGAGACCCTGGGAAAATCCCCCAAAAAAGTCTGCAGGAAAATTCCCCATCCCGTTTTCCTACTGATAGATCATTATTTGGGATTGCAGGATACCAGGAGGGGGGGAGGGGGAGAGAGAGAGAGGAGAGAGACTTTTGGCTTCATGCAAGGAAAGCAGCAGAAGTCCTTCTTTCTCTCCCCCAAACACCACCAGAAATGAGTCTTGGTGAGACTTGTCGTGCCAGAGCAGCCTCTTGGAGCAGGAGGCCTTGCAGGGCCCCAAAGAAGAAGAAAGAAGCAGCCCGGTGGCCAGGCGAGGCACGTGGGGTGAGTGGGGCAAGTTCCCCCCCTCCTCCCTTTCCCCCTCCCCTCACTACCTTGTGTTGTTTGTTACGCAAGTGACACAAGCCTCGTGTTCTCGTGAGCCATGTGGGCAGTGCAGCCTTGTGTTCCTGCGCTGCCTGGATTAATTCTTTTGAGGGTGACATTTCTCTGCGGCCCACCAAAAATTTCTCATGGACCACCAGTGGTCCCCAGCCCACTGGTCGGCAACCACTGCTTTGGAGAATAGCTTGACACTCCTGCTCTTCTTTGTGGCAGCCCAATATTAGAACAATATTAGAATAGGGGTGACCCAATATCAGGTCACCCCTAGCCCTTCTCTTCTTTAGCTTAGACATACCCACTTCCTGCAAAAAAGTGACAAGCTAATCCTTGAGCAAAACTCCCTTAACAACTGTCTCATAGCATAGCAACAGAAATTTTGAGCTCAATTGTGGTCGTAAGTCGAGGACTACCTCTACAATGTTCTCTCCTCCCAGCTGTTCTACTGTCCACCATCCTCATATGGACATAAACAAATATTAACGGAAAGATGAAATGGCAGGAGAAGGAGTTGCACAACCTACTTAAGCGGGATTTCACCTTTGTGCAAGGAATTGGAGAGGTTTGAAAACTCCGAGTATGCCTTTGGCTCTTCTCCCCCCCAGAGTCTCAATTTGGTTTCTTTCTTGCCACAGCCAAGGCCACTGAGTCATGCATCAGGCAGCAGGACATCACAAAAACAAGTGCCTGCTCAAATTCTGACAACCTCACAGAGCCTTTTTTTGACTCCAGGTCAGAGGTGGCTTGCTGCTCTCTTCTTCTGGGACTTTGGAAAATGACATTTCAAACTAGACTGCAGTGGTGGCTTTTCCTGGTGGTCTCTCATCCAAGTATGAACCAGTCTGACCCAGCTTAGCTCTTCAGATCAATTAAATGTAATTAGATGCTGCCACCTAGCAGGGCACAGGAGGTAGTACAATTATTTTACATCTAGGCAGGTAGTCCTTGACTAACATTCATTTAGTGCAGGGGGCTTCAAAACTTGGCAGCTTTAAGACTTGTGGACTTCAACTCCCAGAATTCCTGAGCTAACAGGAGGAATTCTGGGAGTTGAAGTCCACAAGCCTTAAACTTGCCAAGTTTGAAGATCCTTGGTTTAGTGATTGTTCAAAGTTACAAGGGCACTGAAAAAAATAGCTTATGACTGTTGCTACATTCGTCACGTGATCAAAATCCAGATGCTTGGAAACTGACATATATTTATGACAGTTGCAGCATCCTGAGGTTATGAGGTCACCTTTTGAGACCTTCTGACAAGCCAAGTCAACGGGGAAGTCTGATTCACTTTACAACCGTGTTACTAACTTAACAACTGCAATGGCTCACTTAACAACGGTGCCAAGAAAGGTAATAAAATGCTGCAAAATTCACTTAACAACTGTCCTGCTTAGCCACAGATATTTTGGGCTCAGTTTTGGATCGCTGGCAAAAGGCTGGAAAGCTCTTTGTCCAGAATGGCAGATAGATTCCTACATTGGCCAGGGGTTGCCAATCTTTTGGACCTCAGGGACCACCAAACTCATAATTTTAAATCCTGTGGACCAGAGACCTGGGGAAAATCCCCAAAAAATCTGTAGAAAAATTCCCCACCCCGTTTTCCTAATAATCGATCATTATTTGGGATCGCAGGGTACCATCTCCAGCTCCGTTCTCAGGGGAGGAGAGAGAGAGAGAGAGAGACTTTTGGCTTCATGCAAGGAAAGCAGCAGAAGCAGCAGAAGTCTTTCTTTCTCTCCCCCAAACTCTGCCAGAATGGCGCAGCCTCTTGGAGCAGGATGTTTTGCAGGGTCCCAAAGACTCATTTCTGGCAGAGTTTGGGGGAGAGAAAGAAAGACTTTTGCTGCTTTCCTTGTGTGCAGCCAAAAGAAGAAGAAAGAAGCGGAAAGAAGCAGCCCGGTGGCCAGGCCATGCACGTGGGGCAACTGGGGTGAGTAGGGCAAGTTCCCTCCTCTGCCCTTTCCCCCTTCCTCTCACTACCTCGTGTTGTTCGCAATGCAAGCGATGCAAGCCTTGTGTTCTCGTGAGCCATGTGGGTAGTGCAGCCTTGTGTTCCTTGCACTGCTTGGATTAATTGCTTTGGGAAGTGTTTTGGGGGTGACATTTCTCTGAGGCCCACCAAAATTTTCTTGTGGACCACCAGTGGTCCCCGGCCCACTGGTTGGCGATCACTGAACTAGAAGACATTCAAGATCCTTTCCAATCCTAGGTGTCGATGACTCCATTTGACCAGAACAGCTATCAAAACAGGCTGAATTCTGAATGGCTGGAATGATGGGGCAGCACCCAGTATTTCTTTCACTCTGATGGTGCAGCTACATGATGCAACTCACTAGCACTTCTCAAAGTTTAGTGACATGACCATTTACTCAGGTTCACATATTTTTATCCTGTGTGCTGGGCTGGATGGATTGAAAGTCTGATCTAGTAAAGTTGGAGGCAGAGACATATACCTCCATGATGCAAGCTTCACCCTGACTGTATGTGTGCGATGACATCATAACTATATAAGAAAGGGGTGGAGCTTGTGTGTATGAGCCGCGGTGGCGCAGTGGTTAGATTGCAGTACTGCAGGCTACTTCTGCTGACTGCCAGCTGACTGCAATTTGGCAGCTCGAATCTCACCAGGCTCAAGGTTGACTCAGCCTTCCATCCTTCTGAGGTGGGTAAAATGAGGACCCAGATTGTTGGGGGCAAGAGGCTGACTCTGTAAACTGCTTAGAGTGGGCTGGAAAGCACTATGAAGCGATATATAAGTCTAAATTCTATTCTTGCTACCTTCCTTCCTTCCTTCCTTCCTTTCCTCCCTCCCTCCCTCCCAGTGGTTAAAATGCGGTATTGCAGGCTTATTCTGCTGACTGCCAGAGGTTCGATCCTGAGCAGATCATGGTTAACTCAGCCTTCCGTCCTCCCGAGGTGGGTAAAATGAGGGCCCAGATTGTTGGGGGAAATAGGCTGACTCTGTAAATCACTTAGAGAGGGCTGTCAAAGCACTGGGAAGCAGTATATAAGTCTAAGGGCTATTGCTATTTCTATTATTTCTTATTCTATTCTATTATCCTATCCCATCCTATTATTATTCTATTCTATTCTATTCTATTCTATTCTATTCTATTCTATTCTATTCTATTCTATTCTATTCTATTCTATTCTCCTTCCTTCTTTTTCTATTCTATTCTATTCTCCTTCCTTCTTATTCTATTCTATTCTATTCTATTCTATTCTATTCTATTCTATTCTATTCTATTCTATTCTATTCTATCACAGTAGTAGTTAGAATGCAGTATTGCAGGCTCAAGCTTGACTCAGCCTTCCAAGGTTGGTTAAATGAGGACCCAGATTGTTGGGGGAGGGATACTGACTCTGTAAACTGTAAAGCACTATAAAGTGGTGTATAACTCTAAGTGCTATTGCTATTGCTACGGCACATGAAATGATGCCCTGGGTGAATGCTGGCTGAAGAATTTTTAGTGTTGAAGTCTATCCCTCTTAAAGTGGCTGGGTTTGAGAAACACTGACCTAAGTTAGTGATGGACATTTAGAAGAAAAAAATTGTTGCCATGAGAACCCTTTCAAAGATCTGGAATGGTTCTGGGGAAGAAAAATTCTGCAAAAGTTCTGCAGGGCCCGTGAATCTTCTTGTAATATTCCACACTCTGCTTGTCACAACGACCAACGTGTGTCAGCTGCTGATAGAGATTTGTTTCAGGAACGATGTTTCCGCACTTCTTCTACCATGGAGGAGAACATCTGAGCCTAATATCTTCTAATATCCCAGTGACCTTTAGAGAGCCGAATTGGCACTTCTCACTTTGGGCACTTGGGTTTTTCTCTTCATGAACCAGTCCCTGCGCGGCAAATAATTAAGGAAGATTTACTCTGCTTGGTGGAGCATGGCTGGGTTTTAAAAAATATTCTGGCTGGCCTGCTCTCTTCTGGTTGCTAAGAGAAATTAAATACAACCCTGAAAGCTGCTTCTGTTGTCAAGGTTTGCGGTCCTAGTCCACAAAGAGGAGAAACTTCCTAGAGAACCAGCAAGTATCCTTGAAGATGGGTCAAACCCTGATGCCTTGAAGGAAGGAACTTCTAGCTTGGCACAAGGAAGAGAGGCTTAATTTGAGGCCGATTCTTGAGATACACCAAGATGGATGGGATGCTTTTCCCGCCTTGGCACCTGCTCCAAAGCACCTGAAAGCAGGACAAGAAGCAACGGACAGAAACCAATCAAGGAGAGAAGCAACTTAGAACCAAGGAGAAATTTCCTGACATTATGAACAATTCATCAGTGGAACGGCTTGCCACAAGAAGTTGGGAACTACTCCAACACTGAAAGCTTTTAAGAAGAGACTGGACAGCCTTTTGTCCAGAGTGGTATAGAATCTCTTGCTTGGGTAGGAGTTGGACTAGAAGCCCTCCAAGGTCCCTCCCAACTCTGTTATCCTGTATTCTTGCAGGGTGGTAGGATATGAAGGTGAAAATTGTAATGAACAGGGGGAAAAAAGATTGCACAGGAGGCGAAGGCGACATTTTGTGGTGAAGCCTATGATTTCCCTATTCAGGAGTGAGTAACTTTTTCAGACTGCAGGATGGACAAATCCTTCACATTGATCTGGGCCAAGGTCGACATTGCAAAAAGTGGGGCCTGACTTGTACTAAGGAGTTACTCTATGCGGGGAATTTTAACTGGTATAATTACACAGTGCTATTTCTTTGCTAAGCCTTTATACATCACCATTTAAGAATGCCAGATAATGTTCTATTTAACCAATATAAAAAGTTAAAGTTGATGAAGTTTGATATTAGGGAAATAATATTCAAATATTCAATATCAGAGGAACTAACAGTCCAATTGCCCCCTTTTGAATGGGGTTTGTGGCCAGACAATGGTTTAACAATTTTATTTAACTTCAATAAACCAGGATAACCATCTTAAGCCAAGATGGCAGCTATTTTTAAAACTATTTTTGACCACCTCTGTGGACCTCCCTGATTGCAAAGTTGCCTCATGCACAGTACCAAATTATGTAAATACAAATAAGGAAGAAAAATACATCAATAATAATAAAACAGTAATCAAACACCGGGTGGATACTATCACATGTGGTGGATGTGTCCCCCCCCCCCCCCCCCAAAAAAAAAAAAAAAAAAAGATTGGATTAAAATACATACATGGTTAGAAAAAATGTTAAAGCAGCATATAGTTAGAATTATTTTTGTTAGGCATATTACCAGAGGAATATGATAAAGGGAATGTATATTTAATATTACACGTTTGACAGCAGCAAAAATTGTATTTATGCAAACTGGAAAAAATGAGGAAATACAGAAGAAGAAATAATTTAAAAAAATTAGATTGTATTAAAATAGACAGAAAAAGAAGGCACAGAATAAAAGATGACAGAAAAAGAAGGCACAGAATATTTTCAAACTTGGGACTTGTTTTATCAACAGTTGGATAATAGAGGTAGAAATTAGGAGTTTAATATTGTTATATAAACTAATTGACTCAGACAGTATGCTGTTCACCAGGCACTTATTGTCTGGTGAAGAGAAAATATATAGAAATAAAATTTAAAAAATAATAATAAAACATTGAAATAGCCAGATAAAGAAACCCTGGATGGAAAGCTCAGGTTTGGGTGATGAAAAAGGAACATAGGTTAAGAAAGGTAAAGATATCCAGAAATTGAGTCATGCCACAACTTTTCTTGGCCAATCAAGGAACAAGTTTTTTTTTTTCAGGATCAAATTCACCTTTTCAGTCCAGTTTCAGCCCTGGGATCTTCCAGCCCAAAACTAACCTGGCTTTCAGATCCATCAAGGGGGTCAGGGAACTCCGAATTTCCAGCCTTGGAGGGACTCTTCTGTAACAGTTAACGACTACTTCAGCTTCAACCACAATAACACACAGACAAACAATAGATACAAACTCAAGGTAAACTGCTCCAAACTTGATTTCAGAAAGTACAACTTCAGCAACAGAGCGGTCAATGCCTGGAACTCACTACCCGACTCTGTTGTTACATCCTCAAACAAACCCCAAAACTTCAATCTTAAACTGTCTACTGTGGACCTCACTCCATTCCTAAGAGGTCTGTGTGGGGGCATGCATAAACGCACCAGCGTGCCAGTGGTGAGATTCAATTTTTTTTTTACTTCCGGTTCTGTGGGCATGGCTTGGTGGGCGTGGCGGGGGAAGGAAAAATGTCCAGTCAGAGGTGGGATTTGCCAGTTCTCCAAACTACTCAAAATTCCCGCTACTGGTTCTCCAGAACTGGTCAGAACCAGAGGTGGTATTCAGCAGGTTCTGAACAGTTCTGGAGAACCAGTGGCAGAAAATTTGAGTAGTTCGGAGAACCGGAAACTGGCTCCGCCAACCCCATCTATTCTCTGCCTCCCATTAAGTCCCAGCTGATCGTCTGGGTCTTCCTTGGTTACCCTGCACAGGAGAACAGAGCTGGAAAGCAGGTTAGTGGGGTGGGGACTGGGAGAGAATGGAGATTTTGCAGTATCCTTCCTCTGCACGCCCACCAAGCCACACCCACAGAACCAGTAGTAAAAATTTTTGAATCCCACTACTGGTCAGAACCTCCTACCGTCCCTATCCTACTGTTCCCATTTATTTATTCTCATTTGTTATGTATATACTTATACCTATTTATACTTATACAGTACATTTATATGTTATGTTCATACTTATGCTTGTTTTCTCATACATGCTTGGCAAACCAAACGAAATGAAATACATAAAAATAAATAGAGAAACGTTATGGCTGAGAAGACTTCATTTCATTTTCTATTAAATACATCACACTGATCTTCTTCAGTCTCATATGGGTAGTCCTTGATTTACGACCTGAACTGGGACCAGAATTCTGTCTCTAAGCAAGGGGGTTCGGTGAATGAGTCATGCCTGATTTTATAATTTTTTCAGTTGTAAAATGAATTCTACAGTTGTTAAGTGAATCACGTGGCTATTAAGTGAACCCTGCCTCTGCCACTGAACATCATACATACAGGTTGGATGCGAAGTACCCAAAATTTGGTTACGCGACCATGACGATGCTGTGGGAGTCTTAAAATATTTTTTTTCAGTCCTATGGTAACATTAAATGGTCAGTAAACGAATGGTTTTAAGTCAAGGATGAACAGTATTGTATACATTTCACTTCTACAATGTTTCACCCAAATGAAACAGCTTTTGGAGGCCTTGAGAAATGGGGCAGGAGAGAAGAGATGGTGGTTTAGGCCTGAGAAAGAGGAGAGCATCAGAAGAGAATGGAGAACAGCCCTGCCGTAAGGTTGCTATTCTTTAAAGGGGGCAGTGAAAATTTTGGATGTTTCACGATCCTTTTAATTATCCCAGGACAATAAAATAGCACCTCTAGAACCCTGTCATTGTGTCATGCCCCTATCGGAATCTGACTCGGAGGAGGAAGCTGAGCAACTGACAGGGAGTGGGAGTGTGACTCTGTTGGCTGTGGGAGAAACTGGGGAAGGGCAAAGTCCGGGTGGGCAGAGCAGGGAAGAGGTAGAACAAGGGAGAGGGAGTTCAGAGGAAGACCCAGGCCCACCCCCTCTTCATCCTAGAGCACAGAGAGAGGAACGGAGAAGAGAGCAATGTGGGTTGCGTGGCTTATGAGGGAGGAAAGGGCCCTGATTCCCTTCATTAGCTGCAGCTGGGAACACAGTATATAAAAAAGGCAAGTTGAATGCAGCAAGCTGTTGGGAGCAAATGTGACTTTATCTTGTATCGTTGTGGCTTATTTGTGTTCCTGGTGTCTTCCCAACTGTGTGAGTTTTGCTATATTTTCAAGTTTGAAATTCCTGCTTCTGCCCTGCTAAACTAATTACTTCAGTTTGGTTTGTTTGGATTTTACAATTTGCGTTGCTCATGTTTTGGACTGAATTTTCTACAGTTAAAGGCTGTTCCTGGGAGAGTTTTTTCTTTTTTTTCAGCCTGAAGGTAACCTGGACATTGGGGGCAAAGTTGGAGATAATAAAGGGACTCTTATTGCTTATCTGACTGTGTTGCCTTTGTGCCATTTCCCCCAGTTCATCACACATTGTCTAATATTTGACCAGACCTACATTGAAGGCCTGATAGGCACCTAAGGATTTTGAAGCTACAATCTTTAGTTCAGGGCTGTCCCACCTTGGCAACTTTAAGACTTGTGGATTTTGACTTCCAGAATTCCAGAATTTTGGAAGTCAATCAATCAGAATAGAGTTGAAAGGGGCCTTAGAGGTCTTCTTGTCCAATCCCCTGCTCAAGTGGGAGACCCTATACCATTTCAGACAGGTGGCCATCCAGTTTCTTCTTAACAGTCTCCAGTGATGGGGTACCTATAACTTCTGGAAACAAAGCTGTTCCACTGTTTAATTGTTTTCCCTCTTAGGAAGTTTCTCCCTAATTCCAGGTTGCTTCTCTCCTTGTTTAGTTTCCACCCATTGTTTTTTTTTTTTGTCTTGCCTTCTGATGCTTTGGAAAATAAGTTGAAGTCCACAAGTCTTAAAGTTGCCAAGGTTGGACCGCTTTGTTGCAGAGTAAATCTATCAAAGTGCGCAGGTTATTTTCTCCAACTTAGCTCCCATTAGATCAGAGGTGTCCAATCTTGACAATTTTAAGACCTGTGGACTTCAACTCCCAGAATTCTCCAGGTAACATTCTGGGAGTTGAAAGTCCACAAGTCTTAAGTTTGGAGACAACCAAACTGGAAATAACCAAGGCAGAGATACTGGAGATGGGATAGTGCCCCAGTTTCAAGAGGGGATAGGACAACCTCTGCTCAAAGAACTGAAAATTGCTCCAAGACAACCTCTAAACCACCAACTTTAAGTAAATGAATCCCTTCTAGATAACCTGAATTTGAAAAAGGCGCATTGATCTGCTATGGAGAATTCTAAGCCCCTTGCTTAGACAAGACCAAACCTTGGAGAACTGATGTTGCAAACCACTAGAAACATGTGGAGGGTTATTCCTTTTGCTCCTCTGTCTTGTTCCCGCTGTCCCAGTTCATTCCCATTTCCAAGCAAAGATTAGGGGGAATGAAAAGCAAAAGTGACAGCACTTAAGATTTATATACCACTTCACCCTGCTCTCTAAGCGGTTTACAGAGTCAACTGACAATCTGGGTTCTCGTTTTATCAACCACAGAAGGGATTGAAGGCTGGGGTAACCTGGAGCTGGTCAGGATCGAACTCCAGGCTGTGGGCAGAGTTAGCCTGCAAGTCTGCATTCTAACCGCTGCACCACCAGGGCTCTATGAAATTAGCCAGTGCTGTCGAGGTGATCTGTGGTACGTAAGAAACTATTGTAGACTTTCTACGAGTTAATTACAATAACAGATTATTAACAGAGGGCTTTGAAGTTTAACTTTGCTGTTGATTAACCTGTTAACTATTTTTTCTTCATATACATACATGTAGGTAGCAATAGCACTTAGACTTATATATTTCCTTTATAGTGCTTCACAGCCCTCTCTAAACAGAGTTTACAGAGTTAGCCTCTTGCCCCCAACAGTCTGGGTCCTCATTTTACCCACCTCAGAAGGGATGGAAGGGTGAGTCCACCTTGAGCCTGGTGGGATTTGAACTGCCAAGTTGGAGGCAGCTGGCTGCAGAAGTAGCTTGCAGTACTGCCCCCTAACCACTGCACCACAGAGGCTCACAAGTGTGTGTATGTATGTACGTTCATACATTGAACGTACATACATGTTCAACATATGACAGGTCAAACTGGATTGCTAACAGATGTAAAATTTTATAAATCTGGACCTGTTTTGCAAGGGGGAAAGCTATTACGGTTGCAATATATTTGCTAGCATCCAACTGGAGGAGGGGGGGGCATAATATAGGTTTTTAATTTTTTAAATCTTTTCAACTCACACCTTTTTGTCTAGTTTCGTTTTGTCTTTGTAAATTCCACCCCCCATATTTTAATTTTCAGAATGGAATTACCCAGCGCCCTCATATCCGACAAGTAAGTTTTCCCCTGCCCTTGAGCAGAAACGGCCCTCATCCCTCCCAAACTCCTTACCGGAGAGTGAGTAATCGGTGTTGGTCATCCTCATGGCCGGCGTGTACGAGACGCTTGGCATGTCGTGCCCTTTCTTCTGCTTACGTCGATACCACACAAACAGTGCCAGCAAAACCATAATAATTAGCAGGAGGATAATAATTCCAGAGATTGCTCCCACTGAATGCCTCTCAGATCCAAGAGCTGGGCTAATTTTAGTATAGGGATTTAATTCTTCCATCATGAGAGCCGCTGTTAAAAATAATTCACAATGCACCATTAAATTAAGTGGTGGAGGCCAGGTTGCAAGAAAGGGCCAGCTATTACGGGGGATTACAGTTGTTAAAGCTTTCCAACAGCTCGTCTGAATCGGGTTAGCGGACTACAACTCCCATCAGCGCCAACCTACGAGGCCAAGAGTGAGGGATGCTGGGAGATGTGGTCTGGCCATATCTGGAAAGCTGCTCTTTGGGGCCTGATGCCAGTTGAAAGGAAACCGTAGCTAGCCCCAAGAAATCACCTTCCTCCCATTTCATGATTTTACAGGGTGTATCTCTGCCCCACCTGCCAGCTTTGGATTCACTTCAACAGCAATTTAGACCGCTTCCCAGGGCTTCCCAGTCCTCTCCAAGCGGTTTGCAGAGTCAGCCTCTTACCCCCAACAATCTGGGTCCTCATTTTACCCACCTCGGAAGGATGGAAGGCTGAGTCGACCTTGAGCCAATCGGGATCGAATTGCTGGCAGTGGGCAGAATTAACCTGCAATACTGCATTGCAACCACTGTGCCTTATTGAGGAGGGGTGAACCAGTCTTATGGAGATGACCTCTCCCAGTGGTTCTAGCCAAATCTGCCTTATGAAATGCAAGGGACAGGAGGAATCTACAAAGAGGCGGTCAAAATATTGAGGGCCCACAAAAATGGAAGCAGAGCTCCAACTTTTTCTCCCTGCGCAGCGCCTAGTTATGGTGCCCAGGTTGACTTATGTTAACCCACCTTTAGACATCCTTCTGGGAGATATTTGGGAGAGAAGGAATGTCCCAAACAAGACAAATTTATTTTATTTTATTTATTTAGAAGATTTATATGGCTGCCCGCTCACACACAGTGATGCTAGGCGGTTTATAAAAAGTCGAAAACCCAATGTAAAAAAAGAATAAAAAAACAATAACCTTGCTCCCCATCCCTCTGGTGACACCACACAATCAAACAAGCCACTTGATGGGCTTCATCCCATGTTGGGTTCCCCAGACCCGTTGCTAAAACCAGGACCTTTCAGGGCCTTGTGAAAGTGTTTTCAAAGTGGGGGCCAGTCTAATCTCTGCAGGGATGATGTTCCAAAGGGAGGGAGGGAAGAACCACAAAGAAGGCCCTTCTTCTGGGTCTTGCTAAATGTAGCTCTGCAGGAGAAGGGACCTCCAATGTTCCTTGCTTCCCCCGGTCTGTTGGGTTGGGTAGATGTGGCCGGGAAGAGAGAGATGGTCCCTCAGACAACCCAGTCTTTAAACCACAGAGGGCATTAAAGGTGACCACCAGCACCTTGAATTGCACCTGGAAGCAAATTGGCAGCCAATGCAAATCATGTAGTAGAGGAGACACGTGTGCACGACGATTATACGACGGCATCTGAATCGGATGGTTTTATTCTGGCGAAATAAATGCACGACTGAGTCTCTACCGCCATACTGTGCCCTCTTTGTTAAACCTCAGCATTTCAGCTTTCCTTCAAAAAGGTTCCACTTTCTAGTCCTCATGGGAAAAAAAAAGTCGAGCAAAAGCCAGATAGTCTACCAATCCTGCCTTTTCCCTCTCCTGTGTGAATTTCTTCCAGGGTATAATCATTTTTTGGGAGGATGGTGGTGTCTTTTTGAACTGTTCTTGGAAGAATGGCCCAAGTTGAAGGCTCCATTGAAAAGGAAAAGAGCAAAGAAGGAGAGAGAGAGAAGGAGTTGCCTCACCTTGATCGCACCTGATTCCCTTGAACCCGGGGCTGCAGTAACAGGTCCCTGTAACATAGTCACAGGTGGCGTTATTCATACATTCGCAGAGCTGCTGGCAGCCGTAACCAAACGTTCCTTGCGGACACTCTGAAAATGCAAGGTGAGAAAAAGTCTCAAGAAAAAAATAGCATTTCGCCAATATAGTTATTTTTTTTGCAATCAGAAGATGCTAGTGTCAGGATTCTGGCAGTTACTCCAATTAAATCATGAGTCTTGAGCCAAACTTCCAAAACTTCAAAAGGATTTATTGGGAGTTAACATGCCCGGCACTGCCTGGGTGTAGCCGACTCTGAGACTCATCATTCATTGTCATCCTTGACCCTGATTTTCCGCCCACCCCCTGGGTGTATCCTAATTCATATTCTCCAATGGGACACCTCCATAGCTCAGAGTCATCAATCAGGCTCTCCAGTTAGAATTTTGCATGGCAGAAACTTCAGTCACCTAGAAACTATCTTTGAAAACATTTATGGAATGCACTTTCTGTTTGCAAGCTGCCGCACTGCTCACCCTCCCTTTCTGTTGGCAACTCTAAAAAGACCATAGAAATATTTTATGAGTTGACAACTAGTTAAGAAAAAAACTCGGGTAAACCTCACAGCCTTCCTGTAGGACAGTATTTTTCCACTTTTAAGATGGGTGGACTTCAACTCCCAGAATTCCCAGCCATCCATATAAGTCTGGGGGGGGGGGAGGATTTCCATTTTTGGTTTTGAGTGATGGTTCTCATTAGTGGGGCTACAGTTGGTGATTGTCATGTCCCCGTCAGAGCCTGAATCTGCAGGGGGAAGATGAGCTGGAACCTGAGCCTTTCAGGAGTAGGACAGCTTGTAGACAAGGAGGAACAGGGGCAGGATGAATGTGAGAGAGCTCGGGGATGAGCAAGGACTGCCTCCTCCTGATCCGAGAGCACAGAGAGTGGAGAGAAGGCGAGAACAGTGCAGACTGAGCAGGCCACTCGGGAGGAGAGCGCCCTGTCCCTCTTCACAAAGCACACCTGGGGAATGGGGCTTCAGGAGATGCTGTGGGGAGGGGCAACAAATGCTGAGTTTCTGAAGTGTTGAGTGCCAACATTTAAACTTTCCAAGAGTCCTTGCATTTTTTTTCTGGCTTGCTGGACTGATTACCTGGATCCTTTGCTTCCTGAACTCCTTGATTTGCCCTGCTGGATTTATTGCTATGCAGTCTTGATGTACACAACACTGGGCTAGACTATCTGCGGCCAGAGGCTCTGTGTGTGTGTGTGTGTGTGTAAGATCACTTTGCTCTGGGACTTGCCAGAAACGTGGAAGCGTTTGGGGACATTTGGAGCAATAAAGGGGCGGTTTGAACTGCCAGCTATTTGTGTTATCTGTGTGCTGTGCCCTGGATCATCACACTGGCATTCTTTCTGATGTTTTCCATAACACTAAAGCTTCAGTTTTCCCTTGAGATTTCACAAGACCCGGAGAGGCTCACCTGCCCTCACCTTCCTGACCACGAAATAAAAGCAAGAACACCCACATTTTCTCCCCCAAAACCCTTTTCAAAATCAAATATTTCTTGATCAAATTCAATGAGAACTAACAGGGAAAAAAAATATGTAGGAGAGTTTTTGGGCATAGAGACATGGTCGGCTCACTGGAGTCCACTGAGATATTGATGCACCTTCTCAATGAAAATGGCCATCACTTTCTTAAACCATCTTTTGTCTTCCCCTTTGATGCCGGCTACCCTGAACAGCGTCAGGCTGCCAGATCCAGTTTCCCAATGGATTTCCTATCATGCCTCTGGGGAGGATCCATGGGTGGGCTGCTGGAGGTTCGCAGGGATTCGGGAAAGCGCCTAGCTAAGATTCTGTTCTGTGCAGTTCTGTGCAGTTTGGAGAACCCCAAAATCGACTCCTACCCCGTCCCTCCCCTCCCAGGAGCCCCAACGTAGCCCATTTTGAATGCAGGGAACTGCAGGGCACACACAGAGGCTTGGGGAGGGCGAAAAATGGGCCTCCTGGAAGTTCAGGAAGGCCGGAAATGGGCCCGTTTCTGGCTTCCAGAGAGCCTCTGGAGTCTGGGGAAGCCGTTTTCGCCTTCCCGGAGGCTCAACAAAAGCCTCTGGAGTCTGGGGACAGTGAAAATGCCCCCCTGCCATGGTGCAGGTGGCCACCAAGCAACCGGACAGAGAACCCGTTGCTAAAATTTTTGAAGCCCACCCCTGGGACTGTCTCTTCACGGCAGGGTGGGAAATCCCCCCCACGGCAACCTGCACAGTTGCATTTGATGGAGTGTAATTTAATTTTTGCAAGCAACTGAAGTGCGGTTTAAAGCGTCGCTCTTCATAGAGTCAGTGTTTTCCCTTTGGTAACGCCAAACATGGAAAATTGGCATGAATTTTTGGAAAACCCTGAAGGTGGAGAATGTATTTCTGCAGGGTTTGGGGCCCTGAAGCCTTGAGCAAGACAAGCCAGGTGGGGCCTCTGCTAAAGGAGTGCCTTCTCCCAGGGACCCTCTGAACAGAAGCTCGCCCGGAAGCCATCAAAACTTTATGTTTCCATTTCCCCCTGATTCTCTCTGCAGACTGCCAACCAATTTGGTTCCCCATATTTCTATCAGAGGGAACATGATTGAATGGCCAGTGACAGAATTTATTCATACAATTACTGTGATGGCGACAATAAATCTGGCGACAGCTTATTGTGTTTCTTTGGGCAATATTCAATAAGAAATGAAGCGGCCGGCGGTAAACCAGCTGGTGACTCTGCTACACCAGCGGGAGAGTTTGAGGGACACACCCAAGCTCTCCACATTCCTCTTCGACCCAGGCTTTGCAGATACATCAAGAGAGGGAGAGAGGGAGGGTTGAGAAGGAGGAAAGAAGGAAGGAAAGAAGGTGGGAGAGAGGGAGAAAGGGAAGAAGGATGGATGGAAGGAAGGAAGGAAGGAAGAGAGGGAGGGAAGAATGAAGGAAAGAAGAGGGAGGGAGAGAGAGAAGGAGGTAAGAAGAATGGATGGGAAGGAGGGAGGAAAGAAGGAAGGAAAGAAGAAGGAAGAGAGGAAGAAAGGAAAGAAAGATCAATGGAAGTAAGAGAGGGAGGGAGGAATGAAGGAAAGAAGAGGGAGGGAGAGAGAGAAGGAGGTAAGAAGAATGGATGGGAAGGAGGGAGGGAGGAAAGAAGGAAGGAAAGAAGAAGGAAGAGAGGAAGAAAGGAAAGAAAGATCAATGGAAGTAAGAGAGGGAGGGAGGAATGAAGGAAAGAAGAGGGAGGGAGAGAGAGAAGGAGGTAAGAAGAATGGATGGGAAGGAGGGAGGGAGGAAAGAAGGAAGGAAAGAAGAAGGAAGAGAGGAAGAAAGGAAAGAAAGATCAATGGAAGTAAGAGAGGGAGGGAGGAATGAAGGAAAGAAGAGGGAGGGAGAGAGAGAAGGAGGTAAGAAGAATGGATGGGAAGGAGGGAGGAAAGAAGGAAGGAAAGAAGAAGGAAGAGAGGAAGAAAGGAAAGAAAGATCAATGGAAGTAAGAGAGGGAGGGAGGAATGAAGGAAAGAAGAGGCAGACAGGCAGGAAGGCAGGGAGAGAGAGAGAGAGAAAAGAAGGATGGATGGAATGAATGGAGAGAGGGAGGAATTAAGAGGGAGGGAGGGAGAGAGGGAGAAAGGAAAGAAGGATGGATGGAAGGAAGGGAGAGGGAGGAATGAAGGAAAGAAGAGGGAGGGAGAGAGGGAGAAAGGAAAGATGGATGGAAGGGACGGAGAAAAGAAGGAAAGAAGAGGGAGAGAGGGAGACAGGGAAAAAGGATGGATGGGAGGGAGGGAGGGAAGAAGGAAACAACAGGGAGGGAGGGAGGGAGGAAGGAAGGAGGGAGGGAGGAAGGAAGGAGGAAGGAGGGAGGGAGGAAGGAAGGAAGGAAGGAAGGAAGGAAGGAAGGAGGGAGGGAGGGAGGGAGGGAGGAAGGAAGGAGGGAGGGAGGGAGGGAGGGAGGAAGGGAGGAGGGAGGGAGGGAGGGAGGAGGGAGGGAGGAAGGAAGGAGGAAGGAGGGAGGAAGGAGGGAGGGAAGAAGGAAGGAAAGAACAGGGAGGAAAGGAGAGAGGGAGGGAGGGAAGAAGGAGGGACGGAGGAAGGAAGGAAGGAAGGAAGGAGGGAGGGAACGACTGCAGTCCAGGATACAACATGCCCGTTTCTGTGGAGGATGGGATGCTTCTGTGTATGCAGCCACAAAGATGCTCTGTCTTCCACAGCACAAACCTTTGAGGGACTGGCTTTTCCCCCCTTTGGGGTTATAGTATGCACCCCAAAAAGCAAAGCAAGTTAGATCCACTTGATAAAAAGCTTTCCGTTCCCCCAAACTTACTCTGCTCGCATTGTTTTCCGGTGAAGCCCGTTCTGCAGGTGCACTGCCCGGTGATGTGGTCGCAGTCGGCCCCGTTCTGGCATTGGCAGACATTGGCACAGTTCTTTCCAAAAAAGGCAGCTGGGCATCCTGGAAGGTTGGGATCCAGAAAGGACACAGGAAGAAGTCAAGCAACTGAAACTGGGCTCCCGGTCCCCCTTCACCCCGGCCTTTGCTAGCAGAGCTTAGGCCAGTAACCGGATTATGGCATAGCAGGGGATGATGGAATTTGTAATCCAACACCTCTGCAACAGTGATGGGATTCAGCTGGTTCGTACCGGTTTGGGAGAACCAGTTGTTAACTTTCTGAACAGTTTGACGAACTGGTTGTTGGAAGAAATCATTGGGGCAGAGAAGCAGTTGTTGAATTATTTGAATCCCACCACTGCTCCGCAAGTGGTTTGGGCCAGTGTTTCTCAACCTTGGCAACTTTAAGATGGGTGGACTTCCACTCCCAGAATTCCCCAGCCAGCATCATTAAGATGGGTGGACTTCAACTCCCAGAATTCCCCAGCAAGCTGGCTGGGGATCCTGGGAGTTGAAATCCACATGTCCACCTGTCTTAAAGTCCACCTGTCCAAGGTTGGGAAACCCTGGCTTGGACTGTTAATAAGCCCAAATAGGATTTAAAGATTTCTCTTAAACCCAACAGCCCTACTGTTTCTTAATCACAACTTTGAGGAGTTTTTCAAGATTGGCTTCAAAGACCCACCAAGTATCCAATTAGGGAATCTGTGCTGGGGAAATGAGAACGCTACGTGCCACTATAAAATACGCTCTCTCCTCTTTGCTGTTGTTCACTTGTTGGGATTGATTTACGTTTGCTGGGTTTTATCTGCTCTGATTTGGAGAAGGAGGTAGCTGGTTTTGGCTGAAGTTTGATTTGTGGCAAGCTCTGAAAATGCTCCAAGGAGACACAAGGCGGCAGTGCACACTCTTTGCAGAAATCTTCCCAACAGGAACTTACTCTGAGAACAGTAGGGCCCTGTCCAGCCAGGAGTACAGCGGCATTCTCCGTTGTGGGGGCTGCACGTCCCACTATTGTGACAACTGCACGAATGAAAACAATCGCTGCCCCAGAAGCCAACTGGACAAGCTGGAGAGAGAGAGAGAGAAAGAGAGAGAGAAAACAAGACATATATCCCAATCTTTCCACCCTTGAAACCGAAAAGTATTTAGAAGTTGGAATATTAGGGTTGGAAGGGTCCTTGGAGGTCTTCTAGATCAACCCCTGCTCAAGCAGGAGACCCTATATCCTTTTTCAGACAAATAGCTGTCCAGTCTCTTCTTGAAAAACTCCAGTGTTGGAGCTTCCACAACTTCTGCAAATTTCTGCAAGGAAATTTCTCCTCAATTCTAGGCGGAATATCTCTCTCTTTCACGATCTTCCACCCATGGCTTATTCACCTGCCCTCAGGGGCTTTGGAGAATAATTTGACCCCCTCTTCATTGTGGCAGTCCCTCAAATATTGGAAGACTGCTAACCTGTCACCCCAGTTCTTCTTTTCACTAGACTAAAGGGGAATGGTAAAGATTCTCCTCGCACATACATGCTAGTCATTTCCAGCTCTAGGGGGCGCTGGTGCTCATCTCCATTTCAAAGCCGAAGAGCCAGCGCTGTCCGAAGACGTTTCCGTGGTCATGTGGCCGGCAGGACTGAACACCAAAGGCGCATGGAACACTGTTCCCTCCCCACCAAAGGGGTCCCTATTTTTCTCCTTGCATTTTTACATGCTTTCAAACTGCTAGGTTGGCAGAAGCTGGGACAAGGAACGGGAGCTCACTCCGTTAGGCAGGCGACGGTAGGGATTCGAACCGCCAACCTGCCGACCTTTCTGATCGACAAGCTCAGCCTCTTAGCCACTGAGCCACCATACCCAATTCCTGCAGCTTATGTTTTAGCCTGCAGCCTCCTAATCCTCTTTCTTGCTCCTCTCTGCACACTTTCTAGGGTCTTAGCATCTTTTTTTGTGTGTTGTGGTGACCAGAACTGGACACTTAACTATTTTAAATATTTTAATCAAACAGCTACAGTTCAGCAGCTTCTTCCCCAGAGATCAATACACTCTGTGCATGCACTGAAACTTCTCCCATCGGGATAGCAGGGCCAAGATACAAAAGGAATCTTGCATTTAACATTCACCCACTTCATTCTTTTTCAGAGCAGTACCAGAAGGAAAACAGCTGCATATTTAAAGATCAGCCCTGCTTCATAACTGACAGTTCTCCAAAATTTCCAAGCCACAAAAATACAAACGGAAGAATGGGAGGACATAAAAAAAGGATTTTTGTATAATTTGTGCAAACTTGTTATATTAAGAGAAAAACCCACGAACGTGTGTGTATTGGGCCATATTGTGTAAACAAAATAAGTTTCAAGGAAAGTGTGCACAATTATGTGTACAAATTGATGCGGCAATGGGAAAATAAATTTTGAAACTGGCAGAAGAGAATGGGATGAAAATGAAATTTATTGGCTTTTCTGAAATTGATGCAGCATTTTTAGGGCAAGAAAATTCTGTCCTGAACTACATCAAACATTAAGCAGATTCCCATATTACTTTACGCTGTCTAGACCCTGTTAAGATTGAGGAGATGTATAAAGTGTACAAATAAACATGTTATGATGGCTTGTTTAACCAATCATTTTAGATTCCATGTATGTATGTATGGTATTCAGCTTTGTTCGGGTATTTTCCCACGTCATTATAGTTTTTAGTGTTTTTAAAGTTGTAGCGACGTTTCGGCAGAATCTCATCTGCCATCATCAGGCTTCTGTATAGTGTTCATCTGATGATGGCAGATGAGATTCTGCCGAAACGTTGCTGCAACTTTAAAAGCACAACTATAATGACGTGGGAAAATACCTGAACAAAGCTGAATGCCAGACATGTAAATACCCGCGAAAACTTAAGAAAAAATATATATATATATATATATATATATATATATATATATATATATATATATATATATATATATATATATATAGCAGGAATGCAGAGGAATTTCTCAAGCCTTTTCAAAGTAACCACCCAACAAAATTGATAGCCTGCTTAATTTTTATTTTGATTGACAGCCATATTGAACTCACGAAAGACCTACAATAAAAGCAAAATTGCAGCTGTCTGTTTTTATCCAGTGCCTACTGTATCACTGGAGGTTTGATGTATTTTGCAATAAATGCTGTTTAATATCCCCTGCTGCACAGTGAATACAGAGAAAAAAAAACATATTGGGGACACACTGGTCTTCCGTGCAATGCCTCATCTCTGATGAAGGACTTGTTTAGAAAACACTACTTTTAGGATCCTCAGATGTCAATCTTCTGTCGAGGCAATTTAGAAAAAAATGACTACCCCTGTTTCTCAGACTCTAACAAGTAAATTACACGTAAGAGGAACTACAAAATAATTTCCCTTCTGTCTATAGCAACAGGGACCTTCACCGCACATAGAATTGTTGATCGCTTAATTATTCAGGAAAGTCTTGAAAAGAATGGGCTTTCCTTCAAAACAAGAACAAAAAAATCTTGGTGTTTCGAGTGGATTAAGGCAGGGTGTTAATGGAAAACATCTTATGGGTCAAAGATTCAAATAGAACTCTTGGCCAACTTTCAAATTTTGTAAAATAGATCTATTTGCTTTGCTGAAAGGCGCTCTTTTTCACTTAGAATAGAATAGCATCGAACTAGAAGGGACCTTGAAGGTCTTCTAGTCCAGCCCCCTGCTCAAGCAGGAGAACCTAAACTACTTAAGTGGCCGTCCAGTCTCTTCTTAAAAACCTCCAGTAATGGAGCACCCACAATTTCTGAAGGCAAAGTATTCCACTGGTTAATTGTCCTCACTGCTACGAAGTTTCTCCTTAATTCCAGGTTGCTTCTCTCCTTGGTTAGTTTCCATCCATTGTTTCTTGTCCTGCCCTCAGAGGTGCTTTGGAGAATAGCTTGACCCCCTCTTCTTTGTGGCAGCCCCTCAAATACTGGACTATTTCTATCATGTCACCCCTAATTCTTCTTTTCTTTAGACTAGCCAGACCCAAATCCTGCAACCATTCTTTATATGTTTTAGTCTCCAGGCCTTTGATCATCTTAGTTGCTCTTCTCTGAACCTTTTCCAAGGTCTCAACATCTTTTGTAGTATGGTGACCAAAATTGGTTCCAGTATTCCAGGTGTGGCCTTATGAGGGTTTTGTAAAGCGGTACTAATACTACATATGACCTTGATTCTATGCCTCTGTTAAGGATTGTATTAGCTTTTTTGGCGGTGGCTACACACTGCTGGCACATATTCAAGTGATCGCCCACGAGGACTCCAAGGTCCCTTTTTATTATTTATTGGGGTCTTTGTGTAAAATTAGTTGCAGGGGTATCAGAGGAAAAAAAGAACACTTGCAAATTTAGCAATAGCCCTCTAAAGACAAGGGTCGCTGAGTTGCAGCTCACTACCGCGCTGTGGCCTGTTTGGGCCGTGGAAGCAGTGGGGCAAACGTATGTGCAACTCTACTTGTGCGAGTGATGAGTGCTCATGGTAGTGCGTGAAGCTCCCTTTGAGTAAATGGCTGGTCCGCACATATCCCACCGCTTCCACAAACGGAGTCACGTGTGCAAGCATGCACACATGTGCTCTCACAGAACCATCTGCTCTCCCCTCCCTCACCATTCTGGAAAGATTGGAGACCGCTGCTCTAATGGATAATCTCCTTTTAACAACTCCATAATCCCTTGCGGGGTGGAGTCTGGGCAACCAAATGGAGTGTTGAGTGTTTACTGGCCGAATGCCCTTCCTGTCACCAATGCGGAGTTACATTCAGCAGATATATTCCCAATGTGCCCAGAGAGAGAGAAATATCTGGGATGGATCTCACAGCTTCCTGATTGTGTGAGGAGAGCTCTACCTCTAGGCCACCGCATCACTCTCCAATAATCTAATTGTGTAGAGTGGGGTCCAAGTGTGTTTGAAACATCGGTTTTCTCCTCAAAATAATGTGGCTGAGGCATTGTTTTTCCCCCACCAGCTCACAGTGGAAATTAAATTGGAAGTCCTGTCCTTGCCCTGCTCTTCATGCAGCATTTCTACGGTTGAGAGTCATGACCAGAGTTTTCCCAACTGTTTTCCCAACTATTTCTGAACTGTCTGTTCAGAAATAATTCTCCAACTAAGATCCCTTCCAACCTTAATTAAAGGTTTCCTGCCTTTAGGCCGTGCCCTTCTGTGGCTTCCTGTTGAGCACAGTTGGGAAATTAATAATGAACAACTAGTTAATGATTTCTTTTTCCATGGCCCTCTTAACTGTCCCTTACTTCTGTTCCTGGCATGGTGGGAAAATTGTATTAAAAGGTTCCCTATTTTATGGGTTCCATTTATGAAGTGAAATTAATACCCAAAAGAGGGAGTATGGGAAGAATCTTGTAATTAAATCCCTACCTCTACAAACTGTCATTAAGTGGTAATTAGGAGAAACTCTTTGGGGGCAATTAATAGACTATTCACAAGTAATTCTAGCAATGATGTTCCTCAAGAACCAATAAATGGGGCCGCTTGTCCCAACAGGAAACTTTTGATTAAACAAGCATTGACTCGAAATAACCAGATGCATTTCCAATAAGATACATGAATGAAGGGCAATTTTCATAGGGAAGATTCAGACTGGGAACCAGATTGCATCAAGAAAC
Organism: Hydrophis major; assembly: GCA_033807585.1. Taxonomy (NCBI): domain Eukaryota; kingdom Metazoa; phylum Chordata; class Lepidosauria; order Squamata; family Elapidae; genus Hydrophis; species Hydrophis major. The sequence goes on along the minus strand of CM066337.1, from coordinate 23,993,646 downwards.
ATTATCTTGGGATCAGATAAAAAGGATTACCCGAATGCTGGAAATGCAAACACGCTCTGTAGTAAGGAAATATGTGATAAGGACAAAAAAATGGATGGAAGAAATAATTAAACAGCAAATTGAACTAAGAGAAAAATATGATAAGAAAACAGAATATTTAATGCTACAACTATTAACAACAGCAAGAATATCTTACACACAAAATTGGGAAAAAGACAATATGCCACTAGAAGAAAATGTGATAAAAAAGATATTAGAGTGTGCTGAGATGGATAAGTTGACCATGGAGACCATGGACAAAGAAGAAACAGATTCTTATTTGACGTGGAATGCATCGTAGGATTGGCTAAATAATTGATATAGAGATGAATAGAGAAGGCGACAATAGGATAATAAGGCAAAGGTTAGAGTGGAGAAAGATAGATTAAGGAATATAGACAAATGAACAGATAACTAAGATATATGTAGAAGTATGCATACCATCACAGAAGCATTGCAATGAATGGAAATGATGTTGTATATAACAAAAATTGTTTAATACAAATTATTTAAGAAGTAAAAGTAAAAGAGGATTACTCATCCTCTTTCCACCTAAGAGATTTCCCTTCATCTAATCTGCAGTGTTTATAAATAGAGGTAGTCCTCGACTTACGACCACAATTGAGCCCAAAATTTCTGTTGTTAAGTGAGTTCTGTCTTCTTTGACACCTTTTCTGGCCACTGTTGCTAAGTGAATCACTGCAGTTGTCGCATTAGTAACATGGTTGCTAAATGAATCTGGCTTCCCCGTGGGCTTCTCTGGTCAGGGGAATCACACACACCCATCATAAATACGAATAGCATCCGAATTCTGATCACGTGACCAATGGAGATGCTGCCATAAGTGTGAAAGTGTAAGTGTGAAAAACAGTCATCACTTCTTCCAGTGCAGCTGTAACTTTGAATGGTCACTAAACAAACAAGTCATGAGTCGAGGACTACTTATAAATATATAGTTATCCCACAACAGTTTCAAGACACTTCAAGAAAGTATTTCTCTTCTCCATGGTTGTGTTCAAATAAAGATCTACCAGATGCATCCATTGAACCTTGGCACTGTACAAGGCAGTAATGGCGAACCTTTTGGTTGTGGGGTGCCGAAAACGTGCATGTGCCAGCACCCACAATGCAATGTGCCCCAGCCCCTGCGCAGGTGGAGGCAAACCCCCTGCCCCGCCCTCTTACCTGCACTGTGCATGCGCGTGCCTCCCAGCTGATTTTCAGCCCACCTGAGACCATTTTTGCCCTTTCGGAGGCTCGAGGGAAGCCTCTGCAGCCTCGGGAGGCCAAAAAATGGACCCGTTTCGGCACTTCCAGTATGGCCGGAAAGCCCTTTTTTTGGCCTCCCAAGGTTGCAGAGGCTTCCCTCGAGCCTCCGGGAGGGTGAAAACAGCCTCAAATGGGCTGAAAATTAGCTGTGAGGCGCATGCAAGTAAGTTTGGCTGGGGCTTATGTGCCCACACAAATGGCATACATGTGCCATAGGTTCGCCATCATGGGTATAAAGTCTTCTGCCTTAGGCAGGGGGTTGGACTAGAAGACTCCAAGATCCCTTCCCAGATTATGATTCTCACACTCTAAGCTTGGATTGGAGTAACTATGTTTAATGGTTGTATTGGTCTGAATCCTGCTCATCTGAAAAACGTGTGCAGCCATATAGTATCCAGGTCTTGAAGATCGGTTAACTCACAATCAGGTTAAGCAGGTCCTGAGAATGAATTAAGAATCAGAGAACTAACATTGCAGGTAGTGAACTTAAATCATTGGCTTCTGCTAGGAAAAATACTTGAAATTAAAACCTATTTGCCTCGAAATATACATATGTAACCTTAAAAGAAAATTTACACAAAATTGTCTGCTACGACGTCTTGCTTGTCAATGACTTCTTCAGCTTCAACCACAATAATACACGGGCAAACAACTGATACAAGTTCAAGGTAAACCGCTCCAAACTCAATTGCAGAAAATACGACTCCAGCAACAAAGTGGTCAACAGCTGGAATGCACTACCTGACTCTGTTGTTACAGCCTCAAACCCCAAAAACTTTAACCTTAAACTGTCTACCGTGGACCTCACCCCATTCCTAAGAGGTCCTTAAAGGGGACGTGCATAAGCGCACCGGCGTGCTTACCGTTCCTGTCTTACTGTCCCCATTTATCTGTATTTATTTCTTTGCTCCTGTTTATGTTCATACCTATACTTGTCATCTTGTATTTGTTTGACAAATAAATAAATAAAATAATAAATAAATAAAATGGCTGCAATGGTATACAAACTAAAAAGATGAAATGTTTTCTCTTACTTTGCGAGCAATCTTTGCCGATCCATCCCGGGAAACACTGACATGAGCCATCAGTAGGATTGCAGGTCCCGTTGTTTGTACAGAAACACAAGTTAGCACAGTCTTTCCCATATCTCCCACTTGGACACACTGTGGAAACAAAAGCAAGCCATCAGGGTTGCATTGGGTTGAAGAAGTGTCTCTCCAAGGAGTTGTGTGCTGACCTTTGGTTGATCATCTACCAGTTCCTGTTTTTGTACAATGGGTAAAGGGAAAGAAACTGGTATTTAATCCAGACAAGGTTTTCATTTGGACATTCTGTATAAAGGACTATAAAGCTTGTCAACTCATGAAATATTTCTATGGTCTTTTTAGAGTTGCCAAAAGAAAGAGAGGTGGGGAGCAGTGCAGCAGCTTTCAAAACCAAAACTGCATTCCATAAATGTTTTCAAAGATAGTAACTAGGTGACTGAAGTTTCTGCCACACAAAATTCTAACTGGAGATCATGATTGATAACTCTTGGCTATGCATGTGTCCCATTGGAGGATATGAATTGCGATACACCCAAAGGGGTGGGGGTAAAACCAGGGTCAAGGGTGATGATGAGTCGGCTACACCCAGGCAGTGCCAGACATGTTAACTCCCAATAAATCCTTTTGAAGTTTTGGCTCTAGACTCATGATTTAAATGGGGGGAACTGCTGGAATCCTGACATTTGTGTTGTATGGGATTGTCCTGTCCACAAGGAACCAAATTCATAGACTGTAGAAATTAATGAACTCAACTCACTTTGCAGAAGTGCAGATGGACTACCAGTTCTCACCAGCTTAGACTGCTACACCAGCTGTGATCCTGTCTAAAATCAGATTTACCCTTTTTTTAACATTGTGATCTCCGCTTGTACTGTTGCAATGCAGTCTAAGTACAGCTGCCTCTGGAAGATGCTCAAGAAAGGGCTGACCAGATGTTAGCAGGATAGAAACCACTAGAACACCCATTACTAATTCTGTGTCACTTTATTAGCTAGGTTATTATAAAGCCTATCAAAGAGAAAATTTAGACGAGATATAATTGTCTTCCAGCATGTGTCAAACTCAAATTTCATTGAGGGCCACATCAGGGTTGTGTTTGACCTTGGAGGGCTGGGGTGTGGTGTGAGTGGCCAGGGGTGTGCCCATGGTGGGCGTGACATGGGACTCATGTCGGGGGAACATGTGGTGGCCAAGTGCTAAGGCAGGATTTCCCAGAGACCCTTTCTGACTCTCATTATAATCTCCTTCCTTCCTTTTCTTCTTTTTCTTTCCCTTCTTCCCTTCTTTTTCCTTCCTTGCCTTCTTCACATCTTTCCTTCTTTTTCTTTGTCTTTCCTCTTTCCCTTCCTCCTTTCCTGCTCAAATGCAACATTTTCCCTTTTGTTCTGCTTTTAGTTTGTTTTGCTAGCCCTCTGCCAGCAAAAAATGAAGGTCAGGGAGGGGGAGCACTGGCAGAGGCACCATGGGCCGGTCCTTTGCTGTTTCCAGGCCCCGTGGGTTGGATCTAAGCACCCCGCAGGCTGAATCGGGCCCACGGGCCTTGAGTTTCATACTCCTGACTTAGGCTGTCACAGAGAAGAAAGGATCAGTCTATTTCTCCAAAGCCCCTGAAGGCAGGACAAGAAGCAACAAATGGAAACTAATCAAGGAGAGAAGCAACTTAGAACTAAGGAGAAACTTCCTAACAGTGAGAACAATTAACCAGTGGAATGACTTGCCAACAGAAGTTGTAGGTGCTCCATCACTGGGGATTTCCAAGTAGAGATTGTGTAGCCATTTGACTGGGAATGTCAACCTCCAAGATTCCTTCTTCTGCTTAACTCTTTCCAGCTGCCACAGAAATGGTGGGGGAAAGGGTGCTGGAGGTTGAAGTTGTGTGAATTGTAGAAGTTGGGATGCTTTCTTGCTTACTGCGCAAATGCAGCCACTTGTCTTTTGTAGGCCAAGGTCAATCGTCTCGGCATATCAGATGTATGAGACGCCACCTGAAGATGTACCCACATGACATTATGCACACCTCAGATTGGATGTCCGGTTTGAATTGTTGGGAGTGAGGACTTGGGATAACTTTCTATATATCATTTCCGCGCCTGTTGCCTCAGATCTTGTATCTCCTTCGTGGCTACCACTTCTTATCCAGTAAAAGCCCTTTTCTCTATAAAAATGGAGTCCAAGGTTTTTTTTTTTGGATTTTGAATGGGTTTTGAGTACACCTGACAGGGATGGTGTAAGTTCTCCTGCCTTTAACAGGAGGTTAGACTAGAAGATCTTCAAGTCCCTTCCAGCCCTGTGATTCTGTGTCCTATGCTTCCAACGTTGGATTCATAATGTTATCTTGGGTTAAGAAAAGACTCTCAGAAATTACAGGATTTATCATTTGAATACGCACTCATGTATACCAATGTGTCAAGACTCAGCAGGTTGTTTTCATGGACTGTTCTAGAAGATTGATTTGACTGTGCAGAAAAGGACCCAGAGCCTTTTCAGTGATAGTCTCAACATTGCATGCTCCATACTAATGAGTTATGTATGGCTTCAACTTTGCCTGTGTTTAAACTAATATTAGTTATTTCATGATGTTTTTCCTGATACTCGGTCTTTTCATCTTTGCAATGTTAACATTAAAGAGCAATTTAATGGCTTAGTGCTTTTATTTATTATCTCTGCTCTTTTATCTCTCTGTTTCTAACTATAATTTACAACATTCCACGATTGGTCAAAGTGCAGCTTTGTGATATATCAGGCATTTCAGCAAAGCAACATTCTGTCTGGATGTAAAACCACTTTATCAAAATAGCAAATATTATGCAAAATCCTACTGTCTTGGGAAATGAGTTTCATATCATGGTACACTTCTATCTAATAAATCTTCATTCTCCAAGATGATGTAAAGCTAAAGTAGAAACCTTCAAAAAAGTTCATACTTCTCACAAGCCATTAAATCCCACCAAACTTGTGAATCTCAAGCACGTCCGTAACTGATGAATCTAAGAATTTTGAGAGAAGGACAAAAATATTCTGTTTAAGGAGGAATGGGCAGATATAATGCTAATTTGTTATTAAAGTTCTGAAAAAGTACTGCGGTCCTGTGCTATTAAAATTTCAGATGCGTTCTTGCAACTATCATGATTTATGGCTCAGATTCCTTACACGGCTATTAAAAATATTTGGAAATATATTATTCCTAGCTAAAGTGGTCCTTTTACTACCCATTGCAGATCAGCCACAGTTAGCTCCGGAAAGCTTTAGGTGTGGCTTCCAGAGCTCCAAAATTTACTACCAGGCTGTAATTTTTAGCATGACAAAAGATGGGAAATGTTACATTTTCTGGAGAGTCATCCTAGTCAGTGTATTTCATTTTCATTGGATTTAAATGCAAATGTGAACTCTCCTTCACTAGATGTATTCAAATAGGCGGAATATATTCAGGATGTTGTAGAAGTGGATTCCTGCACTGGGGACAGGATTAAATCTAGATAATCCTCCAGGTCTCTTCTAACCCTTACATATAATGGAATTACAGAATAACAGAGTTAGAAGGGACCTTGGAGTTCTTCTAGTCAACCCCAGCAAAGGTAGGAGACCCTGTACCATTCTGGACAAATGGTTGTCCAGCCTCTTCTTGAAAATCTCCAGTGAGGGAGCATCCACCACTTCCAGAGGCAAGTTGTTCCACTGATTAATTGTTCTCAATGTCAGAAAATTTCTCCCAAGTTCTAGGTCGCTTTGCTCCTTGATTAGCTTCCATCTGTACTTCTTGTCCTTCCCTCAGGGGCTTTGGGGACCCGTCTATCATCTCTGTAAGTGCTCTTCAAAATATTGGAAGACTGCTATCAGGTCATCCCTAGTCCTTCTCTTCATTAGGCCAGGGACCTGCTGGCTGGGGGATTCTGGGAGCAGATGTCCACCCATCTTAAATCTTGCCACAATTAAAAAGCACAGTCCTAATGAGACATACTTCTTTCAGGAGGGCAATCCGGTTCAAAACAACAACTGGGACAAAGATGATTTCCTAAGTTCTAAGTTAAGGTAGATCCTTCCATCCTGATCATCAAACTGAAAGAGCTGCTTGAAAGTAGATTTTCACTTTGTTGGAGAGCATAACAGAAGGTGCTTACGTTGGTTCTGTCTATAGATCTTTTCTGTCCTAAACATGAGTGATCAAATGAAGTTGGTGTTTTGGGCCTCTTTGTGAGCTGAAGAAGCTTCTTGGATAAAAGAAGCGAAAGAAAAACCAGGAGGCTTCTATCTACTCTTGCTGTGAAATAGTGATCAGGACTCCAGACCTGAAAATTATTTTGTCCAGCCTTCAACCCACAAGACCCAACTTTTCTACAGTATATCATTTCTACTTTATATAGTTATTTTTCACAAGTTCTTCTTCCTATTTAAAGGAATGATCAAAGAGGGAGGCAGTTTTGTAAACTTGGAAGCCAATTTACATTGGCTGAAGAAACGTGATTAAAAGAGGTGGCGAGAAATAAATATACTATCTTAATTTCAACTTGGGAGGAAAGAAAAAGGGTTTTATGTTAATCCCAAATAAAATATTGAACTGCCTTCTCCTCCTCCGTCTCTTTTCTCTATTTTTTCTTCTGAAAAATATGTATCATTTTGTATGCTTGCCCATTATGATAAATTGCAACACCAATTGTCTTTAATTAGAACATGAATATTTGATGGAAATCCTGCTGGCTGGATCAACATTTCAAAGGGAAAGCAGGGATGCTCAACAGATTGAAATCAAGAAAAAAGAATTTGATTTTATGAGATAATCAGCCCCGCTCCAGACTTTGAAAAATAAGCTAGATTCTTCTAAGAAATCAGACATCATTTCCTGAAAAGAGAAAATTAAGTGGTCTCCTACTAAATGTTCCACATTGTGGTGATGCCAGTTGCAAGGAGAAAAAAAAATGGACGCCTGCATTTGGTCTGGCCATCATTATTTGATTTCCTAAGTGTGATCTGTATTGAGGACATGATTGATAGCAGGATTTCAATACTTGAAGGGCTGCCGCTGCCCCAAAGAAGAGGGGATCAACTTATTCTCCACAGCACCTGAGGGCAGGACAAAAAGCAATGGATGGAAAGTAATCAAGGAGAGAAGCAACCTGGTGATTGGCCCAAAGTCACCCAGCTGGCTTTCATGCCTAAGGTGGGGCTAGACTCACAATCTCCTGGTGATAGGCTCAGAATCACTCAGCCTCCTTCATGGTAGTACTAGAATTCACAGACTCCTGGTTCGTGGCCTGATACCTTAACCATTAGACCAAACTGGCCATAGTTTGAATACAAACCACCTGTCAGCATTCCAGCAAACCTCCATTCCAATCAGTAACTCCGAGACAGACGTCATCTCAAAAGGACCTTTATTAGAATAGCACCTGGCACATCGGTGGAATCTCGAAACTAAACGTTTCCCAGACTTCCCACAATGTCCCAAACTACAAACCATCCCCTTTTCCTTCATCATCACATCATGTGAACCAATCCCAAATTAAGTTCCTTTTTGTTCCTGCGCCACACTCCATGACCTTGAACTAACAGAAGAATTCTATTGTGTCTATTCAGAGCTACTCAATTAAAATCACCCCTCTTTCCACTTTCTCAAACTGTGTGGCAGCATGGAATAAGGTTTCCAAAGTTGACATTGTCTTTCTTTGCATACTCTTATACTTTCTCTGGCCCAACCACAAAAACACTGTTGGTGTTTTTCTATGCATTTAATTAAGTCTGGCTCTGTTTTCGAAAGGATGCTTAAATTGAACTAAACTTGTTGTTAACAAGCCAACTTCAAGTCACAGTTGCAAAGCCAAAGTGCAAGGCCATTCCACCCAAATAAGCTGTAGATAACCTGAGAGGGCCATTAGTATTCACTCAGTGTCCCTGCAGAAGGCCAGGGAACAGGAGCAACGGAAACCTAATCTCCGGACTTATTCTCACAGTGCTAAATCAAGGCTGAGCTTTATGTCCGAACGTGGCTATGCTCTCCGATGAACCTGGCACAGAAAATGCTCGAGGACAACAAGCCATAAATCATGGCCACAAGTCCTGAAACCTGGAGAATGATGCTTTTTTCATATGCTGGAATGCTGGCAACCAAATAATTAATATATAAATCCACCCCTGATTTATAGCCATGGACTATTGTTTGTCAACATTTTAATTAGTCTTCTTTCTACAGAAGGGCAAAATAGAAGGCACCAAAGTGATCTGGCTGTATTTCCTGGAACTCTTTAGTTTATGATATAGGGGACATTCCCCACGTGTTTTTTTCTTTCTTTTTCTCCCATTTTATAATTTCATCATGTCCTGCGCAGATTGTTTACAGTGTTAATTGCTAGTTTAGACAATATGGTCTGTCAATATTTATATAATAACAAAAGATGAGTTTGGTATTGGGTTTTGTTTGGGGTTTTGTAAGATTATGATGTGATATTTTTGTTCGTTTCTTTAATAAAACACACAAACAACATTCAGAATATTGGAGCACCCTGCCTTGCTATTATGAAAAGAGCTGTAAAACATCTATATCTATATCTATATCATCTGTCTGTCTATCTATCTATCTATCTATCTATCTATCTATCTATCTATCTATCTATCTATCTATCTATTTTTTCTATATTTTTCTATATATGTCCAACTGATGGCCCACAGATTGCATGCAGCCCTGAACAGAAAGTAATGTGGCCCCAGAAGATAATAAATATAAGAAAATATACATTAACTGTATTATAGGCTTATATGGGGCCAAGACATAGAACATAGAATAATAGTTCTGGAAAGGACTTTGGACAGCTTCCCCTGCTCAAGCAGGAAATTGTGTACTATTCTGGACTAATAGTTGTCCAGCCTCTTCTTAAAAACCTGCCATGGTGGCCCACCCACAACTTCTGGAGACAAGTTGTTCCATGATTAATTAGTTGTTCTCATCGACGAGAAATTTCTCCTTAATTCTAGATTGGATCTGTCTTTGATAAGTTTCCATTCATTACTTCTTGTTCTGCGTTCAGGTGCTTTGGAAAATAGGTTGACTCTCTCTTCTTTGTGACAGACCCTCAAATGTAGGAAAACTGCTATCATGTCACCCCTAGTCCTTCCCTTTGTTAGACTAGACATATCCAGTTCCTGCCACTGTTCGTCGTATGCTTTAGTCTCTAAATCCCTTGTCATCTTTATTGCTCTTCTCTGCACTCTTTCTTGAGTCACTTTCTTGAGTGACTTATGAAGACAATTCCTCTTCACTCAATGTGGCAAATCAAAAGGTTGGATAAAAAGGCAGAACAAGGAACAATGGATGGAAGCTGATCAAGGAGTGAAGCAACCTGGAATTAAGGAGAAATTTCCTGACAGTTAGAACAATTAACCAGTGGAACAACTTGCCTTCAAAAGTTATGGGTGCTTCATCACTGGAGGTTTTTAAAGAAGAGACTAACAGCCACTTGTGTGAAATGGTATAGGGTCTCCATCTTGAGCAGGGGGCTGGACTAGAAGACCTCCAAGGTCCCTTCCAGCTCTACTCTGACTACCATGATGTTTGAGTCTTTTTACCTTGGAAAAATAGAGGTGGAAGTGACATAATCAGTGTGTATAAAATCAGATACAGAAATTGGATGGGGATCCATGTCTCAAAAGTTTTAATGACATGGACCTGAAGGAGATGCATGATAAATGATAAATCCTTGCCTTCCAAAACAGTATTTCTTTCATCTTCTAGGGCAATAAGTTTATTATGGTTTGATCTGACGATTTGCCATTAACCTGGGATTAATTCTTAGCTATGATTGATTGATTCAATCAATCAATCATTTTTGATAGCCAGCGAGCTCAATCAAGAGATACTGGATGGCTTACAGTTCTAAATCTATAAAAACAATTAAAACAATACAAAAAGCATTTAAAACAACAAAAACAAATATATACAGATATGGATAGATCTTCTGCTGAATGGAGTTGGTACACGACTCAGAGGAATTGGGATATCTTAATTAAAAGTATATCTATGCTGTTTTCGAATAACTACAGAGAAAAATACACACCTTCAGCTATGGTGAATTTGTCCAAACCTTGGAAATTACTGAGGCAAGTATTTATATAGTAAAATTATAAATGATTTTTTTAAAAAAATAGATGCCCAATGAGCATTTTGAACAATATTCATTGAAGCTAGTAATAAAATAAACTCTAATGTGCTGTTAATGGTGACATTTGAAATAGTGACATCTGAAAACTGGAAGTATGATCTATTCTTTGATCAATGGGACAGTCTAATTCATTTTTTTTTTCATTTTGTCTTCAGGCAAGATTAATTTTTTTTTTAAAGATTAAAATTTTTCATTAACCAAATAAACAACATCATAGAATCTTGGCATAGTTTGATATGAAAAGAGCTGGGTTGCTTATAAGAAATTTATAGTGGTTGATTGGTAATAACTGTAATATATAAATAAGGTACTGATTTTGATTAAATAATGGGCACATTCTTTACAGCATGTCTAAAGGCTGAATCATGGCAACTGGACCAAATTTTCTTCATCTGAGACGCTTCATTGCACATCTATGCAAATTCATCAGTCAGAGCGAAATTAGTTAAGCAGAGAGCCAGAGAATTGTTGGAATTTACCGATTCTTGCCACACTAACTGCAGGGATTTCTCCCCACAATGGCTCGCAATGTGTCAATCAAGTTTCAATCATCCAGGTCAAAGGCGTCTAAAATTGGATCTTGACTCTCTGGACTGTCTGTCTAATTATTTTTGCTCTGATTGATGAAGTTGCTTGGATGAGCAAAGAAACATCTCAGATTAATGAAGTTTGGTCTTGGTTGCCATGATTCAACCTTCAGATACCTTTGGCGATTCTATGTCTATGGAGATTCTTAGTCATCCAGGTCATGGTTGTCCCAAAGGTGCTTTTTCAAGAGGAAACTGGACTTTCTGGCTGAAGAAGCTTCTTGGATGAGAAGCGAAACGTCTTCAAAAGAAGAAGCAAGGAAGTCCAGTTGCCTCTTGAAAAAGCACCTTTGGGACAACCATGACCTGGATGATTGAGAATCTTTGCAGATTTTTAGCTATACAATTTGGGATAAACTCCCTTGGAATGGTGTGGGAGAAGGAAGAGATTTCCAGAGAAAAAAATTGCAGACTACAGGAACCAGGAGCATCACTCAGGTGACCCTGAGGATGCAGACAAACCTCCAAGTGGCCTCAACGATTCTTTAATAGGATGCAAATGACCAGCTGTCTACAAGGAGTATCAATCCTTCCATTCCCCACCATCCAGTCAGAGCTGAAGAAGCTTCTTGGAGGAGAAGCGAAGCGTCTTCAAAGAAAAACCAGAAAGTCCAGTTGCCTCTTGAAAAAAGCACCTTTGGGACAGTTTGGCCTTCATTGACCTATTTCTTACAGCGACAAATCACAGTGATGCCATCAGTGTCTGGCACATAGAAGTGGTGGCATTTGTGGGATGTGTATATGGGCATCCCTTTGTTGCAGTTATCCGGCAGCAGGTGCGGACCGCTGAGGACAGCGAGGACTCAGATGAGGGGCCAGGACCATTAGGGAGTGGACTGCTGCCTTCAAAGATTGTGGGGGCTGGCAGCAGTGATGAGGAGGTTCCTGAGGAGCCTGTGTCAAGTGTGTGTGCACGCAGGATTGCTCATAGGCAAGAACAGCTGCAGCAGTATGGGCGACTCGGGAGTAAGGCTGCAAGGTAATGGCCCCTCTCTCAAGAAGATAAAAGCCAGCTGTGAATAGGACGTTCTTTGCAGGAAGCAAAGAAGTTTTGAAACTCAGCCTCAGGGACATTGCAGTATCTTAGTTGGTATTTGAAGACTCTTGTGTTGTAAAATATTTCTAGGTAATCTTGTCTGTTATTTTGGGCAGCCTCGCACAGTTTTGGCGAGGCTCGTGCTTATCAAAGTTGATTAGTTTGCAGCAGCCTTTTGACTGGGGATTCATAAGAATTATTAAAAAGGTTTCTGTTCCCTTTGGTTTTTGTGTTTGTTTTATTGGACAAGGGTTTGGGTCAGAACACCATTTAAGTCACTGTTGACTCCCTAAAAAAGTCCCTGCAGTTTTCTTGGCAGGGTTTTTCAGAAGCGGTTTGCCATTGCCTGCTTCCTAGGGCTGACAGGCCCATGGTTACCCAACTGGCTTTGTACCTAGGCTGGGTCACCACAATATAAAAAAGATGCAGATACTCTGGAAAGAGTGCAGAGAAGAGCAACAAGGATGATTAAAGGGCTGAGGGCTAAAACACATGAAGAACAGTTGCAGAAATTGTGTTTGTCTGGTCTAGTGAGAAGAAGGACTAGGGGGGACATGATAGCAGTCTTCCAGCATTTGAGGGGCTGCCACAGAGAAGAGGGGATCCACCTATGCTCCAAAGCATCCGAAGGCAGGAAAAGAAGCCATGGATGGAAACTAATCAAGGAGAGGAACAGCCCAGAACGAAGGAGAAATTTCCTAATAGTAAGAACAATTAATTAATGGAACCATTTGCCTTCAGTAGTTGTGGGTGCCCCATCACTGGAGACTTTTAAGGAGAGACTGGACAGCCACTTGTCTAGAATAGCATGGGGTCTCCTGCTTGATCAGGAGGTTGGACTAGACGATCTCCAAGGTCCCTTCCAACTCTGTTATTCTGTGTTCTGACTAGAATTCATAAGTCTCCCAATTTCTTTCTAATTGCCTTCATCATTACACCAAACTGGCTCTCTCCGTTTGTGAGATTGCATATCACAAACATGTCATGAGTTGTGCCCTACAACTATCCACATTAGTCCAAGAATGTGTGGAATCTTCAACGGGGGCCATTCCTGATTTTCTCACCCCTACAGTGAAGTTTGGCTTATTAGATTCTGCTGGTGATGATGCTGAAAACTTCCTGTGTGCAGCTGTAGGGTCCTTTCTTATGGCTTGTAGCACAAATCAGACACTCTTTTATTGATAGACTCTAATAAAGCCAATTTCAGATGTTTTTAAAAAAGATTTTGGTGAGGCAATTGGCCTCAAGGAACTCAGAGTTACTCTATTTCCTCTATTAACAACACAACTTAGAAGTGTGTTGCTTTTCAGATGTGCTTGGACTGCCATGTCAGTAGTCTGGTGAATTTAATTTATTAGCACATTCCATTTGCTCTTGAATATCTACATTGAAGAACCTTTTTATTTATGCCTGTTGCCTGCGTAGAGAGAAGCCACTTCTGCCTAACAACTCAAGCAATCTACATTCTTTAGAGCATAGAACATAGAATAATCAGATTGGAAGGAACCTTGGAGGTTTTCTACTCCAACCCCCTGATCAAGCAGGTGAGCCTATAATTTTTTTTTTTGGTCTTTGAATGACCTCGTAATCCTTTGTACCGGGGTGGAGTCAGGGCAACTGAATGAAGCTGGGTGTTTACTGGCCGGATGCCTTTCCTGTCATCAGTTCATAGCAGATATATTCTCATTTTGCCCAGAGATATAAATATTTGCCTCTACTCAGGATCGAACTCATAGCCTCCTGATTGTGAGGCGAGAGCTCCACCTCTAGATCACCGCACCACTCCAGGAGACCCTATAATATTTTGGACAAATCACTTTTTGGAAACCTCCAGTGATGGAACACCTGCTACTTCTGGAGGGAAGTTGTTCCACTGATTTATTGTTCTTACTGTCAGGAATTTCTCCTTAGTTCTAAGTTGCTTCTCTCCTGTTGCTTCTTGTCCTGTTCTCAGGTGCTTTGGAGGACGGGTCGATCTACTCTTTTCTGTGTAAAGGTAAAGGTTCCCCTCACACAGACGTGCTAGTCGTTTCTGGCTGTAGGGGGCAATGCTTATCTCCGTTTCTAAGCCAAAGAGCCAGCGTTGTCCAAAGACGTCTCCGTAGTCATGTGGCCGGTATGACTAAATGCCCTCAAAGGCGCACGGAGTGCTGTTCCCTTCCCACCAAAGTGGTCCCTATTTTTCTACTTGCATTTTTTACCTTCTTTTGAATTGCTAGGTTGGCTGAAGCTGGGACAAGTCACGGGAGCTCACTCCATGACGTGGTGCTCGGGATTCGAACTGCCGAACTGCTGACCTTTCTGATTGACAAGCTCAGCATCTTAGCCACTGAGGCACCGCGTCCCCTTCTTCTTCTCTGTGTCAATCCCTCAAATATTGGAACACTGTCATCATGTCACTCCTAGCTCTTCTCTTTGTTAGACTGGACGTATCCAGTTTCTGCAACCATTCCTCATGTGTTTTATCCCCTAATCACCTTTGTTGATCTTCTCTGCACACTTTTCAGAGTCTCAACGTCTTTTTTGCATTGTGGTGAATTACAAACTGAAAGATGACATTAAATTCTGAGAAGCAAAGTCAATGGGGAAGCCAGAGTCACTTAACAACTGTGGCAAGAAAGGTTTGTAAAATGGGGCAATGTTCACTTAATGAATATCTCACTTAGCAAAATAAATTTTGGCCTCTCTTGTGGGTCATAAGCCGTGGGCCACCTGAACTTATAGACGTATGGAATCAGCAAATGCCACCTTACCTTGGTTGCAGAGGGGCCCGAAAAACCCTGGGAGGCAATCACACTGGCCTGTGACATGATGGCAGGGAAGTGTGCTGTGAAGACATTCTGGACAAATCTGGTTGCACTGAAGCCCGTAGAACCCAGGGGGGCAAACTAAGAGAGAAAAAGCACAGAAAACAGAAAAAGGAATAAACAAAACCGTGGACGAAACTTAAAATACAAGGTATTAATCTCCATCCATTACTATGCACTTCAGAGGACTTTTTACAATTTCATAGGACATAAGAAAGGCCATATAGGAAGTGCTTACTTAGCAAGTGGCTCATTTAGTGACTGCTCAGTTATAACAAGTGTTGTGGTTCACCGGCAGCCTGTGCAGACGGCAGTGGAATCGGACAGTGGGGAAGAACAGGGACCAGTCCGGGAGTCTGGAGAGGACTCGGACGAGGGTCCTGCGTCCGATGCAGAGATGGGGCCAGGACCATCTGGGAGTGGGGTGCTGCCTCTGGAGCCTCCGGAGTCTGGCAGCAACGAGGCAGGGGACCCAGGGGAGCTTGTTCCCAGTGTGTGTGTGCGCAGAGCTGCCAGAAGGCAAGAGCAGCTGAGACAAAAAGGGGCGACTCAGGAGTAAGGCAGGGAGGTGATTGCCCCTCCCATAAGATATAAAAGACAGGCAAAGGTAGAGAAACCTTTGCAGGAAGCAAAGTCATTCGCTCTGTTCAGATTAAACCTTGAAGCTCTGTGTGGACTTTGTACTTCGGTTGGCTTTTTACAGTTCATTTGGCCCTTTACTTGTTGGCAGCCATTCAGAGGAGATAAAGGTGGGTGCTTATCTCGAGGGACTGTTTGAGACTCATTACAGGCTGGGAATGCAGATAATTCCCAGCACTGAAATAAAACAAGAGTTGTTTGGACTAAGCGTGTGCTTAATTACGGTCTCAGGAAACCTTGGTCAGAATAACGGGAATGAAAAGTGACTTTATGAGTAAGCCTTGCACGAACAACTTTTGCAGGTTTGGGAAGCTGGAATCATATCTGAAATACAGTCACAGTTTCATTTAAGCAACCGCTTCCCTGAACAATTAAGTTGCCTGTTCCAATTGTGGTCTCTAAATGAGGACGTATATTTAAAAAATTCAGAAATGTTTGTTCTTAGAGCTACTTTGGGAGGTTGATTAATCATAGGAACTGAAGTAAAAACCAAGAAGGGGGTCATAACTATCCCCCCGTCGTTGGCACATGTATGTGACATTGATGGACAAATCAGGCAGTTTCAATTGCATAGTGGCAATCACAATCCTGAACTCTCTTGGGGATGCTCCTGAACACAAGATAGACGAGGAAATGGAGAAGAAAAAGTGAATTAATCCTAATGCTGATAATAGGAATATCCAAAATTGTATTTAACATTGATAGAATACTGGATTTTTTTTTCCTTTCTTTGATTCAATACTGTATGGCACCTAAATAACAGAATATTATAAACCTTAGCAATACCTTACAAACATCATTGCACTGAAATAACATTATATAAAAAGGATTGAGCCAGTTCTATTTTAACACCCTATATATTAATTATGGTCTCTTCAAATGTCACTTGTTTCATCATGATTCTGTATAATATTCGTGTCTGATTTATTAGCCCCGTTATATTTTTAGTGGTACTTCAGCACATACTCCTGGTTGTAATGTTTTAAGCAGCAGAGACACTCCTCGGGTTAAAATGGCAATTGCTGTCGCTAAGCAATGTGGTGCTAAAGCTCAAAGTTACATGACTGCAGCGCTTGGCCAAAACAATCCAGGCAGCTTTTGGTTGCCATTATGGACTTCAGGACCACACAGGTAGTTAAATGGGAAGAGATGCAATGGTGAGCTGCAAATTTTTTGAACAACTGGTTCTCTGGCTGGGTAGGCATGGCTGGTTGGTCATGTGACTCGGTGGATGATGTCACTCATCACCCAGTCCCACCTCCCAGCCACTCGCCTCAAAGGCACAGGTAAAATTCAGTTGACTGGGGCTAATCCCACCACTGGCTGTCCCCCCCACCCATTTTTCAGCCTGTTTTTTGAAGTGTTTTTGGGGCTTTTTCAGGTCATTTTGGGGGCATTTTCAAGCCATTTTCCAGACCATTTCCAGGCCATTTTTATCTCCAAAATGGCCCCAAAACGGCAGAAAAATGGGATCAAAACTGACCTGAAAACAGCCTGAAAAACGGCCAAAAAAAAACAGGCCAAAAAAATGGGCAGGTGCCTTTGAGGCGAGTAGCTGGGAGGCAGGGCTGGGTGACGAATGACATCACCCACCAAGTCACATGACCAACCTGCCGTTTTCAGGCCATTTTTGAAAATGGCCCAAAAATAGGCTGAAAAATGAGCAGGGGCGGGGCCAGCCAGTGGTGGGATTGCTGGTTCACCGGACTGCGCAGAATCTTAACTACCAGTTCACACAAACTGGTGTGAACCGGCAGCAGTCCACCTCTGAAGAGGTTGGAGTCTTAGATAAGGGGTGCCCAGGGTGGGGGGAGATGCTTTGGGACAGCCAGCCAATTGGAGAAGCCTAGAGGGCAATGGGACGACTCCCGTTGGCTCCACACCCAGTTGCCCATTGTTGTGTCCGCGAAATGATGCCAGGAGTCGGTGACTTCAAATCATGCTCTTTTATTAAAGTAGGAACCGAACTGGCTCTTCGCAAAAGGTTCGCGGCTTTTATTCTTTCAGCCGCGGCGGCCGCGGCCAATGGCACCACTTTGAATCTCCTGCGATTCGAATGGACCAATCGCGGGAGATTCCTAGCAAGCCAATCGGCGTGGCTCGCCTGACCAATCAGAGTGCCCCGCGCTTTGGCCAATCAAAGCGCGGGGATCTCAAGAATGCTAATTAGGGACAGAACACCCCTCCCCTCTTGGTTCAGTCCTTACGTCGCGTAGTCACGTAGGTAGGCGGGGCTCCGTCTGAGCCTACTGGACCTGCGCAGCTCAGTCGTAGGTTGGATCCCGGCCGGTTTGGTCGGGATCTCTGTTGCTCCTGATGCCGTCGTGGGAATCGGCTGGTTGGTCGGGCCGGGCCGCTCTCCGTAGCTCCCTCCTGGGCCTCCCGGGTTGGTTGAGCTACGGGTTTCGCCGCTCCCGCTCGGTCTCCCCGGGTCGGTCGAGCTGGCCTGGCTGTCTCTTCCTGGCGAGGGGTCGTGCTGGCTGCTATCCGGTAAGTATGGTTGGTTTATTCTTCTTTGGTTTTGGTCCCCTGGGTATTCCCTCCCCCCTTGGTTTGTGTTGTGGGGGTTGCTTTTGCCTGCTTGTGTGTCGGTGGTCTCTTGGGTGGTCGTCCTCGATCTTAATTGGTCGATGTGGCGTTTCCATGCTCGTCCGTCTGCTGTTTGTAGCCGGTACGAGTGTGGGCCTGTTATTTGTGTGATGACGGCCGGTATCCATAGTGGGTCTCCCGTCAGGTTTCTTGCGTATACGGGGTCGCCTGGTGCGAAGGTTCGGTGTTTGCTGTTTGAGTCTGGGGGCTTCTCCGGGTTATACGTGGGGTGTAACCTGTCGAGTGGGGACCTTAATTTCCTCCCCATTAATAGTTCGGCTGGGCTCTTATTCGTTGTGGTATTTGGGGTTATGTGTTGGGTGAAGAGTAGTTTGTTTATTTTCTCCTGGATCTCCCCGTGGTCTATTTTCCGGATGGTTTTCTTAGTGAATTGCATCATCCGTTCCGCCCTACCGTTTGCTGCCGGGTGTGCCGGTGCTGTCAGCGCGTGGCGGATGCCCCTTTCCACTAGGAATTTTTCGAATTCCAGCGAGGTGAATTGGGGCCCGTTGTCGGAAACGACGACGTCTGGGAGGCCGTGCGTTGCAAAGAGTTTGCAGAGTTCCTTGATCACGGCCTCCGTGGTTGTCGTCTTCATGTTGCTTACCTCCAGCCAGTTGGAGTAAGCGTCTACTGTTATAAGGAAGGTGTGTCCTTTTCTGGGCCCGGTGAAGTCTATGTGAATCCTAGACCAAGGTCCCCTTGGGGTTTCCCACTCTAGGACGGGTGCTGTGGGTGGGCTTGGCCTAGTTTCCTGGCATCGTTGGCACCTTGCTACCCAGGTCTCAATTTGTTTGTCCATCCCTGGCCACCAAGCGTAACTTCTGGCCAGGGCTTTAGTCCTAACGATGCCAGGGTGCCCCTCGTGTAGCAGTTCCAGAACCTTCCCTTGTAGCTTTTCTGAAATGACCACCCTATCCCCGCCATAGTATGCACCCTTTTAATAACGAGAGTTCCGTTTGGCGGTTTCGGAATGTTTTGGTGGACTCGTCGTTGTCCCTTTCCAGCCACCCTTTCTCTACCCAATACAACACCCGCGCCAGACGTTTGTCTTTATTAGTCTCTTGGGCAATGTCTGACGTGGTTATGGGCAGGTTGGGTAGAGTCTCTATGCTGAGGGTGGTCGTCGTGGGTGCTGGGTCAGTGTCAGGTTCCGGTAGCGACGAGCGGCTTAAGGTGTCTGCATGGGTGATTGTCTTACCCGGTCTGTGTATGAGTCCGTAGTTGTAGGCTGCCAGGAACTTGGACCACCTTGTCATTCGGGGAGGCAGAATGTTCGGGGGTGGCCTGGTTTCCTGCAAGGATTCCCAGCAGCGGCTTGTGGTCGGTTATGATGGTGAATGTCCGGCTGTAGAGATACTCGTGGAATCTTTTTACGGCGGCAACGATAGCCAGAGCCTCTTTGTCCAGCTGGCTATAGTTCCGCTCCGGTTTGGTGAGGGTCCTTGAAAAGAACGCGATGGGTGCTTCTTTTCCGTCGGGGAGGGTATGGCTGAGGACAGCGCTGACGCCGAAGGGTGATGCGTCGCATGTGACGGCCAGAGGTAGGGTCTCGTTATACTGTATAAGGACGGCGTCCAAAGTGAGGAGGTCCTTTGTTCTTTGGAAGGCGGCTTGCTCACGTTTCCCCCAAGTCCAGGTCGCCGCCTTGTCCAGGAGCCTATGCAAGGGCTCCGCCACCGTCACCTTTTGGGGCAGGAAGACATTGTAAAAGTTAAGTAGCCCCAGGAATGCCTGTAGTTCCGTCTTCGACTTGGGTGTGGGGGCTTCTTTGATGGCCTTGATTTTTTGGTTTGTGGGGTGAATGCCGTGATGGTCTAGGAGGTATCCTAGGAATTCTACCCGTTCCGTGTATAGTTGGCATTTCTCCCTCTTGACTTTGAGCCCGGTCTCTTTGAATTTGGTTAGGACCTCCCTTAGGCAACCCTCTAGTTCGGCTTGGTTGGTTGCTGACACTAGGACGTCGTCGAAGTAAGGTACCACCCCCTTGATGCCTTGCAATAGTCTTTCCATTAGGCTTTGCAATATTCCCGGTGCCACGCTGACTCCGAATTGGAGTCGGTTGCATTTAAATGCTCCCCGGTGGGTGACTATGGTTTGCGCTTCTGCCGTTTGCTCGTCGACTGGCAACTGTTGGTATGCCTGGGCGAGGTCGAGCTTGGTGAAAACCTCGCCCCCTCCCAGTGAGTGCAGTAGGTGTTGCACTACTGGGACGGGGTAGGCGCTTTGTTGTAGCGCGCCATTTAGGGTGGCCTTATAGTCCCCACAGATCCTCACCGACCCATCGGGCTTGATCGGGGTGACTATGGGGGTCTCCCACCGGGCGTGGTCTATTGGCTGTAGGACCCCTTGCTTGACGAGCTTGTCAATTTGCTCGTCTATCTTGGGTTTAAGTGCGAATGGCACCCGCCTTGGTTTCAAGCGTTTTGGGGGGAAGTTTGGGTCTAGGCTGAATGATATAAGGGGCCCTCGGTACTTGCCTAGGTTTCCATCAAAGACCTCTTGGAATTCCCGGGCCAGTTGCTGCTCCCAGCTGTCGTCGGTGATGTGGTCGACTCCCGTGACTGCGATGCCGAGCGGGGCGAACCATTGCAGTCCCAGTAGGCTTGGGCGGTCGCGGTCGACGATTGTCAGGGGAAGCCTTTCGGTGTTCCCTTTATATGTGATGTTGAAGTGTTTGGTTCCGACTACCGGGATGCGGTTTCCCTGGTAGTCCTTTACGATGAGTCTCTGGCTGTCTAGGTTCCTCCTTTGGAGGGTAGGCACCAAGCGCTTTATTTCATGCCATGCAATCATGGAGAGGTAGGACCCGGAGTCCACCTCCATTTTGCATGGCTGGCCCTCGATGCCTACCTCCACGTGGACCTTCCGGGCGTCATTGGTTATGGCGTGGCCGATGGTGACCGTCTGATGGGTCTCCTCTCTTTGCCGGTTATCGCCGCCTCGTAGGGATCATCCGTTCCGGTCCCATCTGTTGTCCGAGGGGCGATCTCTGGTCCGGGGTGGTGTGCTCTCTCTCCTCCGGTCGCTCTGGTCCCATCGTGCCGGGCTGCAGTTCTTTTTTAGGCGGCAGACACGGGCGAGGTGTCCTTTCTTGTCGCAATGACGGCAGATCGATTCGAAAAACTGGCATTCCGACCTGGGGTGGTCGCCGCCGCAACTGGCACAGTTGGTCCTCGACTTACGACCCCGCTGGTTCCGTGGGTCGTGGCCTGTCTGGAGGCGATGGATGTTCTCCTCGTCATCGGAAGTGCCTGATGCCGAGTGGAAGTCGCCCTGTTGGGTGGTCGTCTCGGGTTGGGCCTCGGCCGACCTTGCAGGGTTGTTGTTTCCGCTGCGGTCCCCAGCGTTCGGTCTGCGCATGCGGTCGGCGGAAGTTCGGGTTGCTTCGGCGGCTGCGGCTGCGGTGAGGGTGTCTGCTAGGCTGATGTTGCCCTTGGCCATCAGCCGGCTCTGGAGGACGGGGTCCCACAAACCAAGCACGATTCTGTCTCGCAGGGCATCGTTCAGGTTGTCGAATTCGCAGAGCCCCCCTAGGCGCCGTAGTTCGGCGACAAAGTCGCTGAAACTCTCATCCGCCCGTTGGTCCCGACGGTAGAATTCGTTGCGTCGGATCAGGATGGGTACCTCTGGAGCGTAGTGCCGCCGAAGTATTGGCTCGAGGATGTCCCAGTCCATCGCGGTCGCATCAGTGGGTTTGGCAAGCGCCTTGGCCATCTTGAATACCTCGGTCCCGCAGTGGGTCAGGAAGACGGCGCGCTTCATGGGGCCGGTGGCGTCCTTCAGGTCGCTGCACTCGAGGAACATGCGGAATCGGTTGGAGTACGATTCCCAGTCCTCGGTGGCGGGGTTGAAGGGTGCGGGGGGTGCGATTTTCGCCATCGTGGTGGTTCGTCTGGCTTCCGTCGGACACGTGGTTCGGTTCAGGGTCTGGATCCCACCTTCGTCGCCAGTGTTGTGTCCGCGAAATGATGCCAGGAGTCGGTGACTTCAAATCATGCTCTTTTATTAAAGTAGGAACCAAACTGGCTCTTCGCAAAAGGTTCGCGGCTTTTATTCTTTCAGCCGCGGCGGCCGCGGCCAATGGCATCGCTTTGAATCTCCTGCGATTCGAATGGACCAATCGTGGGAGATTCCTAGCGAGCCAATCGGCGCGGCTCGCCTGACCAATCAGAGTGCCCCGCGCTTTGGCCAATCAAAGCGTGGGGATCTCAAGAATGCTAATTAGGGACAGAACACCCATGGCAACTGGTTCTGCATCCTCCTGGCCATGCCCCCTCTCTGCTCCCCCATCCCTACCCATGTGTTGTGTCCACCTGGTCACACCCGCCCAGCCACCCCAAGCTGACTGCACTTAATCCTCTGTGTCAACTTGGCCACACCCATCCAGCAATGCCCACCCAGTCATGGTCATCTGGCTGCAGTAAGTTATCATAGACCCAGCCTGGAGAGAGCTTGACAAGATGGATTAGAATAGAATAGAATAGAATAGAATAGAATCAGAAATAAAAATAGAAAAGAACAGAATCAGAAATAAGAATGGAATAGAACAGAATAGAATCAAAAAAATAAAAATAGAATGGAATCAGAAAAAGAATGGAATAGAAGAGTACAGAATCAGAAATAAAAATAGAATAGAATAGGATCAGAAATAAAAATAGAATAGGATCAGAAATAAGAACAGAACAGAATAGAAAACATAATAGAATGGAATGGAATGGAATAGACAAAATAGAACAGGACAGAACAATTTGAGAGTATAGAGAACAGAATAGAGTACAGAAAGAGACGAGACGAGAAGTCATCTTTAAATTGCCTGGTCAAATTAAGCTCTACTTTCTTTCAACTCTCTTTGACTTCCTGGAGTTCCATGCGAAACCCTGGGGACTTCACCGTGGCAAACCCCCCCCCCCAATGTCCCTGATCCTTTCTGGCTCGGTCTTGTTGCAGCATCCCCGAAACCTTACCAGCCGCAGGAAGCCAAGGACCTGCCATGGAAGCCCTGCGAGGTCATTAAGGGAGCTGGGGGGCCCCCGAGGTCAAGGCAGTAGCAGTTTTAAATAGAAAAAGAACAGCAGCCAATTATTTTGGAAGGGGGGGGCAGCTGCCTCGTGGCAAGAGCAGCTCAACAACTAGAGTTATTTGTAACGATGAAGATCCTGGCGTGGGAAAGAGACCTCTGGGACACGATGATTAAACTCCGAGTAGGTCTCCCAGCCACTTTGGACGATTTCCACATGTAGGGGAGGGTCTTTTATCAAATTATTCATAAGGATTAGAAGGTTCTTTTTGCAGATGTCTGCCTGCAGAAGGGGACTGGTGAGGAAATAGAGATTAAGCCAATTATTTTTTTTCTCTCCTCGTTTACAACTTACATGCTGCTCCATTTCTGCAGATGCTGAAGCAGCTTACCTTATAAATATCAGAAGATGAGACATTAAGGTCAACGATAGCTAGTTCTCAGCTTATGACCATTTCAAAGACCCTCTGGGTTAACTGATTTTGCTTTGGGGTTCTGGGCATGTGGGTCACCCCCCACTCTTCCTTTCCCCTCCGGGGCTGTCTTGGGCAACAAATAAGGATGAGAAATAGCAATAGGAATAGCACTTAGACTTATATACCACTTCACAATGTTTTACAGCCCTCTCTAAGCAGTTTACAGTGCCAGCCTTTTGCCCCCAACAATCTGGGTTCTCATTTTACCAACCTTGGAAGGATGGAAGGTTGAGTCAGCCTTGAGCTTGTCATGATCGAACTGCTGGCAGTTGGCAGAGTTAGCCAGCAATACTGCATTTTAACTAATGCACCACCATAGGAATAGAATAGAATAGCACAAGTGTTTAGATTTATATACCGCTTCACAGTGCTTTACAGTCCACTCTTAAGTGGTTTGCAGAGTCAGCCTCTTGACCTCAACAATCTGGGTCCTCATTTTACCGGCTTTGGAAGGACGGAAGGCTGAGTCAACCTAGAATAGTATAGAATGGAATGGAATGGAATAGAATAGAATAACTCTTAGACTTATATCCCACTTTTTATTTATCCTCATTTTATTACTGACCTAAGAAGGATGGAAGGCTGAGTCAACCTTAACTTGATCAGGATTAAACTCTAGACTGTGTGCAGAGTAAGCCTGCAATACTGCATTCTAACCATTGCACACCAGGGAGGAAGGAAGGAAAGAAGGAAGGAAGGAAGGAAGGAAGGAAGGAAGGAAGGAAGGAAGGAAGGAAGGAAGGAAGGAAGGAAGGAAGGAAGGAAGGAAGGAAGGGAAAGAGAGAAAAGACTTAGAGAAAAGACTATAACTTAGACTTATATACTGCTTTCCAGTGCTTTACAGCCCTCTCTAAGCGGTTTACAGATTCAGCCTATTGCCCCCAATAATCTGGGTCCTCATTTTACCGACCTTGGAAGGCTGAGGCAACCTTGAGCTGATGAGAATCGAACTAAAAAATTGCAGAAGGGAAGGGTAATTTAACAGGGGACCAACCAGTTTTGGGCCTAAAACGAGATTCTCCAAAATGGTTAGTAGTATCAACTCCCATTAGTTGATATCACTATCCATTATTTTTGTTGTTGTTATTACTTGTAGTGGTATTAGTACAGTAGTATAGATACTCCTTGGCTTTCAACAGTTCATTTAGTGACTATTCAAAGTTGCAACGCACTGAACAAAAAGTGACATGACCATTCATGATGATGATCATTATTCTCTAAACCACCAGAAGGCAGGAAAAAAAAAACAATGGTTGGATCCTCATTTTACTGCCTTCAGAAGGATGGAAGGCCAAATCAGCCTGGAGCCTGGTGGGATTTGAACTGCCAAATTGCAAGCAGGTGGCAGTCAGCAGAAGTAGCCTGCAGTACTGCCCTCTAACTGCTGCACCACCATGGCTCATAGGAGGGGAATTCCACATAGGAATTAAAATCCACAAGTCTTAAAGTTGCTGAATTTGGATATTTCTACTGTAGAGATATCTAAGTGGCCAAAACAGTCAAGATACCAGCGACGATGGTCATGATTAACACACACAGGTTTTTGGATCCTATCTTACACATTGACTGTAAATTAACTGTATCTTTCACATTGGCTGTAAATTAAAATACAATAAAAACTGCTGATATGCTTACTATCCACTTATGAACTGTCCTTTTCCTACCATCCAGAGGTGGTATTCAGCAGGTTCTGACCAATTCTGGAGAACAGGTAGTGGAAATTATGAGTCGTTTGGAGAACCGGCCAATCCCAACTCTGACTGGCCCCGCCAACCCCATCTCTTCTCTGCCTCCCATTGAGTCCCAGCTGATCGGCTGGGTCTGCTTTGGTTGCCCTGCACAGGAGAAAGGAGCTAAAAAGCAGGTTAGTGGAGTGGGGAGGGAATGGGATTTTGCAGAAACCTTCCTCTGGAGTGGAGTAGGAATGGAGATTTTACAGTATCCTTCTCCTGCCATGCCCACCAAGCCACATCCACAGAACCGGTAGTAAAAAATTTTCAATCCCACCACTGCTACCGTCACATGCAAAAATTCAATTTGTCAGCAAGTTTGGGAGGGATTCAGGAATAGCAACCTGGATCAAAAGGAGGAACTGCCACATGGGATTTATAAGGCAAAGCATGAGGTTCTTACTTCTCTGGCACATGGGCCCTCGATAGCCTGGGGCGCACTCACAGATTCCATCTTCTGGAGAACAGGAACCTCCATTTTCACAGTTGCAGGCAATGGAGCAGTTGGGTCCCCAACGGCCAGGCGAGCACACACTGTCGCAATGGATGCCTGGGGGGAAAGCAAAGATATGGATGAGTTGTGCAGAAAGGAGGTTTGCACTCCCCTTGGGGCACTCTTGGGTTTCAAATGCAGAGAGCTGTGTCTTCAGCATATAGGACGTGTCCCACAAAGTCTGTTGGGTTTGAAGGAAAACCCAAGCAAGTTCATTTGGGGTTCTGATGTGAAGTTAGTCTCTTCCTTAATCTTTAGCCTTCCTTTGTTTTGTTTTTTAAAGAAATAAGCTATCAGTCTTTTGTTTTTGGTTATTGTTGATGTTTACTGCAGTATTCCTCAGTATTCCTTAAGGATGCATGGCCTTAAACTCCCAGAATTCCCCTGCTAGAATGCTGACTGAGGAATTCTGGGAGTTGAAGTCCACAGATATTTGGGGGGTTGCCACAAAAATGACAGGGGCCAACCTATTCTCCAACGCACCTGAAGGCAGGTCAAGAAGCATCAAATGGAAACTAAGCAAGGAGAGAAGCAATCTAGAACAAAGGAAATATTTCCTAACAGAGGCGACAATTAATTAGTGGAACAGCTTGTCTTCAGAAGTTATGGATGCTCCACTGGAGGCCTTTAAGAAGAGATTGGACAACCATCTGTCTGAAATAGTATTAAGGAAGAGGTTGGGCTAGAATACCTTCATGGCCCTTTCCAACTCTGTTCTTCTATGTTCAAAGATGCTTGCTGGGGAATTCTGGGAGTTGAAGTCTCGACATTTGTGATGGAATGGAGTGAAGAGGTGAATCCCCAGATGGGAAGGAGGCACATTACACAGGAGTAAGAGGCAACTCAGTCCAGGATACCATGTATGAGAGAAAGAGGGTGAAGACAGCCCCTCCCTATTAGTACTTAGAGTGTATGATAGATGTGGATCATAGAGTCTTTAATCTGGCAAGATTCTGTCTATAGATGTGGAATAATAAAGAACTCGGCTTGGAAGTTTCACCATGTGTGTCGTTCTTGGTTTTGCCAGACTAAAGCACTCTACTCTCTGCATCTACCATATACTCTGAGAACTATTAGGGAGGGCCTGTCTTCACCCACTTTCTCTCACACATATCTGGGTAAAGTTGCCTCTTACTCTTCTGTAATACGCCCCCTCCTATTTGGGAATCCACCTCCTCACTGTGGTCCATCCCATCATGTTGGCTGGGGAATTCTGGAAATTGAAGACCACACATATTAAAGCTGCTGGCTGCACAATTGATCCCCCTGGGCTTTTCTGGGTAAGACATACACAACACATGTGAAAAAGAGAGAGGTTTAAATAGTATGTTCATAGCTGCCATCTTCAAGGCTTTGACAGTGCCAATACCCCTGAAGGATAGCAGGTCTACACTATGATATCATGATCAATGGGTGGACAAGAAGAGAGAAGAAAAATCAATATTTACTCGACGTCAATTATTTTGGGTAAGAAAACAAGAGAAGCCATTTTGTATTTCAAACTCCCAAGGAACCTAATATCCTTGCGGGGCTAAGACAATGTCAACCAGTACATGACCCACATGGCATTATTCAGTCATTCCATGGTGAGGTCATGCTGTGTTTGTGATGCAATTTCCTCCTTCAGCCTGCAGATGCTCCTGAAACTCCACCGGTTGAATTCTACAAGAGTGAACTGAGGAGGGAGAAACTCGCTCTCTACTACATTATTAGATCGACAGTTTCAGATCTGGATAGGTCTCACCTGAGATTTAATCCCACCCACCACCTGTTTTTCTACAAATGTCACAGTTCCGCTTGATCATGTCCTGGATTTTCCATCCAAATTTAATTTCAATTAGCAGTAAGGTGCTTGCCCATTATGGTTAAAGATGCAATTATATATTTATAGGTTTTTGTTTTTCAATATCTCACCACATGTGTTAGGGATGTACCAACCTCTTTGTAACCTTCATCTCATTCAGCCATTCCCAAACACTCAAGATTGCAAAGCTTTGAAGGCCAAATATGACGGCCAAGTCCTTTTACTGGAAGTTGGATGACCTGGATCTGAGAGGTCCTTGATGCTTCTTAGTAGTTGGCTGTTTCCTTGTGGACATTTCATCACCCGTTTAGGCAATATCATCAGTGTTAGAAAGTTTGCACACTCCCTTCTAGTACTAATGAAGTTACCATGTTGGGTACTGAAACATCTGCAAGAAACCAAATAAGCTGAAAGCACCACCACAGTTCAAGCCTAAAATATTCTCCTTTATTGGTATTTGACTTTGATCTCAGGAGCTTTCGATAAGGTCGCAGAAGTCTCAGCCTTTTCCTTTATTTCACAGCTTATTCAAGTTTTTTTGGTGTGGTAAATTCTAAGCTCCAGTGAGCTTGAAGTTCATCTTAGTCATCCTTACAGTCATTCCATATAACCTCTTCTGAACACGAGTGCACATATTTTGCTTGGCCTCAACTTCACTTTTTATCTCCCTGGCTTGTTTTGGGATAAGTTGATCATGATCCAAATCTCTGACTTAAAGAACAGGGGCTGAGCTGACTCGTTTCCTTTCCAATCTTTTTTTTTTTCCTGTTCTTCTGCTTCCTCTCTTCCTGACTGGAAGGACATAAGCAGAATCTGCCTTCTTAAAATATGTCCGTTGCGCTCTGCGAATCTTCATTGCGAAATAAAGAAAAGCAAGCCTAAGTCAACAGATTGTGGGAACCTTAGAAATGATATAGGGTCTCCCATCTAAACAGGGGATTAGACTAAAAGACCTCCAAGGTCCTTTCCAACTTTAAAGGTAAGGTAAAGATTCTCCTCGCACAAACATGCT
Organism: Hydrophis major; assembly: GCA_033807585.1. Taxonomy (NCBI): domain Eukaryota; kingdom Metazoa; phylum Chordata; class Lepidosauria; order Squamata; family Elapidae; genus Hydrophis; species Hydrophis major. Next base: position 23,964,952 of record CM066337.1, on the reverse strand, counting down.
AGTTGTTTCCGGCTCTAGGGGTGTGTGTGTTCATCTCCGTCACAAGCCGAAGAGCCAGAGCTGTCTGGAGATGCCTCCGTGGTCATGTAGTCGGCATGACTAAATGCCGAAGGTGCACGGAGCACTGTTACCTTCCCAGCAAAGGGGTCCCTATTTATCTACTTGCATTTTTTACGTGCTTTCAAACTGCAGGTTGGCAGAAGCTGGGACAAGGAACGGGAGGTCACTGTTACGCAGCACTAGGGATTCAAACTGCTGAACAGCTGCCCTTTCTGATCGACAAGCTCAGTGAGTCATTGCATCTCTGAACTTTCAAACTTTGCTATTCTGTAAATAGTGAAAACTGATAAACAATGGTAACTTCTCATTTAATCACTGCCTGTGATACTCCATACTGAGTTTGGTTATTTTCTTACAGATTTTTCACTACCTAGTTTGGGTATACAATACAAGCAAACTGAGAGAAGAACCAAAGACTGCCCAGATCACGACAAGCTACAAGTATTCTCCTTTATTGATACTCCACACTGGTGGCATCTCTACACCACCGAAACCCTCCGTATTTCACTTGAAACATCCCAATGTTCCTTCAAACATATGGAGGATCTTGATTGCAGCACCATGAATGTGGAATGCTGATAGCATTTTTCCTACAGAAAATATATTGCCTTTCAACATTGGTTGGAAGGAAGCTTTCAGTTTCGTCACGAATATTAAAGGTGTAGAACCTGGATTCACAAGCATACAAATCACTGGATGAGCCATTTTGAATTCACACCACTACTCCAATGACATCGTGTTATGCATGACATGGCATACACACACACGTACACACATACACACACACACACAGAGGCCTTGTGGGTGCCCATGCACTAAACCATAAGCTAGAGCTGCTGGCTGAATTTACAAACAGTATATTTCTTGCCAAGCTTACCATTAGCTTGTTTTATTGACCAATTTTACAATTGCTACCAATCTGCCTTCCATGGAGGACCTGTATCCTGCACGAGTCAAAAAGAGGGCTGTGAAAACATCTACAGACCCCTCACATCCCGGAGATAAAATGTTTTAACTCCTTCCCTCAAAACGACGCTATATAGAGCACTGCACACCAGAACAACTAGACACAAGGAGAGTTTTTCCTTGAACACCATCACTCTACTAAACAAATAATTCCCATAACACTGTCAAACTATTTAGTAAGACTGTATTGCTATTCTTCTCATCTATTACCAATCTCTTCCCACTTATGACTATAACCATGTTGCTTTTATCTTTACCATTTATATTGTTTTATTTATTTCCTAGTATGGTTTGATTGCTTATTAGTAACCTATGACTATCACTAAGTGTTGTATCTTATGATTCCTGAGGAATGTATTTTATTATTTTCTTTATGTACACTGAGCTTATGCACCCAAGACAAATTTCTTGTGTGTCCAATCACACTTGGCTAATAAAGAATTCTATTCTATTCTATTCTATTCTATTCTATTCTATTCTATTCTATTCTATTCTATTCTATTCTATTCTATCCTTCATCCCAATATTCTATTCTATTCTATTCTATCCTATCCTTCATCCCAATATTCTATTCTATTCTATTCTATTCTATTCTATTCTATTCTATTCTATTCTATTCTATTCTATTCACAAGTCATTGCTGAAATTTTAGCAATCTCTCCTACCATTTTCCATGATGTTAATTCTTTGATTTTTAATTTTCTATCGTATTTATTTTACAATGGTACTCCGAGACCTTCTTATGGGTGGGCAACTTACAAACAGCTAAATAAATGTCCTTAGATAATTACATCAGACCTATTAAACACTTTACTTAACAGGAAATTCACCACTCCTCAAGAAAATACAGTCTCTATGTTCAGAAATAGACAGACAGATAAATGATAGACAGACAGATAGAAAGATATTCTGCAAACAAGCAAATTCAGGTTACAAAGGGCTACAATTTGGCATTTTCTAATGTCACTCAATCTACGCAGATGCCCTATCAGCTGCTTTTTATTCAATTAGTGACATTTAAATAAAGTCCTCTGCCCTTTTTATCATCCACTTATGAATGGAAATGTTCTCGGAGGATCTCTGCAAATTCACCATCGGCTGAGAAGCAATTATTTGTGGGTGGAGGCTTATCAATTAAACCCTTTGATTACATGACTTAAAACATGGGGGGATTTCCACTGAGAACAATGCCAGCCTACCCAGTGTGAGATGGGGCAGAGAAAGGGAGAAGGGAGAATTCTGGCTAGTGCAGCTTCAGCAGTGATCCTGGTGAGAAAATGCTTATTTATTTATGTGCATTGATTTAAAAAAACAAAAACAAATGCTCCCAACAAGAAGAAACAAAAAAACAAAAAACAAAAGCTCCCAAACAAGAAATCCAAGAAGAAACCAGCATGGCTACACAAAGATCTCTCTGGCAAATTGAAAGAAAAATGGAAAGAAGGATGTACAGCTAAGGCAGAATATCAGCAGACAGACAGAATCTGCAAAGACAAAGTCAGGATAGCAAAGGCTCAGAACGAACAAAGACTTGCAACAAAAGTCAAAGATAATAAAAAAAAAAGTTTCTTCCAACATATAAATAAAAAGAAAAAAAATCAAGGAAACAATTGGTCCACTAAAGAGAGAAGATGGCAAGGAAGTAACAGGCAACAGAGAGAAAGCAGAACTGCTTAATTCATTCTTCTTCACACAAAAAGAAACTATAGCTCAACCCACCAAAAACATAACTGTAAAAGACAGACCAGAAATAAAAATTAAAATAAGCAAAAAAAAAAAAAATAGTAAGAGAACACCTGTCTGATCTTGATGAAAACAAATCACCGGGACCTGATGGATGACATCCCAGAGTTTTAAAGGAACTGGCAGAGGTCATCTCAGAACCACTGCGTCATATCTTTCAAAAATCCCGGAGCACCGGGGAACTACCAGAGGACTGGAAAAGAGCTGATGTGGTTCCCATCTTCAAAAAAAGAAAAAAAAAACAGACCCAGGAAACTATAGACCAATCAGCCTAACATCAATACCTGGGAAGATACTGGAAAAGATAATAAAAAAACAGATCTGCCAACATCTAGAAACAAGTAAAGTAATAACTAGCAGTCAGCATGGGTTTGTTAAAAACAGATCATGCCAAACCAATCTTATTTCATTCTTCAACACAGTGACTAAATTAGTAGACCAGCAAAATACTGTGGACGTAATATATTTAGATTTCAGCAAGGAATTTGATAAAGTAGACCACAACCTACTTCTTAGCAAGCTAGAAAAAAGTAGAATAGATAGCACTACTACTAGATGGATTCACAACTGGCTGGTGAACCGTACTCAACAAGTAGTCCTTAATGGGTCTAAGTCTACATGGAGGGAAGTAAGCAGTGGGGTGCCACAAGGTTCCGCCTTAGGCCCAGTACTCTTCAATATCTTCATTAACGACTTAAATGAGGGAATAGAAGGGGAACGTACCAAATTTGCAGATGATACTAAGCTGGCAGGAATAGCTAACACCCAAGAAGATAGGCTCAAGATCCAGATGGATCTTGACAGACTAGAACACTGGGCCATATCTAACAAAATGAAATTCAATGTAGAGAAAAATAATGTAACACTTAGGCAAGAAAAACCAAAAGTACACATATTCACTGGGTGAAACCAGGCTCAATAGCAGGAACTGTGAGAGGGACCTTGGAGTCTTAGTGGACAACCAGTTAAATATGAGCCAGCAGTGTGCAGTAGCTGCCAAAAAAGCTAATACAATCCTAAATTGTATTAACAGAGGGATACAGTCAAGATCAAGGGACGTACTAATACCACTCTATAAAGCTTTAGTAAGACCACACCTAGAGTAATGCATCCAGGTTTGGTTACCACATTATAAAAAAGATGTTGAGGCTCTAGAAAAAGTGCAGAGAAGAGCAACCAAGATGATTAGGCAACTGGAGACTAAAACATACAACGAATGGTTGCAGGAACTGGGCTTGGCTAGTCTAGTAAAGAGAAGGACCAGGGGAGACAGGATAGCAGTCTTCCAATATTTGAGGGGCTGCCCCAGAGAGGAGGAAGGGGGTCAAGCTATTTTCTAAAGCTCCTGTAGGCCAGACAAGGAATAATGGATGGAAACTGAACAAGGAGAGATTTAACCTGGAAACAAGGAGAAACTTTCTGACAGTGAGAACAATCAACCAATGGAACAAGAAGTTGCCCTCGGAAGTTGTGGGAGCGCCATCACTTGAGACTTTCAAGAAGAGATTGGACTGCCATTTGTCAGAAATGGTGTAGGGTCTCCTGCTTGGGCAGGGGGTTGGACTAGATGACCTAAAAGGTCCCTTCCAACTCTGATTATCTGTATCTAACAACGGTAAGCATCCTACATCAAACAAAAACAGATCAATAAAAGACAACAAAATGAAAAGACCACATACAACATAATTAAATCATATCAAATTAAATCTTACTAGGGCTTATCCGCCATTCTGTTGTAAGGGAAAACAGCCCACTTTTCAATGTTTCAGAATATTATGGAGAAAGGATCTGTGGGGTGATAGTACAGATAGTCCTCAACTTTCTACAGTTCATTTAGTGACTGTTCAAAATTACAATGGCACCGACAAAGTGACTTATGATCATTTTTCACACTTACGATTGCCGCATCCTTTTGGTCGCATGATCAAACTTAAGAAGCTTGGCAACTAGTTCATATGTCAGGATTCCAGTCATTACCCCCATTTAAATCATGAGTCTCGAGCCAAACTTCCAAAACTTCAAAGGATTTAACATGTCCGGCACTGCCTGGGTATATCGTAACTCATATTCTCCAATGGGACACATCCATAGCCCAGAGTCATCAATCATGCTCTCCAGTTAGAATTTTGCATGGCAGATACTTCAGTCACCGAGTTACTATCTTTGAAAACATTTATGGAATGCAAGCTGCCCACTGCTCTCCCCTCCCTTTCTGTTGGCAACTCTAAAAAGACCAGAGAAATATTTTACGAGTTGACCTCATAAAAAGTAGTGAGAGGGATGGAGTACTAACAGGGGTGGGATTCTGCCGGTTTGGACCAGTTCTATAGAACCAGTTGTTACGATTCTGCACAGTTCGGAGAACCGGCAAATTGCACCACTGGCCTGAGAGCAGAGTTGAACTTTCCTTAGGACTGAAGCTTCTGTTTTTCAGTGCAAACTCAGGCAGCAGATTGCAGAAAGGTAGATCTGCGAGTGATTCTGTGATTCTGCAAGCAACTCAATCTGCCTGCCTTGCTTTGCCTCATTTGGGGTAAAAGTTGCTCTTTCTTTAAATAAAAAAATTCAATATTTACATAAATATTTACAATATTTACATACAAGCCATGCCCAGCCAGTCACATGACCACCAAGCCATGCCCAGCCAGCAAGCTATGCCCACCTAGTCACATGACCATCAAGCCACACCCACAAATTCAGGCACACCCACAGAACCGGTTGTTAAGAAATTTGAATCCCACCCCTGGGTAACTAACCAGGCGGTCACAGTGTCCCAAGGTCATGTGATTTCCTTTTACGACCTTCTGACAAGCAAAGTCAATGGAGAAGCCATACTCATTTAACAATCGTGTTACTAATTGAAACAGCTGCAGTGATTCACTTAACAATAGTGGCCAGAAAGGTCATAAAATGGGACAAAACTCACTTAACAATTGTATCATTTAGCCACAGAAATTTTGGGCTCCATTGAGGTCATAAGTCGAGGACTACCTGTGTTCCAGACAGCAGGGACCACAATAGAGAAGTCACATGACCAACACCATCATAGAGAAGTCTGCTCCATTTTAGTGGCCAATTTGAAACAGGTGGACCCTCAGATAACTCTATGTCATGAAGGGCTTTGACAGGTAGCCCTCGACTTACAACACTTCATTGAGTGACCATTTTGAAAGTTACAACGGCACTGAAAAAAGACACTTATGACCATTTTTCATACTTACGACCGTTGCAATATTCCCCCATGGTCATGTGATCAAAATTCAAGTGCTTGGCATCTGACTCATATTGATTATTTTATTGAGTTGTTTATGATTTTATTGAGTTGTTTATGATTTATTTTATTGAGTTGTTTATGATTTTATTAATGCTCAGAAGGCACAGAGAGTTGTGTAGCATACAATTTAAAATATGATTATTTATTAAGAGATAGGAAAATTTTATACTGTACAAGGAAGTTTGTGCTTGGAAATTTGGCATGGATCACAAGGTGGCCTTTGGAAAAATCAATAAATAATTGATGATTTCCTGATTCAAAATAAATAATAGAAAATTATATAAAAGGGACCTTGCCATCCAATACATGGCTTAATGAAACAAAACGAGATTCTGAATTAATTCTCATCTTCCTATTTACAAATACAATTCACTCCCTGTACAGTCAATGATTTGGAACCTTGTCTGAATCAGCATGAAGGAAATGAAAGTTTGAATGCAAATGGGTTTAAGTGGCATAAAAAGTACCCCAGTGTGGTTTTAATGACTGCACAGAGTCACATAAAGACCGGAGGAGGAATATTTGTCCCTAGTTCCTTTTTTAGAATTATTTGGTTTGAAAGAAAGTAAATTCATCTTAAATTTCCACATTAGATTAACTTTGCCTACAACAACAAGGCTGAGAAAGAAAAAAATGCTATCAGGACAAAGAAATTAAAAAAAAAAACCTGTTTCAAACAGACTTGGCACCTGTTCCATATTTAGAATTAAAATCTAGCAATTTTTTTCAAGCGTTATTCTTCCTTTTTGATCATTTTAGGTCTTCTACAACTGCAAAAAAGCAACCTACATTTGTCCAGCCAACAGTCAAAGCTGCTTGAAATGTTACTGTAATGCAACACTATTATTTCCTTTTAATGTTGTATTTCAGAACTACTATTGTTAAAAAGCTCTTCCTTGCTAAAGTTCCTCACAAGATGTAACATTTGAGACAATTGGTATTAACGAGTAAGATGAATTCCCAACCATTTCAAAAGGAATTTGGTCTAAACATTTCCTGTGAATTCTAGAAACAATTTAGGAAGACAAGTGAATCAATATGGCAGTTGCAGTTCTGCACAGTAAATTCTAATCCAATATTGCTCATGTTTGGATGCATCCATTTTTTTGATTTTCCTGACGTATTCTTCACTTTTGAGCTTTTCAAATAGCGCACCCTTTTCCCCATACATTTTTGGATCTTTTCATTGACTGCAGCACCACTTGGCAGAATGCCATTCATGAGCCACCTGCCCAGAAGTTGGCAATCCTCCAATTTGATTTTTGTCCTTGAACCCAAAAACAAGGACTGTCAAAGATTGTGCCAACTTTGGCAACTTCCAGATGTGTGCAACTAGAAGTCCCTTCTGGGATTCTCAGCTGGCATTGTCAGTGCCTGAGGTATTGTACAAGCTTAGCATGTAGATTGGATGCCCATTCTTATACCTTCCTGTTATTGTTTATTTTCCAGATACATGTTGCACTGGGATCAAGAACATATAGTGATCAATGAAGGGTTAAGTGAATTAGATATGCCTACCCCAGGGATCCCCAAACTTGGCAACTTTAAGACTTGTGGACTTGTGAACTCCCAGAATTCTCCAGCCAGTTTCCCTCCCTCCCTCCCTTCCTTCCTCTCCTTCCTTCCTTCCTTCCTTCCTTCCTTCCTTCCTTCCTTCCTTCCTTCCTTCCTTCCTTCCTTCCTTCCTTCCTTCCTTCCTTCCTTCCTTCCCCCTCTCTTCCTTCCTTCCTTCCACCTTTCTTCCCTCCCACCGTCCCTCCCTCTCTTTTCCCCCTTCCTTCCCTCTTTCCCTCTCTTTTCCTTCCTTCTTCCCTCCTTTCCTTTCTCTCCTTCCTTCCTCCCTTCCACCCTTCTTCTCTCCCTCTTCCTTTTCCCTCCCTCCCTCTCTCCTTCTCTTTCTTCCCCCTTCCTTCCCTCTCTCCCTCTCCTTTCCTTCCTTCCTTCTTCCCTCCCACCTTTCCTCTCTTGCTTTTTTCCTCCCTCCCTCCCTTCTTCTACTTCCCCTCCTCCCTCCCTCCCTCTTAGCAAACAGCAGCACAATACTGTACAGAGAAAGTTTGACTTTTTAAGAGACAATGAATGAATTCCGGGAGTTAAAGTGTCGAGTTTGGAGACACCTGGTCTAGCCTAACAAACAGAAGATTAGGGTTTGCAGGTTAACTGTCTACAGGTACTTGAGGAGCTGTCACAGAGGAGTCGAACTCAACTTATTCTCTAAAAACACCTGAAGGTGAAGAAGCAATGGGTGGAAGTTCATTAAAGAGAGAGCCAACCTGGAACCAAGAAGAAATCTCCAAACAGCAAGAAGAATTAATCAATGGAATAGTTTGGCTCCTTAAGTTGTGGGTGCTCCACCCCTGGAGGTCTTCAAGAAAAAAATTGTGGAATGGAACAAGATCTCCTGCCTTGGACAGGAGGTTGGGCTAGATAGAACTCCAAGGTTTCTTCCAGTCCTATGGTTCTATGAACTTCTGTCTATCATGGATCAATTTTGTTCCCATGTCTTAAAGTTGCTATGATTAAGAAACACTGCATTAGGATGCCACAAGCAACACACCATTATGGTAGAACCACCATCCAATCAAGCAATTTTGTTTTGCTCTGCTATTAAAATCACAGAATTGTTCACACCGAATTTACCATGCCCCTTTTCCCATTGTAAACATTTGGACCTAATGTTTTAAGTCACTTTTAATTTGCAATTTATCCCATCAATCTCACTGTTTCACACCTAACGGTAAACCTGAGATAAGGTGTTTTCTGAGCAAAGGGCATGATGAAAAAACATTGGAAAAGGGGTGGGAGAAAAAAAAAGGACCACAGCCAACAGGGACTCCATCATGGACTGGCCCTTCCACGAATAGTGGCCTCTTGTCCACAACAGCTTCCCAGAATCTTTAATAAGCCACAAGTTGCTTGGTTATATTTGCTGCAGTGGAGAAATATATCAATTCCTATGAAAGATTTTGTAGACAGTCAAAAGGAAATGACAGAAGATCACACAATTCCCTGTACATGCAAGGGGTTGGACTAGATGACCTACAAGGTCCCTTCCAACTCTGCTGATCTATCTACATTTAGAATATATAGAACAGAGGTCTCCAAACTTGGCAACTTTAAGACTTGTGGACTTCAACTCCCAGAATTCTGGGAAAGCTCTTCTTAAAAGCCTCTAATGTTGGAGCACCCACAATTCCAGGAGGAAAACTGTTCCACTGATTAATTGTTCTTGCTGTCTGGAAATTTCTCCTTAGTTCTAGGCTGGATCTCTCTTTAATGACCTTCCAGCTATTAATTTTGATCTGCCCCTGGGTGCTTTGGAAAGTAAGACAATCCTTCGTGACAGCACCTTCGATATTGGATGACTGATATTATGTCTCCCATCTTTCTCTTATTAGATCATTCTTATTCTCATTGGATTGGTTCCCTCAATTGCTCATTATATGACTATCTTCCAGTTGATATTAAAACAGAAAAGGCTGTAATCAAAGGAAACAGGAATAACCTTCCTGGAGAAAAATGAACTCCCTACTTATTAATTCCTCAAGAGTTGTCGAGAAACAAGAAATTTAGGCCCAAGTCAGGACCCTGGAGAGCTCTCTAAACTCTAAAAGGTACCGGTAAAGGTTCCCCTCGCACATATGTGCTAGTTGTTTCCTGCTCAAGGGGGCAGTGCTCATCTCCGTTTCAAAGCTGAAGAGCCAGCGCTGTCTGAAGACATCTCTGTGATCATGTGGCCTGCATGATTGAAACGCTGTTCCCTTCCCACCAAAGGGGTCCCTATTTTTCTACTTGCATTTTTTACATGCTTTCAAACTGCTAGGTTGGCAGAAGTTGGGACCAGTCATGGGAGCTCACTCCATTATGCGGTGCAAAGGATTCGAACCGCCGAACCACCAACCTTTCTTATCGACAAGCTCAGCATCTTAGCCACTGAGCCACCGCTCTCTACAGCAAACCAAGCAGCTGACTTAACTCTCACTAAGACAACTGTTGGTCTACTATTTATCCCAGCTCAAGTGAGATCTTAAAGACATGGCAAGGGCAGGTAATCTCCTACATCTATCTCTGTTACTGCTGACATTACATTTATAGACGTTTTGACTCAGAGCCTTTCATTAGGGCATAAATATGTAGTCAAAAGGTGGCAGAGATTATTGGACAACTACAGGAGGCCTGATAAAAGAGGCCAATCTGAAATGAAAGTGACTGGGGGAGGTTGATGGCTCTCTTTGAATGTAGCTGATCACTTGTTCTTACAGAATAGAGAATAACAGATTTGCAAGGGACCTTAGATGTCTTCTAGTCCAACCCTCTGCTCAAGCAGGAGGCCATATACCATTATGGACAAATAGTATTCCAGGTGTGGTCTCACAGTATAGGCAGTAATACTGTAAGGCACTATATAGTGGTATTAATACTTGATTTTGATACTATTCTGTTGAAGCAGCCTAGGTTTGCATTGCCGTTTCTGGCAGCTGCACCACATGGCTGGCTCATATGTAGGTGGTTGTCCACTGAAACTCCTAGATCCCTCTCACAGTTATTGCTATTACACAGGTACCACCTATTCTATACCCGTGCATTTGATCTTTATTGCCTAAGTGTAAAACCTTATTTTTCTTACCACTGAATTGCATTTTGTTGGATAGATTAGGGGACTGGAGGCTAAAACATACAATGAATGGTTGCAGGAACTGGGCCTGGTTAGTCTAGGGAAGAGAAGGACCAGGGGAGACAGGATAGCATCTTCCAATATTTGAGGGGTTGCTCCAGAGAGGAGAAGGGGGTCAAGCTATTTTCCAATGTACCCAAAGACCAAAGGAAGAATGGATGAAAACTGAACAAGGAGAGACTCAACCTGGAAATAAGGAGAAATTTCCTCACAGTGTGAACAATCAACCAATGGAACAGAAGTTGCCTTTGGAAAATGTGGGAACTTCATTCCTGGAGACTTTCAAGAAGAGACTGACCCTTTGTCAGAAATTACGTAGAGTCTCCTGCTTGGGTGCAAGGTTGGACTAGATGATCTACAAGATCCTTTCCAACTCTGATTATCTGTTTTCTGTTATTAAGAGGGGCAAGACTTGGACCATTTGTGGCACATAACAATGCTAAGCTGATAACTCACTTAACTTCACCCCCAGCTCAGATTGCTCCTCTCCTACAGATGGAAGGCTGTTGAAGGTAATTGCATTAACCTGCCCACAAGCTGTTTGTGTCTTTGAGTTGTTTAATCCTGTGATGGATTATGCCCCATCATCTTCAAGACAGGAGAGCCAGCTTCTGCAATTAAGCCCAAACAGAGTTTAAAAGAATGGCTGTCATGTTTCCTCCCCAGTTTTAACAGCAATATTTGGAGGAGAATTCTTTTATTGTGAAAGAGGAGACAATTATGGAACATTATTCCTTATGTTAGCTTTGAGAAAGTGACAGTGATCCTTTCTTTCTCTTTCTTTCTTTTTCAAAAAGAGAGATGCTTTAAAATGCATTCTCTTCTTCCCAACAAAAAAGTCACCTCCAGCAGAAGACTAATGAACACAATCTTCTCAGGACTAAATAAAGACAAAATGATTTCTAATGAGGATATTGTTCTAATGCAAACAGCGAGAGAGAAAGAAATGATGGCAGGAAGTCCTTAATTGCACCTAAACAGACAAGAGCGAAATCACACCTTTTAACTGTGTTGATATTCAGAAGCGCAGAGATGCTACAAATATCTTAAATGGCCCTTTTTAGAAGTTTTTCAAATACCTGATGTCCTTGTTGAGATTTAGTGAATTAAAAGATTCATTTGACTGCATCTGATTCATAGGATGTGTGTATGTGTGTTTGTATATGTGTGTGTGTGTGTGTATATATATATATATGTATATGTATATGTATATATATGTATATTTAAGAAATATATATTATATATTTATATTATATATATAACTTAAGAAAACACACACATATATATATGTATATATATCTCTCTCTATATATATATGGGGGGAGGGAGGAAGGAAGGAAGGAGGGGAAGGTGGGAGGGAGGAAAAAAGAAAGAGAGGAAGGGTGAGAGGGAAGAAGGGTGGAAAGAAGAAAGAGGGAGGAAGGGAAGAAGGAAGGGTGGGAGAGAAGAAGAGTGGTAGGAAGGAAGGGAGTGAGGAAGGGAAACTGGCTGGGGAATTCTGGGAGTTGAAGTCCACACATCTCAAAGTTGCTAAGATTGAGAAACACTGGTCTACCCCATATTGCACAGTCAATTCCCTCAATCAGCATTATATTGTTGCACAAAACATTAATGGCTCTCCATCTAATCAGTTCTGAAAATGAAGTCATCATTTGATGCAGCAATAAAGGCACTGCACTGGCCTAAGTGACCACCTGCAAAGAAACCAGCCATCTTAGATACGCCTGTCTGGGACTCATCAGCAAATATTTCTGTTGATGCATGGAGATATCTTTCAGTAAATCAAGAGAAAATGGCCCTAGCATCACACACACAAGCCATCTTAAAAAGATTGCTAGGGCACTTGACTCAGGACTGGGTCATCCCAGAGCCCTGGTGGTTCTGGGTGAGAATGCAGCATTGTAGGCAAACTCTGCCCACAGTCAGCAGTTTGATCCTGACCGGCTCCAGGTTGACTCAGCTTTCCATCCTTCCGAGGTCGATAAAATGAGGAGCCAGATTGTTGGGGGCAAGAGGCTGATTCTGTAAAGTACTGTGAAGCAGTATATAAGTCTAAATGCTACTGCTATCCCAGAAGCTGGAAGGACCCTGGATCACTTGCGATTCAGGGGAGAAATTTTCAGGGATAGATGAGTTGAATTGTGGTGGTATAAAAAGCAAAATGGCAGCCACAACCTGCAAAGCTTTGGCCTTTGCCTGCTCAACTGCTTTTGACACTCCTGCAACGCTTTAATATCAACACTTCTTCATATTTTTATTGTTTAAGCCAGTATTTAATGACACCAAACTTCCTGCATAAATTATATTGGATTATTATTCTAGGTATTTAAAAAAAACAAGTCTCATGTGACAATCCAAAATGGAAGACCAAATAGCTATAGGAAGAACAGATTAAAAAAAATATATATAAACTAACTCTGTGATGCTGTTTTATTTAAATGCAATTGAATGAATATTTCAATTTTTAAAAATGCGCCCCATGCAATTTCAGTACCAAGTAAAAGATTGAAAAGTTCTCCTTCAATTGATTGCAAGAGACTTCGCTTCTAACTTTTGTTTTCCAAAGGAAAAGAGAATTTCAGAAAATTCTCCTGAGTATTCCCGGAGTTCTTTAATTAATAATAAGTTGGCCATAGCATCTCTCTGTGTGTATGTGCGTTGGTATGTATGAATGGCCTTTCTTTCATGCCACAGACCTCTCTGTGGCTTCCTTGAACTTTTATTAATCCTGAGGGCCATCACAAGAGTTTCACAAAGATGGAAAGCTGCAGCACATAAAAAATATTTCCTGCAGAAACTTGCTCTGGGTCAAAAAATATCACCCAGGAATTCCTCAGCACCTGCAAATAAGGCAAAAAAAATATGGAAATCTCTTTTTGCAATTTTTGAGAAATTGAAATTTAAGATTTTGGCACTAAGTTAAAACAGATAAAAGATTTGGGTGATATAAATATCTGGAGACACACATAAAAGATGGAATTCTGCATTAGCACGAGAACAGTAAAATTATCTCAACTCTCAAAAGTATTTCTTATGGTAAATTCTAAGTCTCGAAAGAATTAAAGCATCTTTTTCTAATAGTCCACCTTCTACAGTAGGTGAATGAAAAATGGCTGGGATCCTCAACAGGGATTAACTGCTAAATTTCAGTGCCATTGTAGCTTCAAATGGTCACTAAAAGGTTATATGTTGAGGACTACCTAAAATAACTTCTTCTCCGTTGCTGTTGCAAACTTCCTTCGATGAACTCTGGTTCCACCTCTTAATGTGCCTGGTTGCATAAGCCCCTAAGACAATTCCGACAGGTTCCTCCAAGCCGGGAGAAGAGAGGAGGTGGCCAGAATAAATGAGTGCCAGAGGCTTCAATGCATTTCATTATTTCCATCTTCTTGACTACACCAGGGTCTTGGCAAGGGAGAGTTTCTGCTACCAAAACTAAATCTAATTATTTCTTAGGAATGTAGGACCTAGAGAAATTACAGTCCCTTCCTCTGCTGCACTCGCGAGAAGAACACTATGGGGAGGATGACAGATCAATGTGAGGTGGAAATTATTTCCTCTCTATCTGTCTCTTTACTTCCTCTCCCCTTTTCAAATCACTCATTACTATCTTGGTGAAATCAATTCGGGCAGGATATGCCACTTCTGTCCCTAAATGTCTGGCTTCTGTGCTGCCTTCTCAGCAGGATGTGGACTTTTAACAGCTGCTTGTTAAGACACTGAGCTTGTCGATCAGAAAGGTCGGCAGTTTGGCGGTTTGAATCCCTAGCGCCACCTAACGGAGTGAGCTCCTGTTACTTGTCCCAGGTTCTGCCAACCTAGCAGTTCGAAAGCATGTAAAAATGCAGGTAGAAAAAATAGGGACCCCTTTGGTGGGAAGGGAACAGTGTTCCATGCGCCTTTGGCATGTAGCCATGCCAGCCACATAACCATGGAGATGTCTGATAACCAGGGGGGTGGCACAAAGGCAACACAGTCAGATAATCAGTAGGAGTCCCTTTATTAGCTCCAACTTTCCCCCCAATGCCCTGGTTACCTTCTGGGCTGGAGAAAAACTCTCCCAGGAACAGCCTTGGGCTGCAGAGAACAAAGTCCAAAACATGGTCAACAAAAACTGTAACTATAAGTCCAAGCAAGGAAAAATGAGGTAATTAGTTTGACAGTGCAGGAGCAAGAATTCCAAACATGAAGGAAGGGCCAAAATTCAACACAGTTGGGAGGATGCCAGGAACACAGATAACCAAAGTCAACACTAGATAAACTCATGTTTGTTCCCAGAAGATGCCACACTCAGCCTGCATTTCTTTTAAACTGTCTTCCCAGGTGTGGCTAATGAAGGGAATCAAGGTCCTTTCCTTCTCCGTAAGCCATGCAACCCACGTTGCTCTCTTCTCCATTCCTCCCTGTGTGCCCTAGGATGAAGAGGCAGTGGGCCTGGGTCTTCCTCTGAATTCCCTCTCCCTTATTCTACCTCTCCCCTGCTCTGTCCAGCCGGACATTGCCCTTCCCCAGTTTTCTCCACAGCCAATGGAGCCACACTCCACTTCCTGTCAGCTGTTCGTCTTCCTCCTCAGAGTCAGACACTGACAGGGGCATGACAAGACCTCTTCAAACAGTGCTGGCCTTTTGCTTTGTAATGGAGACTAGCACCGCCCCCCTACAGCCGGAAATGATTAGCACGTATGTGCAACCTTTACCTTTAACTCCTCAGCAACTGAAGAACAGTGGAGAAAGCTCATGCTGGACAGGCAAATAAGTGCGGCCTAGTTTTGCAGGCCATGAAAATTGGTCTAAGCCACAGAACCTGCACTGAAAATCCACCAGAGAATCAATGGAAGTAAAGAGTTTTGCAGGGTCCACGCGGAAGCCTCTTCCCAAATCAATGAACCATTTGCAAGGCACTGGAGGAATAATCTACTTTACTGCCCCCATCCTGGATCTGGTTGGATCTTCTGGAAAAAAGGCTGCCTGAATCCAGCTTAAGGAGCCCATTTTCTGTGGCTCTACAAAACTTCTACAAAAGTCCTTGGTTCCATTCAGAAACAATGTTGACTTTCAAGTCTATGAACATTTGGATGGATTCATTTATAACATAGAATAATAGGGTCAGAAGGGATGTTGGAGGTTATCTAGTTCAACCCCTGCTCAAGCAGGAGACCTTATACCATTCTGGACAAATGGCCCTCCAGTCTCTTCTTGAAAACCTCCAGTGATGGAATCCCCACAACCAAAGGTGGGAAGCTGTTCCACTGATAGATGGTTCTCACTGTCAGGGAATTTCTCCTTAGTTCTAGGCTGGATCCCTCTTGAATGATCTTCCATCCATTATTTCTTGTCTTGCCTTCAGGTGCTTTGAAGAATAGGTTGACACCCCCCCCCTTCTCTGTGACAGCACCCCAAGTACTGGAAAATTGTCATCATCACTTGAAGGAAACAATTCCATTTTTAATATTGATCCTGGTCTTGTCCACATTGGGAAAAGCAACAGGGAGGTTAATCTGAGACCAAGTGAGGCTTCCAGGCTGAAAAAGGCCACACAACCTTGTTATCAATGAGCCATAGTGGCACAGTGGTTGGAGTGCAGTATTGCAAGCTACTTCTGCTGATTGCCGGATACCTGTAATTTGGCAGTTCGAATCTCACCAGGCTCAAGGTTGACTCAGCCTTCCATCCTTCTGAGGTGGGTCAAATGAGGACCCAGATTGCTGGGGGCAAGAGGCTGACTCTGGAAACCTCTGCAAAGAGAGGGCTATAAAGCACTGTGAAGCGGTATATAAGGGCTATTGCTTTTGCTATCTAGAGTCAGTCCATTTAGTCTCTCTGAATTGCCAGTTCTGACTTCCCTCAACCTCACCCCCCCCCCCAATCTGTTGGCAACTTCCTTGTCTGTCTAGTCATTCTGGAGCTGTAGTCTCCACCTATTCAGTGCAAATCAAATGATCTACTCCAGCTTCTCAGCCTTTGAGGCAAAAAAAGATTTCTGGATTTGGAGATTAGCCTTTTCCAGGAATGCAATCTGCAATTTATCTCTCTCTTCGCATCCGATTTGAAATGGGTGAGATATCTAATCACTATAGAGCTAACTATAACAGGTTTGAACCTGCAGCTACCAGATTTCAAGATTAAAGAAATATTAACTTTTGAGAGTATGAGAGGATTCTGATGGGGCAAACCTTGCCGGAAGGTCAGGGCTGAAATTATTTTATAATAACTTCTGCTGGAGCTTTGGGGGAGAGGAAAGATTGCATTTTTTAAAAAGCGAGCTTATTTTTTTATTTTTTTTAAAAAAAACCCAATAAGCTATGTGCCCTTCAAAGACGATCTATAGAACACTCGTGGCTATC
This sequence comes from Hydrophis major, assembly GCA_033807585.1. Lineage (NCBI taxonomy): Eukaryota > Metazoa > Chordata > Lepidosauria > Squamata > Elapidae > Hydrophis > Hydrophis major. The sequence continues at coordinate 23,947,890 of CM066337.1, read as the reverse complement.
AAACTTTGATTCACTGGTAGCCAGGTTGGTTGTTGAAAGTAATTGGGTTATGCCTCAACTAAAGTTCTAATGGGGACGAGCAGGGGATGGATTAGATGTCCTCTTGGAGCCACCCAACTCTGTGATTCTATGAACATTGACCCAATAATAGTCAAGACCCTTTTCCCCTTCCCACTGAGATGCCTACACAATAATCCAGAAACACCAATTCCTTCTAATTAGGGCTACTTACAGCATCTTTCCCAGTGAATGTCTGCTTTTGTTTCTTGCACGTTACACTCCTGCCTTTGTGCAAAATAGCTTATATCCACAGTAAATCTGCTCTTAAATGATTGCAGAAACCTGTGGGGTGAGGTGCACACCGAGGATGCTGTTCCATTTATCCTGTGATGGAGAAATGAAATTCAATACAACCATCGAGAGTCCTGAAAGCATTTGGATAACTGGGGCGGAGAGGAGAGGATGGTAATTCTGTACACTGGAGCATGCGAGGGCGGCATGAGAAGGTAATTAAAGGTCCAGAAAGCCCATCCATCCCACTCACCAATGGGACCCGCTGAGGGTATCTCTGAGTGATTTACTTTTCCAGCCCAAGTTCTCTAACCAGCCTTGCACTGGGAAGGTGACATTGATTTGGTTGGGCTTTTGAACTGGGCGCAGATGCCTGGAAAAGTGGAAATGCAACAGAATCCATGCGCTTCGGGGGACTTTCTTTCACAGTTATCAGCCCAACAAGGGTAGACAAGATTAATAAATGAATGTCAGACAGAAATGCAGAATAAAAGAGTTGCCCAAAAGAGGACCTGACCTGGGGTGCTCCCATTGCAGCCCTGGTCAAAAGGGCCCAGCAGAGATTAGACTACCTGAGACTTCTCAGAAAACAACAACGGAATGAAAAACTGCTGGTGACCTTCTACCGCTGCATCATAGAGAGTATCTTAACTTAGTGCACCTGTGTATCAGAGGTGGTATTCAGCAGATTCTGACTAGTTCTGGAGAACCAGTAGTGGAAATTTTGAGTAGTTCGGAAAACCAGCAAATGCCACCTCTGATTGGCCCCACCTCCATCTATTTCCTGCCTCCCAAGTCCCAGCTGATTGGCTGGGTCTCCTTTGGTTGCCCTGCCCAGGAGAACGGAGCTGGAAAGCAGGTTAGTGGGGTGGGGATGGAATGGGGAATTTGCAGTATCCTTCCCCTGCCACACTATGTTCACAGAACCGGTAAAAAAAAAAAATTGAATCCCACCACCGCTGTGTTTAGTTTGCCACTTGAACCATGGCAGATAGGACAGCACTCCAGAGGGTGAATGTCATTGCCCAGAGGATCATTGGTTGCCCTCTCCCCTCTTTGGAAGAGCTTTATAGCTCCCACTGCCTTAAGGAATTTCAAAACATCCTCCAAGATCCATCTCATCCTGGGTACCCCTTGTTTTGAACTATTATCATCTGGCAGACGGTACAGGATAACAACAATGAAGGACAAATAGGCTAAAAAACAGGCAGTAACTCTACTGAATTCTACTGGATAATGCAATATTAATGCAATATCAGGGGTTTTCAATTCAATTGCATAGAATATGAAGGATGTGTGTTTGTTTTGTTTTTATAGTTACAATGTACACTGAAAGATGGTATTTAATTTCATTGCACAAGGTGCAATGACAATAAACTAAACTAAACTAACAGTTTGGAAGGGACCTTGGGGGTCATCTAGTCCAGCAGTCCTCAACCTTTGCAGCTTGGCGACCTGGCTGTGGGGTGAGAAAGGAACTGGGACACACAAGTGGTGGCCCGGCACACATGTGCACAGCTGGACTTCTGCATATGGTGGGCTGACACACACATGTACAAGTTGAGCTACACATGTGTTCCGGCCAGCCACTTGCGCGCAGCCTAATTCTGAATAGGCCATCACCCGATAGAGGGCCGCAGCCTGGGGGCTGGGGACCCCTGTGCTAGTTCAACTCCCTGCTCAACCAGTTTCCCGTGTTTCTTCTTAAAAACCTCCATTGATGGAGCGCCCATTGATGGGTCTTCCTCAGCGGAGGGTGGTGGTGGTTGGCCTAGATGACCTACAAGGTCCTTCCAATTCTTGTTAATCTGTAACTTCTGCAATTGGTAAATATTGAAAGACTGCTATCATGTCACCCTTAGTCCTTCTTTTCACTAGAGGAGACAAACCGAATTCCTGCAACCATTTTTCATATGTTTTAGCCTCCAGTCACCTGATCATTTTTCTTGCTCTTCTCTGCACTCTTTCCAGAGCCTCAGCATCTTTTTTTATATTGTGGCAACCAAAACTGGATGCAGGATTCCAAGTGTGGTCTTACTAAATAAAGCGGTGTTGACACTTCATATGATCTTGATTCTATCCCTCTATTAGCGCAGCCGAGAGTTTCATTGGCTTTTAGGTCAGGATTACTTTTATTGTAATAGCTATAGTGATTGACATTTGTGAGTGTCAAGGTGCTTCCCTCCTCCCACACTTTAACTTCATGTGAACAAGGGAGGGTTTGTCTAAGATGTTTTCTCATGTTACTCTCTGTGTCTCTTACTGCCTTGAGAAGAGCTCTTCCTCCGACCTTCAACACCATTCCCTACAATGACTGCTTGCAGAAGTCAAAATTTTAGGCTTAATTTTCTTCTGCTTGGGATCATCAGGACTACAGATAATCTTTGATTAACAACCAGTCATTTAACAATGACATTTAGAGAAAACAATTACTACCAACCTGCCTTCAATCAAGGACCTGTATACAACACGAGTCAAAAAGAGGGCTGTTAAAATATTTACAGACCCCTCACATCCCAGACATAAACTGTTTCAGCTCCTACCCTCAAAATGATGCTAAAGAGCCTTGCACACCAGAACAACTAGACACAAGGAGATTTTCCCTAAATGCCATCACTCTGCTAAACAAATAATTCCCCCCCACACTGTCCAATTATTGACAAAGTCTGCACTACTATTATTATTAATCTTCTCATCACTCCTTATCACCCATCCCCTCCCACTTGTGACTGTATGACTGTAACTTTGTTGCTTGTATCCTTACGATTTATATGGACTGTTTCCTAGTATGATTTGATTGCTGATTGTACCCTATGATTATTATTAACTGTTGGACCTGATGATTCTTGACTCTTGACGAATGTCTCTTTTATGTACACTGAGAGTATTTGCACTCCTTGTATGTCCAATCACACTTGGCCAATAAAAAGAATTCTGTTCTGTTCTGTTCCGTTCCATTCCATTCCACTCCACTCTATTCTAGAAGTTCTGATGAATCTCCCCATGGTAATTATGATCCAGTTCTAATTTCCGGTGGTTGCATCTCATCATTTACTTCTGGTTTTCAGAAAAACCACCCACTGTTGTAGCATCCTCTGGTCTGTAGAGATTCTCAGTCATCCAGGTTGTGATTGTCCCAAAGGTGCTTCTTCAGGAGGCAACTGGACTTTGAAAAAACAAAAAAGCCCGGGGTGGTGGTGCTGCAACAGTTGTAATGGTTGTGTCACTTTTTTCAGTGCGGTTGTAACTTTGACCAGTCACTAAATAAATGATTGTGAGTCAAGGACCACCTTATTAAATCCACTCCAATGGTGAATACTCTACCAGAATGCAGGGAAAACTTATATTTTCCAGAAGGTGTTGATGGAATATCTTCCAGTATGTAATTAAAAGTCTGTGCTCTGCATATTTACTAGGACTATTAATTTAATAATTGGCTGAGTGTATTTTTTCAGCATTGCTGATTTTCGTGCTATGGATATGGCATTATATGTGCATCCGTTGTATAAATGATATTTATTGCAGATGTTTGGTTATTCTTGTAGCATGGAACTTTTTCTCTTGATCCTTATGTTATACCACGGAAGTTACATATATTGCTAATGAGCCCAGTTGGAGTGGGAAGCAAAGAAATGTAATTAATTAATTAATTCTGCAGGATATTTAGTAAGCTTAATTAATCTCCAGTTAATTATTTAGCATTTATGTGATAATGTAGATTTTTCCTCCAATTAAAAACAAATAAATTGGACTGCAATAAAGAGCAGATGAAAATAGAAAATGAATTAATTCTACGATGGAGAACAATAATGAAAAGAATTCTCCTTTAAATGTAAGATATTTTATCTGTTTTCCCCGCTGCTTTCCATACCTTTTTAAAAACTTCTTTGTGGTACAATCTAAACCCATGCCTGAAGTATTAGTACCATTTTATAAAGTCTTAGTAAGACCACACCTAGAATGCTGCACCCAGAGGGTCAACCTGTTTTCCAAAGCACCTGAAGGCAGGACAAGAAACAATGGATGGAAACTCACCAAGGACAGGCGCAACCTGGAATTAAGGAGAAACTTCTTAAGAAGTTTTAAGAACAGTTAAACAATTAAGAACAGTTTAAGAACAGTTAATCAATGGAATATCTTGACTTTAGAAGTTGTGGGTGCCCCATCAATGGAGGTTTTAAGACGAGATTAGACAGCCATTTGTTGGAAATGGTATAGGGTCTCCTTTTTGAGCAGGGGGTTGGACTAGAAGACCTCCAAGGTCCCTTCCAGCTCTATTGTGAATTTGAAGTCTCTTTAGAGAAAAAGAAAACTAAACTGAACAAAATCATGACCTGACTCAGCTTATAATCTTCATCAAATACTTCCAGAAATACATTTAATGAGAGGGCACCACTGAAGAAAATAACTTCAGATATATTGATTGATAACTTCAGAAATATTGATTCCATTTTTAAAAGAAGCAATATCGTTAGGAGGCATCTTTAAAATTTCTCAAAGGCAACATTTTAAAGCAAGACAGGGATATTTAAAACCTTATTAACTCACTTGAAATGAAGCTAGTGGAAAAATTAAAGCTAATTTCAAATGAGGTTATGTTATATTTAAAAGTTTCAAAGACCCTTGCAAAAGGCAGGATGTGTAAGTATTTCCATTTCAAATGGAAAAAATATTTCTCTGTTAAGAAAGCTTCAGTGGAAAAAGGTAAATGTTGCCAGTAAAACTATCAACCAACATCTCCAGGCTCATTTCTCCCGTAATCCTTTAAAAAAAGAAAGTCATGTAAGGATATAGGAGTAATCTTTAAAAAGAGATTCTTAAATCCTTAAATATGCAAAAACCCTGGATGCAATTATTAAAAGCATTTTAATGCAAAAACCAACAGACAAAACGTGAACAAAAGTTTGGCAAATGAGTGGAGACCAGATACAGGTAATCTTAGACTAACATTCAGGGACCATTCAAAGTTACAACCATTTTTCACATTTCACGCAGTATCCTTGTAGTCACATGATCAAAATTTGGACCCTTAGCAACTGACTTGTATTTATGATGATTGCTGTGTCCCAGAGTCATGTGATCCTCTTTTGCAACCTTCTGACAAGCAAAGTCAATGGAGGAGCCACATTCACTTAGCAAGTGTGCAACTAACATAACAACCGCATTGACTCACTCATGAGGGGCAAATGACATGGGTTTTGTTGTTCGTTAATGTTCTGACCAAGGCTTCCTGAGACCGCAATTAAGCACATGCTTAGTCCAAACAACTCTTGTTTTATTTCAATGCTGGGAATTATGTGCATTCCCAGCCCGTAATGAGTCACAAACAGTCCCTCAAGATAAGCACCCACCTTTCTCTCCTTTGAATTGCTGCCAACAAGTAAAGTGCCAAATTAACTGTAAAAATCCAACCAAAGTACAAAGTCCACACAGAGCTTCCAGGTTTAATCTGAACAGAGCAAACGACTTCGCTTCCTGCAAAGGTTTCCTCATCTTTGCCTGACCTTTTTTACTTTCTGGGAGGGGCAATCACCTCCCAGCCTTACTCCTGAGTCGCCCCTTTTGTCTCAGCTGCTCTTGCCTTCTAGCAGCTCTGCACACACACATACTGGGAACAGGCTCCTCTTGCTCCTCGGCCTCACTGCTGCCAGATTCTGGAGACTCCGGAGTCAGCATCCCACTCCCAGATGGCCCTGGCCCCATCTCTGCATCGGATGCAAGACCCTTGTCTGAGTCCTCCCCAGACTAGTCCCTGTTCATCCCCACTGTCTGATTCTGCTGTCGTCTGCACAGGCTGCCAGTGAACCACAACAGTTAACTCCCATAGTTACCTTGTATTTTAATTTGATTTATTTTCTCTCTATTAAAAGGATGTTCAGATTATTAGCTTTTAACATTCCTAAACTGATAAACAAGCTGGAGACTAGCTCCAGATAAGAAAAGTTTGTTAGTACAACTCAGGGTCTGGTTTATCCCTTTTGTGAACTCTCAACAACCTTTCAAGACACTGAGCTTGTTGATCAGAAAGGTCAGCAGTTCGGCGGTTCGAATCCCCAGCACTGCATGACAGAGTGAGCTCCCATTTTTTGTCCCAGCTTCTGCCAACCTAGCAATTTGAAAGCATGTAAAAAATGTAAGTAGAAAAATAGGGACCACTTTGGTGGGAAGGGAACAACCTTCCATGCGCCTTTGGCATTTAGTCCTGCTGGCCACATGACCATGGAGACGTCTTCAGACAGCGCTGGCTCTTCGGCTTTGCAACCAAGATGAACACCGCCCCCTAGAGATGGAAATGACTAGCACGTATGTGCGAGGGGAACCTTTACCTTTAAACAATCTTTCTCCTTACAATTAGGGGAGGTTACTTTCATTCTGTTCAATCAACTTTCCTCTTGCATTTTCTTTGTTGTGTTAACAATAAAAAGGAGGGAAATATGGGGCTCGTGGTTCTCTTTCCCTTTTACATAGACAGATCCCACTTTATCCAGGTTAACCTGTTTTTAAATGATCTTCCAATTCAGTTGCTTATTGGGAAGGTAAACTGAGGCAGAACCTAGAGCCAGGTTTGGCTTTCACTTAAGAACTCGTAAAATGGGACAAAACTCATTTAATGATCGTTCTCTCTTAGCAATGGAAATTTTTGGGCTCAACTGTGGTCGTAGGTCAAGGGTTAGCTGGATATTTTATGTCTCCTGTTTTATCAGAGGCCATAAAGGCGACAAGAATAAAGACCTTTTAAAACTTTCCATTAATATACATTGAAATGCACGGTAAGAGTCTTGCTTAACAGCTTGGCAGATGCAGTGAGAAAGCATTTCACTTTATAACTCCTCATTTCACGAAACATGAAAGGAATTTCCTGAAGTATGAGACTGTTTGTTTACATTCTGATCTAACACAACAAACACAGCTTTTGAATCATCTGATTTTTTTTGCATAGCCAGCCAAGATGCAAATGCTGATTTATATCATTGCACAATACATTTACTTAGTACTGGGGAAAAAGAGATGATCTCTGTGTGTTTTGCTTTGGAATGGAAAACCCTGGAAGGCAATTTATACATTGACTTAACCGATTCTCCCACAATTACGTGGGGCATAAACTATCAACATTTCCATATTTACATTCCAGGAAAATCTGTTTTGGAACCAGGCAGTTATATGTATTGAAGTAAAAAATAGATTAATTATACACTCAGTATTGAACTGAGTTTAGCTCTCTTTCGTTCTAGGGACTGAAGTGGGTTTAAGCCATGAATCTTGATGGACTCAAATCAGGAGATTTCATTTTCAGTAGCTTTATGATAGGTTAGCTAGAATGAATTCTGGTTAGTGCCTTCTCCCTTGAGGGAGAATAAACAGGTTGGGAAGTGAGGGCCACACACGATGGATTTTGTAATACTTGAAACATGATTTTTGTAGTACTGTTGCACTGGCTAACTAATGTGGGTTTTCTTGTATTTTTTAATTTGCTTTTTCAGTTGTATTGCTAATAATTTGCCATAACCTTCTTACCGATACCTGTTTTGATGTTTTACTTTGCAAATGTTTCTGTTACTTTTACTCAGAATACAACGCTCTTTTCTATGGCTTTGCTCACATTTTATTGGATGCTATAATTCTTGTGAGGTAACTGAACAGATGACTATTTCTAACCCAATCAGCTTTTGCTTTGAAATTCTTTGTTGTGCTAAACTATAAAAGTAAATATAATCCATTTCTCCAGGTTTCCCCTTTTCACTTTATAAGGAGACTCCAGTTTATCTGTAATAAGTTGCTTTTAAATGATCTTCTGACTCGATTACTTATTGGAAAAGGTAAACCGAGGCAGAACCTGGGGCCAGATTTGGCCAACAAATGAGAATAAAATTGAAGTATTATAAAAAGGTGAAATGTATCTATCAGTGGTGGTATTCACTGGTTCACACCGGATCGCACGAACCAGTAGCAAGAATTTGGTGCGGGTCGCTGAACTGGTAGTAAGTTCTGGCTGGTCATGCCCCCCACCCAGTCACTTGGAGGGGGTGCTGTGCGCCCCTCCCATGCTCTGTTCCTTTTCTTCCAGAGCCCCAGAGGAGCCTTAGGGGAGCAAAAACGCCCCCCTCCGAGGCTTCTCTGAGGCTAGGAAGCTCCCAAAAACGGGTGGGGGCTGCAAAAAAGCCATGCCCACCCAGTCACATGGCCACACCCATCAAGCCACGCCCACAGAACCGGTAGTAAAAGTTTTTGAATTCCACCACTGGTATCTATCCCTTCTTTTGAAGATCTTGATAGACTTTTAGAAATGCCAGTCTCTTCAAAAGAATATTGTTTCTTTTTTTTTTAGTTCTTCCAAAACTGCTCTTGTGGAGTGTTCAGTATTGCATGGTAATTCCAGGAAATGCAGAAAAAACTAAATTACTGCTCTTGAAACCATGTCACTGCTCTTGTGGATTACTCAGTGTGGCTTGATGGCATGGTCATTCCAGGAAGTGAAGAAAAATGCACTTCTCTTGTGAAGCGTTCAGTGTTGCAGAGTAAGTCCAGGAAGGGCAGAAAACTAACTCTTTGCTCCTTCAAGTACTTAGCTTTGCAACAGATACACTACGAAGCACTTTTAATATGTCTAAAAAAAGCAACATGACACCCTTGAGCTGCCTTGAAAAGCTCCTCTATGAAAACATGCCTAATGAAACCTCCAATTTGGCTAAACTTATAACAGATTTTTTAAAAATTGGCTCAAATGAATCATATTTCTATGAGCAGACTGTAAAATGAGTGTGTTTTAAACTTGCTCCTCTAACACACACTCAGCAGATCTGCAAGCAGGCATTTAAACTCACTGCTTCTCAGAGCTACTTTATTGGTGCATGAACATTTCTTAATTCCTCTTTCCCAACTGCTGAGCAAACTGCAATTTCTCTCCATGATGGCGAGGAGTCCCATCAAGCTTAATCAACATTGGATTATTCACCGAGGAACACACCGAAACACTTTGTCTTCTTTCACAAAGTGCACTCTAAAATAATGCAGTGGTGTGGTTTTGGCTATATTGTGCAAATCCAGACACTGTGGTTGGTAAACCAAGATTTATGGTTCAGTGTGGAATGGTAAGCCAACCCAGGGGGATTATTCAGTTAATCACCTGTTGTAAACACAAAGCTTTGTGGCCAAAGGTCCCTCAACAGTCATTTTGAGCAAGGCTCTGGGACACATGTAGATTATATTAATACAGAATAACAGAGGTGGGGAGGGAACTTGGAGGTCTACTAGTCCAGCCCCTGTTCAAGGCAGAAGACCTTATACATGGTTGTCTAATAATCTATTCTTGAAAACCTCATGTGATAGAGTGCCCACAGCTTCTGAAGGCAAAATCAACACACCTCACCATCAGGAAATCTCCCTCCAAGTTCCAGGCTGGATCCCTCCCCAATGACCCTCCACCCATCACTCCCTGTCTTGCCTTCAGGTGCCCCCGAGAACAAGCTGATGCCCTCCTTTTTTGCTGGAAAACTGGAATTATTTTTAGATAAAGAAAAGAAGTTAAGAAACTAGGAACAGCCTTGGAGTAAGGTTGACCCCATATTGTTTGTCAGGCACCCGAGTAGTGTCTCAATTAAGGTAAAGGCTCCCCTCACACATAATACATGTTAGTCATGTTCCTGGCGTTAGGGGGTGGTGCTCATCTCCATTACAAAGCCAGTGCTATCTGAAGACGTTTCCCTGGTCATGTGGCCAGCATGACTCAATGCCGAAGGTGCATGGAATGCTGTTACCTTCTCAGCAAAGGGGTCCCTATTTTTCTACTTGCATTTTTACGTGCTTTCGAACTGCAGGTTGGCAGAAGCTGGGATAAGTAATGGGAGCTCACTCCATTATGCGGCGGTAGGGATTCGAACCGCCAAACTGCTGACCTTTCTGATCGACAAGCTTAGCCATTGAGCCACCACGTCCCTGTAGTGTCTAAATTACTGAGACAGTAAAAAACAAACAACTATTTTAAGACAGTTCTAATGTTCTAATTCCTCTGCATAAAATACAAAACTAGATGCTTAGAGCTTAGCCTTAATTTCTCTTTCATGTCAGGTTCTGGAAATCAATCTCTGTCTCTATCGCTCTCTCTATCTCTAATATCTCTATATGCTGGTGCCTTTAAGTCAGTATTCTCCTGGCAACTGCCTAAATTATAGTTGGTGGCCCTTGACTTACCGCCACAACTGAATTTAAAACTTCTTGTGATGACCTGGGAGAAGGCGGAGCTTCGTCACCACGATACAGCTGCGATCTTGGGGCTCCGAGATCACAGCTGATATCTTCGCTTCTGGTCGGTCCTAACGGATCTAAACCGTCTTGTAGTGACGGGGACAGTAAGGGGCGCGTTCTGTAGATTCCGGGGACATCGCAAGTCCCTGGTCGATCCAGAAGAAGCCCTTTTGCCAATGGCGGAGAGGCAGCCATTAGGCTGCTGAAGCTGGGACAGCTCCGGAAGAACGGGATAGAAAGAGAAGTTGGTGGCTGGTGAGGATCTTTTTTGTTTTTTGCTTGGGACTTAAGAACACTCTAATATGAGAAGAAATCTGTAAACTTATTGACAGAATTTGATTTAGCAGCGATTTTTTTTAGTAATGTCAAAGTGAGGCTTGGCTTTTTATTTTTACTTTTTTTTTTCTTTACTGAATTTTTATTGCGATCTAGTTAATCAGACTGGTTTTTTTCTTTTACATTTTTATATTTACTTGCTTTCTCTTCGCCTTTCTGACTGTTTATATTTTTTAAAATAGAGGCCCCCTTTAATATTTTTTTTTAATATATATAAATATACATATATACTTTTTTTTTCTCTTTTTAGGCTTTTTTCAGGGGGGAAGAAGGGGGAGTGGATTGAAGAAACTTTGTAACACTGCCAACTAGAGGCTTGAAAATATTCTGTTTGAAGTTGAAAAATATTCTGTTTGAAGTTGAAAAACTTTTCTCAAGGCTACTGGAAATGATAAGATAGAGGGAAGAGTACTGGAGGATGTTTACACAGGTGCTCTTTGGAACTTCTATTATTAAATGAATATCTGAAGTTTGGCTTTGAAATTTGTGGAGAAGTCAAATAAGAGCCTTGGATAAATAAAAGGCAGTGTGCGGTTTTTTTTTTAACTCCTTATTAATTGTTTCATCCCTCCCCTCCAGCCCCACACTATTTTGTAATATTGTAATATTTATTTTTATTTTTTATTATATTTCATTTTTATTTTTTTTTAAGGGGAAGCCTCAGAATATTCTTTTTTCGCTTTTTTTCTTTTTTTCATGGGGATGTCTGCCTTTTGATTTCTATTTTTGACTTATTTTTATGGCTTTTTTTCATTTTCTGAGGTTTTTCAATTGGATTAAGGTGGGAAGAACTTGAAGAACTCTCTTTTTCTTTTCTTTTCTTTTTCTTTTTCTTTTCTTATTACTTTTTGATATTATTGGGCTTTATTTTGCTTCTTTTTTTCTCTTCACTTTTTAATCTTTACTTTTGAATTATATTTGCATATTTCACAATTGGATTAAGGTTTTGAAGAACCTGAATAATTTTTTTCTTTTTAATTTTGGGCTTTTTACTTATTATTGGTTTTGTTTTTTGTTTTTTATGGTGTTTTCCTTTTTCTAAATCAGATTATAATTGGCTACCTCACTAATTGGATTAAAAGACCCGGAAGTTATCGAAATGAGTAAGAAAATTTTACCTTCGGGCATCTCAACTTCTGCTCCTGTCTCCCCGTCATCTGGAGGACGACTCTCAACAATGGTGAAGCAAGACAAAGTGCAAGTGGATTTAATGATGGTTATGCAAGGAATACAAGATCTTAAAATGAGTATTGAACAAAGAATGGAGAGTATTGACCAAAGAATTGGAAAGATGGATGAGAAATTTGAAAATTTTCAACAAATGATGGTGAAACATGATGAGAGAATCCAAAAAATAGAAGAGAAAGACAAGCAAAGAGATGATACAATTGGAAATATCAATAACAGATTAACAATAGTCGAACAAGAAAAAAGTAGGATGTTGAAGTGGGAGATGGACAGGTCAGAATTTTATCTTAGATTTCAAAACATCGAGGAAGAAAAAAGACAAAACTTGGCGGCAGTAATGATTGAAATTCTGGCTGGAGTCTTGGAAATAACAGAGGAAAAGATGATGGATGGAGTAGATGAGATATATCGAGTCTTCACAAGATATGCGACCAGGAACCAATTACCAAGAGAGGTCCATGTTAAGATTCATCAAAAAAACTATTAAAAACCAAATATTACAAGTGGTAAGAGAGAAGGGGTTGAAATATAAAGGCAAAGAGATCCTGGTCTTAAAACAAGTACCTAGAAAAGTGAGAGAGATTAGAAGAGAGTATCGATTTTTGACTAAAATGCTATTGAAAAAAGAGATGAACTATAGATGGCTGATTCCAGAAGGATTAATGTTTACATGGCAAGAACAGAGACACAGAATTGATTCAATTGTGAAAGCAGAAATATTCTATAAGGAATTTTTCGAAAGAAGAGAAATGGAGATAGAAAAAGAAAAGATTTTAACTGAATTTGAAGAGGATCAAATGGAGATGGAAAAAGAAGAAGGCGCAATAGGTGGACAAATGGAGATCAAAGAAAAACGTGAAATAAGATCCACGAGAGCTGTTAGACCTAAATATAAAGCATAACCATGGGGGAAAAAAAACTGATTTCCATGAATATAAATGGACTGAACTCAGCTATCAAAAGAAGGAAAACTTTTTACAAATTAGAGAAGCTGAAATTTGATATAATTTGCTTACAAGAAGTACACATTAAAAAACAACATGAACAATTATTGATACGACCAAAGTTAGGGAAAATATTTACTTCTCTGACTTATTGTAAGAAAAGAGGAGTGGTTTTGTACGTCAAAGAAACCACTCCAGCCAAATTGATTTATACTGATGAAGACAGAAGAGTATTAATAGTTGAAATAGTGGATAATAATATAAAAACACTCTTGGTTGCAATTTATTCCCCAAATGATAAACAAGAAGAATTTTATAAAAAATTACACATGAAAATAATTGAACTGGACAATGTTAATATACTTATGATGGGGGACTTCAATGGAATTGTAGACAATAAACTGGACTATACAGTAAAAACAACACGACAAAATAGGAAAACTCTCCCTAAATCCTTTTTTAAAATGACAGATGAATTAAATTTAAAAGATATATGGAGAGAAAGAAATGTTAAAACTCAACAATATACTTTTTATTCAAACAGGCATTTATCATGGTCCAGAATAGATATGATTTGGACATCAACAGAATTATTATCTAATATTCAAGAAATAAATATTGAAACAAGTACATGGGCAGACCATAATCCAATGACAATTAAATAGAAAGGACAAAAAAGAAGATCTAGATGAACATTAAACAATAATATTCTAAAGGAAAAAGATTTTACACAATGGATGGAAAAAGAATTGGCCTTCTTCTTTAGAGAAGATACTTCAATACAGAATGTTTGGGATACAATGAAGGCATATGCCAGAGGATTAATAATTGACTATACAAAGAAAAAGAATATTAGGAAGAGGCAAATGATTAAAGCTCTAGAAGATGACCATAAAAAACTGGAAAAAGAATTGCAGAAGATGCCACAGAAAAAAGATATCAAACTTAAAATGGACATAATTAAACATAAAATGGATCAAGCAGAGAAAGAAGAACTGGCACAAAAAATTAGAAGTGCTAAACAGGACTATTTTGAAGATGCAAATAAGCCAGGTAGATGGTTAGCATATAAGTTGAGAAAAGAGAAAAAAATCAAGGAAAATATCACAGTTAATAGATGATCATGGTCAAATTTGTTATGGTAATAAGGAGAAAAAGGCAATCATTCGAGATTTTTATGGACAATTATATAAACAGGAGGATCTTGATGAGGAAAAAATTAAACAGTATGCTAACCTACCTAAGATACCTGATGAAACTTGGAAAATGTTAGAAAGTGCTATAACAATGATGGAATTAACTGAAGCACTCAACAGACAGAACAATGGAAAAGCACCAGGACCAGATGGCTTCCCGGCAGAATTTTATAAAACATTACAAGAATCGTTGAGCATTCCACTGTTAGAAGTTATGAATGAAGTTATGATAAATAAGAAAATACCTAAAACATGGTCAGAAGCTTATATTACACTTATTCCAAAAGAAGGGGTTGACCCATTACAAATTAAGAACTATAGACCTATTTCCTTATTGAATGCAGGCTATAAAATCTTTGCTTCAATCTTGGCAGAAAGGCTTAAAAAATACCTAAATAACTTTATTCACTCTGATCAGAATGGATTTTTACCAAAGAGACAGATTAAAGACAATATGAGGGTAATCCTGGACACATTGGAATATTATAAGGCGCACCCGGAAAAACAAATGGCTTTGATATTTTTAGATGCCCAAAAGGCATTTGATAATGTGAACTGGAGATTTATGTTATTATTATTGGAACAGATGGGCTTTGCTAGAAAATTTATCCAAGCAATAGAAGCCGTATATTATAAGCAAACGGCAAAAGTAATGATAGATGGAGAATTCACAGACTATCAATATTAAAAAAGGTACAAGACAAGGATGTCCATTATCTCCTTTGTTATTTGTATTGACCTTGGAAGTCTTAAATAGAAATATTAGAGAGGATATAAATATAAAAGGAATGAAAGTCAAAAAGGAGGAATTCAAATTGCAAGCCTCTGCGGATGACTTGGTCTTTATTTTGGAAGACCCTTTAGAGACAGCTTTAAAACTATTGGAAAAGATAGAGACGTATGGTGAGATGGCTGGTTTAAAAATAAATAAAGACAAAACAAAGATTCTGACAAAGAACATGTTATTGAGACAAAGAGAAGAGCTGGCAGATTTATTGAAAATTTAAGTTACGAACAAAGTTAAATATTTGGGGATATATTTGACGTCAAGATGTACTACATTGAAAGAGAATAATTATATTAAGCTTAAACAGCAAATAGCATCCGACCTGAAAAAATGGGAAAACCTACAATTGTCATTGATAGGTAGAATTTCAAAAATTAAGATGAATATTTTACCCAGAATTTTATATTTGTTCCAAACAATACCAATTAGGTTAAGTAAGGATTACTTTGAAGAATTAAATAAAATTGTGTTGAAATATATATGGCAAGGCAAGAAAGCGAGAATAAAATTAAAACTTTTGCAGGATGCTAGAATTAGAGGAGGATTTGGCCTTCCTAATTGGGAGTTGTATTATCAAGCTGCAAACTTAATGTGGGTTAAAGAATGGATAACGTTAAGAAAGACCAGATTGTTGACATTAGAAGGTCATGATTTATTATTGGGTTGGCATGCTTTTTTATGGTATAAGGGCACTAAATCACAGGGTTATTTTAGAAGGCATTTTATACGGGAATCGTTATGGTTGAATTGGGAGAAAATTAAGAAACAATGTTATTTGAAAATTCCAGTTTGGTTATCAACTATTGAAGCTTTTTCGTATCCTATAACTTATAAGAAGGAACAAACAGTTAGATATGGGGAAATATTGGATGAAAAGGGTGAACTTAAAACGATGCAAAATTTAGAAGAACAAGGTATAAAGATGAATTGGTTTTCATATGCGCACATACATGCAAGGTATCTTAAAGATTCTAAAATAGAAGGATTTTGTGATAAATTGACTGATTTAGATAGGATTTTGACAGGTACTGATGAAAAAGTGATTAAAAAACTATATAGCTATTTGTTGGAAATTAAATTAGAGGAAGAACAAGTTAAAGAAACAATGATTGCTTGGGGGAAGAATTTTGGATATGGGATTGATTTAGAGAAATGGCAAAAATTGTGGTCACAAAATTATAAAATGACAATGTCAACAGCATATAAAGAAAATTTGTATAAAATGTTTTACAGGTGGCACTTTCCCCCGACAAGAATAGCAAGAATGTTCAAGAATAAATCTGAAAAGTGCTGGAAATGTCATCAGATACCTGGCTCATATTACCATATGTGGTGGACTTGTGAGGAGGCTAGGAAATACTGGACTAGAATTCGCATATGGCTGGAAAAAAATGACAAAGAAACACATAGATTTGAAACCAGAGATTTTTTTATTGGGAATCGTACCTGATATATATAATAAAAATTTAAAGTATTTGATTGTAAATGTATTAACAGCGGCTAGGATTGTATTTGCTAAACATTGGAAGAGTGAGAAAATACCATTAGAGGAAGAAATTATTAAGAAAATATTGGAATGTGCTGAAATGAGTAGATTGACATTTGAAATTAGAGAACAAGAAGATAAACAATTTTATGAAGTTTGGGATCTTTTTTTATCAATGGTTAGATAATACAATATAATAATAGAATATTTAGAAATTTAGGAAATAACGAATATATAATTTTTCTTGGTTTTGATAATTTTTTAGAATATTTTATTAAGATAGATTTGGTATGATTCTATGATTTGTTATAAAATAATTTAACTTAATTATAGTTATCTCGCTTAAGTATGAATTAGTAAAATTATAGTCAAATTGTTCAATAATTATATTGGGATATTTTACTGATGATTGATAATGTGAGTTATTATGTAATATAATTATTTTGATGACTATGAAATGGATGCACAAAAGGGAGTGGTAAACCAACCGATACACTGTAAATTTATGAAGAATGGTATATAATTTTTTTTTAATGATTTTTTAAACTCCTGCTGGGTTTTGCTTTGTCTGCTTTCTTCTTTGTCTTGTCTTTGAAATCGAGTAGCCAAGCCTATAGAAACGGCGGCTCTGCCTTTGCTCTGGGCTGCTCAGAGGGCTGCCAAAGCTTTGCACTGCAGGCTGTGGATGTTTGCATGCTTAATAACTCCGTGTTGCATCTTCAAAGTGTTGGGGTTGCTTTTGCTGAGCCATCTTTTGGCAACAACCGTGTGAGGACCCAAAGGGTTTCAGAGAGCGGAGATCTGTGGACAGAATCCTGGAGATAACTTGATGAAGATATGCAGGAACTCTTACGAGAAAATAAATGCCAGCTCAGTCCGGGAAACGGTGAAGTGTGTGTGTGTGTGGGGGGGGGGGGGGGGAAGGCTCAGAATAACTGACCTTGGATTTCTTTAGGTTAGAAGCAAAGGCAGAAGGAAATTCTGATGGACTTTTAGACTTCTTTTATTATGCCCCTAGGACAAGGGCTCTCCAAACTTGGCAACTTTAAGATTTTGTGGACTTCTGTTGGAAGTTATAACCCAACCCTCTCCTAGGAAAATGAAATATTTTAGGATATACTTAAAAAGGCAGAATATTTCCCCTAATAAGAATAGAAGAAATTCAGAGAGGCAGAAGCTCAGCCCGTTGCTTTCACCAAAATGGTAGAAGCAGCATTGTGCCATTGCGATATAAGACATACTCCTGGTTTTTGTCCAAGTGCTGTCATGACACCTGCACAGAAAAAATGGGTAGAGCTGGCATCACAATAGCACACTGATGCTTTTAGGGGTACGCCTTCTCTCCAGCCTCTGTCCAGGAGCCTTTGGTGAAACCAATGCCTTATACCCGTGACGGCAAACCTGTGGCACGCATGCCAGAAGTGACACCCAGAGCCCTCTCTATGGGACGGGCACCAGCCAGCTGGTCTCCAAAAACAAGCCACTTTCTCGGCCATTTTTTCTGGGGCATTTTGGGGCCTTTTTCGGGCTGTTTTGGCCTGAAAAATGGCCTGAAAATGGTCCAAAACATGGCCTGAAAGTGTACCAAAAATGACCTGAAAAATGCCCCCCAAACAGACCATTTTGGGGGCATTTTCAGGCCAAAACCAGCTCAAAAATGGGCTGAAAATAGACCCAAACTGCCAAAAGGCAAGTATGCGCACACCGGCCAGTTGGTCTTCAGTTTTCTAGTGCTCTGGCACTCCCACATGGATCGGCATGCGTGCACGTTCTGATTTGGGCACTCATTGCTGGAAAGGTTCAACCATCACTGCCTTATATCAGCAGCTCCCAACCTTTTGGGCACCAAGGACCAGTCCCATGATAAAGGAAATTTCCACAGGCCAAGAGGGCATGGTTTCACATGCTACCTGGATCCTGTGCATGCACAGCTGAAGCTTCACTCACTTGCACAGACTAGTGTCAACCCTGACGGAAGCCATTTTGTAGCTTCAGTGTTG
The DNA here is from genome assembly GCA_033807585.1 of Hydrophis major. Taxonomy (NCBI): domain Eukaryota; kingdom Metazoa; phylum Chordata; class Lepidosauria; order Squamata; family Elapidae; genus Hydrophis; species Hydrophis major. Next base: position 23,929,420 of record CM066337.1, on the reverse strand, counting down.
CCACACTGGAGCTGGGGGATACGGAGGAGGGAATAGAGGTAGCTGGGGGTTTTGTAGCCAAAACAAAATACTTTCTCCTGAGAACCAAGGATATTATCATACCTGGTCTGAGAGAGGAGGAGTGATGTTACCAGGCAACCAGACTGCAGCTTGATTGGACCATGTGACTGAGTGTTTTGGGAAAGGGATAAACTTTTACTTTTAATTAGATGAAAACCGTGGGAACTTTCAGAGTCGGTTTTCACCAGAACTGTGCCAATATGATACAGTGGAACCTCGGGTCACAAATGTTTCTGCTCGTGACCAAATTGGGTTCTGACCAAAAATCCATCCAATTTCTTAATCGGGTCAGGATTCAAAAATCAGATCGCGAACAAACCCTGACGCAGCAGATTCCCTTTCCATGCCGATTTCCCCTTCTGCGCATGTGCACCTCATGCAAATTTTTGTCCATGCATGCGCAGTTGGTTATCCTTTTGGTCATGACCAAATTGGGTTGCAATCATAGTCCTGGAATGGATTATGGTCACAACCTGAGATTCCATTGTATATCCAATAAAATTATTCTTTGAGGAATCAACCTGCCTCAGAGTTTAGTTTGCTATGGGTATATTACTTGGAACCCTGGTTTTTAACAGGCCACAGACCAGTACCATCCATGGCCTGAGGCTTGGGAGCCCCTGAATTCAGAGTTGGTATTCAGCCAGTTCTGACTGGTTTTGGAGAACTGGTAGCGGAAATTTGGAGTAGTTTGGAGAACCAGCAAATCTCACCTCTGACTGGCCCCGCCAACCCCATCTATTCTCTGCTTCCCAAGTCCCAGCTGATCGGCTGGGTCCTTTGGTTGCCCTGCACAGGAGAATGGAGCTGGTAAGCAGGTTAGTGAGATGGGAGGGAATGGGATTTTGCAGTAACCTTCTCCTGAGATGCCCACCAAGCCACACCAACCCATCAAGCCACGCCATGTCCACCAAGCCTTGCCCACAGAACCGGGAGTAAAAATTTTTGAATCCCACCACTGCCTGACTTATACTACCTGCAGAACCTTACACAAAATCTTACATATTTAATATTACATGTGTTGACAGCGGTGAGAATTGTATTTGCACAATATTAGAAGAATGAGGATACTCCTACACACAAGAATACAATCAAAAAGATACTAGACTGTGCAGAGATAGTTAGATTGACACTAAAATAAAGGATAAGGAAGAAACAGTACATGGAATTTGTTTTATCGGTGGTTAGGTAATAGAAGTAGAAGTTAAAAGATTAATACTATGTACAAGTAAATTATGAAAGATTATTATATATAAGTAAATAATATACTATTGTTATTACTATTATTATTAGCATTAGTATTATTATGAATATTGATGTCATGCCCCTGTCGGAGCCTGAATCCAAGGAGGAAGCCAAACAACTGACTGGGAGTGGGAGTGTGGCTCCGTTGGCTGTGAAGGAAACTGGGGAAGGGCAAAGTCCAGCTGGGCAGAGCAGGGAAGAAGTAGAACAAGGGAGAGGGAGTTCAGAGGAAGATCCAGGCCCACCCCCTCTTCATCCTAGGGACAAATGGAGAAGAGAGCAACATAGGTTGCGTGGCTTACGGGGGAGGAAAGGGCCCTGATTCCCTTCATTAGCCACAGCTGGGAAGACAGTTGACAAGAAAGGCAGACTGTGTGCAGCAGTTGCTGGGAACAAATGTGAGTTTATCTTGTGTGTACTTTGGTTATCTGTGTTCCTGGCATCCTCCCAACCATGTTCTTCACATCTGGAATTCCTTCTCTTGCCCTGCTGAACTAATTACCTCATTTTGCCTTGACTGGACTTATAGTTACAGTTTTTGTTGACCATGTTTTGGACTTGATTCTCTGCAGCCAAAGGCTGATCCTGGGAGAGTTTTTTCTCCAGCCCAGAAGGTAACCAGGACATTGGGGGCAAAGTTGGAGCTAATAAAGGGACTCCTACTGATTATCTGACTGTGTTGCCTTTGGGTCATCACAATTGGAATGTATAAGCAAAATGACCCAGACAATGCAATGTTCATTAAGCATTCATATTGATAAAAAAAATTACACAAATTCTTCAGCAAAACCAACTCTAACAATTTCACATTAATTCAGTGAAACTCAATGCCGGCTATAGCCAATGTCTACAGCATCTGAAAAGAAGTTGTCCACATTAGTAAAAACAATGACTCCATCCTGTAATTTATTTCTTCCACAAAGTGTTTCCATTCACTCAGGTATCCTCTGCTCAGATACCTAGTTAAAATAACCCCCAGCTGATTGTCAAAGCTGCTGCTTCGCTCAAAATTCAAAGAGGGCTCCCCAGAGTCACAGAAAGCAGAAAGTTCTCCTCTTATCTCCTCTTATTAATAATGTGGCCACAAGGGAGGAGATGGCTGTTTTGGCGTTTGAGTGACAGCACATCTCTCGCTAGTCCCGTTCAGCACTGAAAGCCAGCCGTATCTTGTTAAAGACAAGCATCTCCCCTCATCCAATCACGGAGCATCTTTTTCAACTTCACAGCCACCACTGAAGCTCCGTCTGGGTATGCTAGAGCAAAAGCTACTGGACACAGGGCTGAAGAAGTTCATCTTGAGTTTTTTTCACCACACCTCCCCATGGATATCCCTGAAGCCACACATTGGCTTGATTTACACAAGACATATCATGCTTAAAGTGGTGGTATTAATTTTTTTTAACCACCAGTTTTGTGGGCATGACTTGGTGGGTGTGGCAGGGGAAGGATACTGCAAAATCCCCTTCCCTCCCCACCCCACTAAGCTGATTTCCAGCTCCGTTCTCCTGTGCAGGGCAACCGAAGAAAACCCAGCCAATCAGTTGGGACTCAATGGGAGGCAGAGAATAGAAGGGGGCGGGGCTAGTCAGAGGTGATACTTGCCAGTTCTCTGAACTACTCCAAATTTCTGCTACCGGTTCTCCAGAACTGGTCAGAACCTGCTGAATACCACCTCTGGTCCAAACCAATGCACCATAAACTTACTATCCTTAATTCAGTTTAACTGGAATTTGGAGGTTTTTTTATGTGTGCTTCACTGGGTTGTTCAATGCAACCATCTGTTACCTGATTATCCGACATCTTTTCCAACCTTCCAAATTGGGTTTACTCAGTCCTTACATCAAGGGTGTCCAATTTAAGGTCTGCAATGTGGTTGGATCCAGCCCATGGGGTCGTCCTGGTCTACCCAATGCAAAGAGGAAAGATCGGGCCAGTGTAGCTTCGGCTCGATCTACCCAATGCGAAAAGGAAACATGCCAGCAGTTTGGGGAATGGCATCAAGATGGTCACACCCACTCAGTTGGCCACACCCACCCAGTTGGCCATGCGCACCCGGCCCCCCCGAAGTCAGCTACAACCCTGATGCGGCCCTCAATGAAAATGAGTTTGACACTCCTGGCTTACATGAAGCATGTTTATTTATTTATTTTATTTGTCATGCAAGAATTAGATAACAGGTCTAAGCATAAACGTGATTATGACTATATGAAATGGGTACGAATAAAAAGGAACACTAGGACAGGGACAGTAGGCATGTTGGTGCGGTTAAAAACTTAGCTAGCTTAAGTTTTTAAATTAAAAATTAATTTTAATTAAATAAAAAACTATTTTTTATTTAATTAAAATAAAATAATTAAATTAAAAATTAAATCAAAAAATCAAAAAATTAAAATAGTTTTGGTATTGTGTAAACTAGCTACCAATCCTTGCCTCTGCCCACATATCAGAGGTGGTCTTCAGCTGGTTCTGACCAGTTCTGGAGAACTGGTAGCAGAAATTTTGAGTAGTTTGGAGAACCAGCCAATCCCACCTCTGCCTGGCCCCGCCAACCCCATCTCTTCTCTGCCTCCCATTGAGTCCCAGCTGATTGGCTGGGTCTTCTTTGGTTGCCCTGCACAGGAGAACGGAGCTGGAAAGCAGGTTAGTGGGGTGGGGAGGGAAGGGGGATTTTGCAGTCTCCTTCCCCTGCCATGCCCACCAAGCCACACCTGCCAAGCCAAGCCATGCCCACCAAGCCACGCCCACAGAAATGGTAGTAAAATTTTTTGAATCCCACCACTGCCACAGATGTGATTACAATCTCTTGTGACTTGGCTCAACAGTAGGGAGGGATGTGGTGGACTTCACTGAAAAGCCAAACATGGAAATAGCGTATGAGACACAAGCCCACAACTCTCCTTCCAGCCTTCTTCCTTCCTTCTTTCTTTTTATTCCCTGGTCACTTCATTCATATTATTTCCCCTCTGAGGGCTTTTTTTAAAATGAGCAACATCTTGAGAACCTGCTTTTTAAACCGTGCAGTTATTTCTCTTTTCCTTTATCTGCGGAACAGAACTGACATCAATGGAAGTTCCATGTGTGAAAATGAACATACAGAATAACTTTTTTAAGATCAGATTTTCATTAGCCACTTCGATCAGAGAAGACCCAAATTGTCCTCATCCCACAAGCAAGGGCCTCCACACTCTAGGGTTTTTTTTTTGATCTTTTCTAGGCCATGTATAATTAGTTTTGAAATTCAGGACCGTTTCAAATGCCTTCCACTTCTTCCCTCTGAGAAATCCATGCCTCAAAATTTATGAGGTCTAATTGATAAAATGGATAGGAGGACCTAGCCCTCAAGTTCAAACAGCAAATCCTAAAATCAAACATCCAACTCTGATTTTTTTAAATCCACGTAGCAACCACAAACCAGAAAAGTTCTTTGACTGTAAAACTTTGCAAACGGGGAAAGCTAAATGAGAAACCATTTGCACCTGCCTTTTAAGTTTTTTGATTTATCCCCCCTGCCCCCAAAAAACAAACCCCCACACACAGGTGGGCGAATTTTAGAATCAAAGTAAATATTTGTTGAACAATATTATGAGCTGCTCGTGCTGCACCACTGCAGAGGGAAGGAAATAGGAAATGTAAGCTTGAATGCTTCTCCATGCTGAGGAAACAAAGTTTGTTGGTAAAAATAGAATAGAATAGAATATTGGCCAATATTGTGATTGGGCACACAAGGAATTTGTCTTGGTGCAAATGCTTTCAGGGTACATAAAAGAAAAGATACATCAGTCAAGAGTCAAGAATCATCAGGTACAACACTTAATAACAGTCATAGAGTACAATAAGCAATCAAATCATACCAGGAAACAGTCAATATAAATCATTAGGATATAAGCGACAAAGTTACTGTTATCCAGTCACAAATGGGAGGGGATGGGCAATAAGGAGTGATGAGAAGGTTAATAGGAATAGTAGTGCAGACTTTGTAAACGTTGTTGAGGAAATGAGTTGTTTAGCAGAGTGATGGCGTTGGGGAAAATACTTGTGTCTAGTTGTTCTGGTGTGCAGGGCTCTATAGCATCGTTTTGAGGGAAGGAGTTCAAACAGTTCATGTCTGGGATGTGAGGGGTCCGTAGATATTTTCACAGCCCTCTTTTTGACTCGTGCTGCATACAAGTCCTCCATGGAAGGCAGGTTGGTAGTAATTGTTTTTTTCTACAAGCGAAGATGTTAAGGAAAACCCTTCTCACCGCAATTCAAAAAAGATTCTGAGGCCTACAAAGATCATGAAGGGATCATCTACCTCAGGGTTTCTCACCTTTGGCAACTTTAAGCCAGCTGGGGAATCCTGGGACTTGAAGTCCACCCACCTTAAAGTTGCCAAGGTTGAGAAACTAGGTCTTCCCTGGAAAGAGTGTGTCGTGTCCGAAAGGAAGGCTCTGAGGCAGTGACTATCAGTAACAGCTCTTTTTATTTAAGACGTGAACCGAACCGCAAAAGAGAAAAAGCCTCCGGCTTTTATACTCTTTTGCCGCGGCGGCCGCGGCCAATGGCAGCGATTCAAGTCTCCCGCTCATGGTTTCAGCCAATCGCGGGAGACTTCAATCGGGCCAATTGGCGCGGCTCGCCTGGCCAATTAGAAATCCCTGCGCCTTAGCCAATCAAGGCGCAGGGATTTCGAGCAGTCCATTTTTAGTACACAACACCCCTCCCCTCTTGGTAGGGTCTTTCACGTGGTGTAATCACGCAGGTAGGCGGGGCTACGTCGGGTCCTAGTTGACCTGCGCAGCTCATTCTTCTGTTGTAGCTCGGCCGGAGCGGTCATCTTTTTGGCTGCTTCTGGCTCTGTGGGTACCGGCTGGATGGTCGGGCCGGTGCTCTCGCCGTGGCTCCCGCCTGGGCCTACCGGGTCGGTTGAGTCACGGATTTTGCCGCTCCCGCTTGGCTTCTCCGAGTCGGTAGAGTTGGCTGGACGGCTCCTCTCCGGATGGGATTCGCGGAGGCAGCGATCTGGTGAGTCTTTACTTTTTTTCTGCGTTTCTTTTGTCGGGTCTTCCCTCCCCCCTTGGTTCGTGTCTTGGGGGTTGAGGTTAGTTATTGCCCGTGACCGGAGTTGGTCGATGTGTCGCTTCCAGGCTCGCCCATCGACGGTTTGGAGCCGGTACGACCGTGGGCCTGTGGTTTGTGTTATGACAGCTGGGATCCATAGGGGTTCCCCTGTCATATTTTTAGCGTAAACCCAGTCGCCTGGTTGAAAGGTCCGGTACCTGGAGCTTGAGTCCGGGGGTCGCTCCGGGTTATATGTGGGGTGTAGACGATCGAGTGGTGACCGCAGCTTTCTGCCCATCAGGAGCTCTGCAGGGCTTTTGTTTGTTGTGGTGTTAGGTGTGATGTGTTGTATGAAAAGCAGTTTATTAATTTTTTCGTTGATCTCCCCGTGGTCCATTTTCCGGAGGGTCTTTTTTGTAAATTGGACCATCCGTTCCGCCCTACCGTTCGCCGCCGGATGCGCCGGTGCTGTCAATGCGTGGCGGATACCTTTCTCAGCCAGGAAGCGTTCAAATTCGAGTGAGGTGAATTGGGGCCCGTTGTCTGAGACAACTACGTCTGGGAGGCCATGTGTCGAGAATAGTTTACAAAGTTCTTTAATGACAGCCTCCGTGGTGGTGGATTTCATGTCAGCCACCTCTAACCAGTTCGAGTATGCATCTACTGTGATCAAAAAAGTGTGTCCATTTGTGGGGCCAGCAAAATCTAAATGGATTCTGGACCAGGGTCCCCGTGGTATTTCCCAGTCCCGGGTGGGTGCTGCGGGTGGGCTGGACCTGGTTTCTTGGCACCGGTGGCACCTTGCAACCCATGTTTCAATTTGCTTATCCATCCCTGGCCACCAAGCGTAACTCCTGGCCAGGGCTTTTGTCCTGACGATGCCAGGATGCCCCTCATGTAACATTTCCAAAACTCTGCTTTGTAATTTGCACGGAATTACCACCCGATCTCCCCACAGGATGCAACCCCTTAACAGAGACAGTTCAGTCTGGCGCTGCCGGAATTTCTTAAAAGTCTCGTCAATGTCCTTTTCCGGCCAACCTTTCTCTAACCAATGCAAGACTTTCGCCAATTGTCTGTCCCTACTGGTTTCCCTGGCAATATCGGATGCGGTTATGGGCAGGCTTTCTATGCTCAGGGTGTTAGTTGTAGGAGCGGGGTCAGGTTCCGAGTCCGGCAAGGGCGAGCGGCTCAAAGCGTCCGCGTGTGAAATTTTCTTTCCTGGCTTGTGGAACAGTTCGTAGTTGTAGGCTGCCAGGAATTCAGACCACCTAGTCATGCGTGGTGACAAGATGTTTGGTGTGGCCCGATCCCCAGCGAGGATGCCCAGCAGTGGCTTATGGTCGGTGACTATCTTGAATGGGCGGCCGTACAAGTACTCATGGAAACGCTTGACGGCGGCAACTATAGCCAAAGCTTCTTTGTCCAGCTGGCTATAGTTCCGTTCCGGTTTTGTTAGCGTTCTGGAAAAAAATGCAATAGGCGCTTCTCTCTGGTCTGGGAGGGTATGGCTGAGGACAGCGCCGACGCCGTAGGGCGATGCGTCGCAAGTGACAGCTAGGGGTAAAGTCTCACTGAACTGTATTAGAACGGCGTCGGAGGTGAGGAGGTCTTTGGTTCCCTGAAAGGCGGCCTGTTCTCGTTTCCCCCAAGTCCATGCTGCCCTCTTGTCTAGGAGTCTATGCAAAGGCTCCGCCACCGTTGCCTTCTGAGGTAGGAAGACATTATAAAAATTTAGTAAACCTAGGAATGCTTGTAGTTCTGTTTTGGACCTCGGGGTGGGGGCTTCCTTGATGGCTTTAACCTTTTTAGCTGTAGGGTGGATGCCCTGTCTGTCTAGGAGGTAACCCAGAAATTCTATTTGCTGCGTACACAGTTGGCATTTTTCGCGTTTGACCTTAAGTCCTGTCTCTTTAAATTTTGTCAAGACTTGTCTTAAACGGTTCTCTAATTCGGCTTCGTTTGGCGCCGCGATTAACACGTCATCGAAATAGGGCACCACCCCCTTGATGCCCTGTAGTAAACGTTCCATTAGACTTTGAAAAATGCCTGGTGCCACGCTGACTCCAAATTGGAGTCTGTTGCACTTGAAGGCCCCCCGGTGTGTCACGATTGTTTGGGCTTCTGCCGTTTCTTCGTCCACAGGCAGTTGCTGGTATGCCTGGGCGAGGTCAAGCTTGGCAAAAATTTTTCCCCCTCCCAATGAGTGCAGTAAGTGTTGCACTATGGGCACTGGGTAGGCGCTTTGCTGTAGCGCGCTATTTAGGGTGGCCTTATAGTCCCCGCAAATCCTCACGGACCCGTCTGGCTTTACTGGGGTCACTATAGGGGTCTCCCATTTGGCGTGATCTATAGGTGTTAATACCCCTTGCTTGACGAGTTTGTTGATTTGTTCGTCAATTTTTGGTTTTAACGCAAAGGGTACCCTCCTAGATTTAAGTCGCTTGGGGGAAACCCATGGGTCTAAGTCAAAGGAAATAGGGGGCCCCTTATACTTGCCCAATCCTCCATCGAAGACCTCCTGGAACTCCTGGACTAACCGCTGTTCCCAGGCTTCCATGGAGACTTGGTTGACACCTGTCAATGCGATGTTCAGTGGGGCGAACCATTGCAGGCCAAGTAAGCTCGGGCGGTCACGATCGACTATCGTGAGTGGAAGCTGTTCGGTTCGGCCTTTGTAGGTTACGCTAAAGTTTTTGGTGCCCACCACTGGCACGCGATTACCCTGATAGTCCCTTATGATGATTTTCTGGGCGGGTACATTTTCCTTCTGCAGGGTGGGCACTAGTTTTTTTATTTCGCGCCATGCAATCATGGAAAGGTAGGACCCGGAGTCCACTTCCATCTTGCAAGGCCGACCTTCGATGTAGACTTCAACGTATATCTTTCTGGCGCCGTCGGAGATGGCATGGCCGATTGTCACCGTCTGGTGGGTTTCTTCTTTCCGCCGACCGTCGCCGCTTCTCTGGGATCTTTGCTTCTGGTCCCATCTGCCTGCTGGCTGGCGCTCTCTGGTTCTTGGCGGGCTCTCTCTCCTTCTATCCTGCTGCTCCCATTTTGGCGGGCTGCGTGTCTTCTTTTGGCGGCAAACTCGGGCGATGTGGCCCCTTCGGTCACAATGCCTGCAGACCGCGTCAAAGAAACGGCATTCGGACCTGGGGTGGTCGCCGCCGCACCCTGCACAGTTGGTCCTCGACCTACGACTGTTTTGGCTTCGCTGGTTTCCGCGACCCGCCTGCATGCGATGTGTGTCCTCCTCATCGTCTGAAATGCTGGAGGCTGACTGGTAACCGCCGTAGTGTGCGGCCGCTTCGATTCTTGCATCGGCCGACCTTGCGGGGTTGTTGTTGTTTGCGCCTTTTGCCTCGGCTCTCCGCATGGTGTCTGCTGACGTGCGGGTTGCTTCTGCGGCCGCGGCTGCGGTGATGGCATCGGCGAGGCTGATGTCGCCCTTGGCCATAAGTCGGCTCTGGAGTGTCGGATCCCAAAGTCCTAGCACGAAACGGTCTCTTATGAGACTGTTCAATCCCTCAAACTCACAGAGCCCGCCTAGGCGCCTTAATTCAGCGACAAAGTCGCTCAGTTTCTCGTCCGGTTTTTGACATCTCCGGTAGAATTCGTTCCGCCGAATTAGGATGGGGACCTCGGGAGCATAATGGCGCTTTAGTATGGGTTCGAGGACGTCCCAATCCATGGCAGTCGCGTCTGCCGGTTTGGCCAATGCCTTGGCCATCTGGAAAACCTCTGGTCCACAATGCGTCAGGAACACGGCGCGTTTTAGCGGGCCCGGGGCGTCCTTCATGCCGGCACACTCTAAATACATCCGGAATCTGTCTGAGTAGGACTCCCAGTCCTCGGCGGCGGGGTTGAAGGGGGCGGGCGGTGCTATTTTCGCCATTTCGTTGTCGCAAGTTCGTCTGTGGACACGGGGTTCGGTTCAGGGGCGAGATCCCACCCTCGTCGCCAGTGTCGTGTCCGAAAGGAAGGCTCTGAGGCAGTGACTATCAGTAACAGCTCTTTTTATTTAAGACGTGAACCGAACCGCAAAAGAGAAAAAGCCTCCGGCTTTTATACTCTTTTGCCGCGGCGGCCGCGGCCAATGGCAGCGATTCAAGTCTCCCGCTCATGGTTTCAGCCAATCGCGGGAGACTTCAATCGGGCCAATTGGCGCGGCTCGCCTGGCCAATTAGAAATCCCTGCGCCTTAGCCAATCAAGGCGCAGGGATTTCGAGCAGTCCATTTTTAGTACACAACAGAGTGTAAGAGAAGAGTAACAAAGTTGATCAGGAGTCTGAGAGCTCAACATGTACAGGGAACTCAGTGGTGGGATTCAAATATTTTTACTACCAGTTCTGTGGGCGTGGCTTGGTGGCTGTGGCAGGGAAAGGATATTGTAAAATCCCCATTCCCTCCCCACTCTTGGGGGAAGGTTACTGCAAAATCCCATCCCCCGCCCAACCTGTGTCCAGCTCCATTCTCCCATGCAGGGCAACCAAAGAAGACCCAGCCAATCAGCTGGGACTCAAGGGGAGGCGGAGAATAGAAGATGGGGTTGGCAGGGCCAGTCAGAGGTGGGATTTGCCGATTCTCTGAATTACTCAAAATTTCCTCTACCGGTTCTTCAGAACTGGTCAGAACCTGCTGAATACCACCTCTGGATTGTAGGAAAAGGACAATTCATATGTGGACAGTAAGCATATCAGCAGTTGCCAACCTTTTCAACATTGGAGACCACCAAACTCATATTTTTAAATCCTGAGGACCACTAATATGATTTTTTTTTTTTAAAAAGTAATATATTTAATATAAAATTTCCACTACCGGTTCTCCAGAAGGGGTCAGAACCTGCTGAATACCACCTCTCAGGGAACTGGGTATGACTGGCCTAACAAAGAGAAGGCTTAGGAGTGACATGATAGCAGTCTTCCAATATTTGAGGGGCTGTCATGGAAAAGAGGGAGTCAACTTGTTCTCCAAAGCACCTGGCAATAGAACAAGAAGTAATGGGTGGGAGATCCTTAAGGAGACAGCACCAGCCTAGAACTAAGGAGAAATTTCCTGACAGTCAGAACAATCCATCAGTGGAATGATGCTTCCGTAAGTTGTGATGCTTCACCACTGGAGGTTTTCAAGGAAAGACTAGTCAGCCACTTGTCTGGAATAGTATGGACTTTCCTGCTTGAGCAAGGGGCAGATTGAAGACCTCCAAAGGTCCCTTCCAACCATATTATTCAATGTTCTGTGTTTTAAACATGGACTCCAAATCTCTCCCTTTAAATGTTTCGTGATAAATATTATACTTTAAGTAGACCATAATTAGAGCCATGGTGGCGCAGTGGTTAGAATGCAGTATTGCAGGGCTACTTCTGCTGACTGCAATTTGGCAATTTGGTTCTTAGCAAGCTCCAGGTTGACTCAACCTTCTGTCCTTCCGAGGTGGATAAAATGAGGACCCAAATTGTTGGGGGTAATATGCTTAGAGAGGGTTGGAAAGCACTGTAAAGTGGTGTATAAGTCTAAGTGCTATTGCTATATTCAGCTTCTGCTGATTGCTACACAGTGCTACAATTAGCCCAAAATACTTTCTGCAGAGCAAAAAATAATATTTCAACCTTGATATGATTCAAGTACATAATTTATTTATTTATTTATTTATTTATTTATTTATTTTGATTTGTCAATCCTTTACAAGATAATAGGTAAATGCCATCATTCTGCTAAATAAATAATTCCCTCAACACTGTCCAACTAATTACAAAGTTTGCACTACTATTACTATTAATCTTCTCATCCCTCCTTATCACCCATCTCCTCCCACTTGTGACTGTATGACTGTATTTTTGTCACTTGTATCCTTACAATTAATATTGACTGTTTCCTAGTATGATGCATTGTACCTTATGATTATTGACTCTTGACAAATGTATCTTTTCTTTTATGTACAAAACATAAAAGTGCACCAAGACAAATTTCTTGTGTTTCCAATCACACTTGGCCAATAAAAGAATTCTATTTCTATTTTCTATTTCCTAATTTAAAGCAAAGGATGAAGAGATGGCAGCATCTAACTGAGCTCCAAGGTGAAGCATTTGATTGCATGCCATGTTACCTGTCCAGCCAGCAAGGCAGCAGCAATAGCCAGTCAAAGGATCACAGCCATCGGCGTGGTCACAATCACAACGTTCACTGCAGTTCAGGCCATACGTCCCATCCTTCCATTAACAAAGAAAAAAAGAAGAAGAAGAAAAAGAAGAACAAATGAGGATAGGTGGATGCAGGAATCTACCGAGACAAAGTTATTCCAACTATACAACATATAAGGATAAAGGTAAAGGTTCCCCTTGCACATCCATGCTAATTGTTTCTGGCTCTAGAGGGTGGTACTCATCTCCGTTACAAAGCCGAAGAGCCAGCGCTGTCCGAAGAGGTCTCCGTGGTCATGTGGCCAGCATGACTCAATGCAGAAGGTGCACGGAATGCTGCTCCCTTCCCACCAAAGGGGTCCCTATTGCATCTTTTCTACGTGCTTTCAAACTGCTAGGCTGGCAGAAGCTGGAACAAGTAACTGGAGCTCACTCCGTTACGTGGCGCTAGGGATTCGAACCACCGAACTGCCGACCTTTCTGATTGAAAAGCTCAGCATCTTAGTCACTGAGCCACAGCGTCTCAGATATACAACATATACAGGTACTTTACCAGATTAACAGAGTTGGAAAGGATCTTGAAGGTCATTAGTCCAACCCCCACCCACCCAAGCAGGAAACCCTACATCATTTTTGACAAATGGCAGTCCAATCTCTTACATTTCTCCACTTATTCCTCAACTTACAACCATAACTGAGTCCATCCAAAATTTATGTTGCTAAGTGAGAAATTTGTTCAGTGAGTTTGTCCCATTTTATGACATCTCTTGCCACATTTGTTAAGTGGATCACTGCAGTTGTTCAATTGTAACAGCATTGTTAAGTGAATATTTTATGTCAGAATGTTACAAAAAGGGATGACATGACCCCGGGACTCTGCAAACCATTATAAATGTGAGTCAATTGCCAAGCATCTGAATCCCGTGACCATGGGGAGGCTGCAATGGTCATAAGTGTGAAAAAATGGTCATAAGTCACTTTTTTCAGAATACCGTCATAACTTTGAATGGTCACTAAGTGAACTATTGCAATTTGAGGACTACCTGCAATTACTGTTGCAGATTTAAACGTAAGTGTTTAAATCAGGTGTAATGTTTCTGGCTAAATCCCAGAAAACCTTGATGGCTGGTTCCTTTGCTTAATCTGTCTGGAGCAAATTGGCACAATTCTGTCGTACAAAAAGTGGTGATCGTTACCAGTTTAGCTAACTTGGAACCAAAAAACCCCCCAAACAAATTAAGATCTTAATTTAATTAAGATCTTAATTAAGACTCTGCCAGCTGGCTTGGGGTCCCAATGGGGGAGTTTCACACGGGGGGGGTGTTGATGGACCAATGGCAGATCCCTCCTCCCTCCTCTGGCTCATCTTACTCCTCCCTTCCCTATCTTTTAGTCAGAAACTGTATTTTGCATTTTTATTACAGTTGGCTATATGTCTCTCTATTGTTTCATTGCTTTTAGTGATTTAAGCTGCCCACAGTCACTGCTGCGAGATGGGCGACAAACACCTTTAATAAATAAGCACATACATACATACATGCATGCATGCATATCTAATCTGTCAAAGCCACCTGTGGTAATAGCTCCCTGGAGTCTGCACATTAGTGTTCCAATATTTCAGGGGCTGCCACAGAGAAGAAGGAGTCAGACTACTTTCCAAAGCACCAGAAGGCAAGACAAGAACAAAATGGATGGAAACTAAACTCAGGAGAAAAGCAATCTAGAACTAAGGAAGAATTTCCTGACAGTTAGAACAATAAAATAGTGGTACACCTTGCTCCAGAAGTTGTGGGTGCTCCAGCATTGAAGGTTTTTAAGACGACAATTTTTATCTCAAATGGTAAAGAGTCTCTCCTGCTTGAGCAGAGGATTGGACTAGAACAGGGGTCACCAACCTTTTGGGGCATTTTGGATCATTCAGTGATCTATCTATCTGCCATTGGCTAGCTCAGTCTATCACATAAAATTTCCTTGCCGTGAGTCTGCACTGAATAATAGAACCTAAGGGAGGTTCGGCTATGCTTAAAAGCAGAGCCAAAGATCTAAAGACTAGCTAGAAAGCAAGAAATCCAACCACTTCCTGCTTTCTAGCTAATCTAAATCTCCTGGCACAGCAGAACAGCTGATAGTCGGAAAAAGGACAAATAGGAATTTAGCAGGCAAGTTTGCCAGGTAAGGAGTGAGTGGGCAGGGAGGGTTCCCACAGGCCATGTGGGTGGCGCAGCCTTGTGTTCCCATGCAGCCTGGATTAATTGCTCATGGGGGGGCTGTGAGGGTGAGATTTCTCTGTGGCCCACTAAAATTTTCTAGCGGCCCACCAGTTGGCAAATGCTGGACTAGAAGACCTCCAAGGTCCCTTCCAACTCTGTTATTCAGACTGATTTCAAAATACATGTAGTGAAAATATTATATGTATCTCCCTGATCTAAGCCTAGATTTGTTCTGACCTCGGCATCCCCAAAAGCACTAAGCCATCTCTTTGTCCTGGCAAAACCCCTTTTATTAAACGAAGGTGAATTTCTTCCATTCACATTCAGCCAAAGGCCTGACAAACAGTCTTTCAAGGGTCTAATGAGGAGCACAGACTTTATCCAGCCTGGAGTGCTGCCAAGTAAATATTTCCAAATGCAGTCCTGACAAGGAAGGTCTCGGCACAGGGTCTTTGAGATGCCTAGACAGATTTTCACACTGCTGCAATGATGGAATTGTTTCCTGCAAAAGCCCCCTTTTGCTCCCCTTTTAATCCTTATGGAGGGGCCACCTGTGGCTTTACTCCCATGTCGACCCTTAGTTCGTAATTGTTCTTTTCTTTTGGCAGCTCTGCGCATGCACACACTGGGAACCAGTTGCAGAAGCTCCCCTGCCTCACTGCTGCCTGAGCCCGAAGGCAGCTGATGACTGCCAGCCTGCCCTGGCCCCAACTCTGCCTCTGATGCAGAGCCCTCGTCCGAGCCTTCCTCCTCACTGTCCGACTCTGCTGCCAGCTCCAGCAGGCCACAACATGAAAACAGCAAATCTCTCCAACTCAAGGAAGACTTACAGGGCAGGGTTGATCACAGATTTCTCCTTGCCACCCAGGACCACAAAGGCAAGATCCATCCACAGGGTCACAGGCAGCTCCGTTGGCACAATAACATGTCTGGTTGCAGTTCAGACCCCATGTGTTGCTCGGGCATGGAATGGAACAATCGGTTCCCTGCCAGCCTGTAAAATCAAAGAGCCAAAGAACATTAGGTAAACTATTAACCATAGCTGTGTGCCCTCTCTCTTTGAAAATAAATACATTTTTGAGGGGAGTAACAAGATGTGTGTATTACAGTATTATTTTTCCCAGAAGTCTTCACCTGAGTCAGCAAAATCAGGGATAGAAACAAACCAAGCAGTCCATAATCAAACCCAGATCACCTAAATTCAGGAGTAAAGTTGAAGACAGGGAGGAGTTGGAGGACAGAGGGTTCACATAAATACAGATAGTGTCAACAACGAGCTCAAGAATCCCAATGAAACTCCAGGTTCATTCCATTTCCAAAAATCTTACTGTTTATTGTATACACTGCATGGTAATGGTGAAGTAGTAACAGCAACAGCACTTAGACTTATATGCTGCTTTACAGTGTTTTACAGCCCTCCCTAAGCGGTTTACAGAATCAGCCTCTTTCCCCCAACAATCTGGGTCCTCAGTTTATTACTGACCTAAGAAGGATGAAAGATTGAGTCAACCTTGAGCCGGTCAGGATTGAACTCTAGAATGTGGGCAGAGTAAGCCTGCAATACTGCATTCTAACCATTGCACACCAGGAAGGAAGGAAGGGTGGATGGATGGATGGATGAAAGGAGGGAAGAAGGGAAGGGAGGGAGAGAGAGAGAGAGAGAAAAGGGCAATAGCAGTGCCTTTACAGCCCTCTCTAAGCTCCAAGATCGCAGGTGATATCTTCGTCCCTGGTCGGTCCCAATGGACCTAAACCGTCCTGTAGAGATGGTGATAGTAAGGGGCGCTTTCTGTTGATCCCAGGGACATCGCAAAGTCCCTGGTTGATCCAGGAGAAGCCCTTTTACCATTGGCGGAGAGGCAGCCATTAAGCTGCTGAAGCTGGGACAGCTCCAGAAGGAAGAGATTGAAAGAGAAAGTGTATCGGCTTGGTGAGGACTTTTTTTTTTAAATTATTAATATTTGGGACTAAAGAACACTCTAAGAATGAGATGAAATCTGTAAGATTTTTTTGACAAAACTGACTTAGCGGCGATTTTTAAAGAGAAATGTTAAAGTGAGGCTTAGCTTTTTACTTTTACTATTTTTTTTACTGAACTTGCGATTTAGCAATTGTTAACTGGACTGGTTTTTCCTCTTATATTTACCTATTTTTCTTCTCCTTTTTGATTGTTTTTATTTTTTAGAATAGAGGCTCCCTTTAGTTATATATATATATAGATCCCCCCTGATACCTCCAGCTCAAACACATCCCAACTAGGCACCCAGATGAAACCCAGCTTCCTAACTAATGATAGCCGTCCATTTACCCGGAGCCAAGCTGCACTAAAGGCCTCCAATAAAGGAACACAATGTTGCCAGCCAATCAAGATACAAAAAGAGCCAAAAAAACAGACAGAAGATATTAGTAGCAGATCACAGCAAACTCCAAGACCAATAAACACAGACCAAGACTCTCAACCAATCAGGAGGAAAAAAAAACCATTCTGATACAGCAATAGGCTGCCCCAAATTTAAATCTGAAACCACTGTAAAAGTCTGATTCACAAACACCATACAGAAGCCTGATGATGGCAGATGAGATTCTGCTGAAACGTTGCTACAACTTTAAAAGCACCACTACTATGACGTGGGAAAATGCCCAAACAAAGCTGAATGCCATACATGTAAGTACCCGTGAAAACTTAAGAAAACATATATATACATATATACACATATACACATATATATCTTCTTTTATTATTAAGCTTTTTCTGGGAAAGAAGGGGGAGTGGATGAAAGAAACTTTGCAACACTGCCAACTGGAGGCTTGAAAAATACTTTATTTGAAGCTGAGAGAACTGTGAAAAACTTTCTCTCAAGGCCACTGTAATTTGATAAGATAGAGGGAGGAACACTGGAGAATGTTTTTACAGGTGTTCTTTGGGATTTATATCAACAATTGAATATTTGAAGCTTGGCTTTGAAATGTCTGGAGAAGTCATAATAAGAGCCTTGGATAATTAAATAAAATGCAGTGTGCTTTTTTTCCCTAATCTTTCTTAGCTGTCTCATCCCTCCTCTTCAACCCCATAGTATTTCGTAATATCTGTATCTTCATTTTTCATTTTTTTTTCTTTTTAAAGGGAAAGCCTTAGAATATCTTTTTCTTTTTCTTATTGGGACTTTTACCTTCTCCATTTTCATTTTTGATCCATTTTTATGGCTATTTTTTTTATCATTGAGATCTTTCAATTGGATTAAGGTGTGAAGAACCTGAAGAATTCTTTTTTTTTTTCTTACTACTTTTTAACACCATTGGGTTTTGTTCTTTTTGTTCTTTTTATTTTTAATTTTTACTTTGAATCATAATTGACTATCCCATAATAGGATTAAGGTCCAGAAGAACCTGAAGAACCTTTTCTTTCCTCTTTTTAATTTTTATTGTCTTTTATTATTCCTTTTTTTTTCTTCTTTTTCCCTAATTGGATTATAATTGGCCACTCTACTAACTGGATTAAAATAGCTCGAAGACCCTGAGTTACCTAAATGAGTAAGAAATCCATATCTTTTGGAATTTCAACTTCTGCTCCTGCCTCCCCAACAGTTGGAGGACGACGTTTAACCCAGATAATGTCAAAGCAAGACAAAGAACAAGTGGATTTCAAGATGATTATGCAAGGAATTCAAGAACTTAAAATGAAATTGGATATTATTGAAAAGAAAATAGAAAATATTGAACAAAGAACAGAGAGTATTGAACAAAGAATGGAGAGTATTGAACAAAGAATTGGGAATACCGATGAAATGATGGTGAAATATGATGAGAGACTCCAAAAAATTGAAGAGAAAGATAAACAAAGAGATGAGACAATTGGAAATATTGATAGCAGACTGACAAGGGTTGAACAAGATAAAATGTTGAAATGGGAGATGGACAGGTCAGAATTCTATCTCAGATTTCAAAATATAGAGGAAGAAAAAGGACAAAACTTGACTGCAATAATGATAGAAATCTTGGCTGGAGCTCTGGGAATAACAGAGGAAAAGATGATGGATGGAGTAGATGATATATAACGAGTTTTTACAAGATATGCAATGAGGAACAATCTACCAAGAGAGGTCCATGTCAGATTTATAAAAAAAAACTATTAAAACACAAATATTACAAGTGGCAAGAGAGATTACAAATATTACAAGTGGCTGAAATATAAAAATAATGACATTGTGGTCTTAAAACAAGTACCCAGAAAAGTGAGAGAGATGAGAGGAGAATATTGATTCCTGACTAAAATATTATTGAAAAAAGAGGTGAATTACAGATGGCTGAGCCCAGAAGGATTAATGTTTACATGGCAAGAACAGAGACACAGAATTGACTCAATTGAGAAAGCAGAAACATTCTACAATGAATTTTTCGAAAGAAGAGAAATAGAGACAGAAAAAGAGATCATTCCAACTGAACTTCAAGAGGACCAAATGGAGATGGGAAAAGAAGATGGTGCAGTAGGTGGACAAGTGGAGACTAAAGAACAATGTGAAGTAAGATCTATGAGAGCTGTTAGACTTAAATACAAAATATAATCATGGAGGAAAAAAACCTGATTTCTATGAATATAAATGGACTGAACTCAGCTACCAAAAGAGGAAAAATTCTTCACAAATTAGAGAAGTTAAAATTTGATATAATTTGTTTACAAGAAGTACACATTAAAAAACAATTAGTGTCTTACCAAATAATATAGCCATCCCAGATGTTGATTTTCTAGTATTTATATCAGTTGCAAAACTTGCATCTGCATAGGCACTAAGACCCAAATCACCCTTTGGTTCTATATACAATGCATGGTTCATTGTTCCTTTAAAGATATCTTAAAATTCTCTTTAATGATTGCCAATGACATTGCTGTGGATCCGAATTAAAACGTGCCAGCTGATTTACACTACAAGCTATTTCAGGCCTTGACCAATTGCTGATATATGATAAGCTACCAATCAAAGATTGATATATGGACTTATCAAATTTGGGACTTTGATCATCAGTTTGGCAAACTTCCTGACTCATTGGAGTCTTTGCCGGTTTACAAAGTTCCATTTTAAATGTTTTAATTAATTGGCAAATTTTATCTTCTTGAGATATCTTAAAACCATTTTTTGTTTTGTTAATTGTCAATCCTAGATACTTTTTAATTTCACCTAAATGCTTTAATTTTATCTTTTTGGCTAATAATGATATAATCTCATTAGCTTCATTATTAGTCTTAGTTATCAAAGCAATATCATCTGTGAATAATAACAATAATGACACCGTTCCATTATTTTCTCTTTTAAACACACATGGATCTGCTAAACCAGATTTAAAACCTATATTGTTTAACTCTTTCACAATATATTGGTTCCACTCAAACCCAGATTGTTTCAATCCGTAAAGACTCTTTTTGAGTTTCCAACAATCATTACTATTTACTTTATTGTCTTTTATACCTACTGGTTTTCTTAAATATATAGTGTGCTGCAATGGTGCATGCAAATAAGCAGTTTCTACATCTAAATGGTTAATGACATAGTTTTTCTTAGCTGCCCACACTAAAGCTGCTCTTAAAGATGTTGCTTTAAGACTTGGTGCAAAAACTTCATCGTAATCAGATGCAGTTTGATTAAATCCTTGAGTTACCAACCTAGCTTTATGGGTAACAGTCCCATCATTTCCAGTTTTTACTTTAAATATCCATTTGCACCCAATGGATTTTTCTCCTGGAGTTAATTTGGCATCTTCATAAACTTTCATTACCTTTAATGAATTTAGTTCCTTTTCCATTGCCTTTTGCCAATTCTCCTGATCCTTAGCAGGATACATCCTAAGTTCATCTACACTAGTTGGAACTTTAGTTACTTGGCAAACTATACTTGCTTGATATCTATCAGGTGGTCTAGTTACACGTGTAGTACGTCTAGGTATTACAGGACTTACAGGTGGACTTTCATTTATTAACTCTTCTTGATTATCTAACTCTTCCTGATCAATTGTTTCCTCTTGTTCTGGTCCTATTTGCTCTTATGGACTTCTTCTTTAATTGGACTCTTCTTATAACTAGTCTGATCTTTCTGCCTTTTGTAGGGTTCAATAATTACTTCGTTATTTAAATCTTGCTCTAATCTATTCCATCCTACATGTTCTAGGAATTTAGCACTAGCACTGGTGTAAACTCTAGATGTACCTGGTTCCCAGAATCTATAAGATCTATGATTAGATGTATATCCTACAAAATATAATCTTTTAGCTCTATGCTGTCCTTTGTGTCTAAGTTGTGAAGGGATATGCACCCATGCTGGTGCTCCAAATGTGTGCATGTAACTTAAATCAGGTTTTGTACCATGCCACAGTGTGAATGGTAATTCAACTGTTGTTGAATTAACAACATTATTTAATATATGATTACCACACATTATTGCTTCTTCCCATAAATTGTCAGGTAATCCTGAATCAGACATCATAGTTCGTGTCATTGATTGTAATGTTTGGCCTCTTCTCTCTATAAAGGCATTATGTTGTGGCCTATATGGTGCAGACATTTTATGTTGAATACCTAACATTCTAAGTCTGTTCTGGAATTTATTATTTGTAAATTCCGTACCATTATCTGTTATAAGAGTTACTAATTTCTTTTTAGTTTTCCTTTCTGCAAATTTTATCCAATTCAAGAGATTTTGATACGTTTCAGTTTTGCTTTTCATTAAATAGCAAAACCCATATCTAGAATAATGGTCCATTATACTTAGTATGTAACGAGCTCCTCCTACACTTGGTTTTTTCGGACCTATTAAATCTGCAAATACTACCTCTAAAGGCTCTTTGGTAGTAAATCCATCAACTCTATTAGCCGGTGTGATCCTGGCTTTGCTTTGATTACAGGCATTACATTGCAAATACTTATTACAAGGTTTCAAACTTATTCCCTTAGATAACTGAACAGTTTTCTTAAGCATTTTAAAATTTAAATGCCCTAGCCATTGGTGTAACAAGTGAATACATTCATCATGAGGTTTCTTATTATCATAAACTGTGTTAGCCACCTTTAAACCATTATCATTTAACACATATAATTCACCTCTTAAAGATGCAGTAATTTTCTTATCTTCTTTCTCAATTATGCAGTTATCTCCTTTAAATGTAACTACATATCCTAGTTTAACCAAAATTCTAACTGAAATTAAATTAAACTTAAGTTGTGGTACATATAACATTTTTACATTCTCTTTTATAAAAGAACAATATGCTACACCTTGACCTTTAGCTTTCAGTTTCCAGCCATTGGCTAATGATATCTGCTGTGTACTCTTGGACATTTTAATAAAATTTCTGTTATCATTTGTTATACAGTGGGATGCTCCACTGTCAACCACTCATAAATTATTTTTTACAGCTCCGTTAATATACATGGCTAACTCAAAATTTTTATTTATCTTTTGATGACTTTTAGTATTCTGGCCAGCGTTCTGGCGCTTTGCTTTTTTACAAAATCTTGCCAAATGTCCTCTTCCTCCACAATTAAAACACTTTTTAATTGCGTATGCAGTGGGAGATTCATTATCTTCTTTTTGAGGTTGCTGCCTCCTTAACTCATCTCTTTCAAGCCTTCTTCTGGCCTCTTCAATCAATCTGCCAGTTATATCAGTTAAAGTTAAACTTTCCTTAGGCAAAATTTCAAGGGAAGTGACGTAGTTGTCATAACTTTCATTTAGTGATGATAGAATTATGTAGACTTGGTGTAGTTCAGATAAAATAAGCTCTTTCTCGTGCAGTTCTTGAAAAATGCTTTTCATAGTTTTCAAATGACTAAGCATATCACCATTCATTTGGAGATGCGTCCTGAAAAGCTTCCGTGTTAGATTTATGTGAGCACCAACGTTATCTCGGACATAAATCCTCTTCAGCTTCTGCCAACACCCAACAGCCATTTGCTCTCCGTGGAAATGAACAAGTTGCTGGTCAGTGTTAAACCTATTATGCAAATAGCTTGTACCTTTTTATGCATAAATTCTTCTATTTTTAGTCTATCTTCATAATCCTCTGGATCCCATTCCTCTACGTTTGGTGGATTTTCAATTATGTTCCACAGACCTTCTCTACGTAGAAGCAGACTACATTTCATTGACCATGATACATAGTTTGTTCCATCAAGCTTGGATATAAGGGACAAACTTTGTAGATTGACTTGTGCCATGTTTTCTTATATGGATATAAAACTATAATTAATAAAACACAGCTGTCTGTTTACGTAATGTATAACAACACAAACTCTCACTTTTTACATAAATCTGTTTTATCCTAGTTAAACTGACTTTGCAGCCTTTGGCTCCATAACCAGTGTTAAGCCTGTGTTCCCCAACCAGGGTTAAGGAGACAAGCTAAACAGAATGTGCAGCGTTAGTCAGATAGGCACACAGA
The DNA here is from genome assembly GCA_033807585.1 of Hydrophis major. Lineage (NCBI taxonomy): Eukaryota > Metazoa > Chordata > Lepidosauria > Squamata > Elapidae > Hydrophis > Hydrophis major. The sequence goes on along the minus strand of CM066337.1, from coordinate 23,906,295 downwards.
TAAATGAGTGAGATATGTTTGTATGTTTATTAACATACAGTAAAAATAACAGATATGCTTGTGCTATCAAAAATATAGTTTATTCCATTTATAGCATAGTCAAAATAACAGTCCATTAGTCATGTATCATTTAGTCAGTCCATTCAAGGATATTCAGTTAGCAAAGTCCGTGTAGAATATCCTATGTCAGTTCACTTACAAATCAGTCTTTTGTTTATCTCTCCCGTTCGAGTAACGCAGTCTTAAGTCCATGCAGTAATTAGGGCTCATCAAAGCCAGAGAGAGAGCAAGCTGTCGTCTTGCTTCTTTTAAAGTGCTTTCACAACCACTCCCTTAATTACATTCGCACATTTAAAGTTGCAGACACGTTAACTTATAAACTATGATTACATATTTATTATTTTACCTAAACCAGTTAGGGTAAACAATGTTATCCCTAACAATGAACAATTACTGATACGATCAAAATTAGGGAAAACATTTACTTCCTTGACCCATTGTAAGAAAAGAGGAGTGGTTTTATACGTTAAAGAAACTATCTCAGCAAAATTGATCCATACTGATGAAGATGGAAGAGTATTAATGGTTGAAATAGTGGATAATAATACAAAAACACTCTTGGTTGCAATTTATGCCCTGAATGATAAACAAGAAGAATTCTATAAAAAAATTACATATGAAAATAATTGAACTGGACTATGCTAATATAGTTATGATGGGAGATTTATATGGAATTGTAGACAATAAACTGGACTATACAGCAACAGCAACACGACAAAATAGGAAGACTCTCCCTAAATCCTTTTTCAAAATGACAGATGAATTAAACTTAAAAGATATATGGACAGAAAGAAATGCTAAAATTCAACAATATACTTTTTACTCAAATAGACATTTATCATGGTCCAGAATAGATATGATTTGGACATCAACAGAATTAATATCTAATATTCAAGAAATAAATATTGAAACAAGTATATGGGCAGATCATAATCCAATGACAATTAAATGGAAAGGACAAAAAAGAAGATCTAGATGGACATTAAATAATACTATTTTGAAGGAAAAAGACTTTACACAAGGGATGGAGAAAGAACTGGCTTTCTTCTTCAATGAAAATAAAAAAGAAGACACTTCAATACAGAATGTTTGGGACACAATGAAGGCATATACGAGAGGATTAATAATAGACTATACAAAGAAAAAGAATGCTAGGAAGAGGCAAACCATCAAAGCTTTAGAAGTTGACCACAAAAAACTAGAAAAAGAATTACAGAAAATACCATAGAAAAAAGATATTAAACTTAAAATGGACATAATTAAACATAAAATGGGTCAGATAGAGAAAGAAGAATTGGCACAAAAAATTAGAAGTGCTAAACAGAACTATTTTGAAGATGCAAATAGGCCAGGTAGATGGTTAGCATACAAACTGAGAAAGGAGAAAGAATCAAGGAAAATATTACAGTTAATAGACGATCAAGGTCAAATGTGCTATGGTGACAAGGAGAAAAAGGCAATTATCCGAGACTTTTATGGACAACTATATAAACAAGAGGATATTGATGAGGAAAAAATTAAACAGTACTTACAAAATGCTAACCTACCTAAGATGCCTGAAGAGATTGAAAAAATGCTAGAAAGTACTATAACGATGATGGAATTAACCGAAGCAATTAACAGACAGAACAGTGGAAAAGCACCAGGTCTAGATGGGCTTCCGGCAGAATTTTATAAAACACTACAAAAATGGTTGAGCATTCCATTGCTAGAAGCCATGAATGAAGTTATGTCAAATAAGAAGATACGTAAAACATGGTCAGAAGCTTACATTACACTTATTCCAAAAGAAGGTGCCGATCCAGTACAAATCAAGAACTATAGACCTATTTCTTTATTGAATGCGGATTATAAAATGTTTGCTTCAATTTTGGCAGAAAGGCTTAAAAAATACTTAAACAATTTTATTAATCCTGATCAAAATGGATTTCTGCCAAAGAGACAAATCAAAGACAATATGAGAGTAATTCTGGATACCTGGGAATATTATGAGGCGCATCCTGAAAAAGAAATGGCTTTGATATTTCTAGATACCCAAAAAGCATTTGATAAACCTGATACATACAATAAAAATTTGAAATATTTGATTGTAAATGTATTGACAGCGGCTAGGATTGTATTTGCTAAAAATTGGAAGAGTGAGAAAATACCATCACAGGAAGAAATTATTAAGAAAATATTGGAATGTGCTGAAATGAGTAGATTGACATTTGAAATTAGAGAACAAGAAGATAAAGAATTTTATGAAGTTTGGGACCTTTTAAATCAATGGTTAGACAATAAAACATAATAATAGAATATTTAGAATCCCAGGAAAAAATGAATACATTTTTTTTATTTCTATTTCTTTGATACTACCCTTATAAAATCTTATTAAGATAGATTTGGTATGATTCTATGATTTGCTATAAAATAAATTAAGTAAATTATAGTTATCTCGATAAAGTATGAATTAATAAAATTATAGTCAAATGATTGTTTAATAATGATATTAGGTTATATAATTGTTGACTGATAATATGAGTTATTATGTAATATAACTACAATGGAGACTATGAAATGGATGCACAAAAAAAAAGTGGTAAACCAACCGATACACTGTCTGTAAACTCATGAAGGAAAAATGATGTTTTTATGTTTTATGTGTTTGTTGTTAAAATTGATAAAATTGTTTAAAAAAAAAAGAAAGAAAACGTCCACAGATATCGAAATACACACACTGGGAAGGACGCCAGAACTCAGATCAGAATTGAAAGACTAGAGTTATTTCACGCTTTGCTTCCAGAACTGGGCCATGTGCAGTTTTTCCTTTTAAACATTCCTCACTGCTGCAACCCATGAAGGGGATCAGGGCCCCTTCCACCCCCATAGACCACGCTATTCAAGTTTATCCCTTATCCTCTCCTCCCTGCGTGCCCTAGGATGAAGAGGGAATGGGCCTGGGTCTTCCTCTGACTGCCCAGCCAGTCTGTGCCCTTCCCCAGTTTCCTCCATAACCTCCAGAGCCATGCTCCCACTCCCTGTCAGCTGTTTCTCCTCTCCCTGAGTCAGACTCCAACAGGGGCATGACACAGTCCTTATAAACAAGTTCACTTTGTTATGGGAACTGTCTGCTTCAACCTCACATCTGCTGTGATGTCCTTGAAAAGGTTTCAGGCTTTCGCCATCTTCAGCAGAATCGTAGAAGTTTCATTTCTCCATCTAAGCTACTCAAAAGCAAAACTGCCCCCCACACTTACTCTAATGGCAAGTTGAAACAAAGAGGCACATAGCTGCCAAAGGTTCATCCTTTACAGATAGTCCTTGAATTACAAACATGACAGAATTGCTAAGCAGAGTAGTTATTAAGCGAATTGCATCTTATTTGATGACCTTTTTAAAATCATGATTGTTAAGCAATTTGCTGCAGTTGTTGAGTGAATCCAAATGGCAATCACTTGACCCAAGTATTGGGTCTGCAACTGTTGTAAATATATGCCCGTGGCCAAGGGTTCTGTGAGTGTGGGGATGTTACCATGGTTGCAAATGTAAGGAGCAGTTGAAAGTGCTGTTGTAACTTTGAATGAATGTAGAACAGAGAATAATAGAGTTGGAAGGGACCTTGGAGATCTTCTAGTCCAACCCCCTGTTAATGATTGTTAAATGAAGGATTGTAAGTCAAGGACTACCCCATAGGGTAAATCAGCCAGTTTGAGAGCATAGTTGTAAGTCCCAACAACAAAGAGGACACATTTGGAACATAATAATCCCCACAGATAAAACTTTACTGGATGATTGTTCTCAGCATCTTGCAGTGTTGCATTAGAAGCTTCTGAAGAGTCAATCCTGTCCTAGCCGTTACTTTTTAAGATAGAAGATACATGGAAGTATTTTCAATAAGTTTTCCCCAAAGGTGCTTTTTTCAAGATGCAACTGGACTTTCTATTTTTTCTTTGAAGACATTTTGCTTCTCATCCAAGAAACTTCTTTAGCTCAAAGAAAAACCAAAAAGTCCAGTTGCCTCTTGAAAAAGTTTCTTAGGAACAACCATGGCGTGGATGACAGAGAATCTCTGTAGAATTTCAAGAAGTTTGTTCTTGGCTTCTCCTCAAAGGATCATGCAGTTATAACACGGAGCCTTCCCATGTAGCAATTTGCATTTTTCAGGAATTCCATTTTCTTTCTTCAGTTGAGATCCAGATCTTCAAGGTTCATTGAAGGTCACCACAATGGAAGGGGGGATACTTTTCCAGAGAGCAGAAGCTGCAAAGACCCCATCAGATGGTATTGTGTTAAGGATGGGACCTAGAGCTTGCAGCATGAAGAAACAATGGAGAAAGGACTCTTCAAACATCCATTGTCAAGCTTCAGAATGTATTCTGCTTTCACTCTTACTGCTTCACAGCTTGCCAAGAGACCAGGGGGAAAGGGAGGGACAGATTGGAATCTTTCTTCCAGAGAATAACAAGAAATTGTCTCATGGGAACTAAGGACATTTCAGCAGGTATCTGCCAGAGTTGGGGAGATTTTCCCACAACAACACCTGGACACCTAATTGGACAATGTGACCTGCATTTATGGGGATGGGAGGTGTCAAGGTTCTGGCAATCGCCCTAATTAAATCATGAGCCTCCGGCCAAGCTTCAAAAGAATTCAAAAGATTTATTAAGAGCAACATGTCGGCATTAACCTAAATGAAGCCAACTCTGGCATATGTAATTCACAGTCACCTGTGACCCTGTTTCCCCATCCCCACTGGGTGTGTCATAAATCAGATTCTCCAATGAAGCACGTTCAGAGGCTGGGTGTCATCAATCACGTTCTCCAATGAAGGGTTTTTCACGGGCAGAAGATCCGGTAGCCTAGCTACAATCTTTGTAAGATAAGCATGGAATGTACTTCTGGTTTTAAATTGCCGTACTGCTCCTTCAGATCCCCCCCCCCCTGTTTATGGTGACTCAAAAACAGTCATAGGAATGTTTTACAGTTGACAGGAGGATTTTATGCTTTAATTATATTGAATTGCCCAGGAATTAAGCAGAGCTGCTTTTGCTTTCATTCTCTACTGAAATGATGTATTCAATAAAGGTCTACATTATTAGATCATCTCAAGAGTACTTGTTTAGTTGGATTCATCAGTTGGAACCTTTACAGCCATGCCTTCAGTCACTGAAAGTCTCAGGAGATCACAACCAGCACCTTGAATTGTACCTGGAAATTTACTAGTATCCAGTACAATGTTTGCCATGGTGCTACATGGCACCTGTGCCATCACATCCTGGACAAGCTGGAACCTGAACGCCATCACTTGGGGTTGTTGACATGGACCAAATCTCAAGTGTGCGCCCAGTCAGAGAGGAAAGATTAAGCCATGGCAAAAAAAAAAGAAAAACCACAAAACTGTGTTAGGGATAACATTGTTTACCCTAACTGGTTTAGGTAAAATAATAAATATGTTATCATGGTTTGTTAGTTAAAGTGTCTGCAACTTTAACTGTAGGAATGTAATTAAGGGAGTGGTTGTAATAGCACCATAAAAGAAGCAAGACAACAGCAGCTTGCTCTCTCTGGCTTGATGATCCCTAATTACTGCATGGATTGAAGACTTCATTTTTCCCGACTGGAACGGGAGAGAGAAAGAAGAGCGTTGATCGAATCAACTGTGAGAAAAGACTGATTTATTGTAAGTGAACTGACATTGGATATTCTACACGGACTTTGCTAATTGAATATCCCTGAATGGACTGACTAAAAGATACATGACTAATGGACTGTTATTTTGACTATGCTATGAACTCTAAATGGAATAAACTATATTTTTGATAACACAAGCGTATCTGTTATTTTTACTGTATGTTAACTAACATACAAACTTATCTCACACATTTATCTGTGTGCCTATCTGACTAACGCTGCACATTCTGTTTAGCTTGTCTCCTTAACCCTGGTTGGGGAACACAGGCTTAATAACACTGGTTATGGGCCCAGAGGCTGCAAAGTCAGTTCAACTAGGATAAAACAGATTTATGTAAAAAGTGAGAATTTGTGTTGTTATACATTACAGTAAACAGACAGCTGTGTTTTATTAATTATAGTTTTATATCCATATAGAGAAAACATGGCACAAGTCAATCTACAAAGTTTGTCCCTTATATCCAAGCTTGATGGAACAAACTATGTATCATGGTCTATAAAATGTAGTCTACTTCTACGAAGTGAAGGTCTGTGGAACATAATTGAAAATCCACCAAACGTAGAGGAATGGGATCCAGAGATTGAGGAAGATAGACGACTTTAAGCAGAAGATAAATGACTTTAAGCAGAAAAATGAACAAGCTCTTTGCATAATAGGACTTACACTGTCTGACCAGCAACTTGTTCATATCCGTGGAGAGCAAACAGCTGTTGGGTGTTGGCAGAAGCTGAAGAGGATTTATGTCCAAGATAACGTTGGTGCTCACATAAATCTAACACGGAAGTTTTTCAAGACGCATCTCCAGATGAATGGTGATATGCTGAGTCATTTGAATTCTATAAAAAGCATTTTTCAAGAACTGCACGAGAAAGAGCTTATTTTCTCTGAACTACACCAAGTCTACATAATTCTATCATCACTAGACGTAAGTTATGATAACTACGTCACTTCCCTTGAAATTTTGCCTAAGGAAAGTTTAACTTTAACTGATATAACTGGCAGATTGATTGAAGAGGCCAGAAGAAGACTTGAAAGAGATCAGTTAAGGAGGGAGCAACCTTAAAAAGAAAATAATGAATCTCCTACTGCATACGCAATTAAAAAGTGTTTTAATTGTGGAGGAAGAGGACATTTGGCAAGATTTTGTAAAAAAGCAAAGCACCAGAACACTGGCCAGAATACTAAAAGTCATCAAAAGATAAATAAAAATTTAGAGTTAGCCATGTATATTAATGGAGCTGTAAAAAATAATTTATGGGTGGTTGACAGTGGAGCATCCCACTGTATAACAAATGATAACAGAAATTTTATTAAAATGTCCCACAGCAGATATCGTTAGCCAATGGCTGGAAACTGAAAGCTAAAGGTCAAGGTATAGCATATTGTTCTTTCATAAAAGAGAATGTAAAAATGTTATATGTACCACAACTTAAGTTTAATTTAATTTCAGTTAGAATTTTGGTTAAACTAGGATATGTAATTACCTTTAAGGGAGATAACTGCGTAATTGAGAAAGAAGATAAGAAAATTACTGCTTCTTTAAGAGGTGAATTATATGTGTTAAATGATAATGGTTTAGAGGTGGCCAACACGGTTTATGATAATAAGAAACCTCATGAGGAATGTATTCACTTGTTACACCGACGGCTAGGGCATTTAAATTTTAAAATGCTTAAGAAAACTGTTCAGTTATCTAAAGGAATAAGTTTAAAACCTTGTAATAAGTATTTGCAATGTTATGCTTGTAATCAAAGCAAAACCAAGGTCATACCGGCTAATAGAGTTGATGGATTTACTACCAAAGAGCCTTTAGAAGTAGTATTTGCTGATTTAATAGGTCCGAAAAAAACCAAGTGTAAGAGGAGCTCGATACATACTAAGTATAATGGACCACTATTCTAGATATGGGTTTTGCTATTTAATGAAGAGCAAAACTGAAACGTATCTAAATATCTTTAATTGGATAAAATTTGCAGAAAGAAAAACTAAAAATAAATTAATAACTCTTATAACAGATAATGGTGCAGAATTTACAAATAATAAATTCCAGAATAGACTTAGAATGTTAGGTATTCAACATAAAAAGTCTGCACCATATAGGCCACAACATAATGCCTTTATAGAGAGACGAGGCCAAACACTGCAGTCAATGGCACGTACTATGTTGTCTGATTCAGGATTACCTGACAATTTGTGGGAAGAAGCAATAATGTGTGGTAATCATATATTAAATAATGTTGTTAATTCAACAACAGGTGAATTACCATTCACACTGTGGCATGGTACAAAACCTGATTTAAGTTACATGCACACATTTGGAGCACCAGCATGGGTGCATATCCCTACACAATTCAGACACAAAGGACAGCATAGAGCTAAAAGATTATTTTTTGTAGGATATGAATCTAATCTTATAGATTCTGGGAACCAGGTACATCTAGAGTTTACACCAGTGCTGGTGCTAAATTCCTAGAACATGTAGGATGGAATAGATTAGAGCAAGATTTAAATAACGAAGTAATTATTGAACCCTACAAAAGGCAAAAAGATCAGACTAGTTATAAGAAGAGTCCAATAAAAGAAGAAGTCCACGAAGAGCAAATAGGACCAGAACAAGAGGAAACAATTGATCAGGAAGAGTTAGATAATCAAGAACAGTTAATAAATGAAAGTCCACCTGTAAGTCCTGAAATACCTAGACGTACTACACGTGTAACTAGACCATCTGATAGGTATCAAGCAAGTATAATTTGCCAAGTAACTAAAGTTCCAACTAGTGTAGATGAACTTAAGATGTATTCTGCTAAGGATCAGGAGAATTGGCAAAAGACAATGGAAAAAGAACTAAATTCATTAAAGGTAATGAAAGTATATGAAGATGCCAAATTACCTCCAGGAGAAAAATCCATTGGGTGCAAATGGATATTTAAAGTAAAAACTGGCAATGATGGGACTGTTTCCCATAAAGCTAGGTTGGTAGCTCAAGGATTTAATCAAACTGCATCTGATTACGATGAAGTTTTTGCACCAATTTTTAAAGCAACATCTTTGAGAGCAGCTTTAGTGTGGGCAGCTAAGAAAAACTATGTCATTAACCAATTAGATGTAGAAACTGCTTATTTGCATGCACCACTGCAGCACACTATATATTTGAAAAAACCAATTAATATAAAAGACAATAAAGTAAATAGTAATGATTGTTGGAAACTCAAAAATAGTCTTTACGGGTTGAAACAATCTGGCTTTGAGTGGAACCAATATATTGTGAAAGAGTTAAACAATATAGGTTTTAAATCTGGTTTAGCAGATCCATGTGTATTTAAAAGAGAAAATAATGGAATGGTGTCATTATTGTTATTATTTACAGATGATATTGCTTTGATAACTAAGACTAATAATGAAGCTAATGAGATTATATCATTATTAGCCAAAAAGATAAAATTAAAGCATTTAGGTGAAATTAAAAGGTATTTAGGATTGACAATTAACAAAACAAAAAATGGATTTAAGATATCTCAAGAAGATAAAATTTGCCAATTAATTAAAACGTATAAAATGGAACTTTGTAAAACGGCAAAGACTCCAATGAGTCAGGAAGTTTGCCAAACTGATGCGCAAAGTCCCAAATTTGATAAGTCCGTATATCAATCTTTGATTGGTAGCTTATCATATATAAGCAATTGGTCAAGGCCAGATATAGCTTATAGTGTTAATCAGCTGGCATGTTTTAATTCGGATCCACATCAATGTCACTGGCAATCATTAAAGAGAATTTTAAGATATCTTAAAGGAACAATGAACCATGCATTGTATATAGAACCAAAGAGTGATTTGAGTATTAGTGCCTATGCAGATGCAAGTTTTGCAACTGACATAAACACTAGAAAATCAACATCTGTAATGGCTATATTATTTGGTAAGACACTAATAGGGTGGAGGTCAATCAGACAACAGCATATTAACTTGTCCACGATGGAAGCAGAATTTTCATGTCTGTCATTACTATGCACTGACTTAATTCTGTACAAACAGTTATTATTAGACATGGGTGTAACTGTTAAAGATTCCATTATTGTGTACGAGGACAACCAGGCAGCCATAAAGTTGGCTACTAATATTGCTGTAAAAACTAGATCAAAGCATACTGATTTAAGATACTTAAATGTTAGAGAATCTGTAAAAAATGGGCTAATTAAATTGGAATACTGCATGACGGAAGAAAACATTGCAGACCAATTTACAAAAGCTCAAGGAGTAATTAAGTTTAAAGAGAGTTGTAACAAATATAATTTAAAGATGTAAATAGTTATTAGTTATATTATTATTATTACCTAAAAGGGGAGAATGTTAGGGATAACATTGTTTACCCTAACTGGTTTAGGTAAAATAATAAATATGTTATCATGGTTTGTTAGTTAAAGTGTCTGCAACTTTAACTGTAGGAATGTAATTAAGGGAGTGGTTGTAATAGCACCATAAAAGAAGCAAGACAACGGCAGCTTGCTCTCTCTGGCTTTATGATCCCTAATTACTGGATGGACTGAAGACTGCGTTTTTCCCTACTGGAACGGGAAAGAGAAAGAGGAGCGTTGATCTTATCAACTGTGAGAAAAGACTGATTTGTTGTAAGTGAACTGACATAGGATATTCTACACGGACTTTGCTAATTGAATATCCCTGAATGGACTGACTAAAAGATACATGACTAATGGACTGTTATTTTGACTATGCTATAAATGGAATAAACTATATTTTTGATAGCACAAGTGTATCTGTTATTTTTACTGTATGTTAACAAACATACAAACTTATCTCACTCATTTATCTGTGTGCCTATCTGACTAACGCTGCACATTCTGTTTAGCTTGTCTCCTTAACCCTGGTTGGGGAACACAGGCTTAACAAACTGCATCAACCTTAATTAGCAGCCAGGAACAATGTGGATCACCAAACTCAAACAACAGGAAAAACTTGGGAGATCTTGTTCTGATCAAGGCTTCCCGAGACCGTAATTAAGCACATGCTTAGTTAAAACAACTCCTGTTTTATTTCAACTGCTGGAAAATATGTTCATTCCCAGCCTGTAATGAGTCCCAAATAGTCCCTTGAGATAAGCACCCACCTTTCTCTCCTTTGAATTGCTGCCAACAACTAAAGTACCAAATGAACTATAAAAAACCAACTGAAGTACAAAGTTCACATAGAGCTTCAAGATTTAATCTGAACAGAGTGAACGACTTTGCTTCCTGCAAAGGTTTCTCTGCCTTTGCACTTCCTTCATACCTTAGAGGAGGGGTAATCACTTCCAAGACTTACTCCTGAATCGCCCCTTTTGTCTCAGCTGCTCTTGCCTTCTAGCAGCTCTTTTTTCTTTAGATTTTAAACTTTATTTACAAGACTTAAAAACATACAAATTTAAAAATACAAAACCAATAGTGTATACATAACACATTCCTCTTTACATTTGATATCGAATTTGATACTTCCTAATAGTCATTACTGATACTTCTCACATTTCCATTTACTATCACATCTTAATCACTCAGTAACTCACAATACTCTACTAATCTTCTCGTTGGTTTATAACTATTTATTAATTAATAATACATTCTTAATTTTTAAATAAAAATAAAAAGATATAGTGAATATATAATGCTAATAATAACAATGTAGAAGAAAAGAGGATTTAACACCTTTGTTATTCTTATACATTTCATATAGACAGCTGAATATAATTTGTTTCTTGGGTTCATTTATGTGTTTTCCCTTGACAGTCTACCCAGTTGTACCATTTATCCCATATCCTAAAATAATCTGTGTCCTCCTTCCCATTGATTTTGAATGTGAGCCTCTCCAATTGGGCATACTCATACGTTTTTTGAATAGTAATATGTATCAGTGGTACACTTGGATTCTTCCAATATTGTGCTAATGAAATCCATGCCACTGTCAATAAGTGCATGGTCAGATATCTTACTTTAGGGGTATTATGCCCCTGAAGCCTTCTAGGAGCTCTGCGCATACGCACACTGGGAACAGGCTCCCCTTGTTCCTCTGCCTTGTTGCTGCCAGACTCTGAAGGCTCTGGAGTCAGCACCCCACTCCCAGATGGTCCTGGCTGCATCTCTGCATCTGATGCAGGACCCTCATCTGAGTCCTCCTCAGACTCCCGGACCAGTCCCTGTTCTTCCCCACTGTCCGATTCCACTGCTGTCTGCACAGGCTGCCGGCGAACTACAACAGACCTGGACCATTCTGAGTGAAAGCACGATGGAAACCAATGCACAATAGCTGTTGAAACTAGAAATTGTATGTTATGTATGTACCATAGTTAATAAAGTATGAGCTTGAGGTTAAGTGCAGGGTTCTGGCCCTGCACTTCTGATTGGCTGTTAGGCGGCCAGATCGGATTGGTTAGTTCTTAGGAATCCGATTGGCCCTTAACAGAGGATTATTATTGGTTTAAAGTACTTGCGTTCATAGCTCGCTATTGGACAATTCTCACAAAGGTTGCCTATATAAGGCAGGATTCACTGTTGTTGTTTTGACAAGTCACTATGTAATAAAGAGCTGAAAGTTCACCAACAAAGACTGTCTCTAATTTACTTCAACCCATGTCAGAATACTTAACACTGGCGACGAGGATGGGATGTGGAGACGTCTGAACCTAAGAAGCCAGGAAGCAATACCGAGCACGTGATAAGACGACGCCAACAATGGAACCATGTCCGGCGGCATCGTACCACCCACTCCGTTCGATCTAAATCAAGAGGATTGGGAATCCTACATGGATCGCTTCCAAATGTTTCTCGAAACAAATAATTTGAAGGACGCCACACCAGCAAAGAAGCGGGCACTGTCCCTGACACACTGTGGCCCGGCTGTCTTTAAAATGGCTAAAGCGCTGGCGAAACCTCGAGAAGTGAAGGCCATGAGTTGGGACGACCTCGAACCCATCCTGAGAGACCGTTATGCGCCAACTGTTCCTACACTCGTGAGACGCCACGAGTTCTATCAGAGAAACCAGCGAAAAGAAGAGAGCGTGGCCGACTTCATACCAGACCTCCAAAACCTGGGAGGCCTCTGCAGATTCGCCGATTTGGAAGAGGCACTGAGAGATCGATTAATTCTGGGATTAGATGCACTAGGCGTGCAAAGCAAGCTGATGGCGAAAGGCGACATCAGCCTTGCTGATGCCATCACTGAAGCCACGGCTGCGGAGGCGACCAAAAAGTCAGCTGCACAACTACGACGAAGCCACACTCCGGTACCACCACCGACAGGCGACATTTTATCCAAGTCTGAAGGGCAGCTACTAACAACGCGCCACGAGGACCTCTCTTCGTCGTCAGACAGCGACGAAGAATGGGTCCATCGGCTGCGGTCCGACCGGGACCCTCGCCCTAAGCCCTTACGCCCCTGCACAGGTTGTGGAGCGAACCATGCCAGGGCCAAATGCAAATTCCGCGACGCACTCTGCCATGAGTGCGGAAAACGAGGCCACATCAGCCGGGTCTGCCGCAGCTTACCAGGACCCAGCCAGGCCTCAAAAGGGACCAACTATCGCCAATCGACAGGAAACCGTCCTGTAAGGCGAGAACCAGGAAACCACTCCTACAGAAATCGAGCATTTCAAAAAGAAGAGGCTCACCATACTATCACTATAGGTCACGCCTCAGCCATGGACGCTAAGAAAATTCGAGTCACGGTAGCTATAGAGAACCAACCTTGCCACATGGAGGTCGACTCGGGATCGTCCCTCTCGATGGTGTCGTGGAAGATGTTAAAGCAACTCATCCCTACAATCCAATGCCAAGACCTCCGATTACAACGCCTCATCCTCAAGGACTACCAAGGAAATCGAATCCCCGTAGTCGGGTCTTGCCAAGTCCGAGTCTCTTTTAAAAAGCATACGGCGTACTTACCTCTAACGATCATCGACAGAGATAGGCCTAGTTTGTTGGGCCTCCAATGGTTCGCGCCACTTGGCATCAAAGTGGCCGGCGTGAACCGAATCGGTGATTGTGAGTGGGAGAAGGACCGTATTTCTGAGTTCAGCGATGTCTTCGCAGATCATTTAGGCGAGTATAAAGGGACCCCAATCTCATTTAGCCTAGATCCAAAAGTAGCCCCAATCCGTTTGAAGCCCCGTCGAGTTCCCTTCTCTTTTAAAGCTAAGATAGATGAACAACTCGACAAACTAATTGCACAGGGGGTGTTGAAGCCCATTGATCATTGTAACCCCCATTAAGCCAGATGGGTCAATTCGAATTTGTGGGGACTACCGGGCCACTCTAAACCACGCCCTGTAGCAGAATGCGTATCCAGTTCCGGTGGTGCAGCACCTCCTCCATTCCTTGGGGGGCAGAAAGGTTTTCGCGAAATTAGATTTAGCTCAAGCTTATCAACAATTACCAGTGGACGATAAGACGGCCCAAGCCCAAACAATTGTAACGCACAGGGGTGCTTTTAAATGTACTCGATTGCAATTCGGGGTGAGTGTGGCCCCAGGGATATTCCAAAGCCTAATGGAAAGGTTGTTACAGGGAATCAAGGGCGTGGTTCCGTATTTTGATGACGTATTAATTGCAGCACCAACAAAAATTTTTTTGCAGGATCGTTTGAAATGTGTTCTTAAAAAATTCCAAGAGGCAGGACTTAAAGTAAAAAAGGATAAATGTCACTTAAATACTGACAGTGTTGAGTTTCTAGGGTATCGCATTGATAGCCAGGGCATTCACCCTACGGAGAGTAAATTAAAGGCGATAAAAAATGCTCCCAGGCCCCGTAACAAGGCCGATCTCCAGGCATTCTTAGGCCTCATAAATTTCTATAATGTGTTTTTACCACACAAGGTGACTGTTGCGGAACCGTTACACCGGTTATTAGATAAAAAAGCGTTGTGGGTTTGGGGTTACCAGGAAGAACAAGCGTTTCGGAATGTAAAAAAATTGCTTACATCTGACTCTGTACTTATGCAGTATAACAAGACATTACCCTTAGTTATAACCTACATTGCCTCACCCTTTGGGGTGGGCGCCATTTTGAGTCATGTACTGCCTAATGGGAACGAGGCCCCTGTTGCATACTTTTCGAAGACTCTTTCACATGCAGAGCGGAACTATGGACAAATTGATAAGGAGGCTCTTGCAATCGTTTCAGCTGTAAAGAAATTTCATGAATATGTGTATGGAAGGACATTTACCATTGTAACTGACCACAAACCATTGCTTGGGATAGTAGCCGGGGACAAGCCAACCCCCTACATATTATCCCCGAGAATGACTCGATGGTCAGAATTTCTAGCTGCTTATAATTATCGCCTGCAATATCGCCCGGGGAAAGCCATTCCCCACGCCGACGCATTAAGCCGAGCACCGCTTCCAGAGACTCTCGACGATCCGGCACCAACGGCAACCACGTTGCAGATCGAAACACTCAACTTGCTGCCTATGACCGCCCGAGACATTGCGAGAGAAACCAAATGAGACCACACCCTAGCTCGAGTCCTAGGCTGGGTAGAACGCGGATGGCCATTGGACCAAGTCCCAGATGACTTCGCGCCATTTAAAGTAAGACAGACTGAACTTTTTTCACAAAAAGGCTGTGTCATCTGGGGCGATAGAGTCGTTGTCCCAGAACGACTCCGGAAGGCGCTACTACAAATCCTACACGAGGGCCACCCCGACATTGTGCGGATGAAAGCACTCGCACTAAGCTATGCATGGTGGCCGGGCATGGACCGGCAAATCGAGCAGTGGGTCAAAGCGTGTACCAGTTGCCAACAATCCAGTAACGCCCCACCAAAAGCCATGCCTACTGAATGGGAGACGCCACGTGGACCCTGGTCCAGAATCCACCTGGATTTCGCAGGGCCAACCAAAGGATATACCTTCCTGCTGACAGTCGACGCATATTCCAATTGGTTAGAAGTTCATCGTATGACGGCCACAACTTCTGAGGCAGTGATTAAGATCCTAAATAGACTCTTTGCAACCCACGGATTGCCTGACGTCCTGGTGTCCGATAACGGGCCACAGTTCACGGCATTGATGTTCGAGCAGTACCTCGCTGACCGCGGTATCGCCATGCGCTCACCTCGCCTGCGCACCCTGCGACCAATGGCCGAGCGGAACGCATGGTCCAATTTGTTAAAAAGACTTTGCAAAAAATGGACTATGACAATATCGATGACAAAGTCTGGTGCAATGCTGTGACAATAGACTGTGGAAACGGCATATCGACCAATTACGGTCGCGACTCATAACGACCAGTCAACAACTCCCCCATGACCAAACCGAGGGGGGGGGAGGTACAGAAGAAGAAGATGACGTTCCAGGGAACATGCTTGAAGAGAGCGACGAATCAAGTGAGACTCAAGAAATGGAGCAGGAAGGAGAATTGTTTGTACCGCAAGAAATTGCACCTGAACAAGAAGCAGAGACACTGCCCAACAACAATCTACCTCAACAGGATTGCAATCAACCAGTCCAACGAAAATCCGAAAGACTTAAAAGACAACCATCCTACTTAAAGGATTATATAACTACACCATAATTAAGAAGCCAGGGGGAAGGGGTGTTATGTATGTACCATAGTTAATAAAGTATGAGCTTGAGGTTAAGTGCAGGGTTCTGGCCCTGCACTTCTGATTGGCTGTTAGGCGGCCAGATCGGATTGGTTAGTTCTTAGGAATCCGATTGGCCCTTAACAGAGGATTATTATTGGTTTAAAGTACTTGCGTTCATAGCTCGCTATTGGACAATTCTCACAAAGGTTGCCTATATAAGGCAGGATTCACTGTTGTTGTTTTGACAAGTCACTATGTAATAAAGAGCTGAAAGTTCACCAACAAAGAGTGTCTCCAATTTACTTCAATCCATGTCAGAATACTTAACATTGTACCTTCTCTGCAGAAGCAGGAGCCATCTCCCGGGGAACACATGCCATCATTTTTGCAATTGCAGACCAAAGAGCAATTGATTCCATAGCTCCCAGGAGGACACGTAATCGAGCAGAACTCTCCCTGAAAAAACAAAACATAGTGTTTGAAATTTGGATCCTGGGGAAACGGATTGTAATTCATCTGTTACTGACTTACAACTCCCATTAGTCAAAGCCCAGACAGTATGATCAGTGATGGGTGGTTGATGCTGGGAATTGTCCTTCAGCAAGAGGTGGGAAGCCCAAATCCCCAAATGTACTTTGCAGAGTTATATCTTTGTAAGTATATAGTATCTTTGTAGAGTGGAGCGATGGCCTAGAAGAGAAGATGCTCACCTCCCACTCAGAAGGTTGAAAGTTCAATTCTAAAAGCGACAGATGTTTCTCTCTCAGGGCACAAAGAAAAAAAAAATCTGCTGTGAACTCTGCATAGGCCTCGGGAAGCGCATCCGGCCAGTAAATGCTCAGCTCCATTCAGTCACCCTGACTGTACCTCAAATTAAGGAATTACAGGGTCGCAAAAAGAAGTATCTTTGTCATATATTATTTATTTAAGGAACAACATCATTTAAGGAATAATATTAAAAGAGGATATGGCCGAAGGATCTAACCTCCCTTTAAAAAAAAAATATTTTATTTTATTTTACAAACATTCCATCTTTCATTTAAACAGTGTGTTGTCTGGGTACAAATATCTTGTGCGATAATGTTTCTAATTAATACAAATTCCTTACCATAACAACAATAATTACATTTTAATTTTAACTTAGTACATATGATATTTCTTATTGTTATACCCATCCCCTTCTTAACTCCTTCTCCTCTATATTTAATTTCTAACTTCCATTTTTATTTAACCATTGACAAAATAATTCCCATATCATACAATATTCAATTTGTTCTTTTTCTTTAATTGCCAGTATTAATCTGCTCATTTCTGCACATTCTAATATTTTCCTGATCAAGTTCTCTTCGACTGAAACCTTTTCACTTTTCCAATTTTGAGAAAATACTATTCTAGCTGCAATTAATATATGGATGATTAAATACATCTTTTCTTTACTATAACTTTCCGGCATCGTCCTGATTTGACCTCCCTTATACTACTTGGAGGACCCTGGATAAATTGAGAGTTGTAGCACCTAAGTGTAAAACCAATATGCTGAAGTGGAGGCTGTTAGCAGATAACAATATGCTGTGTAAAAATGGAGAGACACTGGTATGTCAGCTACTACCAGAAACATGTATCAATAACAACTTATTTGTTGCTTCTTTCTGGCAGTTTAAAGTTTGATCTGGGCACAGAAGAAGAAGAATTTTATTTATATAGTTTTATATTTTTAATATTGTAAGCCACCCAGAGTTACCCTGTGGTAAGATGGGCGGCCAATCAGTTTAATAAATATAGTAAACAAACAAACAAACAAACAAACAAACAAATATCCCAAAGTCTGCTTTGCAATTCTGCTGGGACATAATGCTAATCTGGTCTAAAGGATGGTTGGTAGTCCATAGCTAGAAATAAAATAAAATAGTTGCAAGACATTTTAGCATTAAAAGTCTTGTTTAATTATTTGCCCAAACATTTCTTGAGCACCTGTTCAGATAAGAGCAGTCCCCAATTAAATGTCATCTAAAGAAGGAAAAATAAATAGAAGTCAGAATAATGTGTTACTGACTCTGAAACTGAAGAATTAAACATGACAGGAAAGATAAGACTTACAACGGAATAATTACTCACTTTCTCCCTGAATTGCTCAATGAAATGAACATAGAATGTGAGGGTTTTCTTGGAACAGAATAACAACATAACAGAGTTGGAAGGGACCTTGGAGATCGTCTAGTCCAACCTCCTGATCAAGCAGGAGACCCCATGCTATTCTAGACAAGTGGCTGTCCAGTCTCTCCTTAAAAGTCTCCAGTGATGGGGCACCCACAACTACTGAAGGCAAATGGTTCCATTAATTAATTGTTCTTACTATTAGGAAATTTCTCCTTCGTTCTGGGCTGTTCCTCTCCTTGATTAGTTTCCATCCATGGCTTCTTTTCCTGCCTTCGGATGCTTTGGAGCATAGGTGGATCCCCTCTTCTCTGTGGCAGCCCCTCAAATGCTGGAAGACTGCTATCATGTCCCCACTAGTCCTTCTTTTCACTATAGGTAAAGGTTCCCCTGGCGCAGACGTGCCAGTCATTTCCGGCTCTAGGGGGCGCTGGTGCTCATCTCTGTTTCAAAGCCAAAGAGCCAGCGCTGTCCAAAGATGTCTCCGTGGTCCTGTGGCCAGCAGGACTAAACACCGAAGGCACACGTAATGCTGTTACCTTCCCACCGAAGGTTTTCTCCTTGCACTTTTTACATGCTTTCAAACTGCCAGGTTGGCAGAAGCTGGGACAAGGAATGGGAGCTCACTCCGTTAGGCAGGTGGCGGTAGGGATTCGAACTGCCAACCTGCCGACCTTTCTAATGTACAAGCTCAGCCTCTTAGCCACTGAGCCACCATACCCAATTCCTGCAGCTTATGTTTTAGCCTGCAGCCTCCTAATCCTCTTTCTTGCTCCTCTCTGCACACTTTCTAGGGTCTTAGCATCTTTTTTTGTGTGTTGTGGTGACCAGAACTGGACACTTAACTATTTTAAATATTTTAATCAAACAGCTACAGTTCAGCAGCTTCTTCCCCAGAGATCAATACACTCTGTGCATGCACTGAAACTTCTCCCATTGGGATAGCAGGGCCAAGATACAGAAGGAATCTTGCATTTAACATTCACCCACTTCATTCTTTTTCAGAGCAGTACCAGAAGGAAAACAGCTGCATATTTAAAGATCAGCCCTGCTTCATAACTGACAGTTCTCCAAAACTTCCAAGCCACAAAAATACAAATAGTAGGTTTGTATAAAAATACAACTGCTAGATTGGCAGAAGCTGGGACAAGTAACAGGAGCTCATTCTGTTACATGCAGTGCTAGGGATTTGAACTGCCAAACTGCTAACCTTTCTGATCAACAAGCTCAGCGTCTTAACCATTGAGCCATCACATCCCTTCACTAGACTAGCCATACCCAGTTCCTGCAACTGTTCTTTATATGTTTTAGCCTCCATCTAAATAATCTTTGTTGCTCTTCTCTGCACTCTTTCCAAGAGTCTCAACATCTTTTTTACACCGTACAACCAAAACTGGATACAGTATTCTTGATGTTGTCTTACCAAGGCTTATAAAACAGTACTGACACTTCGTATGATCTTGATGCTATCCCTTTGTTAATGCAGCCTAGGATTGCATTTGCTCTTTTGGTGGCTGCAGCATACTATTGGCTCATATTTAAATGATTGCCCACTAGGACTCTGAGATCCCTCTTGCAGTTACTGTTATTGAGCCAGGTTTAATCTAATCTGACCTACACACTTGTTTTTTCCATGCCTAAATGTAAAACCTTCCTTTTCTCTCCACTGAATTTCATTTGTTAGATAGGGACCAGTGTTTGAATCTATTAAGATCCATCTCTTGGGTGTTGGCTATTCCTACGAGCTTGGTTTTGTTCTGCAAATTTGATGGGTTCCTCTTCCATCCCTTCACTTAAATTGTTTATGAAGATATTGAAGAGTCCTTGCCCTAAAGAAAAACTTTAGGATACCCCATTGCTTGTATCCTTCCATCTAGGCTACTTAGGCCAACCCCTAGGTTTTTGTGTAGGTAAGTAGATAGGTTGGAAGGATAAAAGGAAGGGAGGGAGGAAATTTTATCAAGAGTTTAACTGTCCCAACTATTGAGTAGCTGTTGTGTGTTGTGCACATTTATTCCAAGGAAGCCACAAATGTGATCATGCAGAAGCCAACCTGAGGCTTCATTCCAGGGCCTCCCCAACAAACAAGTGCCCAGATTTTGTAGCATCACATTAGTCAACCCAAAAGTGGCTTGGCAGAACCACCCAGAAATGATGAAAACACAAAGCCTGTAAGCCTTTTGTTGCAATCTCCTTGGTGCTTTCCATGACATCGAAAATTTGTCTTTGCAACTGGAAAAATAAGATACAGCTTAACAGGAGTACTAATGGGGTGAAGCTCGTGTCACCACAACATGATGCTATTTCAACCATCATACCATCACCATTGCACGGGGAATGGCCTGCTAGAGAAGGTGTGTATAGAGGAGAATATCTGTAAGTTAGGACTTAACTGTTAGGTCTATGGTACTCTCTGAGCTTGGCGGCTTTCTTGCAGACATTTCATTAGCAGACAAGGCAATTAGCAGATCAGTGCTAGAAGGCACTGAGGTTTGCGAAGAGGAGGAGGAGGAGGAGGAGGAGGAGGAGGAAGAAGAAGAAGAGGAGGATTGTGAAGTCCTTGGTGCTCTCTGAGCTTGATTGTTTTGTTGCAGATGTTTCATTAGCAGTCAAGGCAATATCATCAGTTCTAGAAGGGAATGAGGTTTGTGAAGTAGAGGAGGAGGAGGAGGAAGATGATTGTGGGGTCCTTGGCATTCTCTGAGCTTGGTTGTTTTCTTGCAGATATTTCATTACCAGACAAGGTAACATCATCAGTGCTAGAAGGTAGTAAGGTTTGGGATGAGGAGGAGGAGGAGAGGAGAGAAGGAGGAGGATTGTGGGGTCCTTGGTGTTCTCTGAGCTTGGTTGGTCTGTTTCATTCCCCACCTAGGTAACTAGCTAAAAGTATTCCCATAGTTGCTGCATGCTTACCTGGTGCCCAATCCAGATCAAGCTTCCCCTATCTTGATCCAGCTTCTTGGAAGATACCCCCTCCCGAATAGCCTCTTTGTTAGGTCTTGAAAGCACATATTTTTTCTACAGGCATTTAATTGCTGATTCCAAATTTTAATTATTAATTCTATTTGTATTCCTTGTTTGTTTTAATTGCTATTTTAACCGCGCGTAATGCCTAGGTGTTAACATGGTTTTTCTTGTCCGAAATTTCCATCGTCGGTGGTATATCAAGTTAAAACGAAGAAATCAAAGCAGAAGAACACAATAAAATTCTCATGTGTTCTAAAGCAGCAGCTGATCTTGGACAGGCCAACTGTCCCCCCTGGGTGACGTCCTTCTACAGATGACAACTGCATTGTCCTCTAGAATAAGAAGAGTTCCATTGGCTGCCTTGAAGGTGGAAAGAAAACCAAGACAACCACAACCCAGCAGGAGGTGGAAAGGTGGGATGGCAAATCTCCTGAAACAGCTGTTTGCTCATTAAGGAAAACATCCCAAGCAAACCACTAATCACAAAATCCGACAAGGGTTTAATGGCATGCAGAGCTCAGCCGCTGAACCAAGCAAGCCACTAACACACACACACACACACACACACACACACACACACATAACGTACCAGGTTCTGATCTTGCAGAAGTACAGATAAACTGCTGAGCATTACACAAAATTATGCAGTATTTTTTTTTTTTTTGGAATATCAATAAACATAAGGCATTGCAAATTAACATCAAAAGCCAGGATTCGGTTTCCTGGATGAAGCTGTAAATCGCTGAGAGTTTTAATGTAACAGATAACAGATAATCAGAGTTGGAAGGGACCTTGTAGGTCATCTAGTCCAACCCCCTGCCCAAGCAGGAGACCTGACACCGTTTCTGACATATGGCAGTCCAGTCTCTTCTTGAAAGTCTCCAGTGTGCTTATTAGTGTTAACTTGTAGGTGGGGGTTTGTACAAGGCATCTCGGGTGGACTTTGAATTAACTTGGTTTTGGGGGGGATGTGCGTGTGTGTGTTGCAAAATAGCTTGAGTTATCAAGGAAGACCGTGGGCTGGCTGCGTATAGCACACTAAGTCCCACATGCAGAAACAGACAGACAGACACATACATACACGCCAA
Source organism: Hydrophis major (assembly GCA_033807585.1). Classification (NCBI taxonomy): domain Eukaryota; kingdom Metazoa; phylum Chordata; class Lepidosauria; order Squamata; family Elapidae; genus Hydrophis; species Hydrophis major. Next base: position 23,883,782 of record CM066337.1, on the reverse strand, counting down.
GTACATAGGCTCAACACTGACTGAGCTGAGATGCTGTCTGAATGCACCCCTAGTCTTTTCTGGAAGTTGGTTACATACAGGCAGCTGAGCGCAAAATTTCTGCTGCTAAGCGAGGCAGCTGTGAAGTGAATTTTGCTCCATTTTGACTGGCTTTCTTGCCACAGTTGTTAAATGAATCACTGCCATATTGTTAGGTTAGTAATTCGGTCATTAAGTGGTTTCCCCATTGACTTCGCTTGTCAGGAGTTCACAAAAAGGATCACATGACCTTGGGACTGTGCAAGAGTCATAAGTGCATGCCAGTTACCAAGTGTCTGAGATTTGATCATATGACTACAGGGATGGATGCTGCAACTGTTGTAAGTGTGAAAAATGGTGATAAGTCACTTTTTTCACTGCCATTCAGGGGTGGGATTCTACCGGTTCACACCGGTTTGGGTGAACTGGATATTAAAGTTACAGCTGGTTCGCCAGACTGGTAGTTGAATCAACCAGCTGGCCCTGGCCCTGGCCCTTCCTCCCCTCTCCTCCCCTCTCAGGAGTCTCCAGGTAGCCCATTTCTGATGCAAGTATGTGCAGGGTCCGTGTGGAGGCTCTGGGAGGGCGAAAAATGGGCCTTCTGGAAGTCTGGAAACAGGCCTGTTTCCGACTTCCAGAGGGTCTCCAGGGCCTGGGGGAGGCTGCTTTTGCCCACCCAGAGGCCCAGGGGAGGACTGTGGACCCTTGGAAGGGCAAAAACAGCCTCCCCCGGGCTCTGGAGGCCCACCGGAAGCCAGAAACAGGAAGCTCCGGTAGGTCCCACCCACCATGGCCCCGCCCACCCAGCAACTGGGCAGCAAACCAGTTACTGGGATTTTTTGAACCGGTTGCTGCCGTTGCAACTTCGAACTAGATGAATGGTTGTAAGTCAACAACTACCCGTATGAGGACTTTGGATCAAAGGCTCACATCAGCTTCAGAGCTTGTAGAATGTTGAACAGGGCAACCGCTCCTCCAAGGACCCCCTTTTCTCTGAGATGCTTTCAGCTGCAACCTCTGTGCAGAATGGGACAATTCACCCCGGCCATCTTGCCTCGGCCAACTCATCGCAGCCCATTCCAAAGGTGCTTTGTGTCAAGAGGCAACCAGACTTTCTGGTTTTTTTTTGAAGACGTTAGGAGCAGGGGGAGGCTTCAAATAATTTAGCAACCGGTTCTCTGCCCGGTTGCTGGGTGGGCGTGGCCTAATTGGCCTCCTGCACTACCCTGGGACCCAAAACAGGCTGTGTGTGAGGGTGCTTTCACCCTCCCCGGGGTCCAGAGGCTCTCTGGAGGCTGGAAACAGGCCCGTTTCTGGCTGTCTGGAACTTCCAGGAGGCCTGTTTTTTTGCCCTCCTAAGGCTTTCCTTGAGCTTCCTGGAGGGTAAAAAACAGCCTCCCTGGAGGCCAGAAACATTTTTGGGCTTCTGGAACTTCCAGGAGGCCTGTTTTTTGCCCTCCCTGAGCCTCAACACAGACCCTGCAAATACCTGACATCCAAAACAGGCCACGTGGGGACTCCTGGGCGGGTCCAGGTGGGGTGGGCAGGGCCAGCCAGTTGCTGGAACTACCGGTTCACCGAACCAGATGTAAAATTAACATTTGGTTTGCCCAAACCAATGCGAACCGAGAGCAGCCCATCTCTGGTTAGGAGCATAGGAGAAAAAAAAACATCAGGACTAGATTCAGCAGTCCATCTGCATTTAAAACACACAGGTCCCTCTTTTGAAGACAACAAAGTCCACCTTTTGGACAGAGAGGATGGTTGGTTTGAAAGAGGGGTCAAAGAGGCCATCTGTGTAGAAATTGAACAGCCCTCCCTCAACAGAGGGGGAGGGATACAACACCATCTATCTCCAATCTACAACACAGTCCTTTCAACAGTTCCAAAAAAGTCTCCATTCCCATGAGCACCACTCAGGTGACCCTGAGGACGGGTGGCTTTAACGATTCTCTAAAAGCATGCAAATGACCAGCTATCTGCAAGGAATATAAATCCTCCCATTCCGCACCATTCATTCAGAGTTGAAGAAGCTTCTTGGATGAGAAGTGAAATGTCTTCAAAGAAAAACCAGAAAATCCGGTTGCCTCTTGAAAAAAAGCACCTTTGGGATAAACCATGACCTGGATGAGTGAGGATGTCCATAGACATTTATCACAGCCAGCTTGCCCCAGGACAATTTCAACAATCCAATTGAATTATTTACAATAATTAAAAGCATATTTTATTTCTTGTCATTTGCTTTTCATTTTGTCCCTCCTTTTGCATCCTTTTTAAAATGATTCTATTCCACCATTTCTTCGATGTTATTGTAACTCTTGTTCCACAGTGGCTTGTCCCATGGCAAGTGGCCATGGTAAGTTGGCTGCAATTAGTTGGCCAATGGCCATGGCAAGTTGGCTGTGGCCAGTTGTCCTAGACTCGCCTCTGTGTGCCTTGGAACACCTTTGGGTACCAGATCTCAGCATCACACTGCCTTATTAAGTTGATCATGGGAACGTTGCCACAATAGATTTTTTAATAAATGCCATGAAAACCCAAGTACGCAGCTGGGGCTTTTTAGCAGAGAAGAATGAAGGTGACTAAATAGGCTATTAAGATCGAGGATGAGGTGGAGAAATGCCACAGAGAAAGGGGCAGAAAGAATTTGTTTGACATTAACAAGAACCTTCATCTTATTAATGGCTGACAGTTATAGGTGGCAGATTTAAGGGCTCCAGACGTACCCCTCCCCTTAATCCAGATTTTATGATGTCAGGTGGCAACAGGATATAGTCGAGAGTACATGTCACCAACCGTTTTTTGAAATCATCGGATGTTTGTGGCGAGTGGAAAGGCCGATGGGTGCCTTGATTTCTATGCTTTGGAATGGGCTGGGCAGCCAAAATCTTGGAGGCAGGTAGGCCTCTAATCTTCTCCTTTTTGTGTATTTGTTTAAACCTGTTGTAGTTCACTGGCAGCCTGTGCAGATGGCAGCAGAATTGGACAGTGAGGAAGAACGGGGACCAGTCCGGGAGTCTGGGGAGGACTCGGATGAAGGTCCTGTGTCCGATGCAGAGATGGAGCCAGGACCATCTGGGAGTGGGGTGCTGATTCCAAGCCTCCAAAGTCTGGCAGCAGCAAGGCAGAGGAACAAGGGGAGCCTGTTCCCAGTGCACGTGTGTGTGCAGAGCTGCTAGAAGGCGAGAGCAGCTGAGACAAAAGGGGCGACTCAGGAGTAAGGCTGGGAGGTGATTGCCCCTCCCATAAGTTATAAAGGATGACAAAACCTTTGCAGGAAGCAAAGTCGTTCACTCTGTTCAGATTAAACCTTGAAGGTCTGTGTGGACTTTGTATTTTGGTTCGTTTTTTCCAGTTAAATTGGCACTTCAGTTGTTGGCAGCAATTCAAAGTAGAGAAAGGTGGGTGCTTATCTCAAGGGACTGTTTGGGACTCATTACAGGCTGGGAATGCACATAATTCTCAGTGTTGAAATAAAACAAGAGTTGTTTGGACTAAGCGTGTGCTTAATTACGGTCTCAGAAAGCCTTGATCAGAACAAAACCTTTTTCTGTGTGTTCCAAAAACTATGTTTCTGGTGGCATGAGTAAAGATAACCAGCAATTAGATTTATTACCATGTTGAGGCGAAAAAGATGCAGAAACTGGAGCTTCATGGAGTTAAACTCCACTCCTCTACTGATAACAGAATACCTTATGCCACCAGATTTGAAATTTTAGGCTTAGACAACCTAGAACTATGCTGCCTTTGGTCCAACCTTAGTACATAAAATTATCCATTGCAATGTACTACCCATCAATGACTACCTCAGCTTCAATCACAATGACACATGAGCACACAATAGATACAAACTTAAGGTAAACCGCTCCAAAACTCAATTGCAGAAAAGACGACTTGCTGTCAATGCCTGGAATGCCCTATCTGACTCTGTGGTTTCTTCCCCAAACCCCCAAAACTTTAACCTTAGACTATCTACTGTTGACCTCAGCCCATTCCTAAGAGGTCTTTAAAGGGCATGCATAAGTATACCAACGTGCCTACCATCCTTGTCCTATTGTCCCCATTTATTCATACCCTTTACATGTATTAATAATCATGTTTATACTTATATCTGTTATCTAATACATGCTCGACAAATAAATAAATAAACAAAAAATAAAAAAGGAGAAGCAGATTTCTGGAATCAAGATGGAAGGGAAGGGAAGGGAAGAGGAAGGGAGATGAGAAAAAGAGAAGGGAGAATGAAAAGAAGAAAAGGAATGAAGAGAAGGAGAATGAAGAGAAGAGAAGGAGATGAGACAAAAGAGAAGAAAAGGAGAATGAAAAGAAGAAAAAGAATGAAGAGAAGAGAAAGAGAGTGAAGAGAAGAGGAGATGAGAGAAAAGAGAAGAAAAGGAGAATGAGGAGAAGAAAAAGAACAAAGAGAAGAGAAGAAGAATAGAGATGAGAAGTGAAGAAAAGGAAAATGAAGAAAGAGAAGAGACTCGACTTGTCTGGAGAAATAAGAGATCTATTAGACTTACAAGCAGTTCTTGATTTGAGATCAGAATTTCAGTCGTAATTCGAGCCACATTTAACATGACCAGATTTAATTTCATGACAGTTTTTACAACGGTCATTACATAAGTCACCATGGTTGTTAACACAAGCCAATTGCCAAATACTCAAAATGCAATCATGTAACTGTGGGGATGGTACAGCAGTTATAACTTTGAGGACCGGTTGTAACTGTTTTTTTGGAATCCATCATAACTTTCAAGAGTTCTTAAGTGAGTGATCATAAATCAAGGATTTCTTGTAAATAGCAAAATTTTAACATCATAGGCATATCCTGACCGGAGTTGGATATCTCTACTTTTTTAACTTGAATCTACTTACAGAAATATGTCCAGTAGAAAGCCAGTTTGGTGTAGTACTTCAAAGCTCCAAGCCAGAAACCAGAGGCTACAAGTTCTAATCCCATCTTAGATATGAAGCCAACTGGATGACCTTTGGCCAGCCACTTTCTCTCAACCTTAGGATGAAGGCATTGGCAAACCACTTCCAAAAAATCTTACAACACTGATTTGAAGGTCAAATCACATTATCAGAGTTGGAAGGGACCTTGTAGGTCATCTAGTCCAACCCCCCCGCCCAAGCGGGAAACCCTACACCATTTCTGACAAATGGCAGTCCAATCTCTTCTTGAAAGTCTCAAGTGTTGGCACTCCCACAACTTCTGAGGGCAACTTCTGTTCCATTGGTTGATTGTTCTCTCTGTCAGAAAGTTTCTCCTTATTTCCAAGTTAAATCTTGTTCAGTTTCCATCCATTATTCCTTGTCTATAGGCGCTTTAGAAAACAGCTTGACCCCTTCCTCCTCCTCTCTGGGGCAGCCCCTCAAATATTGGAAGACCGCTATGATGTCTCCCCTGGTCCTTCTCTTCCCTAGACTAGCCAGGCCCAGTTCCTGCAACCATTCATCGAGTGTTTGAGCCTCCAGTCCCCTCATCCTCCTGCTTGCTCTTCTCTGCACTATTTCTTGTCTCAACCTCTTTTTTATAGGGTGGTGACCAAAACTGGATGCCGGACTCTAGGTGCACACACACACACACACAGAGATTGCCCATATGAGTGGCTGTGATTGGGGGAGAGCATATGATGAAACATAAATTACAACATTGTCATGCAAACCTGACTATTTTCTCTGGGCAATCCATGTTTTTTTGTCATTTCAGTCTTTCTCTGGTTGTGGCTTTCTAGACGTGACCTTTGTCTCCCATCACAACTATCCAACCACAGGTTTGCCCCTGCCTCACCGGTGCTGCAAATTCACACAACCTGCCTCCTCAAACCTACAGCAAAAAGATCCGAGGGTCTACTTTACATGCAAATTTGCTATGTTCAGTTTGGCTGGATTTACTTTAAAAAAAAAAAAAAAAAAAGCTCAGGCGCCAGCTTGTGGCATTGGCTTGCAGTTCAAAATACCGCCTGCAAACTCAGAAAGGGAATTCAGATACTGCCTGAAGTCAGACCTCCGTTGGGGATCAAATAAAAAATAAAAAAGCTAGCAGATGAAAAGGATTGCTTTCATTTTAATGGAAAATAGAAGTCTAAGCTGTAGATGTCTCAAGGAAGGCAAGCAGACAACTGTGCCATCAAAACCCTGCCCTTTGACCAGCGGAAGGTCAAAACAAATATGAATTGAACTGACACCCCCCAACCCCCAAGACATCGAAAGGGCGAGGCATTCATTGCACAGACTATTTTGACTTTTTTGACCTATCCTGAGGCCTCTGACTTAATCCCACACTTCCATCTTCCGGAGTTTTATTCCCTCCCCTCTGTTTTTCCCATTTATCCTCCCCATGAAGATGTTTGAGCAACCCTTCTGCCACATCGCTCGCCCTTGCAGAAACATGGCTGCGATTGGGTGCCCCGTGCAAAGTCACGGAGGCTGCACGAAAAGAGGTGCCGACTGCAGTGCCTCAGGAAGAATATTAATCCTGGGTGCAACCCCACCTCCAAACAATTCATTAACATTTTGACCCTCAATTTGGGGAAGGTGACTTATAAAATCACATGGCATCAGGGCTGTCTTCCATGAATGACCCACGCAGGCGGCCCTTTCCCAGTTTCGGTCATCCTAATGCTCTCTCTCCCTCTCTGGTTCTTAACTAGCCATCAATACAGAGTCCTCAACTTACGTCCACAAATGAGTCCAACATTTCTGCTGCTGAACAAGACAGTTATTGCTTTTTGCTTCATTGTGGGACCTTTCGTGCTACACTTTTTCAGTGAATCATTGCAGTTAAGTGCCAGGATTCCAGCAATCACCCTAATTAAATCGTGATCCTTGAGCCAAACTTCAAAAAAACTTCAAAGGTTTCATTAGAGGCGACATCCTGGCCCTGCCCTGTATGAAGCCAACTCTGCCCTACGTCATTTACAGTCCCCTGTGACCCTGTTTTCCCCCCCTCTCCCCTGGGTGTCTCATAAGCCAGATTCTCCAATGGAGCCCATTCACAGGCTGGGTGTCATCATTCCAATTAAATATATCCGCAGGCAAAAAGCATCAGAAGGCCAGACAAGAAGCAACGGATAGAAACTGACCAAGGAGAAAAGCAACCTAGAACGAAGCAGAAAATTCTTGACAGTGAGGACAATCCACCAGTGGAGCAGAAGTTGCCTTCAGATGTTGTGGGGGCTCCATCACCGGAGGCTTTGAAGAAGAGACTGGACAGCCATTTATCTGAAATGGTTGGCCCCTGGAAGCCTGGGGGACTTCAACTCCCAGAATTCCACAGCCGGCTGTGGAACTCTGGGAGTTGAAGTCCGCCAGGCTTCCAGGAGCCAAGGTTGGAGACCCCTGGTATAGAGTCTCCTGCTTAAGCAGGGGGTTTGACTAGAAGACCTCCAAGGTCCCTTCCAGCTCTATTCTGATTCATTGTATTCCACTTGGGAAAGCATCTGGCATTACCCCAACTTCTCTCCGGCAATAAAACATTTTGGATTCCTCTTCTATTTGCCCGAATTAATCAACAGCTGGGCTGCATATGGTGATTATTTTTCTCTCTTTCATCTCTCTCCCTTTTATTTTCTTTCCTCTTTCTTTTTTTTCTCCCTGGGAAGTTGAGGAACTCAATCAGTGCTGTGTGTTTGAGAGAAAAGGGTTGGTTTTGGGGATGGAATGAAACGGGAGCCACACATAATTCAGGCGAAGATTCACAAAAGCCCAAGGGAACGAGTCAGAGAAATGTTACAGCTATTTTAAGGCTCTTGCCATAAATAGACTGATATTTAATGCTTCCCCCACCCCCCAGCAGTTGAGGGTTCCATCTGGGCCAGATGAAGGCTTGATCGAAGTTAATTGTTTTCTCTGGGATTTTAACCGACTGCATTGATCTGCAAGAGACTTTGTCCACTGGGGCTCCGCTCCGCTTTCCGAACTGCAAATTCTTCGCCATCAAAGGAGAAGTCAAACCACAAACAGATCTACCTGTACTCCACCAGGTTGCTAAACAGGAGTGTCAAAAAAAAGGAGGTGGGGAAGAGGGAAATCGCAGCCATGGTTGCACAACTGATGCTATGCTACTTTATGCAGTGTGCACAGTCAAAAGGTCGTGGCCTGGATTGCACGACAGTGGCTGCCATCTTGACTTTTTTTGACCCCCTTTTTTTTCTCACAGGTGGCCTGCTCCTAAAAATGCTCAGGGCTGGTCTCAGTTTGAGGCATCCACTTTTCTTAACATTACCAAGGTTGAGAAACATGTCCCCTCCAGTCCACACAAAAAAATCTCTCTCCATGGAATCAGTCCCTGGTGCCCCAAAAGGTTGGGCTGAGTGAATTGCACCCCATATTCTGTAACTGCTTTGCTCCCTGTGCCATCTGTCCAGCAAACTCGCAAGATTCATTTTTCTCACTCCGTACAGGTATACATCCGAACTTGACTGTGCTGTTTCTCTTCATCATATAATATATGTGGGTGTGTGCACAATTCTGTATTTATTTATTTTGTAATATCTATGTAGTGTATATTGGAGGTGTTGAACCTTTGAGAGCTGTATGCAACGAGATTTCATGTTAATATGTGACAATTAGTGTACGTTCAAAATGACAATAAAGTTATTCTATCTATCTATCTATGTATCTATGTATCCATCCATCCATCCATCCATCCATCCATCCATCCATCCATCCATCCATCCATCTATCTATCTATCTATCTATCTATCTATCTATCTATCTATCTATCTATCTATCTATCCATCCATCCATCTCTCTATCTATCTCTCTATTTACCTTCTATTTATCTATCATCTATCATATCTCTCTCTCTCATCTTCTACCTGTCTGTCTACCTGTCTGTATCTATCTATCTATCTATCTATCTATCTATCTATCTATCTATCTATCTATCTATCTTTTTTTTTTGCCACAGTTGTTAAGCAAATCACTGCAGTTAAGTGACTTTGACTTTGCATGTCAGATGCCCGCTGGCAAAGGGTGATCACATGACCCCCTAGGACAGTGCAACCATTGTACATTCATGCTGGTTGCCAAATGCCCAAATTTTGATCACGTGACCAGGGAGATGCTACAAGGATTGTAAGTGTGAAAAATGCTCACTTCCTTCAGTGTCGCTTGTAACTTTCAATGGTCATTAAACAAACGGTGGTGATTGGATTTCCCTTAGAGCAGTGTTTCTCAACCTTGGGAATTTTAAGAAAGGTAGGCTCCAACTCCCAAGATTACCTAGCCAGCCATGGTGACTGGGGAATTCTGGGAGTTGAAGTCCACATGTCTTCATTGCTTAAAGCTACTGGAGCTGGTCTGCTATTGAAGCTCATCTCGATTTTTGCTTCTCAGTTATAGCCTTAGTTTTCTGATCCAACCTGATCATGTACTTACCAAATTATTTGAAAAGAATCCTCCTAATAAACTCTTTTTTCAAAGCCTTTGGAAGCCAGAGAGACATGCCACCTCTTTCAAATAACCAAGCTAATTACATTTTTAAAGGAGAGAGGAAAAAGGGACGCATCCCAAATAATGCAATACAAAATCATATCAAGGATTTCAAGAACAGGGCTACTATTCATCCCAATTTATTTTTTCACCTCTTCCTCACTAATGAGATACTAAACTTTGAAGACCACTAAGAAGGTTTTTCTCCTAGTTCCAAATTCTGTTCCAATTCAAAGGAGAAAGCAAAAAAGAAAAAATAATAGGTTAGCTTAGGGAATTAAAAAAAATCATGATTCTTGCTCGACCAAGTTCTTGCTAAACTACACACCAAACTAGAATCAATGTCAAATGCCTAGGAGCTTTTCCTTGCAAGTTTTGAAAATGAGAACAAGATTCTGTTATTGTAACTTTACAATAAAGCAGAATTAGTTCACCTGGGTGTTCTTCCTGTCTGGACTATTTCACAAGGTAGTCAATCAACCTTGTAGATCTGAAAATACCTTTCCCCCACTCACTTTTACAGCCTGAGAAACTAGGGAGAGTCCCTTCTGAGAGGTTTTCCATGCCCATGTAAAAGGTGTAGTACACTAAATTGTCTGCTAAATGTCCTACCTGTCAACGACTACTTCAGCTTTAATCTGCAATAACACACAGGCAAACAATAGATACAAACTCAAAGTAAACCGGTCCAAACTCGATTGCAGAAAATATGACTTCAGCCACAGAGTATGTTAAGTTCTGTGCATGGGTGCAAGGATGGAGACGAGCCAGTGAAACAGTGAACTTCAAACTCTTTATTTACATGTGAAAACAGCTCAGCTCAACAGCCATGATGGGCCCCTTTATATAGGCAACTCTTAACTTATTTAACCAATGAAAACACAGGGAGCGCTAGCTCCATTAACCAATGGGAGAGGCTCATTAATAGCCAATCAGATTCTCCTGAACGGACCAATCCGATGTCGCTATTATCGGCCAATCAGAAGTGTAGGGCCAGAACCCTGCACTTTGCTTCAAGCTATTAATAATCTTTATTAAGTATTTATTGATTCACAACACCGCTTCCCCCCAGGTTCCATTTAAGGGGTGCGGTCACGTAGTCTTTGAGGTAGGCAGATTGTTTTGATTGTCTATTAGATTTTCGTTGTCCTCCCGGTATTTGGCTACAGTCTTGTTGGGGTAGGATGTTATCTGGTGAAAAGGGTGCCTCCCGTTCTGCATTCGAATTTTCATCGTCGCTACTGCTCTCGGCATCTCTTTGAGGCAAGTCCACCCCCATTCCGGATCCATCACGTGCTGCCTCTGAGCGGTCATTACTTCCGCTTAAACTTTCTGCCGCTTCGAATTCAGCTTCCTCGCTATTTCCTCCCCCCTCAGTTTGGAAATCAGGGGGCTCAGAGATCCCTGACTGAAGCCTTGAACGCAGCTGATCAATATGGCGCTTCCATATTCTATCGTCGCAACATTTCACGCAGTATGATCTAGGGCCGGTTACTTGTACTATAGTTGCCTCGACCCATAACGGATCGCCCAAAAAGTTCCTAGCGAAAACCAAATCGCCTACCTGGAAATTGCGACATTTCCCGCTGGAACCATGTGGTTTTTCAGGTTGATATGATGGATGTAGATGGTCGAGGTGGGAGCAGAGCTTCCGTCCCATTAATAACTCGGCGGGAGTTTTATTGGTGACGCTGTGTGGAGTGATATGCTGCAAAAGGAGTATCCGGTTAATCTTGTCTTCTATATCACCATAGTCCATTTTATACAAGGTTTTCTTGACGAATTGTACCATGCGCTCGGCCCTTCCGTTGGCCACAGGATGCACCGGCGAAGTTAGCGCATGTCGAATACTGCGATCCGCCAAGTACTGTTCGAAGGACAGCGCGGTAAATTGAGGCCCATTGTCGGATACTAGAACTTCTGGTAATCCGTGTGTCGCAAAGAGTCTGTCTAGTTTCCTGATGACTGATTCGGTTGTTGTATTCCTCATTTCATGGATTTCAAGCCAGTTCGAGTAGGCATCCACCGTTAATAAGAATATGTGTCCCTTGGTAGGACCCGCAAAGTCCAGATGAATACGGGACCATGGTCCCCTCGGTGTTTCCCATTCAGTTGGGGTTGCTTTCGGCGGGGCGTTGCTTACTTCCTGGCATTTGTGACAGGCTTTTACCCATGTCTCTATCTGCTTGTCAATACCCGGCCACCATGCGTAGCTTCGTGCGAGGGCTTTCATACGCACGATGCCGGGCTGGCCATCATGCAGGGTCCTGGTCGCAACCACTCTGGGACGACAACTCTATCACCCCAGATAATGTAGCCCTTTTGAGAAAATAGTTCCGTTTGCTGATTTTTGAATGGGGCGTAGTCGTCAGGTATTTGGTCCAACGGCCATCCCCACTCGACCCAACTGAGGACATGTGCTAAAATGGGGTCGCGTTTTGTTTCCATCGCGATATCTCGGGCCGTTAATGGCGGCGTTCGAAGTGTCTCGATCTGCAGTGTTGTAACCATCAGAGCGGGGTCATCAATGGTCTCTGGAAGAGGTGCACGGCTCAATGCGTCGGTGTGGGGAATGGGCTTCCCCGAGCGATGTTGCAACTTGTAATTGTATGCCGCCAAGAATTCTGACCAGCGGGTCATTCTGGGAGATAATATATATGGTGTTGGCTTATCTCCCGCTATTATTCCCAGCAAGGGTTTGTGGCCAGTCACTATGGTAAAGGCTCGGCCATACACATATTCATGAAATCTCTTAACCGCAGATACTATAACAAGGGCCTCCTTATCAATTTGACTGTAGTTGCGTTCTGTTTTTGATAAGGTCTTTGAGAAATAAGCAACAGGGGCTTCATTACCGTTTGGCAAAATGTGGCTTAAAATGGCGCCCACTCCAAATGGGGATGCATCACACGTGATCGTTAAAGGCAAAGTCTCGTTATACTGCATCAGGACAGCATCAGAAGTCAATAAATTTTTTATATGTTGAAACGCCTGTTCTTCTCTGTGTCCCCAGACCCAGGTTGCTTTTTTGTCCAATAAACGATGTAGGGGTTCAGCTACAGTTGCTTTGTGAGGCAGGAAAACGTTATAAAAATTGATAAGGCCCAGAAAAGCCTGGAGGTCGGCCTTGTTCCGGGGTTTTGGGGCATTCTTGATTGCCCTGAGTTTGTTATCGGTGGGGTGAATGCCTTGACTATCAATTAAATATTCCAAAAATTCTACACGATCAGTACATAAATAACACTTATTTTTTTTAACCATGAGACCTATGTCTTTAAATCTCTGGAGAACCAACCTCAGGAGTTCCTTTAGTATTTTCTGAGTTGGGGCTGTGATTAACACATCATCAAAATATGGGACAACACCTTTTATCCCTTGTAATAGCCTTTCCATTAAGCTTTGAAAGATTCCCAGGGCTACACTCACTCCGAACTGGAGTCGGTTACATTTAAATGCACCTCTGTGCATAACGATTGTTTGGGCCTCTGCCGTTTTTTTGTCAACAGGCAGTTGTTGGTATGCCTGGGCTAAGTCTAGTTTAGCAAAGACTTTTCCGCCCCCCAGGGAATGGAGGAGGTGTTGCATCACCGGTAGCGGGTAAGCGTTTTGTTGAAGGGCGTGGTTCAGGGTGGCTCGGTAGTCCCCACAAATTCTTATTGATCCATCCGGCTTGATGGGTGTTACAATTGGGGTTTCCCAGGGAGAGTGATCGGTTGGTTCTAACACACCCTGAGCTATTAATTTATCAAGCTGCTCGTCAATCTTTAGTTTAAGGGCAAATGGAACTTGACGAGGCTTAAGGCGGATGGGAGCTATTTCGGGATTGAGGTTAAATGATATCGGGGTCCCCTTGTATTCGCCTAATTTTTCTGCGAAGACGTCCTGGAATTCATGGACGAGGTCTTCTTCCCAATCGCTGCTACAGGTTTGGTGAATGCCAGCTACTTCAATTCCAAGTGGAGCGAACCATTGGAGGCCTAACAAACTAGGCCGAGCCTTGTTGATTACAATCAGGGGTAGAAATGCTGTACGGTTCTTAAACGATACCCGTACTCGGCTGGATCCAACGACCGGGATTCGATTTCCCTGATCGTCCTTGAGTATGAGTCTTTGGAATCTGAGGTCTTGCCTCCAGATAGTAGGGATGAGCTGCTTAAGGGTCTTCCAGGAAACCATCGAGAGGGACGATCCTGAATTGACTTCCATCAGGCAGGACTGGTTTTCGATGGCCAATTTCACTCGGATCTTTTTGGCGTCAAGAGATGAGGTGTAACCAATCGTGATTGTTTGGTGAGCCTCTTCTCGCTTCGTTGGGTGGTTTAGGGTTTTGTTTCTGTAGGAGTGGTTGTTCCATTGGTGGTTCACGGGTTCTCGCTTCATGGGACGACTTCCCATCAGTTGGCGATAGTTAGCCCCCCTTGAGGGCTGGCTGGGTCCTGGCTTGCTTCTACAGACCCGTCCTATATGGCCTCTTTTCCCGCACACATGGCAGAGCACGTCGAGGAATTTGCATTCTGATTGGGGGTGGCTTGCTCCACACCCGGCGCATTGGTACTGTGATTTCTGGCGTTGGTCTCGTTCGGACCGAAGTCGATGGACCTCTTCCTCATCGCTTTCTGACAACGATTTGAGGTCCTCGTGGTGGGCTGTATCTAGCTGTCCCTCTGACTGAGGTGAAATTTCGCAGGCTCGTTGGCAAACCGGTGCGTGGGTGCGGCGCATTTGGGTAGCCGACTTCCTGGTTGCTTCTGCTGCAGCAGCTTCAGCTATGGCATCTTTAACGCTAATGTCGCCCTTCGCCATTAGTTTACTCTGAGTGCCTGGTGCATCTAATCCGAGAACTATTCGGTCTCTTAGGGCTTCTTCTAAGTCGGTAAATTCGCATAGGCCTCCCAGATTCTGGAGATCCGCGATGAAATCAGCAACACTTTCACCCTTCCGCTGACTTCTCTGATAAAATTCATGCCTTCTCACGAGCGTTGGCATGGTCGGTGCGTAGTGAGCCCTCAGCAGTGGCTCGAGGACGTCCCAGTCCATAGACTTTACTTCTGCCGGTTTTGCTAGTGCCTTGACCATCTTGAATACGGTTGGCCCGCAATGAGTTAGGAATACCACTCGTTTCTTTCCGGTAGTGGCATCCTTCAAATTGTTGCTTTCCAGAAACATCTGGAAGCGATCCATATATGAGTCCCAGTCTTCTTCGAATGGAGTGGGTGGTATGATGCTGCTGGACATGGTTCTGCTGTTGGTCCGTTCAGCCACGTGCTCAGTTATAGTTCTTCGTTGTTCAGTGAGCTCTGACGTCTCCACATCCCATCCTCGTCGCCAGTGTTAAGTTCTGTGCATGGGTGCAAGGATGGAGACGAGTCAGTGAAACAGTGAACTTCAAACTCTTTATTTACATGTGAAAACAGCCCATGATGGGCCCCTTTATATAGGCAACTCTTAACTTATTTAACCAATGAAAACACAGGGAGCGCTAGCTCCATTAATGGGAGAGGCTCGTTAATAGCCAATCAGATTCTCCTGAATGGACCAATCCGATGTTGCTATTATCGGCCAATCAGAAGTGTAGGGCCAGAACCCTGCACTTTGCTTCAAGCTATTAATAATCTTTATTAAGTATTTATTGATTCACAACAGAGTGGTCAACGCCTGGAACGCCCTATCTGACTCTGTTGTTACAGCCTCAACCCCTCACAGCTTCAGTATCAAACTGTCTACCGTGGACCTCACCCCATTCCTAAGAGGTCCTTAAAGGGGGCGTGCATTAATGCACCAGAGTGCCTACCGTCCCTGTCCTATTGTTCCCATTTATCCTATTATCACTATTATTAAGTGTTGTACCTGATCATTCTTGACTCTTGATGAACGTATCTTCTCTTCTATGTACACTAAGAGCATTTGCATCAAGACAAATTCCTTGTGTGTCCAATCACACTTGGCCAATAAAGAATTCTATTCTATTCTATTCTATTCTATTCTATCCATTTATTCATACTCATTTATTATGTATATACTTATACCTGTTTATACTTACATGTTTATATGTTATGTTCATACTTATAACTGTTTTGTCATACATGCTTGACAAACAAAATAAATAAATAAAATCAAATGAACAGGCTGAGCCTGCAGGAAGGGTTAAATGCGTCATAAGTCCCTTCAGGCCCAGAAGGGAAGTCCAGCCCACCTTGAATTCCTTCTATTTTTATCTCCCACTAATTTCCCTTGACTGTTAGTAGTTCAGATTCTTGTAGCTGAGCTTAAGCTTGCAATAAATCTTCATACACATTTGAATGGCCTGGATCTCCTGATTACCCTGATGTTTGACAGCCCACACTCCTTCTGCAGACTCAGTTGCCTGTTAGTTGATCATTCCCTTGGCTTTGTCTGTTCCTAAGGTCACTCCCTAAATTCAATACAGATCAATCAAAACCGATCAAAGAAGCAAACTTAAAATGTTTCATTTCGAATCCTCTGCAATGGTTTGTTTAATTAGCAGATTTGTTTGGGCAGCCACATCTGTACTGCCGAAATTCAGATGACCCCCAAGGGGACAGAAATAAATTATAAAAAGTTTGAAAACTTTGAGGCCATCTACTGGGTGTTTTTATGGGACGCAGTGGTTCAGTGGCTAAGACGCTGAGCTTGTCAATCAGAAAGGTTGGCAGAGCAGCAGTTCAAATCCCGAGCATCGCATAATGGAGTGAGCTCCTGCTACTTATCCTAGCTTCTGCCAACCTAGCAGTTTGAAAAGGCAAGTAGAAAAATAGGGACCCTTTGGTGGGAAGGTAACAGCATTCTATGCACCTTTGGCATTTAGTCATACCGGCCACATGACCACGGAGACGTCTTCGGACAGTGCTGGCTCTTCGGCTTTGTAACGGAGATGAGCACCTCCCCCTAGAGCCAGAAAACGACTTGCACGTATGTGCGAGGGGAAACTTTGCCTTTACCTAGTGGACATTTTTAATTTTTCAGTCTTAATTTGATACCATTAGATCAATCTTTTCCAGTTTTCAATTCTGATCTCCTAATATTCGGAAAATGGGGGAATCACTCAATTAAATAAATACTCCACCCTACATTTCTTTTACACTATGATAGCTCACTTTATTTTATATATTTATTTTTTAAGAACAAAGTAAGGATTCTGATGGTATTTTTGCAGGCCTTCCTATTCTCTCCCCTTTTTAACGCCTTTAAATCTAAATTTTACATAGAAACACACAATTCCAAAAAAATATTTTTT
Organism: Hydrophis major; assembly: GCA_033807585.1. Taxonomy (NCBI): domain Eukaryota; kingdom Metazoa; phylum Chordata; class Lepidosauria; order Squamata; family Elapidae; genus Hydrophis; species Hydrophis major. The sequence continues at coordinate 23,867,065 of CM066337.1, read as the reverse complement.
AAAAAACCTCTTTGATTCTTTTATGCACTCCTTGTCAATTCTCAGCAAAAACATACAGGGAATGAATGCCCTTGAACAGAAAGATTTGCAGCCTATTAAAATTCCTCTTTTAGATATGTATTATCAAATTTCCTATTCATTTATTTCTTCTGGGACTGTTCTTACAAACAACAACTCAATCTAAGAAAAGTCTATGATGGCAAGGAAGTCCAAAGGAAGTTGGTAGCATTTTTATAGCTAACACATTTTATTAAAAAGCAGAAGCTTTTCTGAGCTGTAAGTCCCTACATCAGGCACAGTTGCAAATTTCTGCCCTTTAATAAGATATATTAAAAGGCATTGTTAGGTTCCTTCCAATTTTTGACCTCAGTCCTTTATTCCTGAATCAAGTTGCACTTATTTGTGCAAAAAAATGTTTTGGTTCCCATTGAAAAAAGACAAGATTGCTACAATGAGCCCAGGCGTTTTTGTATTATACTGCATGAGTCAAAAAGAGGGCTGGGAAAATATTTACAGACCCCTCACATCCTGGACATAAACTGTTTCAACTCCTTCCCTCAAAACGACACTACTGCACACCAGAATAACTAGACACAAGAACAGTTTTCCCTCAAATGCCATCACTCTGCTAAACAAATAATTCCCTCAACACTGTCCAACTATTTACAAAGTCTGCACTACTATTACTGTTAATCTTCTCATCACTCCTTATCACCCATCCCCTCCCACTTGTGACTGTATGACTGGAACTTTGTCACTTGTATCCTTATGATTTATATTGACTGTTTCCTAGTATGATTTGATTGCTTATTGTACCCTATGACTATTATTAAGCGTCGGGCCTGATGATTCTTGACTCTTGATGAATGTATCTTTTCTTTTATGTACACAGAGAGTATTTGCACCAAGACAAATTCCTTGTGTGCATGGCTGCCAACTCTCACGCAATCAGCGTGAGACTCACGCAATTCAACCAATTTTGACTGTCTCACTCTGATAAACAAAATCTCACGCTAAACCCCCAAAATCATGGAATGTACAAAAATATCCCTACATTCTCTGATTATATTCCGAATATTCCCCTTAGCTTAGGAGAAGGATGAGCTCCCAGCGCCGCCCCGCCCTGCCCTGCCACCCCGCCCTGCCCAGCCACCCCACCGCGCCTCTTTTCCCGCCTTAATCCTTCTGCCGGCGTCCCGTAACTGTGCATGATGCTGATCATTAGCAAATCGCTTCAGGAAAGCGAAGAGCAAGAGGCTTCTTCCCGCCCGGGGCGCTCGCAGCCACTTTGCCCCGCCCTCTCCCTCTCTGCAATGTCCTCCGGGACAAGCCAGCTGCCCTTTTCAAAGAAGGACACGAGGGGGCTGGCAAAGCCTCTTTTGCAGGCAACAGCCTCGGCCAGTAATAACCCTGGTAAGCAAAGCTGAATTGTCCGCTGCCAGAGATGTAATCCTGTTAGTCCTCCAACCTTTCTATTTTGCAAAAAAGCTGCCCAGCCCCTTTATAGATCAGCCTGGCGCGCTTCTCGCCTTGCTGGTTTGGGAAGACTCTTTTGGATCAGCTAAAAGAGAGCATAAGGCGTGTAAAGGGGTGGTAATAATAATTATAATAATAATAAAATTTAAAATAATAATAATTTTATTCAGAGTTGTGTTGGATCTCTTTTTTGGGGGGGGGGGTCCCATTCTTTCTTGGTGTTCTTTCTGTCCTTTTTGCTTTTTTAAATGGTCTTTCTCCCCTGGGTCAGAAATCCAGCCAGAGAAAATAAAGAAACATCTTTGGTGCTTAAATGGAAGCCACTCCGTAATGGCTTTGTTTCAGAAGAAGGAATCACTTTTTCCTCTTTCTCCTTTGAGTTTAAATCCTAGGTCTCCATGCACCAGATCGACAGGACTGTACTACATTATTATCATATTTTCAAACCCTTAGATAAGGACTCAATAAGGACTTTTTTTGATGCCAGTAGGCTTCTCAGCCCCAAATTGGGATAGCCCTGACTCAACTAGAACATATTCTAATCTTAACACAATTTACCATCCAAAGAGCAGTAAGACCATTAAGTTCAGAATCTAAACTTACCCAATAAATATTGTACGGCCGCACAGCAGGCCGCCACACCAGAAACCCGCTAAATTATTAGAGTTGACAGTTCATCTGTGATGAAGTGTAGTATTTAACCTGTGGCATTCAACTACTATTCCAGAGTTTCCTTGTGAATCAAGAGCTGCACTTGCTGTATTTTTTAGTCTCTACCAGGGCTTTGTTTTGGTTCTATAGCTTCTATGATGAAAGCTAGGGCCAAGCTTCAAAATACAGTAGATGAGTTTTACAGTTAACAATATGTATATTTATATGAAGCACTCATTATTTGATTAAATGTTTAGTTTATACATGTCTGAAATTATGAACCCCTATTTCAGTCAACAAGTTAGTATATAATTAAAGACTGAGACTATAGCATTTGATATTGGCATGTAGTATGGTATTTGATACAGAAAGAAGAATACCCATTGATGTATTTGCATTATCTCTGTAGTTGTTTCGGGTTTTTTGTCTTTTTGTTGCACATTGAATTCATCCTATAGTGGTCTATAGTACATCACTAAGCTAATAAAGTCAGTTGAGGTAGAATACTGCAGTTACAAGTCAGGAACTTCAATTATTCATGGTCAGTGAACTGCATTATTAATATCTTACAAATCCGGTTCAAGTACATTGGTGCTGCTTGCATGTATGTATGTATGTATATGTCCAAATCATGACTAAAGTATGCATCAGATTGCACCATTTAAAATGTAAAATTGTCAAAGCTCCCTACCGTGGAAGGGGGGACACCCCCCTTCCACACCATCCCCCCCTCGGTCAGTTCACTCCCTTGGGCTCGGTCGCTCCGCTCCCTCGCAGTGTCTCACTCCGAACTATCACTCAAGGTTGGCAGCCCTGTTGTGTGTCCAATCACACTTGGCCAAGAAAGAATTCTGTTCTGTTCTGTTCTATTACAAACTCCTAAATGTTTCTTATTCAGATATACAATAATGAAAACACACATAAAGTTTTCATAGGATTTCCTGAAAAAGATATTTTCCCCCATTGAAGAATCTCTTTTCAAGTAAAGGAGGTTGAATATGTTGAATTTGTAACTGTAGCTTACAGTCCTTAGTAATGTGGACAAAATGCCTGAGAATGATACTGAATTGGAAGGAATCAGGTGGAAATGAACTAACAGGTTTGATGACAATGTTGGGCTGACTTAGCTATATAAAAAAGGGTTTATCAAATCAACTTTTACAATAGCCATACGACCAACAGTCAGATTTCAGCAAAACTGGTAAAAGTGAAAACACACAGTCTCAGATTTACTGGATAGACCAAACCAGGAAATCAAAGCAGTTCTGGGCTGCATCAACAGAGGGAAAGCATCGAGATCAGAAGAAGTGATAGCATCATTGTGAGCACACTTGGAATACTGTGTCCAGATCTGGTCACCATGACACAACAAAGTTCTTGAGATCCTGGAAAATGTGCACAGAAGAGCAACACAGATGATTAGGAGTCTGGGAGCTGAACAGTTGAGGGAAGAACAGTTACAGGAATTGGGTTGGTCTAGTCTGACGTGATAGTAGTGTTCTAATATTTGAGGGGCTGCCACAGAGAGGTCAACCTATTCTCCAAAACACTAGAAGGCGGGACAAGAAGCAATGGACGGAAACTCATCAAGGAGAGATCCAAACTAGAACTAAGGAGAAATTTCCTGACTGTTAGAACAATTAACCAGTGGAACAACTTGCCTCCCTTCAGAAGTTGTGACTGCTCCATCATTGGAGGTTTCGAGTAACGACTAGACAGTCACTTGTCTGGAATGGCATAGGATCTCCCATTTGAGCAGGGGGTTGGACTAGAAGACCTCCAAGGTTCCTACCCACACTGGAGAAATCCAATCTAGAACTAAGGAGAAATTTCCTGACAGTGAGAACAATCAACAAGGGAACGGCTTCCCTTCAGAAGTTGTGGGTGCTCCATCACTGGAAGTTTTTAAGAAGAGACTGGACAGCCACTTGGAATGGTATGAAGTCTCCAGCTTGAGCAGGGGGTTGGACTAGATGACCTCGAAGGTCCATTCCAGCTCTATTCTCATCGACTGTCTAGTTTAATGAAGAAAAGGGTTCAGGGTGACATGACAACTATCTTCCAGTACATGAAGGGCTGTCACAGAGAGGAGGGAATGGACCTAATCTGCAAAGTCCCCGAGGGCAAGATAATAAGCAATAAGCTCTCTAAAGAGAGATCCTACCTGGAACTGAGGAGAAATTTCTTGAAAGTAACAACTATTAATTAATGGAATAGCTTGCCTCCCAAAGTTGTGGATGCTCCATCATTGGAGGTTTTCAAAAATACACTGGACAACCATTTGTCCAGAATAGAATAAGGTCTCCTGCTTGAGCAGGGGGTTGGACTAGAAGATCTCTTAGACCCCTTCCAGCCCTGTTATTCTATGTTCTAACTCCACCGGAAGGCAACAATTATTTTACACATATTAAAAAAAATGGGATAGGATTTTGACCGTGCAATTAAGGTGGGTACAGTTATTGAATGTTTTAACCAGGGGTGGGATTCAAATTTCTTAACAACAGGTTCTGTGGGCATGGCTTAATTTGAGGGTGTGGCTTAGTGATCATGAGACTGGCTGGGTGTGGTGGGATTTGCCAATTCTCTGAACGGAGCAGATTCTAGTGAACCGGTCCGAACTGGTAGAATCCCACCCCTGGTTTTAACCCAGGATGAGTTACAACCCTGAGAGTTTTCATTAGACTTTCGGGTTTATAACCACAACTCTCAAAGCTGTCCTTGCTTGAGAATTACAAGAGGTATCACTGCAATTTTTTTTTCTTTTGCAACAGTCAGAAAGATTCATAAATGAAACAGAGAAGCCATGGGGGTGTTTTGCAGGAAAGATGCTCCATTCTTATTTTTGTGTCATTCTTTCCCAAACATGCACAGCAAATTTGTTTTGGGGGGAGGGATTAATTTTTTTTTAAGGTTAAAAAAAATCCTCCAGTTGCTATCAAGTTTGGAGAGATATGGTTTAGGATGATGGAGACAAAAGGCAATAAAATTGATAAAAACAATGACAGGGACATGTAGATATTTGGTTCTCTAGATTTGAGTGAATTTCAGAGAAGACAGTTCACACTGCAGAAAAAAAAAAAAAGCACATATTTATATCTCGCTCAAAATACAGCAAGATTTCAGTAAAACATTTCTAACCACTCAGGTGGATCCTGGATACGAAGCTGCATTTTCACCAATGTAAGGGCCATGTTTGCAATTAACCCACTGTCACTCACTATAGGCATTCACCCGGGAGCTAAACATCTGGGGCTGGAGAACATAAAACCCCCCAGTCCATTCCAAGAAATGTCAGCTGACGGGAATCTGGATATATGCCTTCTCTACTGTAGCACCCGCCTTCTGGAATATTCTCCCTTCGAGATGTCCCCAATCTTTTTAGCCTTTCATAAGGCTGTGAATAAGGGTGGCTAATTAACACTTGTTAATCAAAAAGGTCAGCAGTTCGGCGGTTTGAATCCCTAGCGCCACCTAACGGAGTGAGCTCCCGTTACTTGTTCCAGCTTCTGCCAACCTAGCAGTTCGAAAGCATGTAAAAAAATGCAAGTAGAAAAACAGGGAGCCCTTTGGTGGGAAGGGAACAGCGTTCCATGCACCTTCTGTGTTTAGACATGCCAGCCACACGGCCATGGAGACGTCTTTGGACAGCGCTGGCTCTTCGGCTTTGCAACAGGGATGAATAGCATCCCCTAGAGCCAGAAACGACTAGCATGTGTGTACGAGGGGAATCTTTACCTTTACCTTTAAGGCTGTGAAGACTTAGTTGCATGTTTGGACTGGTGATGTGTGACATGAATATCCATAGCAACCATTTTACATGATGCTATGTATATTTATTTTGTCCTGAATCATAGAATCCTAAGGTTGGAAGGAACTTTGGAAGTCTTCTAGTCCAACCCCCTGCTACAGCAGGAGACCCTATATTACTATGGACAAATGCCTGTCCAGTCTCTTCTTGAAAACCTCCACTGATGAAACATACAGAATCTCTGGAGGCAAGTTGTTCCACTGGTTAATTGTTCTAACAGTCAGGAAATTTCTCCTTAGTTCTAGTTTGGATCTCTCTTGATAAGTTTCCAACTGTTGCTTCTTGTCCTTCCTTCAGATTCTAATTATTTCTATGTTTTATGATGTATACTGCCCAATATCATTTATTGAGATGGACAGCTACCAACAAGAAAACCAACATGTATATAAGTAGAATTATTTGGCTGTACCAAATTGAAAAGGAGGAGGTATTTCTCAGTCAATCAAATACCAGGGTTGATCTTGATCTCATCTCAGGAAGCTACTCAGGGTTAGACCTCAGTAGGAGATGATTGAAGGCCAGCAGAAATACCCAGGGCTTTGGGTTAGGTTAAACTCTAACTAGAAAAGTAATAACAGAATAGAAGAGTTGAATGGTATGTTGTAGGTCATCTAGTCCAACCCCCTCCCCACCCAAACAAGAGACCCTATATCATTTCTGATGGTGGCAGTCCAGTCTCTTTTTGAAAGCTTCCAGCGATGAAGCTCCCACAACTTCTGAAGGCTACTTCTGTTCCATGGGTTGATTGTTCTCGCTGTCATAAAATTTCTAATTTCTAGGTTGGTAATATATATAGGTAATATACTATATATATACTGCATATATACATAAATGTAGGTTTGATAGGTGTCCTTTGTACGATGTACAAGTGACTGTAACAAATGACAAATAACAAGTAACTGTTACTGCCTTTCACACACACATATATATGGAAATTGACAGGAATCCATGGAGACTGTATTTCTCAGGCATGTTCACAACACTCCAGGGTTAGAGTGGTGTACAGGGGGGGAGTCTATTTTATAATGATATTAAAGAGGATGCTTTTAACTTTACCAACGAAGGCTTCTGGTGTGATTTTTCTTTTCTTTCAGGGATGCTAATTGCTCTCTGCCTGGGTTATTACAGGTGCTAATGACCAAATCAAGAGAAGAAAGGTTAGGATGCAGAAGAAAATAACCTCAGGATGATGCGTAGGAGAGTGGAGGACAGCAGGTTTGTTAAGGAAAGGATGAGAGGTGAGTCAACCAAGCACTACAGAATTGAAATAAATCTTGCAACTTGTCAAAGTGTTCTTCCTCTGAGGAAGAGGCTTCTGTTTTTCTCCTGTTCTTCTAAGAAGTTGAGAATGTCTTCCCCGTTGGTGTTTTGGCATCAATGTTTTGTGGGAAGCAGATGTCACCGGGAACATTTCTGGGCCTTTTCTGACCCTCCATGGCTGCTCCAAATCTAAATGCTCTTCTCCTACAAGAAATCCATTTCTGATGTTCTTCCACAGCTCTGAGAAGATGTGGGGAAGCTAGGAGCAGTGGTGGTATACTACCGGTTCATCCCGGTTTGGGCGAACTGGTGGTGAAAATCATTACCAGTTCCCCTGAACCAGTAGTAAAAAAAACCCTGATCCGGTTGGCCGAACCTGTTCCTCTGATGATCAGCTGATTGGATAAAAGAAGTGACAAGCACATGGGCAGGTGGGATGGTCACTCCTAGCTTTTCATTTCTTCTTCCTCTCAGCTGATTGGTGTGTTAGGGGCACACACGCATGTGCATTGGGGAGGTGCATGGGTGGATGCATGATCGCCCACCAAACCGGTAGCAAGCAAGGTAGGAACCCTCTACTGCCCAGGAGGCCACCAAGGAAAGCATCTGATCTAGAATGACATCAGGAAGATGCTCTTTGCATCGTGAAGTGATCACACCCATGATGTGAAGGCATCATTCTTTTGCAGCTTCCTACATTTTTTTTTACCATACGTCGTTTTTATGATATGGATTGTATATACCTCTTTTCTCCACCATGTCAGACCAGATGCTACCTGGAATGATGGAATATTCACACAGCCCTTAGTGGCCTCTTAAGCCTTGAGCAAGTGTAAGAACTCCCTGGTCCACTCCAAAGAATTTCTCCCAAATCGTCTCTTCTGCTGAAATCCTTTCCTTCCCCCAACTCAGCTCCAAAGGGGGAAAAAAAGATTAAACTTAGTTTAGATGGTGGTCTGAACCATGGTTATTCAAACAGTGATTCAATGAGTACGTCATACTCGACCACAGACACAACAACACACGGTTAAACCATAAACTCATGTTTGCCCATTTCAATAGCCAGTTCTCACATTTTGCTAAGAAAAACTCAAATTCCATGATGGCTTATTTGTTACGTGAACTAGACTATTGAAAGAAAATCAGATCCTTTGGGGAGTCATCATTTATTCTACTAATTTCCCTTTGAGAGGTCCTTGGTGTTCTCTAAGCTTGGTGGTTTTCTTGCAGATGTTTCATGACCCAAATAGGCAACACCATCAGTGCTAGAAGGGAGTTGGGTTTGTGAGTGGGAGGAGGAGGACGACGACGACGATGAACTGAGGGGTCCTTGGTGCTCTCTTAGCTTGCTTGTTTCCTTGCAGACATTTCATGATCCAACTAAGTAACATCATCAGTGCCAGAAGGGGGTGGGTAGGGTATGCAGAGAGGAGCAGGAATATGGTGTCCTTGGTGCTCTCTGAGCTTGGTGGTTTTCTTGCAGACATTTCTTGACCCAAATAGGCAACACCATCAGTGCTAGAAGGGAATTGGGTTTGGGAGGAGGAGGAGGAGGAGGAGGAGGAGGAGGAGGAGGAGGAGGAGGAGGAGGAGGAGGAGGAGGAGGAGGAGGAGGAGGAGGAGGAACAACAACTCTGGGCTCCTTGGTGCTCTCTGAGCTTGGTGGTTTTCTTGCAGACGTTTCATTACTCAAACTAGGTAACATCATCAGTGCTAGGAAGGAATGGGGTTTGCTCTCAGTTCTTATTCTGGTGGCTTGCCCTGTCACTGTTGGTGGGAGAGAATATCTTTGATTGGGCTGTTTACTGTTGGCTTCTTTGGCAGTTTCTTGACTGGGATACTGTTTACTGAATTGTTGGGCTGATGTTAGTCTTGGAGTTAATCTATGCTCATCTGGGTGCTGATGGCTGGTGAGTTTTTGGTCTTTTTCTTCCCTTGTCGGCTTATGGATTGTCTCTTTTGAATGGCATATGCATATGGTTTATATCTATGTGTTATAAAGCAGTAATAATACTCCACATGATCTTGATTCTATCTTTCTGTTAATGCAATTTAGGATTGCATTGGCTTTATGGTTGCCACTGCACAGGGCTGGCTCATGCTTAAGTGATTGTCCACTAGGACTCCAAGATCCCTCTCACAGTTTACTTCTTTTAAGCCAGGTTTCAACTAATCTGTACTTGTACATTTGGTTTCTCTTGCCTAAGTGTAAAACCTTACTTTTCACTGTTTATATGTTACATCTATGCGTCTGTTGATGGCTAATTTGTCAGAATGCCAGGCTTCTAGAAATCCCCGTTTTGGGGCCTTGGCTTGTTCTAGAGTGCTTACAATTTCTCAGTTGAAACCATAGTTAAGTCCATCCACATGGTGTGAAATTAAAGAGTTTTTATCCTTTTTTCTGACTGCTGGTTGGTTGTTCATGGGTGCATTCTTTTTTTTCTTTTTTCTTTTTGCAATTTGTTTTGCATATTTTTCCAATTTCCCCTTGCAAATATTCCCCAAGAGACAAGGATCTTTGCTGTGCCCTGACCACTGGCTGTTCTAACCAAGGCTTCCTGAGACAGTAACAATCATACACTATTCCCAAAGACCTTTTGTTTTATTTCAACAGCTGTGAATTATATGCATTCACAGCCCATAATGGTTCCCAAATAGTTTATGAATAGTCCAACAAAAGTCTGCTGCAGTCTTTCTGGGATAAGGCTGATAAGCACCCACCTTTATCTCCCTTGAAATGCTGCCAACGACTGAATTGCCAATTAGCTGTACAAGGCCAAATGGAGTGCAAAGTCAACAGGGAGCTTCAGAGTTTAAGCCGACCAGAATGAACAAAGTTGCTTCCTGCAAAGGCTCATGTCCCTTTGCTCCTCCTTTATGTCCTATGGGAGAGGCCAATCACCTCCAAGCCTTACTCCCAAGTCACTCTTTTTGTCTTAACTGTTCTTGCCTTCTGGCAGTTCTATGCAAGCGCGCATGGGAACAGGCTCCCCCTATTCCTCTGCCTTGCTGCTGTCAGATTTTGGAGGCTCCAGACTCAGCACATACCTCCCAGATGGCCCTGGCCCCATCTCTGTGTCAGACGCAGATCCCTCGTCCGAGTCCTCCCCAGACTCCCGGAGTGGCCCATGTTCCTCCCCACTGTCTGACTCTGCTGCTGTCTCTGCAGGCTGCTGGCAGACCACAAGACTAACCTTTCACACAACACCTTCTGCTGCCTAGGGATTAAAAAAACAACACCTCTACTGTGGTCATGGGGAACATGTTGGAATTCAGCAGAATTCCTAATGCACTGCAAAAGACCTTTTCTCCAATGGAGATCCTGAATGCAAAGAAAGTGTCCTGAGAAATTTGTTCTCACAATTAAAGTTCCTGCTTCTGAGACCTCCCGGTGGGAAGAACCAGGGGAACTAAATATTTCACCAACGGAAACATATGTAAAGAACAAGGCAAGAAGCTGGCAGCGGGAAGTCAAGCTTTTGATTAAACCGTGTTGTTATTCAAGCTCCTTCTCCTTGAAAGATCAGTTGGTTATTTAAGGTCAGAAGAGTAAAATAAACTCATTGCATTGTTCAAACAGAAAATCGGGGACTTGCTTTACTCCATGAATAGTTAAGAGGAAAAGGGACTGCCATCCCGAGAGCAAACGGAGCTTTTCTGCATACAGGAAAAGGGCTTTTCTGGCTGCAGCATTCGGGGAGCGGCTCAGACATGGGGTGCCTGCTAAGCGAAGGGAATTGATTGTAAGGATCGCTCTGAGGACAATGGGTGCGTGTTAAATTAAGCCCAAAATTTTGACTTCAGACATCACAATGCATTTGGTCCAGCTTTATATTTTCTCTTCCCCCAGCAAAAAGATCTTTTGTGGGATATGTCATTCAAGAATATGGATTTATTATTGGGACATCTTAAGTCAGGGTTTCTAATCAGTTAGAAAGAAGACCTGGATCTGATTTGGGATCCTAGTTCATTTCCTAAACCAGAATTCAAGACATTGTATCATATTTCCTCTTGATTTATGAGTTCATTCAGCAAAGAGGAACTAATTATGTCCTTGAAGAAAAGAACTGTTGGCATCCCAGTGTATTTAACAATGATACAGGGTTTAAAGCAACTGATTAATTTGAGATCCTATGAGTTGACTAGCGTGTAGAAGTCATCCTGTGCAATAATGATATATGAGTTGGCTTTCCAGCTCAGTAGAAGAAATAACAGCAAATAGTCCATCCTTTTTCTGGCTTTAGCAAAAAAAACAAAACCTTACAACAAAACAGACGACCATAAAACAAGCAGCATTTGTTACTCTATCTGCAAGAAAATGAAATCTATTTCCTCCAAGCTCAGAAAATCAAATCCAAACTCCAAGTAGTTAAGTGGGGTCAACTTATTCTCCAAAGTACCTGAAGGCAGAACAAGAAACAATGGATGGAAACTAATCAAGGAGAGAAGCAACCTAGAACCAAGGAGAAATTTCCTGACTGGGAGAACAATTCATCAGTGGAACGGCTTGCTTCCAGAAGTTGGGAACTACTCCAACACTGGAAGTTTTTAAAAAGATGTTGGATAACCATTTGACTGAAGTGGTGTAGGATTTCCTGCCTAAGCAGGGGGTTGGACTAGAAGACCTCCAAGGTCCTTTCCATCCCTATTCTGATTAATTCATTCATGCAAATGTATTCTGTGCATATATATCACCTGGTATTTTCTTGTTCTGTTCTGTTCTTTATATATTTACTGTTTTAGCTTTGTTGTACTCAGCCCAGTGTCACTTTGGCTGAGATGGGCAGATATACAAATTAAATAAAGAAATAAGTAAATATTTCATTCCAACAATGTGCAAACAGAACTTTAAAGATTTGAGTTGAAGATTGGAAAGGAGCCCCTGTTGATATTACTCCATTAGTCGTTGCGGACTCAAGGGGTTGGCATTCATCTCCACCTTAAGGATATGAGCCAGCACTGTTTGAAGATGTTTTTGTGCAGGGGTGGGATTCTAATTTCTTAACTGGTTCTGTGGGTGTGGCTTGGTGGTCATGTGACTGGATGGATGTGGCTTGCTGACTGGGCATGGCTAGGTGGTCACGTGACCTGGCTGGGTGTGACTTGTATGTAAATATTTATGCAAATATCAAATTTTTTATTAAAAAAGAGGGCAACTTTTACCCCAAGCAGGCAAAGCAGGCAGGCAGATTGAGTTGCTCACAGAATCACAGATTCACTCAGAGATCTACCTTTCTGCAATCTGCTACCTGAGCCTGCACTGAAAAATAGAAGCTTCAGTCCTAAGGAAGGTTCAGCTCTGCTTTTAGCTAAGCTAGAAAGCAAGAAATCCAATGATTTCCTGCTTTCTAGCTAATCTAAATCTCCTGGCACAGCTGATAGTCGGAACAGCTGACAGCTGGGGAAAAAAAGGAAAAATAGCAACTTACCCAAAATTAGGTGAAGGCACAATGCAGGTAAGTTGGATGGCATGCCAGGTAAGGAGTAAGTGGGCAGGGCAGGGCGGGGCCAGCCAGTGGCATGATTTACCAGTTCTCCAAACTGTGCAGAATCGTAACAACCCGTTCTATAGAACAGATCCGAGCAGATAGAATCCCACCCTTGTTTTTGTGGCCATGTAGCCAACATGATATCACAGGGCGTTGTTTCCTCCCCATTGAAATGATATCTACTTATCTACCCACATTCACATGCTTTCAAACTGTTGTATGGGTAGGAACTGCAGCAAGCAATAGAAGCTCACCCAGTCATGTGATGCTCAGGTCTTGAACCCGACTGTCAGCTTTCCAGCCAACAAGCCCAGTATCTTTAACTGCTGAGCCATTGCATTGATAAAGACTGAAATTAAGATAATTAAAAATGTCTTAAATCTTCACTACCTCTTTTTTTAAACTCCAACTGATTGCACTGTTGGGTATTTATTTATTCAGGGTATTTATTTATTCTACAAAAGAGGATAAAATTGTAAAATGGTGACTGCAATAATGAGCCAGACTGAGATTTTGACTATGTAGAATGAGAATTGTAATGCTGACTGTAATTATGATATCTCATTAATATATAAGTATTAATGCACAGGAAGACAAATGAGGAAAACAAATGAGGAGGTATGCTTTTTCCTTTTGGGTATCATAGTATGATTATTATTACTCTGTTGCTTTGAATGTACAATGAGAGATGTACCAGAGACAAATTCTTTGTGTGATCACACTTGGTCAATAAAGAATATTCCATTCCATCTCTTTTCCCATGTTTAAAACATTTTCATTTTTGGATTATAACATCATAATGGCAACTACTTGAAAGGCAGCAAGAATGGGGAGGAAGGGAGGAGAGAATGATTAAAATAACCCACAGAGAGAGGAATTACACCAGATTTTCTTCAGAAAATGTATGAACAGCTTGGCAATAAGTTAGGTGAATCACTTGATACCAGATTGACTGCTTTTGAAAAAAAGAATGGATGAAAGACTTGTAAAGATGAAAGAGGAGATGAAAGAAGAGGTTAAGAAGATGGAAAGCTTTGTAAAACAAGTGACTGGAGATGTAAAATAAATTAATGACAAAGTGGAAATTTAAAGAAGTTATTCACAGAGAGATGGAAAGAGAACTAGATAATCTGTCTCTATTAAAATTGAGAGAGAAGGAATTTTGTTAAGACTTAAGGCTATCCCAGAGGTTTTTGATGATGATATTAGGGAGAAGTTTATTAAAATCTTGGATATTTTTTTTAAAATTTGGACAAGTTGGGTAGAGCCAGACAAATCGATAAAGTTTATAGAATAAATTCAAGATTTGCTGTCACAAGAAACGTTCCAAGGGATGTTTTGGTGCATTTTGTCAGGAAGAAAACAAGGGATCAAGTTTTGCAGTAGCTTTGTAATACAAAACTGAAGATTGGTAACACAGATATAATTATCCTTAAGGAGATTCCTTCAGAATTTTACATAACAGAAAAATATTTGAGATTAAAACAGATTAAACAGACAGATTAAAACAGAAAAAGATTGCAAGTCAGTGAGACAAATTGGAAGATGTAATCTTTAGTTTTAAACAACAGACGTTTCATTGGATTCTGTCCAGAAAGGAAGGGAGTTTTTAGAAAGATTTTTAAAAGTGGAGGAAATTCAAATGAATTTATCAGAGGAGACTACACAAAAAATGCAAGGAATTGAAAAGGATGAGATTGAACTAAGTATTACAAATATTGATTTTTCTAAATTTTTGATTTTTTTATGGATGACAAGTGCTTAATGTGGAATATAAATGGAGCAAACGCTCCTCAAAAGAGCAAAAAAATGATAATTTGGAAAAAAATATAACAAGATATAATCTGCTAACAAGAGACACATGTTAGATGCACTTGCAGGATTTAAAATCAATAAACACAAAATCAAGATATACCAGACACCAAGACACAAAAGTTAAACAGAACTGATGAACCATATATAGGTTTTAAGGTTGAAAATAAAATAAAACATTGGGATATTAATATGACAAATATGAATTTTATGTTTTTTTCAAAATAATTATGTGAAGACATGCAATGAAATGAAAAAAAGAGATGTTAAGATGGGAGAAAACACAATTGGCATGACTGGGGTGAATTTCTGTGTTTAAGATGAATGTCTTGCATGGAATATTATTTTTATTTTAGACATGATTTCTTTTATTTATCTGTAAAATTTACTTGCCACTTATCTTGCCATGAGGCTGCTCAAGGCAGGTTATAATAATAAAAGGAGGGGGGAAAACAGAAGGAGTTTAAACAGAAGTAAAATAACAGGACAATAGAATAAACAATAAAAAGGAACACGATGAGAAAACATCAATATTACAACCAAAAAGATGGATGAGTGGAGAGCAGAGATGCCGATCAGTTGTGACATGTGATGTACTATTTAAATAATTACAGAAATAATACATTTGTGAATTTATCTGAAACAGAAAAAAAAAGCGAATTAAATATAAGATGCAAAATAAGAAGAGGTTTACACTTCCGTTGTTGTGAATGAATAAATGTGTCAATAAAGTTATCAAGAGCTTGAAGTCAAGTGCAGGGTTCTGGCCCTGCACTTCTGATTGGCCGTTAATGGCGACATCAGATTGGTCTGTTCAGGTGAATCTGATTGGCCATTAACGAGCCTCTCCCATTGGTTAACGGAGCTAGCGCTCCCAAGTTTTCATTGGTTGAATAGTTAAGAAGTTGCCTACATAAGGAGGCCCGTTGCAGCCATCGAGCTGAGCTGTCACACCATGTTAATAAAGAGTTTTGAAGTTCACTATTTTACCGGCTCGTCTCCATTCTTCGCGCCCACGCTCAGTACTTAACACTGGTGACGAAAGTGGGATGTGGAGATGTCAGAGCTGACTGAACAACGAAGATCGATAACTGAGCACGTGACCGAACGCACAATGGCGGAACCATGTCCGGTGGCATCATACCACCCGCTCCATTCGACCCAGCGCAAGAAGACTGGGACTCTTATATGGATCGTTTCCAAATGTTCTAGGAAACCAACAATTTGAAGGATGCCACTACTGGAAAGAAACGGGCGGTATTCCTAACGCATTGCAGGCCGACCGTATTCAAGATGGCCAAGGCACTCGCGAAACCAGCAGAAGTGAAGTCTATGGACTGGGATGTCCTCGAACCTCTACTGAGAGCCCACTACGCGCCAATAGTTCCAACGCTCGTCAGAAGGCATGAATTTTATCAAAGAAGTCAACAGAAGGGCGAAAGTGTTGCAGATTTCATAGCGGATCTCCGGAATCTGGGAGGCCTATGAGGGTTTGCTGATCTCGAAGAAGCCTTAAGAGACAGAATAATTCTAGGATTGGATGCACCACACATCCAAAGCAAGTTGATGGTGAAAGGCGACATCGGCCTTGTCAATGCTATCGCTGAGGCTACTGCAGCAGAAGCAACCAGGAAGTCGGCTGCCTGAATGCGCCGCAATCACGCCCTGGTTCACCAACCAACCTGCAAAATTTCACTTCAGTCAGAAGGGCAGCTCATAACGGCCCACCACGAGGACCTCTCTTCATCGTCAGACAGCGACGAAGAAGAGGTCCATCGACTAAGGTTCGAATGGGACCAACGCCAGAAATCTTAATATCAATGCGCTGGTTGTGGGGCAAGCCACCCCCGATCAGAATGCAAATTCCTCGACGCGCTCTGCCATGTGTGTGGGAAACAAGGCCATATCGGATGGGTCTGTAGAAGCCAAATAGGACCCAGCCAGCCCTCGAAGGGGGCTAACTATCGCCAACCGACAGGAAGCCATCCTGTAAGGCGAGAACTAGTGAACCACCAAGGGAACAACCACTCCTACGGAAACAAAACCATAAACCGCCCCACGAAGCGAGAAGAGGTTCACCAAACTATCACGATCGGTCACACCTCCTCTTTGGATGCCAAGAAGATCCGAGTGAAAGTGGCTGTCGAAAACCAGCCCTGCCTGATGGAAGTCGACTCAGGATCGTCTCTCTCGATGGTTTCATGGAAGACCCTCAAGCAGCTCATCCCTACCGTCCGGCGACAAGATCTCCGATTCCAAAGACTTATACTCAAAGACTATCAAGGGAATCGGATTCCAGTCGTAGGATCCAGTCGAGTCCGGGTATTGTTCAAGAACCGTACAGCATTCCTACCCCTGACTGTGATCGACAAGGACTGGCCTAGTCTGCTAGGCCTCCAATGGTTCGCTCCGCTCGGAATTGAGGTGGCAGGCATTCACCGAATCAGTAGCAGTAACTGGGAAGAGGACCTCGTCCAAGAATTCAAGGATGTCTTTGCAGAAAAACTAGGCGAGTACAAGGGGACCCCGATATCATTTAACCTCGATCCCTAAATAGCTCCCATCCGACTTAAGCCTCGTCGAGTGCCATTCGCCCTTAAACCAAAGATCGATGAGCAGCTTGATAAATTGATAGCCCAGGGTGTGTTAGAACCAACCGATCACTCCAATCGTTACGCCCATTAAGCCGGATGATTCAATAAGAATTTGTGGGGACTACCGAGCCACCCTGAACCACGCCCTTCAACAAAATGCATATCCGGTACCGGTGGTGCAGCACCTCCTCCATTCCCTGGGGGGGGGCGGAAAAGTCTTCGCTAAACTAGATCTAGCCCAGGCATACCAACAACTGCCTGTAGACAAAAAAAACAGCAGAGGCATAGACAATCGTTATGCACCGAGGTGCCTTTAAATGTACCCGGCTCCAAATCGGAGTGAGCGTAGCCCCGGGAATCTTTCAAAGTTTGATGGAAAGACTATTGCAAGGAATCAAAGGCATTGTTCCATACTTTGATGATGTGTTAATTGCTGCACCTACCCCAAAAATTTTACGAGAGCGCCTGAGATTGGTTCTCCAGAGATTCAAAGACGCAGGGCTTAAGGTTAAGAAAAACAAGTGTATACTATGCACTGATCGTGTCAAATTCTTAGGATATTTGATTGACAGTAATGGTATTCACCCTACCGATAGTAAATTGAGGACAATCAAGAACACCCCAAGACCCCGAAATAAGGCCGACCTCCAAGCGTTTCTAGGCCTTGTCAATTTTTATAACGTTTTCCTGCCGCACAAAGCAACCGTAGCCGAACCCCTACATCGTTTACTGGACAAGAAAGCAATCTGGGTATGGGGACATAGAGAAGAGCAGGTGTTTCGAAATGTAAAAATTTTATTGACTTCTGACGCTGTACTAAGGCAGTACAATGAGACTTTGCCATTAACGATCACGTGTGATGCATCGCCTTTCGGAGTAGGCGCCATTTTGAGCCACGTTTTGCCAAACGGTAGCGAAGCCCCTGTTGCCTATTTTTGAAAGACGCTTTCAAAAGCAGAACGCAATTACAGTCAGATTGATAAAGAAGCCCTTGCCATTGTATCTGCTGTCAAGAGATTTCATGAGTATGTGTACAGCCGAGCCTTTACTATAGTGACTGACCACAAACCTTTGCTGGGAATAATAGTGGGAGATAAGCCAACCTCCTATATATTATCTCCCAGAATGACTCGCTGGTCAGAATTCTTGGCTGCCTATAATTACCAGCTGCAACACCGTCCGGGGAAGGCCATTCCCCACACTGACGCATTGAGCCGAGCACCGCTTCCAGAGACCATTGATGACCCCACGCCTACGGTGACAATGTTGCAGATCGAGACACTTCGGACACCACCATTAACAGTCCGAGATATCGCGATGGAAACAAAATGCGACCCCACCTTAGCACGAGTTCTCAGTTGGGTCAAGCGCGGGTGGCCATTGGACCAGATACCTGATGACTACGCCCCATTCAAGAGTCGACAAATGGAATTGTTCTCACAGAAAGGCTGCATTATCTGGGGAGATAGAGTCGTTGTCCCAGAGCGGCTACAACGAGCGCTACTAAGAACCTTGCATGATGGCCACCCCGGCATCGTACGCATGAAAGCCCTCACACGTAGCTACGCATGGTGGCCGGGCATCGACAAGCAAATCGAGACGTGGGTCAAAGCTTGTCACAAATGCTAGGAAGTAAGCAACACCCCACCGAAAGCGACCCCAACCGAATGAGAAACACCGCGGGGACCCTGGTCCTGTATTCATCTGGACTTTGCGGGACCTACCAAAGGCCACACATTCTTGCTAATAGTAGATGCCTACTCGAACTGGCTTGAAATCTACAAAATGAGGAATACAACAACCGAAACGGTCATCAAGAAACTAGACAGACTATTTACAACACATGGATTACCAGACATTCTGGTATCCGATAACGGACCCCAATTTACCGCATTGTCCTTTGAGCAGTACCTGGCGGACCGCGGTATTCGCCATGCGCTGACTTCACTGGCACATCCTGCGGCCAACGGAAGGGCCGAGCGCATGGTACAATTTGTCAAGAAAACACTACGCAAAATGGACTATGACAATATCGAAGAAAAGATAAACCGGATACTCCTCTTGCAGCATATCACTCTGCACAGCGTCACCAACAAAACTCCCGCTGAATTGCTAATGGGGCGGAAACTCCATTCCACCTCGACCGACTACACCCATTGTACGAACCTGAGAAACCACACGGATCCAGCGGGCGATGCCGTACCTTCCAGGTAGGTGACTTAGTATTCGCTAAGAACTTGTCAGGCGATCCGTTGTGGGTCGAGGCAACTGTGGTCCGAGTAACCGGCCCCAGATCGTACCTCGTGGAGTGTCGCGATAATAGACTATGGAAGCGCCACATTGATCAGCTACGATCAAGGCTACAGTCAGGAATCTCCGAGTCCCCTGATATCCAAACTGAGGGGGGAGGAGATACGGAGGAAGATGAACTTGGAATAGCAGAAAGTTTTAATGATAGAAACGACGGCGAAACGGAAACACGTGAAGAAGAATTGGGGATGGGAGTGAGTTTGCCTCATGGTGATGTTGGGGACAGCGAAAATTCGAACTCAGAGTTAGAGGCACCCCTTTCGCCAGGTAACGCCCTACCTCAACAAGATTGCAGCCAAATACCAGGTGAAATACGAAAATCAAATAGACTAACAAAACAACCGGCCTACCTCAAGGACTACGTAACTGCACCCCGTAAACAGAACCCAGGAGGAAGGGGTGTTATGAATGAATAAATGTGTTAATAAAGTTATCAAGAGCTTGAAGTCAAGTGCAGGGTTCTGGCCCTGCACTTCTGATTGGCTGTTAATGGTGACATCAGATTGGTCCGTTCAGGTGAATCTGATTGGCCATTAATGAGCCTCTCCCATTGGTTAACGGAGCTAGCGCTCCCAAGTTTTCATTGGTTGAATAGTTAAGAATTTGCCTACATAAGGAGGCCCGTTGCAGCCATTGAGCTGAGCTGTCACACCATGTTAATAAAGAGTTTTGAAGTTCACTATTTTACCGGCTCATCTCCATTCTTCGTGCCCACGCTCAGTACTTAACATCCTTGATTTGAAATGATATTTTGCAGCCTGCTGCTTGGTTTGGATGAAAGAATGGATGTTGCTAAGAAAAGGCATGATTTAAGATTTGGGTGGTATGGATATCTACAGTACGATAAAGCTAAGTAGATTTTAAAAATCATTTTGTTAGATGTGCCATACCAAGATTATGGAACAGATATAAACTTAGGCTGTGCCAGAAAATCCTTTAGTGGCTCTCAGCCCAGGAAGCCTTTTTTAGAAGAGAAATGATTATTAAACATAAATGGCTGGTTTACTCTGGCACATTAGCATTTTGTTGAGGGGAATGTAGAATTATAAACAAAAGAACTGGCAGTAGAAAGATATTCATATCAATGGTATTCATATGTATAGTTATTAGAAGGATTTCAAATAGATAAAAGAGCATTTGGTTTCAAATTCAGTCAATGTAAGACTGAGTTTCCAATGGAACTGGGTTCAAATGATGTTATGTTATTGCTAAAATGTATGTATTTTGATTGGAATATGAAAGAGAAGAAAAACAAGTGAAAGAAAGTATGATAAAATTGGCTAAAGACCTTGGTTATAATATGCACAAGGATCAATGGGTGAATATATTGTTAAAAGGATTAAATGATGAACAGCTTAGTATACACAGTATATTCTCTCCAAAGCTACTGGGAAAATTATATTTAATATCCTCCATCTTTTAAGCATGCTTAATATTTCAGTATCTTCAATTAATATTCCTTTTCTATTACCTTGAACATGATATACTGAAATATTCCCACACTAAAAAATCTGGAAGATGTCTTTCAGAAAACAATAGTTTGACCTCTGATGAAACTCATACAGATAGTCCTCAACTTAAGACAACAATTGAACCCATAATTTCTGTTGCTAAGTAATGCAATTGTTGTGTCCAAAAAGTTTTTTTTGCCACAGTTAAGTGAATTGCTGCAGTTGTTAAGGGAATCATGTGGTTATTAAATGAATCTGGTCTTCCCCACTGACTCTGCTTGTTGGAAGTTGGTTGGGAAGGTTACAAATCATGATCATATGATCCCAGAACACCGCAACAGTCATAACTACATGCTAACTGCAGCGGTGTGATTGAAATAATTTAACAGCTGGTTCTCTGCCCTAACGATTTCTTCCAACAACCAGTTCACCAAACTGCTTAGCAAGTTAACAACTGGTTCTCCCAAACCGGTGTGAACCGGCTGAATCCCACCACTGGCTTGCTGCCAAATGCCTAAATTTTGATCACGTGACCATGGCCATCAATGGGAAATGGTCGTAAGGGTCATAAGAATTTTTTTCCAGTGCCGTTGTAGCCTCAAATGGTTTTACTAAATGAATGATAAGTCAAGGGCTACCTGTATATAAGTTTTAGGACAAGGAGAGTCAGTTTAAATTCCTGAAATCATTAAGTAGGTAGTGGCACCTTTTCAGACCAACAAATTTGATTAACATGAATCTGTTCTTGTGAAATGTTTTGTCTATCTAGACCAAGAGTGTCAAACTCAAGGCCTGTGGGGTGCTGAGATTTGGCCTGTGGGGCTGTCCTGGAAACGGTGAAGGACCAGCCACGGTGCCCTCTGCCAGCAAAAACAGAGCTTGGGAGGGCTGCACGCTCCATTTTCACTGGCTTTGCCAGGAGGCCCATCCCAGCTGAAAACAGAGCTCATGAGGGCCCTGTGTGCCGCCTCCAACCCCACCCCAAGCTCCATTTTCAGTGGCAGAGAGTCGCAGGTTGCCATCCAGCCGAAAATGGAGCTTGGAAGCCTGTTTTCACTGGCAGAGTGCTCAGCCACCACAGGCACCCCTGATACGAGTGATGTCAAGCTGGCCATGCCCCCTTGGGCCCCCAAGGTCAAACACAACTCTGATGTGACCCTCAATGAAATCAAGTTTGTTACCCTTGATCTAGACCAGAGGTCTCAAATCTTGGTAACTTTAATACTTGTGGACTTCAACTTCGAGAATTCAAGTCCCAGAATTCTGGGACTTCAACTCTCAGAATTCCTCAGCTTTGCTGGTTGAGGAATTCTGGGAGTTGAAGTCCAAAAATCTTAAAGTTGCCAAGGTTGGAGACACCTAATTTAGACCATCCCAACTGTCCTCCACAAAACCTGCAATGAGAGACTTTAAATTTGTAATCGATGGGAAAACAGGTTCCCTAAAAGTATGTATTTTTTTTTCTCATTGCATCCTTTTCTTTGTGAAACTTTCTGTTATGTTCTGCACATGGGCGCAAGAAGTGGAGACGAGATGATGAACAGTGAACTTCAACTCTTTATTTAACATTGTGGAACAGAGCAAAAACTACGGCAGCAATGGCCCCTTTTATAGGCAAGCTGCTGATCAAATAACCAATAAGAAACGGGAAGCGTTAGTTCCCTTAACCAATGAAAGAGGCCCACTTATAGCCAATCAGATTCTCCTGAACGGACCAATCAGATGTCGCTATTATCGGCCAATCAGAAGTGCAGGGCCAGAACCCTGCACTTTTCTAAAAGTTTTAATAATCTTTATTTAAGCACTTTTATTAATTCACAACACCCCTTCCCCCCGGGTTCCGTTTAAGGGGTGCGGTGACGTAATCTTTGAGGTAGGCAGGTTGTTTAGATTGTCTGTTAGATTTTCACTATCCCCCCGGTACTTGTTTATAATCTTGTTTGGGCGGGACGTTTTCTGGCGAGTGGGGTGCCTCCGGTCCTTCATTTAAAAACTCAGTGCCGCTAATGTCCTCGTTGTCCTCTAGCCTTTGTGGGCTTGCTTCTGACGAGGTGTCTCTTTGCGGCAAGTCCACCACTCTCTCTGATCCTTCTGAATGCTCACTTCTTCCACTCGTGCTTTCTGCCGTTTCGAACTCGGTCTCCTCGGCATCTCCCCCCCCTCAGTTTGGAAGTTACTGGAGTCACAGAAACGAGGTTGCAGCCTTGAACGCAGCTGATCAATATGGCGCTTCCATATTCTTCCGTCGCGACTTTTTACTCAGTACGACCTGGGTCCTGTGACTTGGTTTACAGTTGCCTCGACCCACAAAGAATCACCAGAAAAATTTCTAGCGAAGACTAAGTCGCCTATCTGGAATTCGCAGCATTTCCCACTGGATCCGTGTGGTTTTTCTGGTTCGTACGATGGGTGTAGTCGGTCAAGGTGGGTAGTTTTCGTCCCATGAACAATTCGGCCGGAGTCTTGTTGGTGACGCTGTGCAGAGTGATGTGTTGCAGAAGGAGTATCCGGTTAATCTTATCTTCGATATCGCCATAGTCCATTTTATGTAGGGTCTTTTTGATGAATTGTACCATGCGCTTGGCTCTTCCATTGGCTGCAGGATGCACCGCCAAAGTTAGCGCATGGCGAATACCATGGTCCGCCAAATACTGTTCAAAAGAAAGCGCAGTAAATTGGGGGCCGTTGTCGGATACCAGAACGTCTGGCAGTCCATGGGTTGCGAATAATCTGTCCAATTTCCTGATGACGGATTTGGTTGTGGTACTTTTCATTTCATGGATTTCAAGCCAGTTTGAGTAGGCATCCACCGTTACTAGGAATGTGTGTCCTTTAGTAGGTCCTACAAAGTGAGTATGAAAACGGGACCATGGTCCCCTGGGTGTTTCCCACTCTGTTGGGGTTGCTTTCGGTGGGACATTGCTAACTTCTTGGCATTTGCAACAAGTCTTTACCCAGGCCTTGATTTGCTTGTCGATACCCGGCCACCACGCATAGCTTCGTGCGAGCGCCTTCATGCGCACGATGCCGGGGTGACCTTCATGCAAGATTTTCAATACCGCTCGTTGCAGTCGCTCTGGGACGACGACTCTATCCCCCCAAATTATGCAGCCTTTCTGGGAAAACAGTTCCGTCTGTAAGATTCTTGAAAGGACTGAAGTTGTCAGGGATTTGATCCAATGGCCATCCTTGCTCGACCCAGCTAAGAACTCACGCCAAAACGGGATCGCATTTGGTTTCGATTGTGATATCTCGAGCTGTCAGTGACGGTGATTGAAGTGTCTCAATCTGGAGCGTTGTGACGGTTGGAGCTGGGTCATCAACGGTTTCCGGAAGTGGTGCACGGCTTCGTGCGTCAGCATGGGGATGGCTTTCCCCGGGCGGTGTTGCAGCTTATAATTATATGCAGCCAAGAATTCCGACCAGCGAGTCATTCTGGGAGATAATATATAAGGGGTTGGCTTGTCCCCTGCTATAATCCCCAGCAAAGGTTTGTGGTCAGTAACTATAGTAAAAACTCGCCCATAAATATATTCATGAAATCGTTTAACAGCAGAAATGACAGCAAGAGCCTCTTTATCGATTTGACTATAGTTACATTCAGCTTTTGATAGCGTTTTTGAAAAGTAGGCAATAGGGGCTTCACTACCGTTTGGTAACACATGGATCACAATGGCACCCATTCCGAATGGTGATGCATCACATGTAATCGTTAAAGGCAAAGTCTCATTATACTGCATCAAAACAGCGTCTGAAGTCAATAAGATTTTTACTTGTCGGAACGCGTGTTCCTCTCGGTGTCCCCAGACCCAGGTTGCCTTTTTGTCCAACAGACGATGTAGGGGCTCGGCTACGGTCTCTTTGTGGGGCAGGAACATGTTGTAAAAATTGATAAGGCCCAGGAAAGCTTGGAGATCAGTCTTATTTCTGGGCCTTGGGGCATTTTTGATTGCCCTTAGCTTGCTATTGGTGGGATGAATGCCTTGTTTATCAATTAAATACCCCAAAAATTCTACTTTATCTGTACACAGTTGACACTTATTTTTTTTTTACTTTAAGGCCAGAGTCTTTAAATTTCTGGAGAACTAACCTCAGGCGCTCCCTTAGTATTTCTCTAGTTGGAGCAGCAATTAAAACGTCATCAAAATAAGGTATAACCCCTTTTATACCCTGTAGTAGTCTCTCCATCAAGTTCTGAAAAATTCCTGGGGCCACGCTAACTCCGAATTGGAGTCGGTTGCACTTAAATGCACCTCGGTGTGTAATGATCGTTTGTGCCTCTGCCATTTTTTTATCTACAGGCAGTTGTTGGTATGCCTGTGCTAAATCCAATTTAGCAAAGACTTTTCCGCCCCCCAGGGAATGGAGGAGGTGTTGTACCACCGGTACCGGATAAGCGTTCTACTGAAGGGCGTGATTCGGGGTGGCTCGGTAGTCCCCACAAATTCTTAATGATCCATCCGGCTTGATGGGTGTTACTACTGGGGTTTCCCAGGGAGCGTGGTCAGTTGGTTCTAACACACCCTGGGCTATTAATTTATCAAGCTGCTCGTCAATCTTTGGTTTAAGGGCAAATGGAACTCGATGAGGCTTAAGGAGGATGGGAGCTACTTTGGGGTTAAGGTTAAATGATATCGGGGTCCCCTTGTATTTGCCTAATTTATCTGTAAAGACGTCCTGGAACTCCCATACGATGGCCTCTTCCCAGTCGTCGCTGTTGGTGAATGCCAGCTACTTCAATTCCAAGTGGGGCAAGCCATTGGAGGCCTAACAAACTAGGCCGATCCCTGTCAGCTACGGTTAGTGGTAGGGATGCAGTACGATTTTTAAATGAGATACGGACTTTGCTGGATCCAACAACTGGAATTCGATTTCCCTGATAGTCCTTAAGTATGATTCTTTGGAATCTGAGGTCTTGCCGCCGGACAGTGGGAATTAATTGTTTAAGGGTCTTCCAGGAAATCATCGAGAGGGACGATCCTGAATCGACTTCCATCATGCAGGGCTGGTTTTTGATGGCGACCTTCACCCAGATCTTCTTGGCATCTAATGATGAGGCGTGACCAATCGTAAGGGTTTGGTGTGCCTCTTCTCATTTCGTTGACTGGGCTGGTGGTTTGTTTCTGTAGGAGTGGTTGTTCCATTGGTGGGTTAAGTATTCCCGATTCACAGGACGACTTCCTGTGGGCTGGCGGTAGTTGGTCTCCCTCTGAGGTGGGTTGGATCCTTGCTTGCTTCTACAGACTCTTCCGATGTGACCTCTTTTCCCGCACACATGGCAGAGCGCATCGAGGAATTTGCAGTCTGATCGTGGTTGGTTTGCCCCACAACCAGCACATTGGTACTGCACTCTCTGGTTACGTTGATGGCGTTGGTCTCGTTCAGACCGAAGCCAGTTGACCTCTTCTTCATCACTTTCTGATGACGATTCGAGGTCTTCGTGGTGGGCTGTCGTTGCCTGTCCTTCCAGGTGAGGTGACATTTCGCCGGCAAGTTGGCGGAGCGGGACGTGGGTGCGGTGCATTCGAGCAGCCAACTTCCTGGTTGCTTCTGCTGCAGTAGCGTCAGCGATGGCATCTGTAAGGCTAATGTCGCCTTTCGCCATCAGCTTACTTTGTGTGCCTAGCGCATCTAATCCCAGAACTATTCGGTCTCTCAGGGCCTCTTTGAGGTCGGCGAACCCGCAGAGGCCTCCCAAATTCCGGAGATCCACAATGAAATCTGCAATGCTTTCTCCCTTCCGCTGGTCTCTCTGATAAAATTCATGTCTTCGAACAAGCGTTGGTACGGTGGGTGCGTAGTGGGCCTGTAGAAGGGGCTCGAGGACGTCCCAGTCCATGGACTTCACCTCACCCGGTTTGGCTAGTGCCTTGGCCATCTTAAACATGGTCGGCCTGCAGTGAGTTAGGAATACCGCTTGCTTTCTTCCGGTAGTGGCATCCTTCAAGTTGTTGGTCTCCAGAAACATCTGGAATCGGTCCATATATGAGTCCCAGTCTTCTTGTGCCGGGTCGAATGGAGCAGGTGGTATGATGCTGCTAGACATGGTTCAGCTGTTGGTGCGTCTTCAGCCACGTGCTCTGTTTGGCGCTCTGTAGTGTTTAGTCAGCTCTGATGCCTCCAATCCCATCCTCGTCGCCAGTGTTATGTTCTGCGCATGGGCGCAAGAAGTGGAGACGAGACGATGAACAGTGAACTTCAACTCTTTATTTAACATTGTGGAACAGAGCAAAAACTACGGCAGCAACGGCCCTTTTTATAGGCAAGCTGCTGATCAAATAACCAATAAGAAACGGGAAGCGTTAGTTCCCTTAACCAATGAAAGAGGCCCGCTAATAGCCAATCAGATTCTCCTGAACGGATCAATCAGATGTTGCTATTATCGGCCAATCAGAAGTGCAGGGCCAGAACCCTGCACTTTTCTAAAAGTTTTAATAATCTTTATTTAAGCACTTTTATTAATTCACAACACTTTCTGTGCTAGTTGTTTTCTGGAAAGCGCAGAGAAATTGTTTTGTTTTGTGAAATTTTGATGTTCACACACTTCCTCACCTCGGTGGCCCAAAGTGGCTTTTTATTTGCAAACATCATCAGAAGTCCAAACGAACAGCTGGTTAAAGAGCAACAGGGAAAGGAAGTGTTCTTGGCTGGAACACACAATGCACCAATATCCTGTCCTGTTTCTTCTTTTTTTAATCTTATCATTTTCAGGTGTCCTTAGATAATATCCAAAATGAAAAGCAGGCTGTTTTTAGAAGCTTCCCCTTTTTGTGTCTTTTTGCAAGCAATGCTCAAATTAATTGGACTGCTGTGCTGTAATGGTAATCCCAAACTTACAGGGAATAAAATTTATGCTAGTAATTGCTAGCAAAAATAGCCCAATAAAATAGACAAATTTATTTTGCAAAAAAAGAACCCAGGAACTCTCTCTCTCTCCTCTCTCTTTCTCCCTCTTTTTCCTTTCTCCCTCCCTCTTTCTCTCTCTCCCTCTTTTTTCTCTCCCTCCCTCTTCCTCTCTCCCCTTTCTATCCCTCCCTCTCTCCCCCTCTTTGTCTCCCCTCCCCATTCTGTGTGTGTATGTGTGTGTGTTGGGGGAATCTTATTAATTCTACAATAAAAATGCTCAAGCTCTTTTGAATGTGACCATTTTCTAGGATCCAACTGTGTTTTCTTTTGATGACTGCAGATTTCCACTAAGAGTATATTTGCAATTACATCAAGGGAGAAGATAAGTTTAAACGAGTCAATTTTTTTTACACTTGCCATGAAACATCCCAGCCTCAAATGAGGAATATCACCCCTGATATTTTAAGAAAAACTATTTTCCCTCAGAATTTTTAATATTTTTTATTTTTTCCAGGGCTGCCTGCCCTGTGGAACTACAAACCCCATCATTTAATGAATAAGGCAAGGTTTGTGGTCTTACATAGACAAACACATAGACAGCTTCAGGGCAAGTAAACTATCTCTTAATGATTCCAGAGATTAGTACTTTTATTCATTTTGATTATGCAGGTAGTCCTTGGGGCCAGAATTTAAGTTGCTAAGCAAAGCAGTTGTTAAGGGAGTTGCACACAATGTTACAAACTTTTTTTTTGCCAACTTCAGTTGCCAAGCA